>JADMLD010001547.1:0-600000 GCA_017589585.1 Phylloscopus whistleri | reverse complement strand
TTGGAGTGAAGCTGAACCTGGAAAGCAGGGAAGAGTAGGCGAAGGTGTTTTTAAGATTTAGTGTTTAATTCTCATTGTCCTACTCTGACTTGTTTGGCAATAAATTAAACTAATTTTCCCCTTGATTGGCAATAAATAAAACTAATTTTCCCTTGATCGAGTTTGTTTTGCCTGTGATGGTAATTGGTGAGTACTCTCTCCCTGTCCTTATTTCAACCCAGGAGCCTTTTGCTGTATTTTCTCTCCCTGCCCAGCTGAGAAGGGAAGTGATAGAGCAGCTCTGGTGGGCACCTGGGTTAGCCCACCACAAATAAGCTAACATAAGCTACAAGTAAGCACAATTATGACTCAGAGGAGACCAAATTTCCACCAGCTCCTGCCAATCACTTAAAGAAAATGAGAAATTCCGATTTGTAAAATTTTGTGGAGATGAAAATGCAGTTGCATACCATGCAGTACACAGGAGCATAGGACCATAGGAGGATATATATAGGCTATCCTCTATTATTTTGTGTTTGTGTGTCTAAATGTAGACAGATTTCTATTAAAACGTGGGTGCTTAATTTCTCAGGCACTAGTTTTGGTACAGGTGATGTTCAAGTCCTGGCTAATCACAGTGGGAAAAAAATCCTCACAGCAAATCCTTGGCATCCTCTACCTCAAAATAGTGAGGCTGCTACTCTCAGGAAAGCTGACCAGACAGCCCTGCTAGCAGCCTCTGTGCATGTGGGAGTCAGGATTTCAGTTTTAATACTGAAACCTGTGATATGTTCTCATCCCCACTAAGGCAAATTTTCCTTACATGATGCTTTTATGAAGATCAGCAGCTGAAGGAAACAAACATTGCTCTAAGCTTGGCAATGGCTAGTCCAAAACCCTTCAGCAAAGAACCAGCCACAAAAAGCCCAGACAATCATTCCCTTGTGCTGACATCCACTTCCAGTCCTTGCTGTAGCAGAAATTCCCCTTCCTAGTGTTAAACACATTTCCATCTGTAGGCCACCAAAAACCAGCATTTACTTTGAGGAGAAATGAACAGACTTTTGAGCACAACAGAACTTTTTTTTTTTCCTTTTCTGTGTGCATGTTTCTTTACTTAAAAGAAAGCTGTATGAAAGACAAGGAAAGTGTCTTTGATGTGCATGTGCCATTTTAAAATAAAGGCTCCCTCTCACATACTAAGAATTTTACCAAGAAGTAGCAATTACAGGATTATCTGTGACTTCAAACATGAATTCTTTGGATGCTGTTCTTGCCTTGCTTTGTTACATTAATAATTATGTTTTAAGCAGTCTGGGATACTTTTCATTTCGTATTTACAAACTATAGATTGTTAATAAATGTACAATCACAGCCTTGCTCACCAAAAGGGAAGTTTGCTTTCTGTCTTGTTATAACAAGCTTCAGCAGATAGCTAATAATAATAACATATTATATATTATATAATTATTATATATTATATATATTATATTAACATATAATAAATATTTCTTTATTCCCTTTACAGGAAGAAAGAGATTAGACATGCTACGAATTTCTGAATGAGGTTTTGGGGTTTGGCTTTTGTAAGACCTGATGAAGTGTGCCTATGCCTACAAAAAATTTGCACTGGAAATTTGGAAAAGCTGTCTTCAAGGCATCCAGAAAATCATAAAAGCACTAAGAAATTCTTATCAGGGAAACCACCAGCTGTTACTAGCACTCATGCTTTGATGAAGAAGATGGGAATTTTTTTTCAAATAGCTGACTATGGTCTAACCATAACTCCAAATCAAAGCATTTAGAAGAGCTGGTGGCACAGACACTGCTGGGTAATGGGGCTGTGCCCAGGTGGTGACCTGCACTAAGGGACAGAACAGGCAATCTCTGCAGAGCCACAGTCAAACATTACAGAAAAGGGCTCAACAGCTGCCTTCTGAGGCGCCCTAAATACACACTGGGATAATAACATTTGCCAATGCCAGAACTCTAGAAAAATGGTTCAGTACTGGAATTTAACAGGGAAAAAATTTTGTCATTCTTGATTCCTTGGGAAGCCCCAGGACAGAAGACACACAAATACAAATATCTATAAATCAGACTGGAGTCCAAAGGCTGCAAGGGCTCATTAAAGTCACCTCAGCTTTCTTTTACGCACCTTGGTCAGTAAGTTCATCTTTTAAAGAATTTTACTGTTACAATAAACTCACACACAGTTTGGCTGAAAAAAAAATATGGGGGATGGAACAGGAAGTAATTGAACATGTCAAAGACTAGCTGGGGTTTTTTTCTGACAGAGCTATTTCAGAAATGCTGAGGACTTCACTGTCTGAAATGTAAAAACCATTCTACTTCAATATTTTCTAAAGAGAATTGGTTTTCCCAGAAACACAGTTTTCACTTAAAAATTCACCTACGATTTCAAAAGAATTAAATACTTAAAAACAAATGAACAAAGAAAAAAAAATCAAAACCTTCACATTTATACAGCATGATGGAACAATTCAATATATGCTGGCCAAAGCACTCTGACTGATTAGAAACATTCTTTTTTTTTTCTTGTTCTTTTTTTTTTTTTTTAGAGAGAACTGAAAACATTCTGTGCTGGGTCAACCCATGAAAAACAAAATATCCTTTATTCACAGTAACAGTCATAACACCTGTGCAAGCTACAGAAATAGTATTGTTCTCTTCTTGAGGAAGCTGAGCACACAATAGTCCAATGACTTACCCAATATCACATAAGAAGTCAATATTATTGCAGAGAATTATTCCCTTCCCCTTTCCTTGTTAGTGAAAAGTATTAACAGGGCCATCAGAAAAAAACTGTCATCTCATCCTGCCAGTCTCCACAAACAAAAAGAAAAAGCCCAAGTGAAATAGGAGTTGGAGGTAGATCCTATCAGAGCCATCTTGCATCCACCGTACTTAGAATTTTCATTCTGAGAGTGGAGTTTTTATGTGGCTGTTGATTTCTTAAATCTATGAAAGCTTTGAGAATATTAGAACATTCAGTAACACTTCACATCAGACAGAAGCCTCCCATGCTTTGGTTTTTCCTTTAGAGATTTCCAAAGCCTTACTCTGTCAGAAATACTTACACCTACATAAAAGTTTACACTCGGTTATTTGACATGCAAATCACCAATATCAGAGAGAATTACTCTAGTCTTTAATGGCAGCTTCCAGGTGATCCTGTAGAAGCAGTTCTCAGCAGAACAGGAAGACCATGGTATTGAGGGCTCCTTGGGATTATTGCATGTGCCCACAGAAAGGAGTCCCAGTGCACTGATGACACACAGCTCTGTCTCTCTGCTCTAGCTCACCCTGCATGTTAAATCTCTGCCCTGCAGGAACACCAGAAAGGTATTTACAGAAGGAGGTCTCTGAAGTATTTCATCCTATACCTAAAGAAAAGTGGAAACCCTGCTACTGGGTGAAATGGTGCTTATAGAGTTGATTTGCCATGATTGCTGCTTTTGCTGCCAAACAGCACAGCTTTGTTGTTATCCCATAAGCAGCAGTTTCATAGGCATACACAAATCCCAACTTAATTCCAGATTGTGCACCTTCTACCACCCTGGGATTTTAGTCCCTTCCTGGACTCCTGCATTCCACTACTATTTCAAGACGGAGGAACAAAGGCTACCTATCTAATCAGATTGAAGGACATCTTTTATTCTCCATGAAAACACATGACCATGGTGCCTCACAAGTAGTTTGAGTCTTTTATGCTCATGTTTTCATTTTGAGCAAGAGGAAAATAATAGGCTTAGCTTTTGTAATTCCCTACATACCTCCCAAAAACAGTCCAGTTCTATTCTGACCACAGAAGTCTTTGCTTTCCAAATACAGGCATGTGTTAGATAAGCCTGGATAGAAACAGGATGAAAATGAGACCACAACATTCATTTTTGTCTTTGACTCTTGGCATTGAAATGTGGATCTAGAGAGATGCCACAAAGCCATTTTGAAAATAGTTTCCAGAGGACAAAGCTAAAATCTGGGCTTCATTGCACTCTGTCCTGCAGATAAAGATTTGTCCTAAAGTGTTTACAGATTGTAGGGGAAGCAGACGTGCATTTTGCCTAAATATGCATGAAAAGATGATGGCAGACTGAGGAGCTGATCCTGTTCTTCCAGTGTGCCATACAGATTAGCACAGAACACTTTGTGCATTTTTACTTGCATAAATATTTTGCCTGCCCTGTTGAGGTGACCCAAAGTAAGCAAAGGCCACAAAGTTTGCTTTTTTTTTTTTTTTTTTTTAGTGGGGGAGC
The DNA here is from genome assembly GCA_017589585.1 of Phylloscopus whistleri. Classification (NCBI taxonomy): domain Eukaryota; kingdom Metazoa; phylum Chordata; class Aves; order Passeriformes; family Phylloscopidae; genus Phylloscopus; species Phylloscopus whistleri. Next base: position 595,741 of record JADMLD010001547.1, on the reverse strand, counting down.
TTCTCTTGAGAAAATAACCACATTTGCACTGCCAAAGATTATGATAAAAAACAACTGAAACAAAAAGACTCCCACACAACTCTAGTACTGCAGGTACTCCTCTATAACAAGAGTTCTCTTGTGCAGAAATAGGAGACTGGCCTTTCACATGTCTCAGGAAGTGTGCATGACACCTGTGTAGTTTAACATCCCAAAGACAGACACATGTAAGGAAGCTGATATTGCACATCCCTGAATACTGTTGTGATAATGGATAATTCATGTTTTTCATAATGATTGTTATGGTAGTGGATGGTAGTTTATATTTTTATGATTAGTAAACTGCACCTTTAAGAATGCCAAAAAGCCTCCCTAGCATGAAGGAAGGCTTGGAAAATTTCGTAAGGACTTTTTCCTGTCTCCGGAGAGGGGAACAAAGAAATTACAATTCCAATGGAGGGTGGAGAACAACCTGGACAAGGAAGCAGAGAAATTCCAATCCCAAGAGAAGGTGCAGAACACCCTGGCCAAGGATGCCCCACACCTGATAAGGACTAATGGCCCTGAGATGATATCTTATCTGGGACATTAGGAGGTGCTCAGGAATCTTCCACACCCAGGAAACCCATTCAGAAGCTGGACCCTGCTTTAGAAATTTCATCAATGAGACACCGAGGGACAAAAGAACTTAGAGAAATCTCGGGCTCACTGTAAGCCCCATCAGAAAAGTATAAGACAGCTGGCTTGGGCTGGGGTCGGCGTGAAACCTCGGAGGGACATGACGCGGTCGAGGTCACGTTTGTGGTTTCACTCAGTGCGCGCACTCTTTCCTTGTCTCGTTGGTTCTGTCAATTGCTTGTCCGAAATTTTCGTTGGCAAATAAATTGTTTTTCGATGGAATTGGCTCTTTAAATTTATAACACTGTGAAGGACTGCAGTGAAGACCAAGGCCCAAATTACTGCTAACAAATACAATCCTATCATGGCCAGAACTTCCTGTAAGGCCAGAACTTTCTGCAAAGCCACATTTCCATTTTCTATTTTTCCTGACCCGGGTTGAGCTACTCTACTCTAAACCAGACATGTGCACACAAAAAGGCTTTAAACAATTTACTTTTTGTTACCAGTAATGAAAAAAAAAAAAAAGTCTAAGCCTTAGAATAACCATGAAAGAAATTTTTCTTGCAACTCCATCCTAATTACTGCCTGCTTGCTTGTTGTCTGCCTCCATGCAGCAAAGAATATATAATTCAAGACATGTTTGATGCATGTTTTTAGAATGTTGAAAAATAATGTTCACGTATATAAAAGTCAGTTTTTAAAGGCAGCATCCTGCACCCTTTCCCAAGAACTGCTATGGTTCATCAGCTGTCTGTCAGATCTCCTGTCACACTCAAATGAATTGACAAAAAATTCCATTACAAAATGCAGAAAAGAAGCACAGTTTCTTCCTGCAGTCATAGTTTGTAAGTATTAAATCCAGACTACACAAAGCAAATTGTCAGCAATAAATTCAATAGAGAAACTTAACGGTTGTAACAGACTACAGCTGTGTTACAACAGAATAATAATTTCCTGATTAATTCATGATCGTATACCACAGCTTCCTTTTTTCACTTTTCAATGTAAAGCAGTAGCCCCCATCCACACCCATTGGCATATCAGTGAAAGAAACCTAAGAACTGCATACTGAATCATGTTTAGACTTTGAAAAGATATGGAACATTGAAATGCACATCTTGTCTCAGGACCCAGAAACACCAACAGGTCTACTGGTTGAGATATAGCCATAAATACTAAGCATAAGATAACAGAAGAAAGCAAGAAGAGAACTTGCTAAAACTTCCTATCCTGTTCCAACATCTAACAGTAATATTCCTTTGTTCTGAGATTGCAAGAGCCTTCTATTACTACAAAAAAGCCTTTTCCAACAAACATCTTAATGGAAAGAAAAAATATCCTAGAATGTCACAAGAGTGGGGTTTTTTATTCCATAATTTATCAATATGGAAAAGTTGTCAAAGTTGTTATACTACAACAGGAAACAACTGGGGAGAAAAAAATCATTTAAATCATAGGTCAGAAGAACCAACATTGAACCAAAAGTTGAGAGAGTTCCCAACTTCAGGATTGGCCTCAAGATGCCCACGCATCCAGCTCTAAATCAAAGCAAAGACTCTTAAGTGACTTACAATTTTCCAAGTTACTAGCAAAAATGTGGCAGAGGATACTAATACCTAGAAAAGATTAAAAAGTACTTAGCAGATAGTATGGTAAAAAAAAGCAACAATAATAGATAATAAGCAGGAAATCATGAGCATGTACTCACATGGTAACAAGCTATGATTATACAGCATATAGAACAGCATTGACCTGCTCAATAATTTATTAGTTCTTATTGGGCAATGGTTAACTTATACTAATCATTTTATCAATATTTTTCTTTATATGAAATGTGAATGAAAAAGTGCTACTGGCAATCCTGGATATGAGAATAACTCAGTTAACAGGCTGACACAAAACTCCAAGGAGGGTCTATAAAAAAGGCTGTTGAACATAAATTCCATGATGTAAGCCTATGTTTTCAATGCATTAGGATTGGTCAGCAGGGTCAAAAATTAATATTTTTTATTAAAAAGGAAAAGGGTTGGAGAAGCATCACACCTGAAGAAAAATGTTCAGTGAAAAGATATAGACAAAATAATAGATTACAGGAATATCTTCCTGTGATTTAGAAACTAATTACTAGTTTACAGTTTAGGAAGAAGTAGAACATGGGTCCAACAAACTAAACAAAGAAAATACATGACAGGAGAAAGTAAGGTAATAGAGAGGTGGGAAAATGTGCTAAATGATGTGAGCTAGCCAAAACTAAAAAAGATTAATAGGAGATTTAAAAGGACCCAAAAAACCTAGGGCATCATGTATTTGAAATTCAAGAGAAAAGGAAAATTAACTTTCTCTGAAAGGAACAAAAAATTCTTAGCTTCATACATGTATAAGTAGCTACTCCAGTGAAAAAGAAAAGAAAACCTAGAACACTGTAACACTAAAAGGAAAGCAATTTGCATAGCTGTATGAAGGTATCTTAGTCTTGACCACCTGCCTACATGGAAACTTACTACAGGTTCCATTTCTGGAATACCAACAATGAAATAGTAACTTTTGAAATTTATTACATTTCTTTACTCCTAACACTAACTTAGTTATGATAAACTCCATCTTAAATAAAACATAGGAGATAAAGAAAGGGCATAGAACTTAGTAGTGGTACTGAATAACTTCCCCAGAGGTAGAAACAAGAAAGTTTAACACTATTCCATTGAAAGAAACACTGACAAGAGTTAATGAAATGCGGAAAAGGATGGGTACAAACAGGCAGTTTACAGTGCTGCTACTGGCTTAGAGTAACTATGGCTCCCTTTCCACTGGGCTCAGAGAATGCTTCCCTCACAACCACCAACACTTCCTAATACTTGTGGTTCACTGATGTGATATATAACTGCTGACAATCTTATAGTTTTTATCAATCTTTATCACTGCGTTTTTGGGCCAGTGTTTTAGCAACAAACAGGCTTCTTTCATGTGTACCACCTTCTGAAATACCTGAGCACACAAGGATTGACAGAAAGGGCATGGATATCTATTACTGTAATTATTCTTTTATCTATTTCATAAACGCATAACTGTTATTAAGAAAATAGTTATTGGCCCTTGTTCAGAAAATATTATCTTTTAGTCTTCTACTATTATTTGAAACAATTCCCAAACTCGTTAAGGTATCCACAAAAATGTTGAGAGATTTCTGAGTTAACATGATGCAAGGACCACAAGAGCTGGGTCACAAACAATATCTTTTACTTCCAAAGCAAGCTGCTATTACTGTGGGCACCGAGTCAAGCCTTGCCTTAACAGGCAAGAAATGATGAGTGAGTTAACAGCACAGAATTGCCATGCTGAAAGACAAGGGGAACTGTTCAGTGCAGGTGCAAAATTCCAGGGGCTCGAGGCACATAATGTCAGTTCTCATAAGTAATCATCTTCCAACACTGCTATTATTTCAGGTGCTCCTCACTATTTACATGGAAAACACTTGTCATTATTTCATCATCTGGCCACTTTGCAGGACTCTGTAGGATTTAGATAATGCTTTTAAAAAATTGCATGGATTATTGAATTAAACCAAATTGATTTGTTGGCTTGAGGAAGGGGTGAGAAAAAGAGCCTCATTGCCATTACTCAGTAAGTTTATTACAGATTGTTCACTAAACAAAAATTACAGTCTTTGTTTGCATGTTGTGTGACAAACTTGAAACTACAAGTGTTTACATGTGCTGCACGCATACACTTTGGGGTTTTAATAGCTGGTTGACAAGAGATTAAAGGCAGAAATATGGCATTTTATTAAAGCAAACATATCAGTATGCCTACCATGATAAAATGATCTAGTTTTCTTCAGACACAAAAGTTTCTGTTGAGTGATACCTTTGAAATTCCTTGAGGGCACCCTATTATTCACTTTCCTCAGCAGAGAGCAGCTGCAAATGGTCTCCAATTTTCAAAGAGTATTGCCTGGTCATTCTTTACTGTCAAAATGAAGAAGAGCATAAAAGTTAAGTCAATAAAGTAATATGAAATGCTTAATATAAAAATTCAAGAATGAATGATTAACCATTAAAAACTTACAGTAGCTATTTCAGCCAGGAAAAAAAATTAACATTTCCCTTGAAACCTATTAACACTCCTTGTAAACAATATTCTTTCTTGAAATATATGACCTTTCCTAATGCTCTCCATACACATGGCATTTTTCTTATATCCACTTTACCTTCACTGATATGCAGCTGAATTCCTCGGGAGAGGGTATTTAGAGCCCCTTCCTCCGATGCACTGAAAAAAATGTATCCTTTGATTGCATTCCCCTTCACAAATACACCTAACTTTCAGCTTTAGATCTTCAAATCCTTTCCTCATCTGAGAGTCCCATGGCTTGTTGTGGTTGTTGACATGCCACCACCATTCCAGCCACAGTCAAGTGCCGAGCATAAGATTGATCTCTCTCATTTGAGGCACTGGCAGCTACACGTATGTGCAGCAGCTGAAATGGTGCTTCCCTGCTACATGTAGCTGAACAGTACACTTAAAAATCACAGTTATCTCAGTTTCTGAGCCTTGGGTGACTGCTAACACTAAGCACTGCTCGTGCAACCTTCTGCGCAGGAAACATAATCCAGTTTTTAGGAAAACAGAAATTCTCCCATTTCTGGCCTTTGTAAGTGCCAACCGTTCCCTTAAAGTGCTGAATGTGTGGGTCACGGTGACCCTGGGGAAGAAATGACACGGAAAATGCCTTTATTTTGCATCTGAGACTGCCAGATGTATTGGTCTAAAACTACCAAAAGGCAACTTTAGGAGTACACACAGGGTTAGAACCTGAGATTCCACAGGTTCCACAATGACAGTGCAAGCCAAAACAATGGTAAGGTAACTTGTAGCTCACCGGAAAGCAATTACATCATTAGAAAGAGTTAGTGGTAAAATTATTCAGACACTGATGGAATTGGAAGGTGCACAGCAAAGGTGTGCATCAATGCTCACCTCATCAATGCTGTGTGAACTCACAGTATCGAGTCCCCAGCTCAAAAAGATGTCAAAGGAAGGGGAGGGTGACACCCAGGGCTGGCTTCCTATGGCTCATGCATAGTACATAGGTAACATAGCCACGGGGGCTACAATTTCTCCTTCAATTTCTCCTTCTTACTGGGATTTATGGGAACAGACCACCAGGCCAACATTCTGTGCAAGACAGCACATCACAGTGACTACAGCAGACTTCTGAATTTCATGTCTACTGGACTTTGGATGTAGTGTCTGGCACAAGAAAACACACTTGCAGGTCACTTCAGTTAGGACATCACCAGATTTTGGCAAAGGCAACATTAGAGAAACACTGATTAGGAAAGTCAAGGCAACCATGGCTTGGAAAAATGAAACCAACAATAATAAATAATACCACCCATATATTAAAATCCTTCCATTAGGAAAATGCTCTCTAAAAAGCAAAGCAGAGCTCAGCTCAGATAATGCAGATGACACAGAAATCCACTTGCAGTTGCAGCAGTTCTAGAAGAACAAGTAATACAAATTATAGGCAGTCAAATGTATGCACCATTCAAGAGGATAACTTCATTCTGACTTTAGACACAGGTGCCTAATTACAGATATAAATACAAATGCAGATATATCCTAACAATATTTCAGGGCCCATCGAGGCAGGTTGAACAGGGTTCTGAGCAACCTGGTCTAGTAGAAGATCATGGCAGGGCAATTGTAACTAGATGATTTTTAACGTCCCTTCCAATCCAAAACACTCTGTAATTCTATGATTCTAAGATTTCTGGTTATCTGGGAAACTGGAACTCCCACTTCACTAGCTGCCTGTGGAAAACACACAGAATCTGTGGGGAAAAAATACGTAACCAGGGATCATAAGTCACATCTCAAAATGCAGTATTTGGAAAATTGCACTGAAACACAGGACTCTGTCTTTACTGCATAGACTGAACCCACACCAAAATAATCACAATTTACATAGATCCATAAGGAACTTGAACAATTTCCCTGAAGTGCTGCTCAAATGTATCTCTGAATAAAGGAAAGATGCATCTACGTTCTTCACTGTACAGCTAAAGGTGGTCAAAGGAATATCATCTTACATCAGGTCTACAGAAGACAGTGAAGTGAACCCCACATTAACTGGCTAAAGCAAGGCCTTGTTTCTGTGTTACAAACCTTAAAGCAAACTGTTAATAATTTAGATGTTAAGTAGATCTTTCAATATAGAAATTCAGAAAACAGAAAGCCACAAGCTTTACTGATGGATATTGCATTTGAAGTCACATTTAAAGCAAGGATGGTAAAATCCACATTTGTAACTGGTGAATTCTTTGATCTAGTGCTGCAGTGTTACAGCATGTACTCTAATAATCTTGTAAATATGCACTTTACATGTACTCTGATTTCAAACAGAAATAGTGGAAACATCATATACTAAAAGCCTCAAAAGACTTTTCCATAAAGCTAGGAAAAAGTTCAGTGAGGTGCTGAATTTAATATGAACATTTTAATCAGAGTAGTCTTAATTCAGAGAAATAAAAGTGGGGATTGCTTAGACAGGCTTACACAAGCCTATTGAAGATCTTGTATCTCTGCTTAAACTAACATACTTTGTTAAGTCCCACTGAAATTTGTAGCTCTTAGATTAAAAAACAAGCTTTCATTTCTTCAATTTTTTCATTTTTCATGACAGGAATCTCAGTTTTCATGGTCTGGCATCATTAAAGAGTACCACTCCCTCCAAAGAATGATTAAAACCACATAGTTTAGACCCTTATTGCTGGTTGCCCTGATAAAGTTCTTTGTCAGCTGGCCTTAGTGAAAACCACCATGACGGGTCATAGGCTACCCAATCATTCCAGATTTCTTGTTGCAGTAAGAAATTAAACTCACCTGTGAACTAAGGGAGACTCAATCATATATGTAGTGATAGAGTGAGCAGGTCAGACATACTTTTATTGCTTAAATTTCACAAAATTTAGTAAAGCTTTCGACTGGGAGCTCATTGAAACCACTGCACAGAGATGGGCACTTGCAAGAGAGGAAGACCCAAAAGTAAGACACAGGATGTGGTAGGCAGCAAATAGACAAAAAACTCTAATAAGTAGCAAGATAGAATTAGAAGTGATGTGTGGTAATAATAAAACACATATAGTCTTGAAATGGAATAGAATAAGTATCAGGAACTTACTAATGAAGTAATATGGAAGTTCAAAGACAAACCAGAGACTGAGGATCAGATACATCTGAATAAAATGGATGTGGATGATGTAGACCTGTATATTTGAGCTCACTGCCCAAGGAGTCTCCTATATAGACAGTGGTCATCTAGCCATAAAATAGCAGCACAATTACAAAAAAACCACATCTTGTCATGGTTCTTATCATAATTTCTCTTACTTTTACACTACAGTAGAAAAGAAGGGCCAGCATACTGTGTATGCTCAGAAGTTGCTTTCATACCTTTACTCACGTCCTTGAAGAAGTGCTAAACACTATCCACACAGAAAAAAGTGTAAGACTAGAAGCTGATGTTAATCAACCTTTTCTGGAAACTTCTAATTGAGACTTCCTTTTTCCAGAAGAAATGTATTGGTCAGTCATGAGTACTCAGCATTATTGTGTTTGTTTATTTGCTGGTTTTAAATGCAAGTTTTTTTCTAGATGGAGCTTCTGTGAGTTCTAGCTAAAAACTAAATTACATCCCTTAAAACATATAACTGGCATCTAATTTGTGCTCAGGAATTAAATTCCTACAGGTCATTTTCCTTCTAAAGAAACACAGAAATAGAGGAAAAATGTTAAAGGTCTACCATGGCATATTTTATATGATTTCCTGTAATAAGCAGCAGAAACCTTCTATGCTTAAATTACATTCTACTGCCACTCAGGCCACCTCCATCAGTGAAAACAGCAACACTAATTTGACTGTTGGTTAAGCCAAAACAGAATTATCGTAGAACGCTTCAGAACATTTTATTATTATTATTATTGTTGTTATTATTATTATTATTATTATTATTATTATTATTATGCATTTACTTCCAGAAGAATACACTCCCTGGTTCACTCTCTGTCTAGCTGTTGTTTGGCTGGTGGCCACCACCAAGGGTGGTGAGAGTACAAACAGCTCCAGTGCGTTTGGGCATCCTACTTCACTCGACGACACACCTTGATATTGCTTTGCCTCAAAGACACGTACCATTGGGTGCAATTCTAAAAGCCCCAAATCTCAGAAGGCTGAATGAACTTTTCTGAGTTTTAAACCAGCCTCACGAGTTTGGAGGATATGGTCTGACACGTGAATTCAGCAGGTGTAGCACCAGCAGGGACACTACTGCAGTAGATGCTACAGCTGCCAAGCCAGCCCTGCATAACTAATAGCAGAAGGCCTCATAAGAATATTTTAGGACCCTAGTAAAACTTTCCTAAAACATTTTTGCAGTTGAGGCAGTACAGTTCAATCTTGATGAGTGCCATTTTAGCTTGTCTTCCTCTATGCATTCATTTATGATTTATATTCTTTGCCTCTGCAATGAATTATGGGGCCCAAGTCAGGAGGATTGCATTCGGTGGAATGTCAGGATTCTAACATACACTTGAGATGAGAAGCAAGTCTCTAAGACACAGAACATACCAGCTCCTGAATCACACTAATCTTAAGCACAGCCTATTACACTCCACGTTTACTGTACCTGCCCACCACAGGAAAAGCACTCATAATGTGAGAGAGCTTCTACAAACTGAAATAATCTCAGGAGAAGTTACAATTCTATATGGTGATGTTTTATTCTAAGCTTTCTTCAATCAGTCTCATAAAGCACAGGATAAACTTCTTCTTCCTCATAAATATTCAGTTCACAGCCTTTTGTAGAAAATCATTGAGACCCGTGCTGATAGAGGGTGACATCTTGATCTCACATTGACACATTACATTGCGTCCCATCTTCTCAAATCATAAATGAAAAGAGTGGCTGCATTCCACAGTCTCTGAATTCTTTCAAGACAGCTCAGCAATCTACAAGTGAAAGGTAGGATAAATTATTACAGGAGACTTCTCAGCAGGGCTGTTCTAAATCAAATGCTGTCAAATAATTTTTAACTTTCTTTGATCTGCACTCAATCTCTGTGTTCTTTGCTGACCTATAGCACAGACTCTCCTTGACTTCCATTTTTCTTTTTCAGTCTCTCTGCTCACGACCTTTTATTTCCCTTTTTTTTATCATGTACATGCAGAAATATATATACAAAAGACCCTGGATCCAATGGCTTGGTAACTTTTATTTTATATTTGCTTTTAAAAAAACCCACCAACCTAGTGAGCATGGTAGGAATCTAAAAAGAAATGAGAAAAAGACAGGAAGTTAAATAATCTTGCAAGAAGGAAAAAATATGATGTTTTGGGCTGAGAAAGTATTCTCCCTAAGGTGTTTTATGGTTATAAGAGGCACTTCACACAAATTCTGTATCTGCTGGCCCCTACAATATATTTTATAGGAGTACTGACTATAACTTGAAAAGCTGGACAGAGAGGAGACTTGGGCTGGCAGAAAAAATAAAAAAAATAATAATAGGAATATTAATGAAGAGAGATAAAAGGGAGGAAAAGGGGAAACCATAGAGACACAGAGTAGGACAAAATGAAAAGGAAACGATGAGGCTTAAGAAAGAGCATAGTAAAATTAAGCAAATGAATCCACAGTAGGTGCTGACATCGTTGGTGGTGATTGCTCCTGAAATGGTGCCTGGGGACTGCAGTGCAGGGTCTCAATGCATTGCATTGCATTGTATGAACAAACTCCAGACACAAAAGACACTCAGCTGTCTTGCCAAGGTGTAAGAGGTGAATATATGGACAAACAGAGATAAAAAGAGAGGACACAAGGTATCAGTAGGCCAAGGCACCATCAGTCTGAAATGTCACACTCTTCTGTTTACTTTGAGGAGAAATATGGAGCCTCGTCCATATGCCCTGAACAGAGTTACTGAACTACTCTTCAGCTTTGCACTCTTTTTACCATAGCAGCTTCAAACACAGTCCAAGATCTGGATAAAGCAAATGTATTTAATTCCCTCACATGTTCCTAAACACCTGTTTTGCAACACCAGGGTTTTCAAGTGCTTCATCTGTGGTAGCAGAGCGCAGTCACTGCCACGCAGTGACATTTGATTAACTGAAGCTGTGACAATATTGGTTTGGGACATTGTCCATGTTCCAGTTCTCAGGTAATGCAATGGAAAATACCAGAACTAGAACAGTTCTCTGTTTTGCACTACAGAAGATAGAACATACAAGCAATAATTTGTCCAACCTCCTTAAAAGTCTCCACTGGCAAAGGCTGCATAACTGGTCATTACAGGAATTAACTTAGTTACAGCTAGAAAATCTCTCCTAATGTCAGTCATTTTTGTTGATAAATGAACAAACTGCTACCTGTCATGACTTTGTTGGACCTGGAGATGTGTCTTGTATACATCAGATACACACAAACTCCTTTGTGTCTCTGCAATTTTTTTTTTTAATGGAAGGGAAGAGAAACACCATTTTAAAAAAGGTTTTACTTGGTGAGTTCTACATCATGACCCTTTTCTTTTGTGTGTTACGTGTTAGCCTTCTCTTGAACACTCCATAGGCTGTCCATATTTATTCCTAAAATGTAATTCCCAGAACTTAGGCAAAAGCCTAGTTCATTCCAATTGAATGGCAAAGATGAAACAGGTATCTGACCTTATATACAACCATATTAAAGTGTGTTACAGAAGTTCATTCTTGATACTAAACACAGGCATGAACTGTCCTAATTAAATTCTGTTTAAATGCCAACCCAGCTATAGAGCTTCCTCAACAACACCTCATCCTGCTATTAAAACCATGTTCCAAACTCTCATTGCTCACTGCTCTTAATACCAATTTAACTCTATTGTGAAGTTACAGGGAATTTGCAGGAGAGGTAGAGATGGCGACTCTAATTCCTTTTAAACAAACAATCACACATGAGAGCCATGAAGAAGGGGAATAGTTGCTATTTTACATTAAAGTGGGGAGTGGCTGGATGCAGACACACCTTAATAGCTTAACTGAAAAGTTAATAAAAAGAAAAAGGACACAGTTTGGCAGTTGGGCTGTTTTCAATGGTGAATGCATAACAGTGTCTAAAAGAGACCTGGATTACATCAGCTATGAGAACATCCGGTGAGCTAGGAATTGCTCATACCCTTTTGTTACATGAATAAGTATCCCGAGACTCCAGGTAGCAAAGAACACGGAAATCTGTAGGAAGGGTTTTCATAGTCCAGACTTACTTCCTTTCACAGTTTACATCCCTTCCCATTTGTCCCAGGAAAGTTACAGCTGCTGTTAAGGCAATGAAGACACTATTCTTCAGCTTTGCACTGTTTAAATCTGAGCAGCTACTGGAGTTCATATTTTGTTTTCCATGTTTCTCCTCTTATGCATTCAAATTCAAATTGACAAATGCTTTTGTATATAATTTTAAACCCTCCCATCTCTAATGCATCAGTATCTTGTTACATTGCCTTTGATTTCATTGTTTGCAATGCTAGTATCAGCAGCATGGAATTGCCAAGGCACTAAGAAGCCCAATTTTTCTTTAATTTCTCAGAAAATTGACAGCTTTATGAACTGTCTCTTTACCTATGCCCCATAAACATGTCAGGCTGTGGAAAACCATTCTAATTAAATCCCGAGGGATTGCAATGGAAGATTATAGCTTCTTGGCAGGTTATTAAAAAACAGTTGTTCATATATACACAAATATCTGTACTAGAAGCTAGCATTTGACAGAACAGCCAAGGAATTAACCCCACTGGCAGCTCCAAATAATACTCACCAAAAAAAGCCCAAAACAACAACAAAAACAAGAACCACCACCACCAAAAAAAAAAGCAACAAACCACTGAAAACTTAAGCCAACAACAACCCATAAACCACAAAAGAACCCAAGTCAACCAAAAAAGCCAAGGAGAAACAACCAAGTTAATTAAAATGGGAATGAGCAGGGACAAATGGGGGAGGTGTCCCTGTATTTGATTCCTTTCTAAAAGCTGCAAATTCAAACTGTCATCTGGAATTATCACCTTTTATCCTTGATTACGAGCACCTGATAAAAAAGAAAGCAGAAAAATTCCTGTAATGGCCTTGCTAACTGCATAGCCTTGGAGTAAGTATATTAGAGTGGATGGATAATGCAAATCATTCGATTCAGCATTATATTCCTTCTGTCTGCTTTGATATTCCAAGGGGACACATAAGAACTTCTGATGGTAAAATGTTTGTTAGAGGGCAGTATGCGTCCTTCCCAACAACCTCCTCAAATAGCCCTGCCTTTGAGAGGGGCTTGTTGCCCCTGCTCTTGCCAGTGTCTTGTTGCCCCTGCTCCTGCACCTGAAAGAAGTTCTCCAGCCTCTTATCTCAGCAACAGATATTCAGGATTTAGATACTGAGGAATTTCTAGGAGACTATACAGCAATTTGATTTTGTAACCTGTGTCTGACTTTTCACAAATGAACAGTTTGCATTGTGAATGCAACCTCCAAAATTGAAAGATATTTTTTTGAGAGCCTCTTGAGCCTCAGTTACAACAGGCATCTTTCGTCTCTCCCCTGGGGCCTGCCATCTTCAAAGAGAGCAGCCTTGTTACCTGAGAGGAGGAAGGGAAAGGGAACAAATTAAATGTTATTGCACCAAAGACAGCTATGAAGAAACAAGTACAGTATCACTGAGCCAGCTGCGTAATGGGTTTTGCAACTAACTGGACTTCTCAGGAGCTATAGATGATTTTAGTATTTATTTTTTTGAAAAATGTTCTGGTGTCACCAAATATAATCTGTCATGCAAATGTTTAGTACGTCACTACTTGGATTTGCTCATGTTCCACATTTATGTGAATAGAATTTCAATCAACATAAAGTATGAGAAATATCCAAGACTTAAAACCTTAAAAGACTGACATAAAAAGATGCATTGATTTCATGGTCTGAGATGACAGAGAATCACACTTAGAGAAGTTTTTATCTGAAGAAAACTACATTAGTTGCACTTTATATAAAAGGAGCTTTAAAAGAAATACCTGCTACTCTGACAATACATGTGTGAAACACCAAAAAAGCTGTATATCAAACTGAAAGCAAGATGGATAAAGAATGAACACAGAGGTACCTGAGTTTAGCACCAGATTGACTCAAGTCAACAAATTCAGAATTAAATAGATCTGGTATCATCTTTTTGTGTGCACTGATAAACTGAAAATGATGCTCCAGCATCGGTTACCCAAAAATCACATTGCTACCAATGACAGTGAAGAATCAACTAAAGATAAGAATTAAAAGGTGTATTTTAGAAGTACATTGGACCTGACAGATTATTTCCCCCCCCCCGACAATTACTTGATTTATTTGCTCATATAAAATATATAAGATATACCACACCTTGTCTATTGCTTGGCTCGAAAATGATTAGGTGATTTTAAAAAATACACGAAACCTTCTTCAATGTTCTCAGAGTACGTTAAAGCTCCTAGATGACTACTGGCTACATCCTGCCTTAGATGACATCAGGGGTTTATTGTTCTGCCTCTAAAAGGGAATACATTAATGGAAAATGACAAGTAGAATAAACATTGGAATTCGAACCCTGATAAGGTTGGGATTTTTTTGGATAGGTGAATTTATATTCTAAATCACTTAACAGCTTTCAACAAAGTGCCAGTCTTTGTTTGATTTAAAAAGGGGATTACTGTCTTACTCTTACCGGAAAACTATGACAGAGCATCTGTTTGGCTGTGAGCAAGGACACTTTCAATGTGATAGGGACATTTTCCTCCACAAATTAATACATTTAATATTGAAAGTTATTCCACCGGCCTACAGGTTTTATTCGGGGTTTGGCTTTTATCCATGGTGTCATTCTCAGAAACTTCCGTGTTAAAAATGCACTAATCAAACTATTTGAAGAGAGAAAAACCAAGACAGAAACAATGCTTGTTTTTCATTAAAAAAAAAAAAAAAAAAAAAAAAAAAAAAAAAAAAAAAAAAGCTAATCTGGCTTTCTACTGACATAAGTCTATGTTATTCAAGATCAAATGGATTTTGTACATGTTCAGATAAATCATTTCATTTTTAGGCTACTCATAATTAAGCGGTAAAAGTCTATAGCTACAGTAAAATGGTGAAAGTCTAGAGCTGAAAAAGAAAATTGGGAAGAGGGCAGGTGCTAGAAAATGATCATGGTTACATTAAGTCACACAGTGAGGAAGTCACAGGTGACACCCCAAGGGAGGAAGTACCACTTACAAAGGTATGTCTGCACCCCTCCCTACCGAAACAATGCCAGGATCAGACACCTCAACCTCCTTTATCCTCCTGCAGCATCTCAGGTCTTCCTCTGAACAAATCAGCTACTGATTCACTGTATAGAATATTCTTTACTTGGAAGGCACCTAATTTATATCTTCACATACTATCACAAAAGAAGACTGCAGTCTTTTGAGAAAAAAAAAAAGGGGGGAGAAATACTAAAACAAAAATATCCAGTATTACCTACTTTCTTATTTTATATTTGCAAATTGGAAAGGGGCGGAATTTTTTACTTTGCAGTTACTGCACATAACAACTAACAAATAAGGCACTGACTGTATCTACTGCAGGACAGTTCTAAACAAAACCCCAAATTCTCCAAAACTTAGTGCTAACTGAGATGAATATGGCTTCCCTGCTTTCTAACAGCTAAGTTTTGTTTACTGGAAGGGAGTGTGGGGAGGGAGAAAGTAATTTTGATTTATGTACTTACAATCACAGGATGGATAAAAAAAAGTCTTCAACCACAATCCTCAGTTCTCAAAATGAATCATTTGCTGTTTATAGTTGAGTGGAGACTGATTTACCACAGCACAAAAAAAAAAATACTACTTTTCAGAAAAATGTTTACCAAAAATGCATGTTAAACTCATTTTCTTGCTCTCCACTACAGTAAAGAAAACAAAAATGGGGAAGACATAACATTAAGTATGAAATAACTCAACTTTCTGCCACATTGTATATCCAACCATTGCCCAATCCCAGTGAAAGCTTAATGTTTAAGAGTTAAGTCAGGACTTTTATGGAGACACCAAGGCAAGAGAGTGGCATGAAACCTTGAGAAATATACTGGGCTAATTTTTTTAAAAAATACAGACTTCTTGCATATTAAGGTGTAACTCCATCATCTGGTTGTCAGTGTTCCTCTCATAACAATATCAACAGGAAAGAAAAGTATAATTTATGAAGGAGAAAAAGTGTTTAAAGCACAGAAGTGATCCTTAGTTTTACCAAAGATGAATGCAGCACCAGAGATAAAGTTAGAATTATTTTAGACTTTTTTGGCAGTGACACATTTATAATTAATACTAATATTAATTAATAATTATGATTGGTTCTCTGAAAGCTCTAAAATCAGGTTCAATTCTTCCTAAGGAGCAGTGGTGACTGAACCTCTCCATGTTCAATGAAGAAGGCTAAGGAAGTTAAGTTAGCCTTTGCCAGAGGCTAGGAGTGTGAACATGAACAGTTCTTTTCCCTCTTTAATATTCATTTATAAAAGTCAAATTCTGATCCCATTTATAATAACATAAATCTAGAATGACTCCCTTGCAGTCACTGGAGTGAGTTCAGATTTACTGCAGACTCTGTAAATAAGAACAGAATTTAGCCCATACACATTTAATTATCTTGTCTAACAGATTATATCTCTAGATGAAAGAAAAAAAAAAAAAAAAAACACAACCAAACTGCCTCAGACTTGGGAATGAGCAATAAAAAAAGGTAGCACTGAGCAGCTCCTGCACCAGCAGGAAGGTCCCCAGGAAAGGTAGGTAAGTACAACCTAAGGGACAAACCTATTTCTTTATGTTTTTCTGGAGATCTTAAATTCTGTCAAAAGTATATTCAGCTCTGATAAATCGTAAATATACTGTAGACTTGCTCCATTTCCTAGGTGTGTTGCTGATTGTTAGTAATTTACACTCAAGATATAGCAACGATTTGCCATTGGCTTGGGGGAAATTGTTTTGCTGCCTATGATTTATAGCTATGATTTGCCTAAGAGTTTTATGAGGCAGTTTTTCCTGAATATGCCCTCAGTGAAAGGCCCCCAAACAGAGGCAGCTTACAGAGACCCTCAGACAGTATCTTATTTCTCCTTCACCCAAATAACAGGAGATTGTTTGAATTTTGTATTACTTTCACCCTTCTTCCTCTTGCTCCAAAAAAAAAAAAAAAAAAAAAAAAAAAAGGAAAATGAAGCACACCATCAGGCAAGGCAGTATTGACATTACATTGACTGAATGCTGGGTTTCCATGGATTTCATGATATGTAGCACACGTAGCACATGCCTGTCTCAGCATGATATATCACAGCATTCTCAGTGACAGTGACATATCAGTTAATCTGGGCAAGGCATAATACTTGATATCACAATGATACAAGGGATACCTCATTACATCTGCATCTCATGGGAAGGCACACAGACCTCACAAAGCAGGAAGGCCTGACGATGGAGAAAAAGTGCCAAAATCTCATTTCTGAATACTTGAAGCGACTGTTAAGAAGGGTCCATTTACTTTGTCAAAAATATGCCCAAGAGGATGTTCTGTGGCCTGTTACTGCTGAGTTACCTGAGTAGGGAATAACATATCTCATCAGACATGTTTTGAACCTAACTCATAAGAGAGCTCCAAACAGCTCTCAGCATCATGCACATTTTCTGTAAACTACTTCCCTTCCTTTTTTCACTGTCACATATTCTCCCCAACAGTTATAACCAGTTTTTGAAAATATATATGGCCAAAACACTATCTGGATATTCATAGATGTTCTACATTTTATTTAATTAGCAGATTCCCTTATGGTATTGATTACTTTTTATTGCTGTTGCATTAGAACTTCTGAAATAATGGGCTCCCATTATTGTGCTGGAACTTGGAAAACACAGAACAGACTAATTTATTATGGTTTAAATGTAGTTGCATGTTAAACTTCCCAAGGTCAGCACCAGAAATGCAGCAACCAACCTAGCAGTTTTTTATTCCATTTCAACACTTAAGTGGATTTAGAGGTTACAGGTAATTTGTTCCAAAAGTATTTGTCCAGATCCTTGTCTTGCACATATGTTCTCAAAACATTCCATAGTGACTAGTGACACTCAGGGGCTCATTAAAATCACTTCCAGTGACCCTGATAATCATGTTATAAAGGCCAGATGATGTCTAAGTGTGTCACACTGGAGTGCCAAAACCTAAAGTACTTAAAATCAGCACTGTAAGCAAAAGGATCAATACACATTGAATGTTTCTCTTATTTTGTTAGGACATTAGCTAGATACAAAAACTAACCAGGTTGCAGATAAAATATCATGCATGTTTTCTGGCAGAAATGAGGAATCGTAAGGATTTTATTTGTTAAGCAGTATCTCGAGTATGTGTTTGGTATCCTATTTTTCTCAACACCACTGCTCTGCTTTGTAACCTGAGGTGTGTCACATCCTCCAGACCCACTTATAGTGTTATCTTGCCAGCACACAGGCATCAGCATGGATCTGAAACATCCAGCAGTGAAGGCAGCATTTGCCTAACTCAGGTAGCCTTAGGAGAGAAGTTCACAACCTGGACCATGCACCACCCTACATGAACTATTCAGCACCCTCTCAGAGTTTTGCTTTAGTTTCTGCTTGAAGTTCATATTTCATGCTTAAACAGGAGCGTTGCTTTATATACTAAACACAAATTTCTCTAAGTTCAACACTACACAGTCTTTGATCGCATATCATTCCCTAAATTTCTAAATATAATAACTTTGCAGGCTGAAAATATCAACTCTTCTCTTACTTCTGAGATAACAGAGACATTTTGAACTGTGGCTAAAGCCCATCTTCCCACTTTGATCTTAGCAGCTGAACACCTTAACTCTGATGGCTGGCAGAGCTGCATGGGAGCACAGTGTTCAAAAGACCACTGGACACTCATTTTGTTGCTATGCAGTAAAATTACTTGGCTTTATTCATTTATTGCCATGAAGTCTAAGGGAAAGTACACATCTAGCATTAGGCAATAATGCAATTTGTACCCTGCAAAACCAAAACAAACACAAAAATCTCCTCTCATGACCACAGGGGAAAACATGAAGATGGAACATCTTGTGTCCACCACATGCAGTGGTTCCCCAGAGCATGAACAAGGGCCATAGCTCAAGACCACACTGCAAATCCTGGCTTTTCTTATTATGGGTTTGGCACAAGTTCCTGCACTTGCTCAGCTGAGGATGGGCAGACAGTAAAAAACTGAAATGTGGTAACTGCCAGAAGAATCTTAGGGTGTATATTCAAAAGGATCAAAGCAGGTTGGGTTTAGGAATACTTGTGAATACCAATGTTGTCTGCTACTATAGATGAAGGCAAGAGAGGGATGAATTTATGCTGAGACTACATACAGGTTCAGAAATTCGGTTTCTTATATATATGTGCAGCATTCACCTGAGTAAGTTCTATTTACATTACCTGTTTAAGGAACTGCCCTTTTCCTTAGAGGAAATACTATGTTATTAGAGAGTAAGAATTTATTTTTCATCATGCCAACTCAGTAGTAAAAAATGTATACTCCCAATTAACACTGTTTAACTTAACACTGTTTCTAAAAATATTTGCAGAACTAGCAGTTTGACAAATCAAGTGTAAATGCAGAGCTGTTGGGCCCACCAAGGTAGAAAGTGACACATGCCTGGGTTAATCCACATGCTTATAGCCACAAAAAAAAAAAACAGAGATGAGAGTATGTTCCAATAAATATTGACGCTATCTGCTCTGAATATCAATTATATATATTTCCCTTTAAATAATTTATAATCAGTGGTAAACCACAAGTCACCTCCAGCTACCATCCATAAAGTATAGTTTTCCACACTCGGTATGCAACGAATTCATTTTGAAGCATGTCTGAACTTTTTTGTCATGAGCATCAGACTGAATGCCTGTAATAAAAATGACAGGTAAATAAGAATAAATGGTTTAACGTTAGCAAGAAATAGGGCTCTGCTGCTTCACCTCTGATGACAGAATCACAAGTTTAGCTCTCCCCTGAAGTTAAATGCAATGTTCTCCCACATCAAACCTTTAACGCCTCTTTTTTTTTCCCCAAGATTGCAGCAGCCCAAATGTAATTTGAGCGAATTCACGAAACACACTTTGTAAACAGATATTTATTGCCTGCAAGATAAATAGTCAAAATACATCAGATTTATTGATGCCTTGGGAATACAGTATTATGGCAGTTTAGAAAGGAACTGCGAGCAAAATCACTGCAGGAACCGACTGTGGATCGGTCTGCAAGGAGAGTGGGAAAAGCAACACCACAGGAAATATACAGGAGACATAATGTTTAGGATAACATGACTAAACCACATGCACTGCAGCTCTTGTAGCAAACATGTTGAACAGGAACATGTACATCAAATGCCTAGAATTAATTTAAAAAAAAAGAAAAAAAGAGAAAAAGAAAGGTATTTTATATATTAAAGGAGAAGGAAAGACTTTTGCAAAGAGGAGGGGAATAATCCATCCTACTCATGCACTTTGGCAGTAAAAGTAGACACTTATATAAGATATTTATATTTCAGAAGGTGAAATTAATAGTAGGAACAGTTAAGCCTTAAAAGACACTGCCTAGAGTGACTGTGGAATCTCCAGCTGGAGGTTTTCATTGGGATGTTAGACAAATATCTGTCAAAACCCACACAGATAAACTTGATTCTACTTCTTAATATTTCTCAGACTTATTTCCCATTATTCTATGAAACATTTCTAAATTGATTTTTTAAAATCACCATTAGAATTATATTTTACATTTAAAATAACGTATGAAAACTCTAATGCTGCCAAATGAAAATGACTTGAATCTCACTAATTTTTTTTCATATATTTTTAACTGCCTCTAAGACCACACAAGAACTAGTACCCTTAGTGATTACACTATGTAACACTGAAATGCAGAAGCAGGCAACTTATGGTGTCCTACCACCACAGGGCCAATACATTCACCAAGAATTTTTGATATTAAGAGGTCTGCAACACTCCTAGCAGTGAAGGAGTGATATGCTCCTGAGTAAGTTTGATCTTGTCACTGACACAAGATTTTAGAAGAGCATGTGAGCTATATTTTACCTATATAAAAATTTATTTATATATACATATACATTATACACACGTGCAGAAAGCTCATGTACCAATAAAAAAAGCTACTGTAACAATATTGTAGAAATTCCTATCCACTCACCTCACTTACACCTAACATCAGGAACTGTCCTCTCCCTGATCTGTCCAGTCCATATAAATCTTGCCTCTGACTTCCTTGATTCTTTCAATCCACCATACTGCATTCAGCATGTAAGTATGCACTTATCTGTTGTTCATTTGTCCACTATTTTACTTTTAAAATATGCTTTAAACATTGGTCCATGTAAGGTAATGTCCTTAAGAACGTTATGTGCAAATGTTCATTCCAAACTAGATGTGTCCTCTTTATTCACAGGTTGCAAAGGCCTCTTAGTTTAACAAGCACCCCAATAAACACTTACCTAGGTCCCATTGGGGTTTCTTACACCAGTTGCCAGTGCTTCTGAAAATGACTGAGGTTTTTTCAATAACTATGTACAACATCGCATAACCCATTGTAATTCTTTTTTTTCATGAGTTTCCTAGAGCATGGTGGGCTCCTTTTATAAATTTTACAGGGATTAGGCACATTTTGTATCATATGGAGCATCAACTAAACCTCAGTGCCCTAACAAACAATCCTTACCAGTTATATTCAACCCCCTTTCATGTGGGCCAACATACACAAAGTTGAAGAAGCATCTTAACAGCATAATTGAGCCAGTGTGAACTCAAGCTGGTTGGTATCATTATTGCAAAAGCTGTTCCGACCCTGCTCACCACTAAGCTATGTGTCTTCTACCAATTATTTCTTTATTTGAAATTTTTATACAACTGTAAGAGCCGGAAAACATTCAAACTGCATTTTGGAAGTGCACTCTAAAAGTTTGTGATGACGAGAAGAGTCAATTCAGTACAAACAATATTGAACTGTTGTTTACTGCACGAAACAGGGGGACATGAAGGGAGCATGCACAGCCTAACTTTGGGCAGCACAGTCAGGCCATTTGTCAGCAGAGAGAAATCATTCACTTCATAGGACCACAAAGCAGGCTCCTGCCCAAGGTGCTTTGAACTGTCCTCTGAGGTAATACAACTTTTTCTACCAATTAGAGAGGAAGCCAGGGCTAACTAACTAAGAGTTTACTACTTCAGTACACTGTATAATGACTCTAATTTTCATTCAGATCTTTACAACAGGTTAGAGATGAAAAGTTATAAACAGCCACGGCTTCCTAGAAGACATTTGTTTCTCTTTCTTCTGCTTGACTTTGAAAATCATTTCCACTCTTGCAACACCTGATGTGTGCAGGCTCCCCAGGACAGACAAATCCATGTGTAAGCAGACTGTTTGTTTTCAATTAGAAAAAAACTTCCTCGAGTCATTCTTCATAAACCAAACAGATGACATTAAAGGAAACAGTGGATAATCTCCTTTGGCTTAAAAAGGGTAATGAACAAGTGCCAAAAAGATTTTCACTGATAATACAAACTGATTTGAAACAGGCTGGCTGCACTCTGGTGTGCAGTGATAGACTGCTGGGGTTCACTGCTGTATACCTAATTTATGGATCATCTCCTAATGCCTAGACACTGCTCTTCATGGGAAATATATCTAGCCTACTTTACATCTATGCATGCCTAAGAATCATTTAATGAGATGCAATTCAGAGAGGCTTGTATCCACAGGGGTGGTTTAGAGAACTCCTCCAAAGTTTTCTGCAGCTCAGGACGTCCCACCCGCCCTGTCAGATGCTCACCCTGCTTAGGTCATCTCTGCAGCCCTTCAGTATTGCCTCACAAACAGCCCTTCCTGTGCACCTGGAAGGTGCTTTCCACTTGTGAGCCAAAGCTGACTTACATCATCCAGCTTCCCACAGCCAGCCTGACGAGGTCCTCAGACTGGCTCAGAGCTGGACCTTGGAGATTCAGAGCAGCACCACAACTTCTGAGCTATCAAACCAAAAGTCAGGCAGTATAAAGATATCCCTACAATGTCCTGCAGTTTAGGTGATCCAACCCATCAGGAAATGGGGATTTGTAAACGATTTTTTTTTTAACAGAGTTATTTTAGTTTAAAATGAGCAAAGAAAACTAAGAGTCTGCAAATCCACTGGGGTAAAATAATAATCTTGCCACATAACCAGTCCAGCTTGAAACTGACCACCCACTGTTGTTTGGGTTTGAGTTTTTTGGGTTTTTTTAAAGACTCAAGACTCAACCCTCCACCTCCCCCCCACCTCCCAGTATCTTTAAAGATAAAGATATCAGTAAGGATAGAACAGAGTTCAATTTGAAATGTAAACTGAAAAATAAATTAATAAATAAAGAGAGTAACATCATGTTTCATCTACTACTCAAGTCCTGACCTGGCTAGCCAGAGCAACTACCCAGGTATTCCAATATAGGGAAAAATCCCCTTGGGCATAAGGAATCCCTTCACAGACAAAATTTTGAAGGTGGACTTTGTCATTTAAGAGAAGTCAAGACAGAAATTTAATTTTTTAATTATTTGTAGTTTCTCTCTTCACAATGTGACCCTTAATATCCTTTCCTTTGCTTCAGTATCAGCCATCTTGAGGTGGAACCAGAACAGGAAGTTGAAACGTCAAATGACTGGGAAAAAACCTGTTCTTGTGGTACTCCTGACCACACCAAATGCAAAGAGCACAAAG
The DNA here is from genome assembly GCA_017589585.1 of Phylloscopus whistleri. Lineage (NCBI taxonomy): Eukaryota > Metazoa > Chordata > Aves > Passeriformes > Phylloscopidae > Phylloscopus > Phylloscopus whistleri. The sequence goes on along the minus strand of JADMLD010001547.1, from coordinate 572,274 downwards.
AGCTCATTTTCTTAAATCTCCCAAACCACTTTCCACCCCAAAGAGCCACAGAAAAGCCTCAGATAAACATCCAGATCTTTGATTGTTTATGCAAACTGAACACTTCACAGGTTTTTGGAGACTAGCCCATCACTAAAAGGAATAAGAAAGCTTTCCATACACAGAATCCAAGATCTTTTGTCTCCTTCATGGCCATGATCAAATACCAGTTTTTTTCCTCTTATTTTCAGATTTCATCCAGCAGACAGAAAAACAGACAAGTGCACTGTATGATTCAGGTAATTTTTCTTTTGAGAATTTACAGATTAACATAAACAAAACCAAATTATAAGTGCAGCCCAAACAAGTCACACAAAGAGCCCAATGCTATGGGTCAAATTCCGTTCCTGCAACAATTTTACCCAAAACAGATGTATAACTAACCTTTCAAAAACACGTGAGTCCCTATTTTGGCTGCTGGTTAAGAACCTCCTGTGCAGTCTATTCCTGTCAAAGGCAGAAGTTAGATACTCCAGACAAAAAGAAAAAAAAATTGACCCTCAGAAGCTTACATGCAAAACTTATTAACTGACTCTAATTCTCTAAATACACATGGACAGTGAACAATATTGATTTCATGGATATTCAGTATTTTAAAGTAATTGGTTTTCCTCTAGCACAGCTCCCCATCTCCACTAGCCTTAAATGGAGAATGATGCAAAGATTCAAGCCCGGGATTATTTTTCCATGTTGTACTAGACTTTCTAGATGACTCTCAAATAGTCCCAGATCATGCATGTGACTTAGAATACAGCAAAAGACATTTTAAAATTCTGATTCCTACAAAAGCTACTCACTGAAAACCTGACGTTTCAAAAACTATAAACTGGGAAGACCTATAATGGATAAAACTAAAACAAACAAAAAACAACAAATGAACAAAGAAAAACAAAAACAACAAACAAACAAGTGAGAAAGCATTTATTATGAGCTTGTCTGCAAAGGATAATAGGATATCTTCCATCCCACCTTACCCTCACATCATGAGCTCACTAAGAGGTGAGTTTCACTGACAGGCTTCACAAAAAAAATTCCCCAAATCCACAACACAGGCGTGGCAGAGAGAATCCTCCCCCAAGGGGCAAATTCCTTCCTCTTGGCAGGGGTTGATAAAAGCATTAAGAGGCCCAAGAAACACTTCTACGCTGTGAGTGCTTTTGGTATATGATCCCAGGCCGGTCCAGAGGAAACATCTAGAGTATCTCGGAAGGCCTGTTAATGTTTTTATAACTCCACAAACACTTTCCCCGTGGAAAGCGAAGACAGCAATCAACAAGAAATAGAGGGAATACAATGCACCACATAGTTGCTTGTTAGCAAAGGTGCCAGGTCTTGTCTCTTTCAGAAATTTATAAGGAGAAAATCCTGCATCACAACTAAGACCTCTGTTTTACCTCAATACTAGATAACCTGGAGTTAAGGGCTAATGTGGCTTTTAGGCAAACCAAGTTGAAAGGCAGTTGTCCCAGCTCAATATGTATTGAACTGGAGAATAAAGATCACTGGAGCATGAAAGGTATAGCATAAGACTAGCTATGAACCTAATTACTTGAGTAATTGAATGAGAATATACCCCACCCTAATTATAAGCAACAACATTTTTTAAGTAAACGAACTATAAGATGTCAATATATGATAACCAAAAATATGCAGCATAGCTCTTGGATTTTGTGGGATCAATACATGTCCTTTTAGTGGCATTCTAAATTGCTTCCTTTATATGGGTGGCTATATCAAGCTTTAACAACCTCCACCTAGCTCCACTAAAGAAAAAAGAGATCTGAATTGTCTGGTGTTCATGATTCACTCTGCCAGAGTGGCACTTGCAGCCCTTCTGTCCTCCCAAGGTGTGGCTCTTGCTGCAAATCCAAGAGCACGGAGGCATCCCATGAGACAGGGTTCTTAGCCTCTTCCCGGGGGTTCTGTGATCTCCCTTCAGGAAGGAGGATCTTGCATCCCTTTTGCTAATGCTGACAGTGTAATTTCTGTTAAAGACAAGCTTTCGTTAGCTACAAATGTTTTGTTTGGTTTTTGTTTTGTTTGTTTGTTTGTTTGTTTTTAACTGCTTCTCCTGTACTGACTTTGTTCAAGGTCTTTTGACACACGGCATCTTTACAGCACAACCACACAGCTGAGACAAACCCTTCTCCAGGGCCTGGGCTGACAGTTCAGACTTCTTTCCTTCTTCCCCTCCTCATGTTTTTGTTTTATGCTTACTTTACTTGTGAGTGCAAGAAAGAATAAGTAAGGGGAGGGTTTAGCCTTGATTGGTCCGAATCTGCAAGGGTCAGAGGTTTTAGATCTTCTAATCGATTTGTGGGTGCCGAGTTTCACAAGGGACAAAAATGTTTTATGCTTTCTCCAAGTGGCACAAAAGCACAAGCCTGGTTCTTTCGAGTAATAAAGATTGTTTCTGAGCAGCTTTTCCCGAGGCACCGAGTGATGTAAAAGATGATTGGCAGAGTGCGTGGCTCTGAATAAATGAATAGCACACATATGTTCTTTTTTTCTTTTTTCTTTTTTTTTTTTTTCTCCTTCCCTCTTTTCCTTTCCCCTCCTCTCATCCGAGAGGCTTTTCAGCCCCGTTTCGGAGCGTGCACTTGCAGAGCAGCACCTGCGCTTTGCTGGCTTCTTTCAGGAGACCTGTCGGGCTGACACTCCCACGGCGAAGGGCTTCGCTTAATAAATGCTTTTGAGGCAAAAAAGGCCATTTTTGGGGGCTGGTTTCCGGCGCGGCCCGGGCGGGCGCCATCCGCACGCCCACACTGCCACCTGCCGGCACCGGCCCCGCGCCTCCCGCGCCTCCCGCCGCGCCGGGGAGAGAAACAACCCACAGTAAAATAAATTGGGGAAAAAAAAAAAAAAAAAAAAAAAAAAAAAAAAAAAAAAAAAAAAAAAGAGGGGAAATGAAGTCACCCTTGTTGCTTTGAAAGGTGGAGAGCTTCCTAGTAGTGTCCCGCAAAGAGACAACTGTCCCTGCACAGCTGGCCGGGAGGTGTTTTTTGCTGAACGCGGTTAATAACCCAAGTTGCTGGCTGCATCCAGTGGAGACAGCCCAGCACCCCGCCTGCATCCAGCCCTGATGAGCTCCGACAGCTCACATTGGGGTTAGCAAATAGACGGCTGCCAAAGGATCATTGCCAGTTATTGTCAAACGTGGTCGGAGACCATGTTTACTTTTTAAAGACGATTATTGACCTGCAGTTGCACGGTGGCCATCCATTCCATTATCCCTTTCGCCGCTAAGAACTGTGTCACAAGTTCCCAGTTTAATGGAATTAGATTGTTTGGACAACTGCCAGTTTCACCTGAGTTACTTTAACTTCTCTACTGTAACACACACTGCCCTCCCCATGCCATGACTTCCTGATACTCCTGCAAAACCTGCTGGATCCTGGCGCTGTTCTGAAGTAGTGGTACCTTCTCAGACACCAGACGTGCAGAGGTAATTAATTGTACCTTAGCTCCTGATCTAGGAGCAATGATGCATGAATCAAGCCATGGGCCAAAAAAACAAAACAAAACAAAACAAAACAAAACAAAACAAAAAACCACAAACAAACAAAAAACCAAACAAACAAACAAAAAAACCAGATCTCTCACCATCTCATTGCCACAGTCACATTCAAGACTTGTGCACAAAACAGAAGAACCATAATTTAAACAGAGCGCTGGAGTTATCACTGAAAAGAACAGCCATGGTTTGTAAATAGAATTTCATTTTAAACATGTTAACTGATCTTGTGAGCATTTGTGTGAGGAAAGTTTCCTCCACACAAGTGCTCACAGTAAACAAATTTGAGGTCCACTACTCCAGCTGGCAGATCAAAAAACTGGAATGATATTCCACAGTGAGTTAAATTCTTTTTGTAAGGAAAAGGAAAATTTTACTGTGCTTTTGGGATGAATACTACAGAATACTATGTTTCTGGCCAAAAATTCTTAACAAAGAAACCAGTGAAAAAACATACATCAAATTATTCTGACAGATCCAGTAGACCTTCAAGGCTTACAGAATATACAACTCATTACATTTAAGCTGTCAGATACAAAAAAAACCATCAATATCATGTAATTCAGGTGACCAATCATGCAGTCAAAGTATCTTAGCATTTCACAGGATTACAACAGGAACAAGTCAGATAATGATTCACAGGCTAAAATGTGCTTCTTGTTTATAGTTAAAGCAGCACAATGGAAAAATGAAAAAAAAAAAAATAGATAAAATAACCCTCCACAAACATCTCCCCAGGAAAAAAAAAATTGCAGGAAAAACATTCTAAACATTCTTCAAGCAGCTTTAACTATGACTTTTGTAGCTGTTCCTTTGTCAGAGAGCAATGCTAGTGGTTCTTCAACTGATTTGTGTTCAGGTAAAACACCTCCATCAGTAAAATGCTCACTGACCTCAGCCCACCATCCCTAGTCACAAGGACATGAGAACTAGCCATGCACAAACCAGATTGCTCTTTCTGTATCAACTCCAGGTTCTTTACACTCTACCCTACATTCAGCACCTCCAGAACTGGACTTAGGGAGTAGGAATTTCATTTACAACTGATTCTGAAGATCCCTGTAAGATCCCTGCTCTCTACAGCAGCCCACCTAGCCCAGCAGCTCAATAAGTTATTTTTAAAAACAAAACAAAACAAAACAAAACAAAAAAAAAAAAAAAAAAACCACGCTGAAAGCACAACTCAAAATTATCCACCACCGCCATAACTGTTTAAAACTAAACTCTCTCTTCCAAAATTCTCACCATAACTTCTGCTGATTAAATCCCATGGGGGTAGTCAATGCTTCTTTTTGGCTTTTAACATGCTACTCTTTAATTTCATGAGCTAACACCTGTGATTCTGAACTACTGATAGAAATAACTAGGATACAGAAGTAACTCCATGTATTTACAACAGCAATGTTCTGGGAGTTTGAAACCATCTGAAAGCAAGCTGGTGTACAAACAGAACGTAATAAATACAGAGATCTCTTGAAGATCACTATATAAGAAAGTCCCTAATAAATGGTAGGCAAAGCCTTGGCTCTCAGTCATGCACCTGCTCTGAATCTCAAATCCATTTTGGTTACACGATACCAAAATCACTCTTTTCTTGAGCTGGCTTAACAACAGTAAAACTACATGAATTTTTTTTTTTTTCCATAGGAGACCTTAACAAACTGTTTGAAGCATCTCTTTTTTTTCTATAAAACTGTCTTAAGTATTTGAAAGTAAAAGTTTCATTTCCATTCTGTATGTTTTAAATGAAGAGAAGTTTAGAAATTTTAAATATTTTTAATTTACCAGAGCTATCCTGTTCCTTCCAAGACCATAAAATTTTGGAAAATGGACTATTTAGCAACTGATCTACATTCATTCTTAATTAAAATTTCAGTGAAAATAATCAGTGAAGATTTTAATGAGAAAATAATATTGGTCATTTTTGAAATGTGGATAACAAAAATAACTTTCTCCCAAAAAATAAAGGGGAACAATGAGTTTATCAATTAAGTTTATCAATTTGTTGGGGTTTTTTTCCAAGCAGCTTCAGTAGAGGAAAAATTATTTATTAGAAAATCTAAGTACTATATTGCCAATATTTAACTGAACACCCCTATATCTTGTTAATTTCCCCAGTCATCTCAAACGGCCTCATATTTCAGTTGACTGAACAAAATATTTGCACTTGAGGTTCCGAAAATATGTTTGGGCAATTTGAGTTTCTACACTGCCCACTGAAAATCCCACCAAATTCTTTGCACTGCAGAAATCAGCAAACAAACGTTTTCAAGTCAAAGAATACTAAAGCATTATTGGGGCAGTGCTCACTCCTGCATGGGAAATGGGGGTGCTGAGAAATAGCCATTAATATTTGTAGGCAACAGGTTCAAAATTATTGGTATAAAGGGAATATTCCATGTCAGTTACTTTTCAAGGCCAAAACCTGCCACAATTTACCTAGGCAACATCCCTACAGTACACACCCAATCAATGGATGACACAGCGTGTTTGGGGCAAAGCTTCTGCTCTGGCTGCTCAAGACTATTGCAGGGAAAGAGGGGTCATCTGGAGATTTCCCTGTTCTGCACTTTAGATCCCTTGACTGCCACAACTGCAGAGATGGAGGGGAAAAAGAACATGGGTTTCTCCCGTGTTACAGCTCAGGCTTCTGAGAAAAGGTGCCTTGCTGCTAAAAGCAAGGTGTTCACATCATTTGCACTATTATTTGTGTCAGTACTTAATTTGGCCCAGGTACTTGTTCTGGTCACTATTACGTCAAATTGGACTCCACATCAGAAATATTTGATTGTTCTTTGTTATCTTCCTGTTAAAAGGGCATTGGAAAAATTAGCAGCAATTATTTTCATCTCATAACTATGAATGATTCTTTAACAGATTCATAACAAAATTTAACACAGAAAATATTCCAAAGCACAGCTCATATCAAAAGTGATCAGTAGGAAACAAGCATCACTAAACCTCACTGACTTTTCTTTACTAAGAAACACAGCAGTGTAAACTTCCCTACAGTGTAGTCCTTCTACATAAAGGGAGAGAGAGCCTTCTAACATAAAGGTCTGCATGAAATTATTCTCCAGAACTAAAATTTAACAGGATATGATGTTATCTACACAGTTGTTTTTAGCAATATTTAAAAAAAACCCAAACCAACAAATCCCACACTTTGAAGAAATACAGTGAATAAGGAAAAAACTTTTGTTATCTTGGAAGAACAGTATTTCTCAGACATAATTAGACACCAAATTCACAATACACAGATATTAATAGCATTCATAGCTATATAAAAGCATGACACCCCTTGGAAATCAACAAGATTTTGGCTTACTCGCAAAGTCAGACCTCTAAATACCTGTAACCAGTCCAATTTACTCATTTACACCAGTCTGATTTACTCATTTAAACCAGTGAAAAATCTGAAATCAATAATATTATAAAATTTGGAAGCACAGATAGTGTTTTCTGGAGTGTCACAAGTTCAGATACTTGTTTTACAGATTTCTTAGAGATTCAACCCTGAAGTCATGAATGCATCAGACTTAATTATTTTAAGAGAGAGTTAAAATATTGATAACCCCTCGGTTACAGAGGATAGACCAAAACCATGAGCTCTGAAGACTGGCCCAAAAGCTAGAGGGAAACAAAAATAATTGATTTTAATCACAAATTTATAATTGGTACTGGTACTTACAGACTGTGGCTGCTGGTACAACTGGGCTGCTACACACCTGAGTGAGACAGCATCCTCTCCCCTCCTAAGGAAATATGCTGCCCTGCATCTGAGAGTAAACTGCAGGTCCTCTCCCTTTTTTCACCATGGTCTGGGTCAAAAGTGTGCATCCTTAGTGTACTTTAACTCAAGTGTGAGGTATCCTTGCTTGGATTTCCCTTGGAAAACAGTCCAAGTGGTAGCTGAAGAGAGATCATTGCAAGCTGAGGTAAATATGCTGGCCTGCATAATCAATGCATCTATCACAGAATCACAGAATCACAGAATCTCCAGGTTGGAAGAGACCCTCAAGATCATCAAGTCCAACCCATACTCTAACACCTCAACTAGACCATGGCACCAAGTGCCATATCCAGTCTCTTCTTAAACACATCCAGGGATGGTGACTCCACCGCCTCCCCGGGCAGGCCATTCTAATACTTTACCACTCTTTCTATGAAAAACGTTTTCCTAATATCCAACCTATACTTCCCTTGATGCAGCTTAAAACTGTGTCCTCTTGTTCTGTCAGTTGTTGCCTGGAGAAAGAGACCAACCCCCAACTGACTACAACCACCCCTCAGGAAGTTGTAGAGAGTGATAAGATCACCTCTAAGTCTCCTTTTCTCCAGGCTAAACAACCCTAGATCCCTCAGTCGTTCCTCATAGGGTTTGTGTTCCAAGCCCCTCACCAGCCTCGTTGCCCTCCTCTGGACACGCTCAAGTGTCTCAATGTCCTTCCTAAACTGAGGGGCCCAAAACTGGACACAGCACTCAAGGTGTGGCCTCACCAGTGCTGAGTACAGGGGAAGAATGACCTCCCTGCTCCTGCTGGCCACACCATTCCTGATCCAGGCAAGGATGCCATTGGCCTTCTTGGCCACCTGGGCACACTGCTGGCTCATATTCAGCCAGCTGTCGACCAGGACTCCAAGGTCCCTTTCTGCCTGGGCACTGTCCAGCCACATCGTCCCCAGCCTATAACGTTGCATGGGGTTATTGTGGCCAAAGTGCAGGACTCGGCATTTGGATTTATTAAACATCATCTTATTGGACTCTGCCCATCCATCCAACCAATCCAGGTCTCTCTGCAGAGCCTTCCTACCTTCCAACAGATCGACACATGCTCCCAACTTGGTGTCATCTGCAAATTTACTGGTGGAGGACTCAATACCCTCATCCATGTCATCAATAAAGATATTGAACAGAACTGGCCCCAGCACAGACCCTTGAGGGACACCACTGGTGACTGGCCGCCAGCTGGATGAAGCACCATTCACCACTACTCTCTGGGCTCGGCCATCCAGCCAGTTCCTAACCCAGCAAAGAGTGCTCCTGTCCAAACCACGGACTGCCAGCTTATCTAGGAGTATGCTGTGGGAGACAGTGTCAAAGGCCTTGCTGAAGTCCAAATAGACAACATCCACAGCCTTCCCTGCATCCACCAATCTGGTCACCTGGTCATAAAAGGAGATCAGGTTGGTCAAACATGACCTACCCCTCCTAAACCCTTGCTGGCTGGGTCTGATACCCTGGCCATCCTGTAAATTTTGTGTGATGGCACTCAATATAAACTGTTCCATTATCTTGCCAGGTACTGAAGTCAGGCTGACTGGTCTGTAATTACCAGGATCCTCCTTTGCACCCCCTTTGTGAATGGGTGTCACATTGGCCAGTTTCCAGTCATCCGGAACCTCGCCAGTGAGCCAGGACTGTTGGTAAATGATGGAGAGTGGCTTTGCAAGCTCATCTGCCAGCTCTCTCATCACCCTGGGATGGATCCCATCTGGTCCCATAGATTTATGGATATCCAAGTATTTCAGCAGTTCTCCAACTGCCTCCTCTTGGATTATGGGGGTACCATTCTGTTCCCTGACATCATCTACCAACCCAAGAGGACAGTTGTCATGAAGGCAGGTCGTCTTCTCACTAAAAACTGAGGCAGAGTAGGCATTAAGCACTTCTGCCTTTTCCGCATCTGCAATTACTAAGTTCCCTCCCTCCTCCAATAAAGAACAAAGGTTGGTCTTACCCTTCCTTTTACCATTAATATATTTGTAAAAACATTTCTTATTATCCTTTACAGCAGTCGCCATTCTAAGTTCAAACTGAGCTTTGGCCTCCCTAATTTTTTTCCTACATGCTCTTGCAGTCCCCCTGAATACTTCCTGAGAGACCTGACCGTCCTTCCAAAGATGATACATCCTCTTTTTATTTCTAAGTTCCTCCAGAACCTCCTTGTCCATCCAGGCTGGACGTTTACCCCTCCGACTTATCTTTCAGCACACAGGGACAGTCTGTCTCTGTACTCTCAAGATCTCTGTTTTGAGGCATGCCCACATTTCCTGAACTCCTTTGTTTTTAAGGGCTGCTTTCCAAGGAACCCTCTGGATAAGTCTCCTAAAAAGACCAAAGTCTGCCCTCCGGAAGTCCAAAGCAAGAGTCTTACTGGTGCTCCTCCTGATTTCACCAAATATTGAGAACTCTATTATTTCATGATCACTCTGTCCTAAGTGACCTCCAACCACCACATCTCCCACCAGCCCATCTCTGTTTGCAAACAGAAGATCTAACACAGTCCCCCCCGGTGGGTTGACCCACCAGCTGCAACAAAAAGTTGTCCTCCATACACTCTAAAAATCTCCTGGACTGCCTCTTATCTGCTGTATTATGTTCCCAGCAGATGTCTGGTAGGTTGAAGTCACCGACAAGAACAAGGGCTGATGATCCTGAAACACTCTCCAGCTGCTTATAGAATAAGTTGTCCACCTCTTCTTCCTGGTTGGCTGGACGATAACAGACTCCCAGGAGGACGTCGGTCTTGTTGGCCTTCCCCTTAATTCTTACCCATAGGCATTCAACTCCATCTTCCTTAGTTTCAATTCCTACAACATCAAAAGTCTCCTTACTATAAAGGGCCACTCCTCCACCTCTTCTTCCTTTTCTGTCTCTTCTGAAAAGCCTGTAGCCATCCAGAGCAGTGCTCCAGCTATGGGAGTCATCCCACCACGTTTCTGTGATGGCAACTACATCAAAGCTCTGCTGTTGTACCATGGCCTCCAGCTCTTCTCGTTTGTTCCCCATGCTGCGTGCATTGGTATACATGCACCTCAGCTGGGCTACTGACTTCACCCCTAACTCAGCCTTACCACCCTTCGGCCTGCTTCCAGATAGCCCAGCTGCATCCCCTTCCCCCTTCAAACCTAGTTTAAAGCCCTCTCAACGAGGTCCGCCAGTTCATGAGCTAAAAACCTTCTGCCCTTAACAGAGAGATGTATCCCATCTGGTTCCAGCAGAGCACGTGCCATAAAAGTTTCCCCATGATCAAAGAATCCAAAATTGTGCCGATGACACCAACCCTTAAGCCACTTGTTGATGATGTGGGTTCTCCTGTTTCTTTCGTCATTTTTCTCTGCCACCAAAGGGACTGAGAAGAACACTACCTGTGCTCCTGCCCTATCAACTACTTGTCCTAGTGCCCTGAAGTCCCTTTTAATTGCCTTGACACTCCTCTTTTCCATGTCATCACTGCCAGCCTGGAGTATCAGCAGCGGGTAATAATCAGAGGGCTGAATCAGCCCAGGAAGTCTCTCAGTGATATCTCTTACCCGGGTCCCAGGGAGGCAGCAGACCTCCCTGTGGGATGGCTCCGGTCGACATATGGGGCCCTCAGTTCCCCTCAGAAGGGAGTCACCTACTACAATTATCCTTCTTTTCTTCTTGGTGATACAAGATACAACCCCCATCAACAACTGTCCCTGCTGCAAAGTTTAGACAACTTTTTCTGTAAGGAACTCAATTAAACTGATGGGGTCTGGATTCCTATGAACTTGTACTTGTTGGATCATCTAATGAAACCCAAACTAACTCCATAATGCATTTGTGATGCCTTTCTCTTGTGCAGACTCCCAAGAGTCCAGTGTGTGAACTCAGCTTGCAGTCACTTTGTCAGCATGGCTGCTAGTATCAACTCCCTCTTCTTCCATCCATTTCTGAAGCTCATGGACACTTCATTGCTTCAGAACTGCTCCTCTTCTGACAAAACTGGCTGAAGATTTCCAAGAGTTTGGACATCTTGAGGATGGTCAGAAAGAAGAATAAACAAAGGCAGAGACAGACGCAATGACCACCTCAACCTCGTCCCTAGGAAACCAAGCTAAAAGAGAAAACGTATTTGCAGAATTATGTGCTGAACTTATTTCTGTCAAGTGGGTGGTTCTTAGTTTTAATGCAAAACACTAACTGAATTAAACCTACTTTGATTAAATACAACTAATTTTGAAATGTGTGTTGGAGTACTGCAGTGCTACAGAGCTCAGGCTTTTTAAGAGACTGACAAGCATGTACTGTATTTTTTTTTCCAATCTATTTCAATTACACTTATATAATAGCAGAATAATGGCAAGATTAGTCTATTTTATCATGATTAAATCTTGATTAACATATTAAATAACCATTCTACACTAATTAACTCTATTAAATGCAATGTCCAATACATTGTTCTACTTCTGTAGACTTCCAATGAAAAAGTAACTATCATTAGTATGGTTGTTTCTTTTACAGTGTTTTTAGGATCAAACACAGAGTATCACTATGGACTAAATACCTTAAAGATTCTGATAAGCTATTTGGGAAGACCTTATTTTGAAGGAAAGTTGCAAATAAGTTACAATATGAACAGAAAATAATACAATATTTTAGAGAGTATTTCCAAATATACCCTATGTCGTCTGAATACTGAGGATATAAAACTTAAATCTATACTCTTGTAAGGACAGCATGAAGTTGAATTTTAGATAACCTTCCAGTTCAATTATGTGAAGTGGCATTACAGTATTTTACAGGATGCACAGATGAAAAGCCATTAGCAGGGATTTGTCACTATTTCACAACTGTGAACAACTCTAGGCAAGGCTTTTAACCAGCAGTTAAAAACTCCCTTGTGTCTCCATCTTGCAGTAACTTTTTATTCCACTGGAAACACTTTAAACATCTAGTTTCCTCTGTCATGAGCACTCACAAGAACTCAGACATCTGCAGCCTGATTTCCTTGTGTTGCAAACATCCTTTCAAAATACAAAATGAGAGCAGCCATCACTGTAAGCCAACATATTTATGGCAGGTTTTCAGCTAACTCTTAAATACAGTTTGGGGTTTTTGTGCACAAAAACATATGGACTGAACTGAAATGAATAAAAAATAGAATTTTGAAATCTGCCTGTCCGCTTCTTAAGATGTTTCAAATGTGCAATGGGTGAGGACACCAAGTGCTCAAACTCAGACTTGTCTAACTTGGGGCATGGAGCTAAGGCACCTCCACTTTCTTAAAGGTCACTGAAGGGACTCATGCACCACCACCTGCCAATTTAGAGACCAGGTGTAAAAACAAAACAGCAGTTCTTGCTGTGACAGAAATGAGCAATAGTTGCATATGTTGCTTCCAATAAAAGTCACAATTGTACTTCAAGAAGCACAAATGAACAGCTGGGATTTGTTCACCCCAGTACTGTGTCTTTTTCTACTTCTCTTGGTTCAAATCCTACAACATAAAAAAAGTACATGGTAAGGCAGTAAACTTCAGTTTGATGTTATATAGCACCTTTCCAGATAGTTGTATCCACACAAGGGAAACTTGACGAGCAGAAGCCATCACTGTGTCAGGAAGCTGCAAGGTTCTGGCCACAATGGGCCAGGACCTGGGCCTGATAACGAGGTGAGCAAGGTAGGGCTTCACCAGGCAGGTGGCACGTGCCATTGTCCTTGAATAAAGCAAGGGCCAGGAATGGTGTCCAGGTTCAAAAGGGAGATCGTGAGGCAATTTTGAGGTGATGAGGAAGGTCTGAGGTCAAGCCAGGAAGTCAGATCAAGTCCTGTGGAGTAGCCAGGGTTAGACCAAGCCCTGAGGTCTTTGGGAAAGGTCCATGGTGACAAGTCAGGTGCAAGGTCAACCCAAGAAATCAGTCCATGGTTCTCAGTTCAGATCAGCAGGGCCCTTGGCCAGGCACAGACACAGCTGTGGCTGAGCTGGAAAAAGACACAGTCATAGCTCAGGCAGACACTGAAGATCCAGGGCCGCAGAGCCCACAGGTAGAGGATGTGTTGTGAAAACCCAAATTACAGTATTTCACATTGTTGGTAGGACAGCATTGCCTCTCTCCCCAGACATGATGCACCAGACATCATCTGCCAGTCACCCTCTCCATCTGCCCAGAGTGCAAGAGAGAGGTGCCACGAGCTGGCAGGTCACCCGTGCCTTATAGCAGAGGCTTGCTCTCAACAGTCCTGGAGCCCCAGAATTCCCAACCACCACCAGCATAGCTCTGTCCTATCACCTGGGTCCATCCAAGAGGAGGGTTTCCCCTTGTCACACCATCACACATCACTGTGCTCACCCTGGGACCAGATGCCTGCACTCCTTTCCTCCCTTCACATGATGCAGGAAAAGCTGTTGCACACGTTGGGACTCCAGGACACTGAGAGGTCTGCCCGTGTGGGATGCAATTATGTTGAATATTTTTATACAGCTCAACAGAAATGTAAATGTCAGCAACAAAATATCTTTGTCAGATTTCCAAAGAATGAACAATGTACTCACTCACAGACAAAAGGGATTGTTTCTTTACATGATCTCTGCCTTCAGGCTGTAGGACAATGCCTTTTTAGTGGTCTCCATCAAACTTTGTTTGAAATTATGTTAGTAACTGGCAGAATTTTTTAATTAGACCACCAAATGGCAGCATTAATGCACAGGATATACAGTCATTGGCTTTTACTTTGAATTTCTTTTATTGTCTAGAGTAAAAGAATCAGCAAGAGGAACTGGTTACTACAAAAGCATGATAACTACTTCAATCCTTAGCTATAAACACACACTAATTAATCAATTAATGCAGATAACATACGTCAAGGAAAAGATAGAGTAAGATGAAGGCAGCATAATCCTTTTGTATAGTTTTATGAATGATCTAATGTAACTCACTCAAGATACTTCAGATTTACAGCAATACATAAGCAGACATTAGAACCAAAATTAAATTAAAGACCTGATCCATATTAATAATAACTAAAAAAAAAAGAAGTCATTGTTCCTGGTGAACTTAAGAGATTTTGATATTCATTGTAGAATAAGAATGCATCATGATTTTCCACAGTCAGAGCTAAATCAGAAAAAGAAATCTATTTAAATGGAGCCCTTAAAATTAATTATGTATTCGTGCCCATGTAACTTTAGCACATGCTTACAATTACCCATTACCTTGAATGTATTTGAGAATAAGAAACAAATTCTTCTGAATTTAGGAATAAGTTAAAATGGTCACAAACACTTTTGATCTCTTAGTGTTCTTTTTTTTTAAAACGAGCTTTATCATAAAGGGCGTTTTCAGGAATAATTAACTACTACTCCTGAAAGGGAAGTACTTTCAGACCCTCTGATGAACCATTTCATGTATTACTATTCCTTGCCATTCTTTGCATTTCCAGTACACATCTTTGTTATTTCTCCATCAGAATGTTTGTGCATATATGTATATACATGTATATTATACAAATAAATTTATTGTTGTCTGCAGCTGTAAAAAGTTTAAGAAAATTTAGCTCAGCTCAGAAGTCTTTAATTATCTCGTTCTTTACAGATATTCATTAATGTTTCAACTCACAATCTGGAAGAAAAAAAGAAAACAAAAAATATATATTTTACTAGATTTTAAAAGTTATTCATGGGAATTTTGAGGGCATAAACCCCCTTTTGATGACAGCTCATGTTTTGTATGAAAGTGTGTTCACCAGCTAAGGTCCCCTATCCACAGGCTTAAATTGCAAGTCCATGGAAATAAGTTATTTGATTCCTTGAAAACAATTCAACTGAATCAATTTCTAGTTATCTTTGCTCATGTTCTTTAAATTAAAAGAAACAAAAATTTTTATTATTCTGTAACTGGCTTTTCATCTGAAGAAAGTATCATGCATTTATAATTTTGAACACTCCCTAACTTCATATTTTCATCGGAAGACTTCCCCTGATATTGTGTGTAGTTGTGTGGCATTGATTTCAGAATAAGCTTCTAAGTCAAGGTGTGATCAGTTATATAGACAGGCTCACTGCACTTTCTTATATCTGAAATATCCCTGGAGGCTTTTACCATTTCTCAATGTCGTAGATTTTAATCGTTATGGAGTGAAATCCAAAATTACCAAACACAAAGTATCTCTCACTTCAAGTACAGAACATGGTAATCACAAGAACCCCATAATCCAAAATACAAGATGCATATAGAGACTAGTCCACAGTCTATTGAGGTCAAAGTCCATCATAAGTTATATTACTCCAAGATGATGAGTTCATTCATTTGCTATAAATTTCCTCTCAAAATTCCTTCTTAGAAGGGAAAAAATATATTCCACAACAACTGCAAGATAATTAGATCTCAAATATAGTTCATCTTCATGTGTAATATTTCTTTAGAATTCATAATAATGCAAAATAAATTAAACCCTCCATATATAATGAAGCCAAATCAATGTTTTAATGTTTTAAAAGCATAAATGAAATCTTTATGCTTTTAAAACCAAAAGAGGAATTAAGACCTTACTTAGGCTGAAGAAGAAATGTTGACTAAAATGTAGGTAAGCATTTTAGCACAAAACTTGTAAACTTGTGCCTCCTGGACACCCATGAAAATATGTAGTTCAAACTGACTCAAAGTTCTGTGACTCTGTCCATTTCTGCAGCAATGAAGTTAAATTATTAACCTGAACTGAGTTGCAAAACACATGCCCCTGTGCAGTTTGACCCTAACCACACTGCTTTTGGACTGGAACTAGATCATATCTTGCTCACACCATCACAGACAACAATTGAAAATAAAAGGATAAAAAAAAAACCAAACTCATATTTAACAATAAGAAAGTAAAAACTTGTTGAACTGTCCAGAATTTGTGAGGTAAGGTGAGACAGGGAGATACAGGAGCTTCAATAAATGGCAATGGATTCATATTTAAAGTTTGGTTGACAGTGCTGCTAACCACAGGATTGGAATTCAGGTCTGGGTTTCGTTGCTGCCTGTGTCACAGACACATAATGTGATTTTTAGATGACCCACTGTAATCTTAGTTCATTTAGATACCAACATACATATTTACAAGGGATAAGTTAGATGCTTGTGGGAGGCAGGTGCCTAAAGCACCTTTCTCAGTCAGTGCAAGCCTTACTGTGTCTCCAATACTACAGCATAAAATGAGAATAAAGGCATCCTGCATACACATTTTCCTCTTCAGGTTTTCCACGTTTCAAGGGCCCTCACTGATTCCCTTGTCCCTGTTTTCTTTGTACATCACCTGGCACAAAACCTCGGGATAATTATAAAGCCCAAGGACTTTTAAATAAAGTGATATACCAGTAAGTACTTAGCACACTCTCAATACAGTCTCTACCAGAACAATTTCTCACTGTTAGCAACAACCTTTGGTGAAAGACAACATGCCAGTGTACTCTCAGGGAATTTGGACAGTTTTCTAATTAATTTCTGAACATTTGTAGCACAAACCAAGCATCAGTAAATTATGCTTAGAGTATTTGGAACACTTCCAACCTCATTTTCTTCTCTTCTCCCTCTTCTTTCACTAGAAAAGGCAGATACGGTTAAAATCACACAACAAAAATATTTCTTTACAGAACACTTTCAGCAATTACAATTTTTATAAACCTTATTCTTTTATGCTTAGGGTTTGTCCTCAGCTGATCTTGTTTCAGGTCAAGAAGTGACCCAATAAATGCAAGAAGCAGATACTCTAGACTTCCTGCTTAAATATAGTTCCATATAAAGCATGCTAATGGTAAAGTCTCTCAAGAGCACTTATGAGATAGAGAAACACTTAAAGGAATTATTTATACACTTGTTTACATTAGTATTTATAGCATTACCCTTAAAATGATTACTTCACCACATAAAATCCACTGTACCTATAAAATGTTACATTGAAAGCAAACCTATGAAATAAGTAATGCAGGACTATTCCAGACTGTCTACTTGTACTGAGTCACAAACCTACTTAGGCCTGTCTAGTTCAACTCAGGACTTAGGTGAAAGGTCTTGGTAAGAGTCTCATTCAAAGTCCAAATTGCATAGGTCACAACATATTGACAAGACATCCTCTTTCACAGTGCTGCAGGGAGTAAGGCCAGGGTTGCCTTGGTGTGGGTCCCAAACACAACAGTTTTCTCAAATAACCCATTTTGCTTCCTGATTTGAGAGTTAAGGGGCAGTACCAGGTCTTTTCTGAAAAAGTTCTTCACCTAATTGTCAGGTATTTCATTAAGAAAAACACCACCAAGACAAACACTTCTCCAACAACTGATTGTGGTGGCTTCCTTCCTAAAACTCAGAGGTCATCTGCCCTGGCAGCCACAATTATATAAACTGCTGCAGTACAAAACAAAGATTGAGGCAGTCAAATCAAACAACCAGATCCATCTACCACATCAACACTTGTTTCAGTTCCACTTCTATATACAACATCATCTTTACTGTGGTCTAATGCTGCCTTCATTATACCCCTCCCACACAGCAAGCAACCCCTTTCACTAGCTCAGTTACCGGGCTTAGTGCACAGACCCTGTAAAAGTCATTACAGCAATGTAATTTCTAGTACTTGCATTTTCACTATAGCAAAATCTCACAGGGATCAGATCCACTTATGGTCTTAACTAAAACTAGCCATCTGACTTAATTAACATTTAGAATTCATCAAACCTTGCAGGGCTCATACTGGGCTCTGGGGCAGGTTGGCAGTGCTCACATTGGGCTCCTGCTGGGTCTATGTCTCTGGTAGCAGCGTTTTTCCACCAGATGACACTTTAACTTGGTGTTAAAGCATAGGAAGAGTGAAACTAAAAAAAAAAAAAAAAATCATTTTCACAGTATCTCCATATCACACAAATGCACCACACAGCACAGGGAGAACAGGAGGCAGAAACAGTAAGAGCAGCAGGAACTAAGAGAAAGTCACATTGCCCTTATATATTTGCTCCATAAGTTGTAACCCAACAACAGCTGTGTCTTTGTTAAATACCTTTCTGTGCAATACAAATCCTGAATGTATTTTTTGTTTGTCGCTATATATGCAGCAGCATAAAGATTTGTTTCACTGAAGGTCCCACAGATGGAAAGGTTTCCCAAAATTGGGAGTGATGTCAATAGGGAAACAGACTTCCATTTGGGCCATCCAAAACATCTAAATTTTTTAAGATCATAGTTCTATGCTCAGAGCATCGAACGCTGATGGACAGACAGCTGCTGCTCATGGTCTTGGCTGCTTCATGTGGGTCTGGAGCAGACCTATGGAACCCATAGAGACCTACAGAGATCTATCTCTTTATACATTCTTTTCTCTTTGTGACCTCATAGTAAATACTCTTCACACAAGTCTACTCTGCATTTCTTCCTTCTTTGTACCCAAGTGGCAAGTTACCAAGTAATACTCAAGTAACCACCAGAGACACAGCATTCTTTCGATGATCTTAATGTGTGGTGACTTGATTAATTAGACTTTATGAAGTGTTTTATTTTTCTGCTCTATGTGAAAATGCAGTTGAATGTAAAAAAACTGTTCATTAAGAACTGTCATGAGATTAAGTACGTCCAAAATGTTTAAACTCGCTGATATTGAGAAAAGAAAACATCAGCTGTAGAAATATACTTTTCCAAAGTGCAATATAAAGGCAAACTTCAAACATTTTGCACAAATTTCCACTACAATTTGAGTTTTTAACCTTCTTAAAGCTTTGAAAATTATTTTGTAGCTTGATGCTCTCTGTTCCTCGGTCAATTATTATTATTAATTATTATTAAGAAAAGCACCATAAGTCCTACATTTTGTCATATTTGAAAACTCTAGTATTGCTAAGACACAAAGCCTGTACATTCTTTTCACTGCATACCAGTGGCTGCAGGCACTGAGAAGGAGCAACGCAAGTGCATGAGAAAGGAAAAAAATACCAAATTCCAGCACAGGTCTTTCCTGAGAAACTATTAATTTCCTACAGGACAAAAAACATATTTGGTGGCAGTAAAAATATGACAACTCTATCTATCAATCCAATCAAGTTTATCATGAGGTTTAAGCATTTCTTAACTGTCAAACTATAACATGTCCCTAGAAATAATAACCTACATTCTGAACTATCTGCCAAAAGCACACAGGGAAAAAAAAAAAGGTACAAAAGATGACTTCCAAACCATAAATAATATTTTTGCAGTCATACTTGCGTCCTTATTCCTGAAACCAATTTAGAAAACAATTGGACAGGGAAGCCTGGGAATAAAGAATCATTTGCCTTTAGACTTTAATGTGTGATTACTTAGTAATGTAATTGAAAGCATGACTGTATCACATTGCCAGCTTTCTATTGCCAGGAGATTACATTGTAAATGATACAGAGCATTTAATGACTTTTTTTTTTATTCCACATTTTTTGTGACAAGAAGTTTTGCTTAATATTTGAATTTGCTTTTCTTTCTCAAATGCTGCAGAGTCAAGGGTTTGTGGGAAGGAGGTGTGGTGAAGGAGAGGTAATGGGTCTCAATTCATCATTAACATGAGAAAACATAAGATACTAATTGCCATGATTGCATTGGCAGATTTGTGGTGAAGGCCAATGTTGTCTTAAGTATATATAATGGAACAACAATGCACCTTTAAGACTCTATTTTTGGCTCCGATTCTGTGAATTACAATGAAATCCAAGAACTAATTGTGCAGCCTATGTCTGTTGGAGCAACTTCCTAGAAATGTGCTGACTTATACTGACTGTACCTCCTGGAGACCTGACCCGAATCATCGTACTCTGCAAAGCCCCATGATGTTTAAAGGCTTGATCTTCAACCAAGGTAGCCAGGCAAAGCTGGGTGGGCTTTTGGAGGAGTTGTGTCCTTTTACACCTGCAGAGACCCTAGACCTTCATTAAGAAGCTGCAGTGACAGCTACAGAAGAGCTACAGAAATTCAGGGCTCCCCCCTTGCACAGAAAGCATTGACTTAGCAATGTTTCCCCTCTTTTGTCTTTACAGCCCTTCCCTCCCAGCATCCTGTGGCTTCAACAACTTCCACCACAAAAATCCCAAAGGCTTTACTGGTAAGGTGACCTTGTTACCCCAGATCGCCTGACATGGCTAAGGCATCCTGGCTGTGTAACTCCTTCCTTCTCAGAGTCCATCTAGTTCACAAAAATTACTTTCAACAGAAAATAATTAGAAGTTCAAGGGTTTTTGGAATGCTGGGATTTTCGCCCACATAGACTGGGGTAAAAATCATGCATTTCTGGTCCTTGTATAAAGAACCTGTGTCACCCCATCCACATGAGTCCCACACCCAAGGAACTAGCCTGGCCCAGAAGTCTCTCTATACATACACCATAGACAAACACCATCAGACAAATTCAGTAGAACCCTGCTGCCACAGAGCTATCATCAAATGCTATAGCATTTATATTTGATTGTTTGATGGCTTCAGATCACCTAAGATATGCATTTCACATTTTAAGGGCAGAGGTTTCTGGGATTTAAAACCCACTCTGATGAGAGAATTCAAGACGGAACTGTGAGGAGCTGAAATTCACAGCAATTTCGTCTCCCTATTCTCACGCGTTTTTCATCAAAAAGCAGGGAATGGAGTTTGAGTAAGGATTCTGGCATTTGGCTCACAGGCTTTGTTTTGTCTTTATCCTGTTTTGCTGAATGTCAGATGACCACAGAGGCAATTCAGAAAACTCCAAGAAGAGCAGATGTCTCAGAATAGGAATTATTATTCACAGTCTCTCTCCTCTGTCACACCGCTAGTACTGAAACCAAGAAGGAAAGAATAAAACAATAACTGCAAGGTGGCAAGGCGCAGAGTCTTCCTTCCAGAGATTCATTCTGGGCTAACTTTCCCCCCAGCAAAAAACATGACTGCATCTTGACATGACAGGGGCCCTCCAACTACAACATGCAATTCATTTTTCATGAGACACTTTTTATTACAAGACTTCTTATAAAAATCATTTACTTCCCAGCTGCTTTTACATAGTTTCTTAAACTGTCTTCACAGTACTGAAGAATGATTGGAACAAACCAGATTACTTCCCTCTAATTTGTCCTAGTGACCTACCAAATACATTAATAAAGGAGTATTTTTTTTCTCTCTATAGCTCTGTTTTCACTGAAGAAAGCTATGCCAGTTGCATTAAAATACTTTTAACCTATTCGATTCATGACAGTGGAAGTACCAGAGCCTTCTGGGCTTTGTAATATAATAGCATTCCTTTATCACGTTGAATGGTTTATTGGAACCAGCTTGTACAGATGATTTAGTTTACCATAGTGAGGCCACAACTGCAGGGCTCCAATCTCTGTTTGGGGACTCTTCTGTAATTTTTAGTGTTTCCAGTTTGGCCTTCAAATGGGTTTGCTTTTTTGGGTGTTTTGTTGTGGTGGTTTTTTAGGGGCGTTTTGGGGGTTTGGTGTGGTTTCTGTGGGGTTTTTATCTGTTTGCTTCCTTTTAACTAATATTTTCATATAACTTCAGTTAGAATTTTCATTCTTTGCCCTCTTGGTATATATATTTTTAAGATAAGACTTGGTCCAGATAACATGAATTTTGTGAACACATAATGGCCACTCATTTCCATCAAAACAGGAATCGGTTTTATCCGACACGAAGCAGAGATCTTTGCCTTCTCTATTTTATGTAGAAATTCTAGTATGAGAACTATTACTGGGACAAGTGTTCTCACTCTATAGAAAAAGACAAGCATATCAGAGATCTGAGATTGCACATGGACAGGGTCAGCTAAGGAACCTGGTGACTTCATGTAGCAGCTAGCACAAGTCATGTGTAGCTAGCATGGCTCCAAGCATGAGTCTCTGAATTTTAACCTACCTTTTGCTATGACAGACATAAATGAAATACTACCACACACTTGTCCCAAACAATCAGTTTTTGCTGTAGGAAACTAGATGGTCAAACCATGCAAAAAAACCTGTTGATCATCAAGTATAAAAGTGTCCAGTGTTGTCTGGAACAAGCTACGAGCACCACCAATAGAATGCTCATCTGTGAACAAAATCCACTTAGCCTTTACACTGTCATTTGGACTTAAACCATGACACTGGCAGAAGAGAGAATTCCTTCCAGGGCATTTAATGGATTCTCTGCAAATGATAATCTGCTGCTGATCTCATAATATGATTCTGTGTCTGCGTATATTAACAACTACATAGATAAAAGATTCTCTTTCAGCATACAGATGAGTATATAAAAACATAACTCAACTTTCTACAATTTTTTTATGATTACACTTACATACAAAAGCATTTTAATTGCATTACAAATCAAGATTTACTATGAATATATAGAAAAACATCCAAGCAGTCTTTGTGTTACTTCAAAAATTTTTCTTAAATGGTAGACTTTCACAAACTTTAGTGTGAGATTTGCCCTGGTACCAAAGTGAGGTATTCTTACCTCAAAAATATGCAGCTGCCTCCTCTACCTTGAGCTGTAGAGTAGCATGGATTTGACTCAGTTTCATTTCCCTTTGAAGATTTCCTAAAAACACTTGCCTGGTGCACTTCTCCATCTCTTGAGTAATTTTGATAAGGGGCAGGCAAACTATGGGGAGTTTTGAGTCTTTTATGTAAAGACATTCCATGACTGGGGATGAGTGGGGGGCTGGAGGGAAGATTACTTTGAGTCTGCTACTTTTTCCCCTCCAGAAGAAAATCAGACAGTAGAAAAATCTGAGGCTGAACCTATAAGACTTGCTAAGCACTCCAGAGGAAGGGAGGAGTGAGGAGATGAAGAAGAGACCAATGATGACTTTTCAGAAGCGTGTTGGTGGACAGAAGCAAAGTCCTTCAATGAAAGACAAAAAGCAACAGTTACAAATAGCAACAAGGGAAATTCCAGTTGTACATATATAAAAAAAAATCCTCACAATAAGCATGTCTAAGCACTGAAACAGTTGCCCAGAGAGGCCAGAGAGAACTTTACATCTTGAGAATTTCCAGATCCTTGTCTAAGTGCCTGAACATCCTTATCCAAAATTGAACAGGGTAAGCTGAGCAACCTTGAGCAGGAAAGTCTAAATGACTTCCATAAATTCCCTCCAATCTAAATTTTTCTATGATTCTTCTATTCCATGTTTACACACTCTCAAAGGAAGGGTGATAGTAGGAGTATATGGTTACAGGCTCTACTGTCACTGGTACACAATGTCTACTGTCATTGAGAAAATTGAAGAAAATCAGTCAAAGAGACCAAATGACAGACCTCCATAGAAAAAATTATTTTTACTGTCTGGTGTACAGTAATTATGTCCTGATGCAGATCCAGAAGAAATCTACATTGGCCTTGGAGAGGATATTGCTCTATATCTTAGAAAATGCAATCACAGCAGGTAGAGAGATGGACATTCACTAAATCTAGAAGATGAAAAAAGAATCCATTGTGTGCACATTAAAGAATTTCAACAACGGTCCTTTCTTATGAAAGTATTCACCTCACAATACTGTCACATCACCAAAGCTTGTAGGGCCTACTGTACAAATACCAGTTGTGACCATCAGATATCCAGATCAGTGCTAATCCACTCTGAACTCCTGCCATTTTCTTCCACTACTTGACTTCTCTGGATCAGAGGCTGCAAATTGCCCTGGACTCCATCAAATCTACATAGTTTGTCTAATATGGACAAATTTCTTCTGGTGACATGCTGGTAAATGAGACCACAAAACACATTATTCTACTGAACTCCCATCACATGTGAATCCAGGTTCACAGAATTAGAAGGGGAAGACGTAATTCCAGTTGACCGCAGAGCCTCCAGTATGTAAATTAGATTTGGCTAGTTCTGTGCAACAGAGCTATCAAGTAAACTGGTGAAACATACCATAAGAAACCAGATACAACAGCCTGGAGTAAACTACAGTTGGTTTGTCAAACTTTATAAGTACAGTTATGTTGACTGAAAAAAATTATCCCTGCCAGTTAGTCCAATTTGGGGAATTACTTGGGATTGTTACCTCATGACTCAAAAAAGTCTGCCATAGTTAGAACACATGGAATGTATTAAGTGAACACTCCAAAATTCTTGTGGGATTCATTTTTTATTACAGGTCCTGACAGGATTTTTTATTTTCTTACAGCTTTTTAATCTTTTACTACTCATATCATTGTACACTGAGTGTAGACTGGTCCTGGAGAACTCTAACCCCTCTTTCTAAACTACTAAACACCACAACTTTCCCCAGTTCAACACCAATAAACCCACCCAAACCTCAACCATATTACTTTGTGCTGGTTTATTTCTCTCACATCTGAAGTGAATCAGTACTTGGCCATCTCTCTAACATGGTCTTACTGCAAAGAACACATCATTAATTAAGCACTGTCTGATTTGAATTATCTGGCCAGCTACAGAGAGGCAAAGCAATCTCCAACAGCGCTGGCACAGATGTCATAGGCCAATATGGTTTATCTATATCCACCTAGCCCTATTGAACTCTACAGAAATTACTCTCACTGAAGAGAGATTCTTTCAATTTTAAGATACAGTCAAGATGCCTGGAATATTTTGGATTATCAAAGAGCCTTCTGGCACATTTAAAATAAGAATAGCAACATTAGCTCCATCACCATCACTGAACTTGATAGTGTGAAATTACATCTAGGAGCTGGAACTGTATCAAAAAGAAATTCCTGTATAGCATCACTGTATGCTCTTAAACCACTGCTACCTTTTGCCCCAGAGACAGGATATACTTCAGTGATGTGTGAAGTAATCTCTGTATACTTTGCAGTTAGGTTTACAGTTCTCTGTCATTCCTCTGGATAAAATGGCACGAGCCAGAGGAAAGAGTATATTTCAAGAGTAAGGGTGGTTTGTATCAGTTTTTTGGTTTGATTTTGTTGGGTTTTTTTTCCTTCACTTTTGTGTCTCCAGTTGATGGAGTCTAGTATCTAGTCTTCCTTCACTAAGCATTCCACGGAATTGACTGTTATGGATAAATGCTCCTAATCCTGGTATCTGCCAGCAGCATGCAGACAGAGCTTTTCCCCAGTATCATAGAAAATCCTCTGAGTAAGGTTAGACTAGATAATAGTAGCTTCCTCTCTACAGTTCCACTCCCGAAAAGTTTCATTCATCCCCATAACTGTTAGACAATGGAATAATTTCCTAAAACTGCAGCAGCAACACTTTGATGGACACTGTAGAAATAAACTAACATCATGGTTTTTATTTTCTTGAGTTTTGCTACATGTACTGTAATAAAATATTCTAATGAGATCTCTGGAGACATATATCCTATTGAGGAACATATGCTAAACAAACATCACCGAACAATCTTCCTTCAGTATGCCAGAAGAAAGGGAAAACATGTTTCCTTCATTCACCACTCCAATTCAATGCTCCATCAACTGGCTGCTATTGGCAAGCCTACTCTGGTAAATTTTGCCACTACTTGCTCCTAATACCTCTTCTACATAAAAAGCCAGAGCACAATTTAAAAAAAAAAAATCTAAATCTCACACCAGATTGGTCTAACAAACTTAATTTGAGCACAAGTATTACCTTTTATTGTTTGGTTTAACCTTCTCAGGAAGACGTCTAAGGTTGGCCAAAATCCTGTAAGCTACATACAAGGCACTGGGTACATTCAGAGACCAGCATAACTATAGCTGGTAAAACATTTCTATACAGCCAACACCACCACATATTGCTGAACTCATGCTTGATGTTATTCCATTTTACAGTAAACTAACAAATGATACAGATGTCTTCCTTCATCACATTAGTGTTAAGTGTTTGATCAATCCATATGAATGTTAAAAGGAACTTCTAAAACACCTTGGTTATCTCAAACTTTTAACCAGTAAGACCCTTCAGAATATAGTTGCCTATGGAACTATATAGATTCACACTGTATGGGGCGTTCTCTCAGGAAACTTGGTAGTTCTGATTATGATCAAGATCATAATCAAGATTATGATCAAGATAAAATTATGATCAAGACTGTATATTTGATCTGGCGGGTCCACAAAACCAGTGTTAAGAGTGGCTAATGCTTGGGGACTATCTCCCTTTGGGGAAGATAGATACCATTTTTTGGTCAGAGTATCTCTTCAGAGTCAGATGACATCAAACTATGACTAAAATCACCAAATTGCAAATCGTCCCTGGTGCTGCACCACACAAGGTGATGAGCAGCCATGATGCAGCAGAGATGATGGATCTGTCATGCATTATCAATGCATCATCTGTCAAAGCAATATTTTTCCAGCTCCTATTGACACTGGCTTCATTAAAGTAATTCTCTCCTATTGATGTTACTGCAGTTGTGGCAACAATAAGAGAGCTAACATTTGCCTAAATAAACCAAACAATCACAAAGTCACCAGTAGACACAGTGCAAAAGTCATTCACAAAAGGTTGAATACTTCTGCTCATCAAGAACCTCCACCCTCTCGGCAAGGGCCTTATTTGAAAAATACTTGGTGGTCATGATCATCCTTTTCTTTGCCCCTTTTATCCTGGCTAATCTGTAAATAACTTTGACTGATAAGTATCAGAAAATTTCATTTTAACCATGGCCAGAAAATATGAAGAAAGAAAATTTAAAAAAATGGCATCCCTCTTTTTTTTTTTTCTTCTTTTAATTATGTATATACATGTATCAACATTGATGCATCTGTTTCAGAAGAAAATACAATTAGGAATCCCAGTGGAAAGCTGCCTTCACAATCTATATCTTTGGTATAGATTTTAGTGACAAAAACAGTAGCATTGATGTTACATCTACAACAGAGACCAAATAAAATGCTTTATTTTAAATTATGAAAAACTGTTGAAGATTCTTTCTTGTATGCCATAACCAGAAAATCAGCATTAAATTGAGCAACACTTCTCACTTCAGATACTCCTGTGCAATTAAAAGATATTGTGTCTAAATGGAAGAATAGAATCAGTAAATAATTGTCAAATCTCTGACAGGTTTTGGAAAGGTACAGAGCTACTAGTAGGGCAGGTTCAAATATTTATGGTTTTTAATAAAACAAATCACGTAAACCTGAAGGCATTTGCTGATGAGCTACAGCAGACTGACAGAATAGTTTGGACAGATTATCAACCCAAAACTGCTAAGGTGAGCATTGTCATTAGTAGAGCAGCTAAAAACATTTAAGACACTAGGATTTCAGCTAGACTATCATCAGAAATTTTCCAGTAATTTTTTTTTTTTTTTTAATAAAACTTCTCTTCAAAAAGGTAAATGGTCAAAACACAAGCTTCACTGAAGGGAAGGTTAAAGTGATAGTTTCGTTATAGACTTTTTAAAATATAGTGAATTTTCCTTTCAGAGGGAGGAAATGAAAGGGATGAAACGCTGGAGTGATTTGTGAATTTGATAAAAGTGCACTACTTCAGAAGTGGAAATAAAAGACAGCCGTTCCTATCCATTCTGGCCCAGGACACTTGGTCATCCTCTTCTTATCTTCCCTGCTGCCAAAAGTGCAGTGAGGGCTACAGCACACTTGGTTACCAGCTTCAGTATGCCAAGTCACAGGCAAAAGAGGAAAGTAGGTAAGCAAAAAAACAAACACGAAAACCAAGAGCACCAACTGCCTCAGGGAGGAAAGAAAAATAAGGCTATTGTTGCTATAAACTGCTCCTAAAGATACTTCAGAAATATGCTTAAGGGTGTGGCATAAAACCTTATTAGGCAAGAAAATGAATGCCATAATCCTCTGAACACTTCTTGGGGACAAACATTTTAAACCCAAACACGTTTTGTTTTGGTTTTTTTTTCCCCATATCTGCTTCTTACCTGGCCTAATATACTGATAGCTAATGAGAAATTAAAGATATGTGCCTTTGGTTATTGTTGCTAATTAAAGAGCAAAGTAGAATATTTTCATCTGTATCCATGATTTAAACACTAGGTGAGCTTAAATAGGAATTATCTAAGGATTGCAGGGTTTGTCCCACTATGTTACCTATAATTACTCTTAACCTACATAAATAAGATAACAGTATCCCCAAAGCATATGTCAGCCTTCAGCTTGTTTCAACAGCCTGTTCAACCCATTGAAGGCACTGAAAATCTCCACTGACTTCAATGGACTTTGGATCAAACCCATAAGTCTTTAAAGTATTTTGGATTAAAATGGATTTTGGCAGTTGTCCAAAGAGAAAAAGACTTTAGAGCAGCAGAGAGGTTCCTGGGAATTGTCAGATGACAGGTTTTCCTATAGCAACAGACTTTCTTTACAGTATAACTGTATCAAGCCTGTCATTCATTAAAAAAAAAAATTCCAACCAAACAAGAAAAAAACAAACCCCACCAACGTAGTCCTTTATAGGAATCTATTTGTTTTAGCATAAGTATTGTGCCTATTTAAGCATCTGGGTATTTATCTTTAGGGGAAGGAAAAGCTTTATGGTTAGCTAAATACACTCTGAATGCAGGTTAAAGTATCTTCTCTTTAACATTTTTAAGGTTTAACTTTAATATATGGCATTATTGCTTTGTGGAAGAGAAATTAAATGTAATGTAGTAGAATCTAATGGCACATGAGGTATCTAATCAAAGCTTAAGAGAGAGTATAATGCTTTATGGATAAGAGCTGCCACTCAAATTACAGCATTTTGTATTCCTTTAAATGAATAGATGTTAAGAAGATAATCACCATTTCATGACTGATATCCTAGTATTGTATTAACAGTCACACATATGTGTTGATCACAGCCTCAAGGGCTTATGTTCCCCACCTCTGCTCACCCTGGACTCTTCCGAGTTTCGGAGAGAAAAGTAAAAAAAACACCGTGTGATTTGTAAACCTCAAAATAAAAAAAAAAATCTTTCATTTGATTTATTATTAAATCTACATAATGATTTTCAATGAGCCAGCTTCTAGATGCTGTACAGTGCTCACCTCTCACTGACAGGAAGTGGTGGAGACCCAGTGAATGTCAACATTGTCAGTGATTTCACTGGAATGAGCTGTAGAAGAACTGGATTGGATGACATTTTCCAGGCCACCAAGGCTATCCCAGCTGCTAAATCAGACAACTGAAGCCCAAGCATGGGCATTACATTACTACTATCAATTTTTTTTTAATTCTAACTTCTAAAGGAGTTAGAAGATTTGGGGGTTGTTGGTGTGGTGGTTGTTTTTTGGTTTTTTGTGGGTTTGTTTTGTTTTGTTTTTTTGGGTTTTGTTGTTTTTTTTTTTCACTCCCACTCTTCCTATCAGAGAGATGGTCCAGAACCTAAGTTCTCAAATAGAACAGAGACATCTTTCTAATTTCCATTCTAATGAATTTATGGCTGTTTTATATCCATTTATTCTTGTGCCAGTGTTGCTCATTCTTCCTTCCTGGCTTTTATTTCCTGACATATAAAGATGGCAATGACATCTCCCCCAAGAGCTTTAGGCATAAATGGGTGATTGTGCAGTAAAGTCTAGAGCTGAGCACCAGAAGACACATCCACTGCCGAGCTATTCATCTTTCCTTAGGGTGGTGGTACCACAGCTTCAATAGGCCAACTTAGTTACATAAAAATACAAATCAGTCCTTGTCTAAAGGTGTTATGTTTTATATTGGCCATGTTCCTTTTAAAACTTACTAGCTTCACTTTTTTTTTTTTTTTTTATTTTTTATTTTTTTTATTTTGCCGCTTTGGGTGCTTTTAGGGGCAACAGCAGACAAGTTTCAACAAGAAAATATCAGTGCCCATGTGATCACAGAATATTTAAAAATGAAACTAATAGATCGAAATGTCTCTATGAAAGAAGAAAGCAAAGGAGAACATTTTCTTAGGAAAATTTGTTTCTTTTGTTTCTTACAAGAGATGAACAATTTCGCTTTTTCATTGCTCAGTTTAGCTCTGACTGAGGAGGTCCTGCTTTATCAGCTACCCAGCCTGGCTGATCAAGTGAACAAGGACCATTTCTTTGTTTCCAGCTTTCAGAGATCACATCATACTTACTGATAGGTAGAAATTAATATGAATACCTAGAAATTAAGATGAACAAAGGAGAAAGTGACACAGTTCCAGCAAACACACCAAAAAACTGGCAGAAGAAAAATCCCCAGCTGCACCCCTCTTCAGGTGAGATTAAATGCAAAAGAAATTGTAATTAAATTCAGAGCAATTCTCATCTACTAAAAATAGTTTAATCACCCAAAGATCTAAGGCTTGCATGTTCTGAAAGGCAAGACACAAAATACGCTAAATCAAAGACTGTATCCTTGGAGCACATATTTTTAAGTGTTCTCTTTTAGCAGACTAAAAAGTGTTTTATTCCACCCCATTAAGGGATCCTCCTACTGGGCTGCCAGCCAATTGCAATTGACATCCCTTAAAGTTCAACACTTTGACCTTCCTGACACAAAACTCTCTTCCTAGTAATTCCATGTTAAGAGACCAGGCAAAAAAAAAAAAAAAAAAGAAGCAGGAGGGAATTGTACACTAAGCATCAAATGTCACTTTTTTGAATCTGGGAAAGGGGTGTAAGGTTTCCACTTCTTTCCTCAAGCCTGCATTGCAGCTAGAATGAGCAAAAATGAGGATGTACCACTTTTTTAAGCACTCAGTACTTATGTGCTTCCTGCCAACACTGGAAAGGCAGTGCTCAATCTACTAAGGTGTGCTTCCCTAAACAAACAAACAAAACCCAGAAATGCTCCCAGAAACAAACAAATCCTCCCCTGCTTCCCTCCCCCCACCCCCCCACCCCCCCAAAAAACAACCAACCAGGCACCAAAAAGCCCCACCACCTATTAGGAGTTTGTTCTACAGTCCAGAGTTGTGCATGTATCTGTGGCTGCATAAAATCTCTCTGAACAATTCTTAAGATCAGTCAACCCACTGAGGAATTTTCAATATTTAAAAGGGTTATGGAAAGACATTTTATTTGCAGAAAATCAAGTAACAAACAAACCACAACTAAATTAATAGACTGATATACTGGCAGCACCCCATGAACTCAGGCATCAGAAAATTTTCCTCCCCACTCTTCTGGATATTTATAAAAATAGGCAAGTCAAGGAATCTTATGCTCATCTGAGGAGCACCCTTCTCAATGCTCCACTCACAAGTGGATGAATACATGCACAACAGGACACAGCCTCTTAATGATTTTATCACTTTTATGAATGTAATGCCAATAACTACCTGGTATCAGATATTAGTAATTATTATACCATCTAAGCATCAAGAAATTTCAATCAAGAAATAAAATTCAAAAAGCAGAATTAAGCTGTTAACCATTATATATATATGTATGTGTACAAATATCTATTTTTTTTTGTTCTAGTCCCTCGGCTCTTTTTCTTATGGAGCTGGATGAGTCACCTAAGTGAACAGCAATTACATTTAGGCATTAGTATCTCCCCCACATGTATTTCAAACTCTTTAAATGTTTAACTTACAAATTCATTAATATACCCATGAACAACACTAATACTCTACCAGCTTAGAAACAGGCAGAGAGAGATAAGAGATTAATTTATTTAATCCTTGATCAAGCCATACTTTTGGAAAGGCCAACAATATTTTGATGCAATAAAGGTGTATGCACAACTTACCACATAATATTAAGTATAGCTAACACAAAGTCATTGATTGCAAATGCCAGCAAATGTGCAGAAGTCTGGGTTTTACCTTAGTACTTCAACCAAGTTAAACTATAGGGCTCCAAGTTCTTAAATCACCTGGCAGGCCATTTGTACTGCAGAAGGTGTGAATTATGATTCTTTGACTCCTTATGTTTTCTTTCTTACTGCAGAGCTGCTCCAATGACTTATATCTTGGGCACTACCACAAGATGGATGCTTTAGAGCATTTGCAGTGGGGAGTGAATGTGGTGGTGATTCTTAAATGACTGCAAGAAACACTTTTAGTGTTTTAAAGCTTCAGGAAGAAAATATCTAACATGATTCTTTAATTTTTTTCTGCTTTCCTATTATAAAACACAGTTAATTTAACAAAAGAACCTAAATTGGCAATATTGAAAGTGAAAGCTACAGAGACATCTTAGTACTGACACAGCATGTTAATATAAATGATGCCCTTACTAATATTAAAAATATGCTTATGAAATATCAATTATTTTCTTTACATACAGTTGTTGTTGCTCTTGTAAATTTTCAAATAATTGCAGAAGCAATTTTCCACTAACATCTTTCTTGAAATATGCATAGTAAAAATTATAATATTTGTTATTTGTATTGTGTTGATTCACGTCCTTTACTCTCTACCACAAATTTAACGTTATCTATCTGTGGATTCATCTATTTTACAGATGCAACTTATTCTGGAGATAGGGTAGAATCAATTTCCACTGTAGAAATAGCAAGAGGAAGGAATGAAGAATGACTAGGAAAAAACCCTCATACCTAAGAAATTGCTGCTGGAGGGATTTGCAGCTTCCAGGAACTAAAATGCGCTATGAGTTTCTTTCCAAAATAACTTCCTTCAAACATCATAAATTCAGTGCAGGACAGGCTTCAGAAACCCAGGTAAAGAGAGGTTTGGGCTGTGAACTAAGTGAGAGCCAGACAAGGACCATCAGTAAGGGCTGGTATTTGCACTATATGCCTAAGTTGCTCTGCACTGACAGCCCTACAAGAAAAACTAATAGTTTACAAGTAAAACTGAGGTATTTTGTCTCCTAGAAACATCCGCTCTCTGCCAGCTCCAGACAGAAGCAAGGAGCATGAAATGCGAATGTGATTTCCCTTGGGACTACATATTATTACGAAAGACAGAGGCTAGATTCTTGACAGTTTTCTAGGATCTCATAACTTCAGGTCTTCTTAGATGATTTTAGATCTCTTTATACAATGAATTATAGATTAAGAACAGTATCTCCCATTTATTTTGTCACCTAATTCTGATCAGAACATGACTCTACCTCCTATTCAAAATAATCATAGGAAACTTGGGGGAAAAAAGCAACAAAAATATGTTATTTAAAAAAAAAAAAAAAAAAAAAAAAAAAAAGGCAAAACATGAGAAGAGCAACTAAGCCATGAACCTATTCACCATAAAATAAAATCAGTTTCCTTCTTAGGATCAAAAGTCCTGTGCAGCCAACTAGAAGAGTCACTTGTAAATACTAGAGGCAATGGCTTGGCTGCACTGAGGTCAACAAGATTTCTGCTACTGTTCTTCAGCTACTGAGGTGTCACCTCATCTTTTGTGATCTCCTGGAATCAATGCCTCATACCAGCACACTAGTCTAAGACAACACTTCTGCATGCAGAAGAAACCCATAATTCCTGCTCATTCATAGCAACCACAATTCAGTTAGCGTAATGGATGCCAGGGTTTAGTTAGGTTATCATCTGAAACAGGTTTAGCATAGAGCCTATAATCAGCAGGATTCTTGGGAAAACAAATAGCCTTGAAGGGATAATCACTATTTGGAAGTCAAGTTATGTAAAACATATTTCCCCCTGTGTTATTGCTTCAAGTTGTTTGATTGCACCTAGTATGTGTAAAGAGTGGAAATTATAGAATCTTCACCCTGAGTGGTTTAGGCTCTGTTGTGGTAATAGCTACTTAAGTTTTAAAGGGTTTTCTTGCCTTTTTCTTTTGGTCTTTCTTCATGCAGGTAAAAGCTGATAGGCGCAAAGTAATGAGGCGGGATAAAGAAATTTGCAGCCAAGGAAAGTCTGCCAATTTTCTAAAACAGATGCCAATGCTTTTGGCACCTTCTTATAGTTGACTAAAAACTGAGTCCAAATTTATCATCAAAGAGCTAGCCAGGCATGCAGATTGCACACATATCTCCCTCAAAGGGAAAGCTTACAAAGTTAAAAAAAAACTTCACAGTATCACTCTCTCTTAAAACACAGATCAAATAACCCTCCTTCCTTCCTCCCAGCACAGACAGCACTATCTACTCCAGTGTACACACAATTGCATTTCTTTCTACTCTATTATCTATGTATATTGTACACATAACAGACAATGAGATACACTAGGAGTAAATATAATAAATCTGCACATACCAGTGTGGAGATTTTTACCCCCAAATATTTACCCCCAAATATTCCCAGTACAGAAGCTGAACCTGGAAAGGGTACCATCAACAGACCAAATATCCCTGCTCTACTACAGACAAACTACTTCTTTCATGTTTTCATCCTGTCAGGAAGAATGCCAAAGCCTGGGTCCATGATTTTCTTCAAGCAAAACATTTCCTCACATGTATTCTTCAAGCAACTACTAGAATTGCACAATGCAACTACAATACCACTACCCCTGGCTAGCCACGGTCTTCAAGGTACATGTGCATTGTTGGATCAAATCCAGTTTCCCACATGCCTTAGTTTTGTTTATAAATAACATATTTCTGCCTGTGCTTGAAGAGAGGTTAGGGAATGGGAAGCATGGGAAAAACGGTAACAGCCACTGTACTTTGCAATTCTATTTGTTTCACCCTTCTGTTTTCCTTCATTCTCAGTGTCAGCCAACAGAAGAGCAAGGAGAAAAACCTTCACCTTCCAATCTGGACACCACAGTCCTGCTGCATTCCTAAAACAGGCTGACAAGGTTTCCTTATGGAAGGAGTTGAAAAAGGGAAGATACTTCTTAGAAAGAGCATTTTCTTGTAAGCACAGGAAATTAATACTGTTTTTACAGATATAATGTTTTAATTTCCTGACCTGAGAGTGTCAGTTGGCTTCTGTCATGCTAGGATTACATTCCTGAAAATTTGTATTGCATAATCATAATAGGTACCATAGTCATTAAATAACATGCCTAATCATAGTGTGATGAAGTATATTAAAGGTACAATAGAACATGGAAAAACACTGCATTAACATGTTCTTTTAACAGGCCACACCATACTTACCATGAAGCAGATCCTCATGAACAGACTTTTGTAACTCAACCCAAAGCTAAGAAGCCAGCCAAACATAGCTTTGTTGAAAGACAGAGGGGAAAAGAAAGAGAAAAAAAAAAAAAAAAGAAAAAGAAGAAAGAAAAGGGGGGGAAAATGAGGAAAAGAAAAAGAAAAAAAAACCAAACATTTTGGGGATTTTGTTTTAGTTTTGTTTTTCTGTAACCATATTTACTTGAAAATTAGAGGACAAACATTTTAACAGTTTGATGTGTCTGCATATTACATACACACAGTTGGAAGACTGAGTTTGTACATGTACATGTTTCTGTACAGTTCATACACAAAGCAACTTTCCGAGGTTCTGCTTGTTCTCTTACACAGGAATGTATTTTATAGACAAATAAAATATTATTCATTTTTCATTATAGTTATCATTTCAGGAAAGCAGAGTGTTGCCCAAGTCACTTAATTTTCACATTCATTTTACAAGATGGAGATTACACTCTAAACAGATAAAAGAATCTAAATGAACTAGAACAGTCAAATACATTTTGTCAGTTTTGCTCGAATATTATTAACTCAGGAGGTGAAGCTCATTTTAAAAAAAAATAGCTTTTCTTTAAAATTGTATTTCTACAGTCTCATTCTGTAGAATGTTTTCTGAGATGGCTTTTTAATTTTCTCTAATTTTCAGATAAATAGACATACATACACCCCAAAAGTGACTTAACCCAAGACAACTACTTTAATAAGCTACACATTCTCAATATCATTCTTAATGCATCACACATGCAATAGTCTCCTAGGACTACGTTCTGCCCTCTGCTATGCAGACAGCTTATTATTCAAAATATGCAATGAATCATTAATAATACACACCCGCAGAGGGGAGATCAGAATTAAGCCCTTAGTTGGTGTGTAATATTTGTTCTCAAACTTCATCTATCAGGAGCAATGGTACTTACCATTGCCAAAAACACAAATTGGAAAAAAAGAATTAAAAATTCATAAGGTCTATATGATTTCTCTCTGTGACCTCTATACCATGTATTAGGGACAGGGATTTCACTAAGTGCTCTCCTATTTCTGCTTGTGCATGGATATAATGATCCTTTTAGCTTCTTCTGCTGTCTTGTCGTCCCTACTACTAAGGTAGCACCATTTTTGGTTTTGTTTACATGTATGATAGAGAAGCTTAGCTCCTTTGTCTACTTCTATTTCATTACCAAATGAAAAGACTGGGAGGGGTGCCCTAGAAAGGAAAACCTAAAAACATATCCAGTTCCCAGATACTATAAAAAGCCACGATTTTCTTTCTACAACTCCTGGAATTATTTTTCTGTCACATATGTGTGTATTTATTTTTATGGAAAATAGGAAAAAAGCTTTTAGTTATTATGAACAACACCTGCTTCTTGAATTATAGTATTTTCTTAGGCAACTACTACTACAACAATATTTTGTCATACGTGTCCAATTAAAAAAAATAAACTGGAAAAAGGCAAGCAAATTTAACACAAAGAAATTAAAAACTGTTTCAATGTTCCTTAATGGTTTTCTGTACACAGATTTTTTTTAACTTGCTAAATATGTATTATGGAAACCAAAGACCTTTCTTGATGTGCCATAGTCTCTTAAGGCCAGACTCCAAACCACCAAGAGAAGAGCACAGCACAGTTAGACCTATCCATCTCTTTTCAGGCTCTGTTTGTATTCTCTGCATTAAAGCCTGGAAGTCTGGAGACAGTGCACTCTTGTAATCCCTCCAAAATCTTTTGAGGAAAGGAAGCAAAAATAATGGGAGTGTTATTCCAGTATATCATACACCCACAAGCCAAGCCCAAACCCCTAAGATTTAAAAGGGCTTTCATCACCTGTGCCTACAACATCAGATTTACCACAAATGCTGCATAATTGATCAGCATGGATCTGCACCTTCCAATCAATCAGGTGTGCAATTAGAGTAGAAACTCTGATATCACACAGAACTTTGCCCATGCTCTTTCAATGGCTTAAGACATTGTTGAGGGAAGGCATACACATTAAACCCATGCACCCTGCACCTGAAGCTCACCCCAAATTTTGATAACCTTCAAATCTGGATCCCAGGTATGAAATGTATTTGTGTATGAAATTATGTACATGTACACGTTGAGACAGAAAGGATGAGTGATACTGACATTTATACTCCTTTTTAGAAAGTGAAGGCAAGTAGTTTCCAATGGTCACACCTTTCCTAATGTACACCATCTTAAAAGCTAAAGGAATGTGAGCAGCAAGGAATTTGCTGCAACACTCCACAAAGTAGTATTCAGATATGAAAAGGGAGAAGAATACCTCTTGTGATTAAAACACCCCCACGCATTCTGTGGCCCTATAGTGGGGTGCAGGAGGAGGGTGGAAATTTTTACATGGGTATGCATTGTTGTAATAGCCTGAAGAACTCCTTAGCACAGTATATGTTTTTATCAGACCTACAACCAGAGGTAAGTTCTTACTAGCAGAGATAAAATAGCTAGAGAATAAAATGAACTGCATCAGTGCTGGGTAAGTTTCACCTCTCAACCCAGGCCCAGCACCTTGAAGAAACACCTGACTTGCTCAGTTCCTATAGATGATGAAATTAAGCTGAGAGGAAGAAGAAGCCTCTCTGGTGGACCCACCCCCTTACAGAAACAACTTTTCTGTTAACAAAACTCAATAGACTGGTGGGCAAATCCTAATCTATATTGTCTTTATGCACAGGTACCACTGCTGACAGGTTAACAGATTGTTGTACAGTGAGATATTTTGGACACCTAACTGAGTCCTCCTGGTGAGCCCCTCCTGAGCTTACTCATCTGCTACCAAACATGAGACAGCTGACAGGTTTTTAAATGATGAACTCCTATGGGTCACATTACTTAATTATACAGTACATCCAGGGATACGCACATGGGTCTTTTATGGTAAATGATATGACTGTCTTAAAAACTCATTAATATGTCATTAACCAAGCAGACATTTACTAATTAAACAATTAGCCCCTCTCTTCTATTCCTTTGTTCCACTCGGAGATGCTCATTTACTGCGATCCCCACTTTTTTTCCCTTTTAATTTATTTTTCAGGAAAACTAAGTATCTATAAAACATTTCCTTTGCTTTTGTCTCAGTTTGTTCAAATGGGAAACCAAAACAAAGTCTAGATTCCCAGCTGGTGAAAATCAGCTTTATCTCATGGAAGTCAAAGGAGTTGTGGTGATACACTCCACCTGAGGATTTTGCTTCAGGCTCCCCAAATTCAAGTCATATATTGATTTCAAATGCATGTCTACTGTCAAAATATGCAGGCTTTGCCTGTCCAAACTGATACTGATTTTTACAAAACTTCCAGAAGCGCATTCAGCAGCCACTCTGAGCTGTATATTATCAAATACAAACAAAACCCCCAACACCAATAAAACAAGTATAAATATGCAAAGATCAAGGCCTGGAAGCAGATTATTCTGCATCGCCATATGAAGTTAAACACCAAAGGAGCATGCTGTATTCTTACCTTTGAAATTCAAAGGATTTTAATAATTTTACTTGAGCTGTTTTCTGCTGATAAATGTAGCTTGATCATGTTTGATGTGTTTTAACTGTGTAGTAAACTCTGATACAAAGAAGGATTATCAAGTATCTCAAACTGGAATATGGTGAATTTCTTTTTGGAGAGAAATCCCCCACTTCTCCTTTATGATCAAAAGGTAAACATAATTTTATTTCTACTCAAATGACCATCTTTTTTTACTGTATATACAGTAGTTTTACTAACAAATAAATATCTGATATATAGAGGCTGAAAGAAAAAAAAGCAAAAATAATGTTTGTTTTACTTCTTACATTACAAGCATTTTAACTCCTATAGTTTTATTTTCTCTTACTTGCCACAAAAAAATATTTCAGTAGCACAGATCATTTGCAGAGGATTCTAGAAAGGATTCAACCAGGCACCAGCAAAGGAAGAAAGACAAACCTTTTAAAAGACCCTTCCTCATACTGATAACACAGTGAAGAATTCTGCCTTGGCTCTAATCCTTCCTGAACTGTATCTTCACTCAGAATCACACTAAACTGCAAATCAGGTCCTAGAGGTCTGGGGGGCCACTAGCCTAAATAAAATACAACTCCAGCTACAAGGAGGAATGAAAACCTTCCCTTGGGTTTTCACCTGCCTTCACAGGTGAGCAGACTGTGGCAGCTGGAGGCTGGTATAGTTCAGTAGCATAAGCCACCAGGGATGATGAAGTAGCTTCCCAGTAGTTAAAAGCAGCTTACACCGCAGAATTCACCAGAACCCAGTAAGCCACCAGAAAAATGACAACAGCTTTACTACAGTGGAAGATCTGGCCCTGAAAGTGTGAGATACAGTATGTGAAAAGGCCAAATGAATACAGTATTTAAGACCAAACAAAACTCAAGAAAGTTTTCATTTAGGAGAAGGGTTCTGTGCACAGTCACGAGACAGAAGTCTTCCATATTCTATGTGGACAAGAGGAGTGTGGGTAATGATAACCAAGGGTCTCCCACACCACATCGTTAAAATGCCTCATCCTGAACTGGAAGGACAACAGTGGGGGCTCTGGAAAAGTCAGATCCTGTACTCCCTGGCTGTAAGTCCTGACTCCTGCCCCATCACATATTTAGAAACAGCAGCCCTTTGGAAAATAAGTGTGACTCCATTCTTGCTGACTTATTTCTGTGGTCTGTGAGGGATCAAGTCAATTACAAACAGCAGAAACCTCCATGGTATATTCACTGCCACTGACTGGAGGTGCTTTCAGGTCACCAGGAACCCTGACCATCCTGCAGAGGCTCACCATGTTGCCACTTACAACTACGTGCAGCCTCTGTGCTTAACTCCAGAGTAGTTAGGACAGTAATAGAACACAAAGCCTATCACTCTGTAGACTTCTCTCCTGCACAATATCTATTAGGCATTAATTTTGTGGCAGTAGCTCTTTTGCAGCAACCAAAAATTACAAAGAAACTAAAGTCCAGAAGAAAATTGGTCTCTAAGGATACATCCCTGAATTTCAGATTATGGTGTTTTGATGCAAGATTTTTTCCTGAACTGCCACTTATTTAGATAATAAGGGTAGTGTGAGAATGGAGACACATTATGAATGCAATGTAAATCGTGCATAATTTTCATAGATTTTCAAGAGGCCTTTAGACAAAAGAAATATCTGTCTTCTAGTGATTATTAGAATCAGCTAAAGGTTTGCACATTTGCTACTAGCCAAGCCACCCTAATTCCACAATCAGGTAGTGATTAAGTATTATGATGAAACCCTGTACTTCAGATCTTCATTTTCATCACTGCTACACAGACAAGAACACACAGGCAAGGAAGCTGCAGCCCCACTCTTTAATAGCTGTTGCATAGAAGGACAAATTTCCAGAACTGGAAACATAGAAGAGCAAAGTGGTATTTGCGTGAGAAAGATTTTCACAAAGGAAAGATCAATCCCCCCTCCACTGACTGAAGAGAAAATTAATTACTGCAGTTGGCAGAGGATAAATGATTCCAATTTACAGAGTTGTGTAATTATAGCAGCTGCAGAGTCGAAGACTGGATGCTAACTTTGAACCTCCACCCCAACATGACATTTCTACTTGCATTTAGTTCTGCCACTTGTGAGCACGTTGAAAGTTCTCTCACTGTGTCTTCATAATTATATGTTGGTTCAGAAATAATCATTGGCTCCATTGCATAGACGAAACCTTATCATCTGGTTAGCAAAAGGTATGTTGTATCATCTTTGAAGTGCTGAAATCCCCACAGTGGAAAATTTATTAGGGGAAAGTGATGTTATGGCAACACAATTAATTCTGCCACAACATGCAGAATTAACTACACACTGTTAAGAATTAAGGATTCAAAGAAGAGTTCAAAGGAAGAAAAATACTGTATGTCAAATCATAAAGTATAACCTTTGCATAAGGTCTAACAACACCGTGTTGTAAAGAAGCATCTCGGTGAGATGTCTAGTTAAAAAAAGGAAAATAAATGGTTAAGGAAATGGGGAAACATCTTTAGTGTTTTACTTGTTTTTCTCATGGGAGGTTGTCAGTTATGCTTCTGTAGAGAATTCTGTTCTCCTTTTGAAGCCAAGAGGAAAGTTTTTAATCTCATCTTTAACTTTAATCCTTTAAAATATGTAAGAGATTTAGACATGAACAGGGTAAATTTGGCAGAAGATCCTAGCTATGGAAGTAAGGTAATTTCTTTCAACTACTGATTGCCAAGGGAGTTCAAAGCCTGCCACCTAAACTATCTATCAATTCCAGCTACAAGCTGCAATCTACTGATTTTTTACATTTCTTTCTATTGATCAAAAATATTTAGAAAAGTCACCAGCTACGAGTGAGTGAAACGATGTGATTATTACAGACAGGGATGAGGACTCTCTAGTGCTGTTGCTTTTTTCAGAACAAATGAAGAATGAAAGACATTTTCTCAAGCAATATGCACAATAGCATCTGTTGTGACTAGTTATTTTATGCACCAACAAGATAGGAGCTAGTCCACAAGAACAATTTCAGAAATTATTAGAAAACTTGCAACTGAGCCAAATATTTCACTTTTAATACAAGGAGACTTTTGACTTTAACAGACAATTTTGCACCATCTAAAGGTCACAAAAGCCTCAGGTACAGGGCAACCCAACTGCATTCCATTACTGGAATGGAGGTGTAGAAGCCACAGTATGATTTTTTTTCCCCTGAAGTAACTGTACAGCCATACATACACTGAAAATCCCTGCCACAACCAACTATTAGGCTATTGCAGTTGAACTGAAGTCAAATCCCATAGTATCCTCTAAGACTGTGTTTCTGTTCTCTTGAGCACTTCCTAATGACAGTAAAAAACATTTCAGTTTTTTTGGGTTTTGATTTCCAAAAGGCTACAGCAAAGCTGGAAACTAAGGATATCTATGTGGAAAATTGGCACAAAGTAACAACATACCTTGATTAAGGTTGCACAGAAAAGCTTGGAAAAGCTGAGCATTGAGCCAAACAGCTGAAACCTCCCTATTCTCGTCATGGTCAGTCTCTGGTTTTAATTACCTGGGTACAAATCTATCAGCTAAAGGAACTAACAGATTTACACCTCTCTATTTAAACCACTCTTATTTATTAGGCAAATTTACAGTTTTCAATGCCATTGCATTAACAAACCTAGAAGACAGCTGAGGCCTGTTTTAAAAGGGACTGATTCAAAATGACTGGAGACCTCGGGTTTTGGCCCTGTGCAACTACAGTACAACAGATGAAGCAATTATATAATCAGATAGGCTTGGCCTTGTCTACTCTTTGATCAATTCAACATGTGCCAAATCCATGTCATATGAATGAAAAATCTAATCCAGAACAAAATGACTATGTCATAGGAAAAAAAACCTTATCCAAGAGGGCTCACATCTGTTCTCAGTCACATCAGACCCAGGACAAGCTGAAATGCCATTGAACTTGATGCATTTTATACCAGTACTAATAAGATTAGGATTTAACTTCCTCTTTCCTCTCTTAAATAATGTACAGAGTCAGCATAATTAAAAATCAATATGGAAGGAAAAAAAACAAACCTGCTGCAGTACTCAATGCAGATCTAATAATCTTTAAAATACCATAAAATTTTGTTACTTTTGAATCTAATTCGTATAAGGTCCCATTGTACAGATGAAACACTTCATTAATACATCTCAAACATGTACTGCAAAACTTTTTTATAACATCACAGCAACATCATGAACACCGGTTGTGGGTATAAGATATACTTGATGAAACAGTCTGGAAATCTTGAGCAAGCCTTTGGTATATTTGTACAAGCTATACACTTAAACTATAGGTTAATATTTTGTAACTGTACTAACCTATGATATAGGAATCCATATAATTGGAAAACTCCCAGAGAAATTCAGTAAAGATGTTGCCTGAATAAGGTATTTGGAACCTGCCAGAGATACTGGAGGAGTTAGTGTTACCAGAGTTCTGTCAGGAGCCAGTCAAACCTGTGCAAAGTCAATTCAGACAGCTCTGGAACACCCCTCTTAAAATTATTTTTATCCTTGAGCAAACATAAAGATAGAGGGAATTAAAAAAAAACACTCTTTATTTAGCCTATGATTTTTCCTCAAGCTTTCATCCACACCACTGGCAGCCTTCC
The DNA here is from genome assembly GCA_017589585.1 of Phylloscopus whistleri. Classification (NCBI taxonomy): domain Eukaryota; kingdom Metazoa; phylum Chordata; class Aves; order Passeriformes; family Phylloscopidae; genus Phylloscopus; species Phylloscopus whistleri. The sequence goes on along the minus strand of JADMLD010001547.1, from coordinate 528,922 downwards.
GTAGCTGGGTTTTGCTTACCTTCCTGATAATATAATTGTTGCCATGGAAATTATAGCCATCTCACAAATAGAAATTTATGCCTTTGTGGAAAAAAAAATATTCTAAGCTAGGAAAGCACAAATGTCCCAAACTGAAAATTGATGAAAAGCTTGCTGTGAAAATTTTGCTAAAGTTGAATTTGCAATCAGAAAGAAGCTTGAGTATATTTGCAATTTCAAGCTGTTGAAATGTCCCTGTGTGCATGAAGATCACATTGAGTGCATGGAGGTTTCTGACTATAAGCTTACTACCTCTTACTGTATTCAGTCAGAAAATAAAAATAAATCTATACTAACTGGGCAGATTTAACAATTTAAATATGAATAGAAACCAGTATCCGAGTCAAGAGTCAGATTCCTTTGAAATACATATTAGGTGTAAGAATGAAAGTAGAGAGACAGTCATAGCACCCTTGTTGGAAGTTTTACTTTTTCTGTTTGCTGTTTTTGCATATGCTTTCTAAGAATGCTGCTGGGATCTGTTGTGGCTATAAATAACAGTAATTTTGAATGCTTACTGATCTACTAATTTTTTTTAATAATCTATAATAATGTGAAGTTCGTCTGTGTGAGCTCTTAAACCCCACTTGGTGTGATTATTTTATTTATGTTATCCTTCATACATTTATTCTCTAAAATTGTCCATTTCTATGATAATTCCTTGTAAATTCAATTATTTATTAATTTTCTGCACATAGTTTTCTGGATCTTTACACTACAGTGCTAATGAAATCTAGACAGAAAGTTCAGAACCCCATGACTTCAGACAGACAAAAGATTCTATACTTTATTTTTCAATAACACACCCATCGTGCTGCTTTCCTGCAGGAATGCTTTTCAGTTGAAACAAATCTCATAAAAAAGAACATGCACCAGGGAATTAAGACTACTGAGAGGATCTCTAGCTGTCAAGTTCAAGAAGTGCTAGAATTCACAACTTCCAGACAAAGACAAAGTTCATTTTAGTCTCTGAAACCATCACTCTGCAGAAAGACCACAGATGTGTGAATTTACCTAGTTTTCCTGCAGATCCTTGTAATTCGGAAGATTAGGCTCCTAAATTCCTTTGTCCTTTATCAGAAATGAGAACTGGATATGGTTAACACATAATAAGGATGCTTCATCTTTGTGAAACTGGAAAACATCATTCCTCATGTCCCTCCACATTATCCTGAAATATGACCTCAATGTAATAGATTTCATTGAGGGAAATTTATTCCTCCTCCTTTGTTTTCTTTGCCTTCCTTTTTTTTTTTTCTTTTTCATTCCCAAACCAGGAAGGAGGGGGGAGGAAAGTCAGGGGAAAAAACAGGGGGAAAAAAGCAAGCTGAAAATCAGAAAGGTGCATATTATGAGCACAAAAATTATCCTATTAAAAACCCCGAAATAGCAAACAACCCCATAAATAAACCTTTATGGTCCATTTAATTGTCTTTATTGTTGTTATTGTCTCAGTTACACTAATTCAGCTGACCAACATTTCATTCACACAAATGTTTCCAGAAAGCTTAAGAACAGCAAAGGCTTGCCTAGATTATTTATTATTATTATTATTATTATTATTGCTGTTGCTTTGTTGTTGTTTAATTATATTATTATATTATTATATTATTTAATAATAATAATAGCAATAATAATATAATACACTAGAGGAGACTAATAACTATATTTCTAAAAGTTTGCAAAGATTGAAAAAGGGTCTTCTTTTTAAAAACTCTGCATCATCTACCCAAAAACCCAAAACAGACTGTAACTGATGAACCAGCTCCTGAGAAAAATCACAAAAACCAAATGATAAATTCCATTTGTCAAGCAATCGATATGGTTAAGGTTTGATGACACAAATAATTACCTAAATAAATTAAAGACTTCACATAAACATCAATCTTAGAATAATCTAACACTGACTTCCAGAATTATCTAGCCTCTCTGGCATAGAGTTGAAGGATAAGATGCTGAAAAACAGATAGAAAAACAGGGGTGCCAGCTGAGAAGGGGTAAAAAGCCTTTTTGATTTAACTAGAAAAGATATTTTATATATTTTTTGAAAAGAGCTTTGGTAGAGTGGAAAAGGGTGAAATACTGTAAAAACAATGGAAATCACCTGGAAATTTGGTAGAGTTGAAACAGCATTCATGAACTACTGAGTGAAAGAGTAAGAAAATAAGAAAATAATATGAGACATTATGAGGTATAGGACACATAAAAAAATGTGTGATATATAATGTAAAATTATTATTATCATATAAATATATTTATTTGTCTTGCAATGAAAAGAAGTTAAGGTACTTAGAGCATGAGGATGTTGCTCTGCTACCATAAGAAAGTCTCCTCTACATACAGACACACAGAGACTTTATCTGTCCTGGAAATCTGTTATATAACAGCTGTAATGGGTACCACTGGTTCACTCTTCTTTCACTTACCGCAGCAGACTAAAACCTACTATCTGGAAGTAAATATGAAATCAAATAAAATTTCTCGATTATGAACATTTAATACAGCTGATGTGATTTTTTTTTTTTTTTGGCAGCAATGGGTACTTTTAGTGATCTCTTTTGGTTCATTCATAGCACTCTTCCATGTTTCTTTGCTAAGCTTCTCTAGTTACCTGAAATACTCCACCACAGCTTGTCCTAAAAAGTCCACTGATTTTTTCTTTTCCATTAATGGAAGTGAAACAGTTCAATTCAGTAGTTTTTATCCATAGGCAAGTTCTAAGGTGACCATGACAAGAGCTCAGCATCCACAATAAATTAATTACAAAAGGGTGTGCACATTCACTTGGAAATGTTTAGAGATCTGAAAATCAAGGAACTTCAAAAGCAACTGTGCAGCAATATCAATATTACTTAAAGAAGATGAAAGTCTCCTCTTGTGAGGACCATATAATGTTACACAGATGACAATGACATCAGAGTCTGATGCAAATTTCACTTCATTATTGACCCAATTTGTGTCTTAAATCATATAAGAATTATGTCAATATTCACTTCAGTAGTCCCTAAGTTTCACAGAATTTCAGTAAGCAAGACATAAAATTATTCAAAGGAAAGCTCCTTGCTTGTATGAGTTATCTGTTCACAAGGATTTTCTTAAGAGGTTGCTCTTTGCTCTAGAAGCATCTCAACTTTATCACAGGTATTTTCAATGCCGAAAGCAAAACAAAGCACTATGTTTCAAGTTAGTTTTATTGCAAACCAAAACACTTTGGTTTAGTTAGTTACCATTCTGCACCTGCAGGAGCCCACAGCTTAACACTCAGGCTGCTGCCTCAGCAGGGGCTCTGTTTCCCATCAGAGAGTGGCCTATGCTTTGATCACACAGCAAGAGCCATCATGGGAAGCCCAACAGCACTGATGGGCCAGAGCAAATGCAGAACACAGCAGCCACATGACAGCTCTCATGCAGCAGTAGAGCATTTTGGGTGGGTGCAGTGCACCACTGAAGCAGAACGTGCACCTTTCCACTTACAAGTATTCTGCTAATTTTGTACCACTTCTAAAAAAAAGGTAATGTCCCACAGGACTGGTGTTCCATTTTTTAACTCCACATGGGGCTAAAAAGAGTGTTCTGATGAAAAAAAAACAATCTCATCTTCCAATTAATTTGTGATTTATGTTTGTGCTTTCCTCATGATTCTGCTGAGACAAAGCTTCAACGACCTGACATCAGTCCAATTTCCTGATTTCCTGAAGCTTGAGTAAAGTTTGATAGTTTCATACATGTTGTAACTTAGTTTACTTTTTTTATTCATCACTTTCTAGTTATGTTTAGGACTCTATTTTTTATTATTATTATTATTTGTGTGTGTGTTTTAATGTCTCAGGAAATTTTTTTCACTACCAAAAAAAGATAAACTGATAAACTGATACTCAATTTTCTTTACAATTTTTTAGTCTTCAGAAGTGCACTAGACATTTCATAAGAGGTATGAAGGGCATTGGTGAGCTTGTGAAGGTGAACTGCAGTTTGTAGGCCATTATACATTTTATGAGATTAATTAAAGAGAGATACAAATTTCAGATTAGATATAATTTTATATCTTAATATGATTACAAATAAAATTGTCTGCTCTTCCTCAAAACATTTAATATCAACATAATATAGCACATTTTTGCATTCATTTTGATTTTTCTGATCACAGACAACTAAATGGAGCCAGCCTTATACCCAGAGGGTTTCAAAGACCAGAACAATAATAAATTCGTGTTAAGGTAATTAAGAATTAAACTGAAGAGAACTTTCACACTCAGTAAGGAACTGGATAATACTTAGAATATAGATAATGAGGGTGTATCTGAACCCTTTCCACTACTTTTCAAAGCATGGGTACCTCTGTCCATCTGGCTCTCCCAGCATGGGTACCCTGAAGAGAGAAACCTACCACTCCTCTTGGTGGAATGTAGTAGGGCTGCCATCCAACCTTTGATTAGCAGCTTTGTGATCAGTGGAGTCCTTTGGGAAATGGAAAAGCCTTTTCCAAAAGAATCTTTGACAACTTTACTGAGTTCAAACCCCCATCTCCAGAGAGCACTGTCTGCACCAAAATTCTAGAATAAGAAATTTTCTCACCCTTTCTCTTTGAGGCTATGAAAGTGGAACGGTAGAAACCCAGATTCATTGGATCAGAGAGAGTAACTGGCTAGAGGACCTAAGTGAGAGTGAGAGGACCTGAACTCTAGAAATTCTCTTAAGCACAGTTCCATGCAAAGTGCCAGTGCATCTAGCCCGCTTGTAATATGGCTACTGGAGTTTTTCTTCCAGGGACTTACATGAAGGAAGAACCAGTTTCTGCATCCCAAATTAATTTTTAAGGAATATACACTGACAACATCAAAGTGTCCCTAGTTCTCAAGTGTGGAAGGTAACCATTAGTGTACTTGGGACTCCAGAAGAGTTGTGGGGAGGTGTCTTGGTTTGGAAAGACAGGTATCTGCTAGGGAAAGCTGGAGTTTCCCTTAGAATGGAGAATGTATACCCCTCACCCCCTCCAAATTATAATTTTGCAATTAAGGGCTTTCAGGCAAAGATTTGGGAATAGGAATAACAGTTCTTTACTAGGAATATTAACAATACAAATGTGGTAGGAAAACAAAACCACCCCACCAAACCAGCAAACGAACAACAATTTTGGAGAACCCTGACAGAGTCAGAGCTACAACCTCACACCCTGTTAGTCAGGGTGTTGGATGCAGTCCAGAAGTGAGTCCTCCTGGAGTGGCAGATGTGGTTCTGTTGAAGTAGAGATGATCCTGTAGATAGGGTCCAGTGATGGTGAGAAGGGTCCAGTCTTCCTCCGGGAATCGGGTGAAGCCAGATGCCTTGTGTTCCTACGTCTCAGTTCTTATCCAGGTAGGAATGGTTGGCTCCTCCCACTGGGTGGAGCATCTCACAATAGGATGATGGAATGTGGATGTACTGCTTTGGGGAGGGTATAGTTTGGGGAGGGTATTGTGGATGTACTGCTTTGGGGAGGAGAACAGCTTGGGGAGTCTTAATGCTCCATTGTGAAAAGAGATAAGAAACACTGCCCCACCTGGTTTTAACAGCTGGCGCATTATCAGAAGGCACCCGCCCCCCTCCTCCCAGAGTTATAAGAGAGAAAGAAGAACATCTCCCCAAGTGCTTTCAGCAGATGAAACAGAATATACATTTTTGGTTCCATAACCCAAGGCAGGAGGTATCTCATGAAGTTGACATCTGTGACCCTAACCAAGAGCTGAAAAGGGATTTTCTGGGACATAGTTTGTGGTTTCAGATGTCTGTGTCTTATTCATGCTCCTAAGTTCAATTACTAAATCCAGCCTGAAGAATGCTTGTGGTCACTCTTGGGGAATACTCAGGTACAAGGGTGGGCAACAGCACAGCCCAGAGCTTAATTATTCACAATGCAGTCATGAATGTTATGTCCCAAAGGGATTTTGGACAACACTGCTCCCACCAAATTCTGTAGCAAAATCCTCCATTGTAGTGTGAGCAGAAGTCTAAGTGCTGCCATTAGGTTGTAACTAGTGTAAGGAGGACATTGTTCCAGATATACAAACATATGAGAAATCCATCCAAACATTTCCAGCCTTGATATTATTACTTTATGTCACCAAACCCATTCTTGAAATAATCTATTTTCATGCTCTTCTACAGCTTTTCACCAATCCTTTATCCATTGCTGCACAACAAACAGCCTTGAACTTTAATGGGCTGCATGACTTTATTTCCTCCCTGTTCATTGCATTTCATCTCCGAAGTTGCCACATATTTTATATTTTTAACACAAAGACACTTGGAGTTGTGTTTGTGCCTGGAAGATTGGAAAATATCTTGCTTTAGGCTAAATTATATGCATATGAGGACCTAATACTATTTAAATAACAGTTAAAACCACAACCTTCAAATACAAAGCCAGCTATTAAAATATTGCTGGAGGCAATGTGGCAAGGTTTTATACTAGTTTTATGCAAGATACAGGAACAGGAGAGAAGGTTGTGTCATTTGAATGACTACACTGTATTCCTCTATTTTCTAATTATCACAGATTTAATCAACTTGTTCTGTTTGTATATTTTGTAATAACCTTTCCTCTTCCCCTTTTATTCAGGGGAGGAGAAGGAGAGGAATTTATATAACATAGTAAGCTTAAAAAATATGAGCTACATGGAAGACAGAACAGCAACTAAGATACTGTGATTAATTTCATAGACTTCCAGTAGGAAGTATTTAGTTTATCGGCACATAGTAAATGAATATTAAAATATGCATACCCCAAGGCTACAAGTGAAAGTAGATAACAGCTGTTGGTCTAAAATGTGGTTCCATAATGCAGAGATTGGAATAAGCTTGTAATTATGAATTAAAGCTAAAACAGTAAAAAAAAATTACAAACATATTATGAAGATATTCTTTAGCTCATACCATTTAAAACTAGTTCTCGTCATTTACAAAATGGAGTGGAAGGGAATGGACTGTTCTTAACAGGTTCAGAAAAAAAAAAATTGAGAAAAATCAGCAGTGACCACCTGCTTTTTTTTAAGCTCATGTTTTTAAAAATAAAAGTAACTCAGTTTTAGATCAACACAATTTCATAGCAGACAGTAAAAAAAAAATACCACTACTAAATACTAGACGTTAATGAAAAATCTAGCTTTGTATAGCAAATATGTTACTACCCCCAAACAAGACATCACAGACCTGGAAAAGGTGGAAAAACATCAGAGCCAAATAATGCTGCTTCACTGCATTAAGTATACTCTTGGCCACTTTGTTATTCCTTTTACTCAGTGTATTGTCATTATGCAAGAAAGATGCATGCCAATCTGAAGGATAAAATAGTGTCTGGGATTAAAAAAAAACTTATAAACTCCATTTTTACTTCATGTAAATATCATAGATACTGTTTTTAACTTATGCTCCAAAATTTTCAATTCTCTTATCCTACAAGAAGTCATTAAGAGTGCAACTAAAGTGCTGTTTCATGGAGGAACATAAAGAGAACAGCATTTTATAAACAAAGTCTAAGTGAAACCCATCTAAAAAGATCCTTTAATCCCACCAGGCAGTAGTTCTACAAAAACACACACACACAAAAAATCACTCCTTTGACAGACTTGTTAGTTGGATTTCACTTGCAGAAAACAGGCCCTTGACTGTCACAGACAAAAGATACAAAGCACAATTTGAGAGTTTATCCAAAATATGGACGTGAAAGAGGAGAATATTCATAAAATCTAGTTCCAGTGCACAAATTATAAGGTGAATCTCCTTACATACTTGATGGAAAATGCTTAATTTCACCAGGATATAGTTCTGACCAGCTTCATTGCTCTGAATTACCTGAGGGCTTTTCTTTCTGTGTTGCCTAAACCTGACACAGGCATATGTTTAACTTGCTCATCAGTGACTTGGATGAGGGGGCAGAGGCCTCTTCAGAAATATCGCTGGTAATACAAAGCATAGAGGAGTGGCTGATACCTCAGAAGGTTGTTCAGCCCTTTAGAGAGACCTCAGCAGGTTGGAGAGATGGGCAGAGAAGAACCTTCTGAAATCCAGCAAAGGCAAATACAGGGTCCTGCACCTGGGGAGGAACAACTCCACGCACCAGGCTGAAAGCTGACCTGCTGGAAAGCAGCTCTGCAGAGAAGGACCTCGGGGTCCTGGCGGACAACAAGCTGTCCAGGAGCCAGCAGTGTGTCCTTGTGGCCAAGAGGGCCAATGGAATTCTGGGGTACATTTGGAAAAGCATTGCCAGCAGGTGATCCTGCCCCTCTACTCAGCCCTGGTGAGGCCATACCTGGACTGCTGTGCCCAGCTCTGGTCTATACAGTGCAAGAGGGACATGGAGCTCTTGGAGTGGGTGCAGCAGAGAGCTACTAAGTTGGTCAAGAGTCTGGAGAATCTCTCTTACGATGAAAGGTTATGGGAGCTGGATCTGTTCAGTCACAGGAAGAGGCAACTGAGAATACACCTCATCAATGTCTATCAGTATCTGAAGGGAGGGTGCCAAGAGGATGGATCCAGGCTCTTCTCAGTGGTGCCAAGCCATAGGACAAGAGGAAATTGGCAGCAACTGATACACAGGAAGTTCCACTTGAACAGGAGGAGGAACTTCATTTGTGTGTGGGTAACACACACTGGAGAAGATTGTCCAGAAAGGTTGCAGAGTCTCCCTCACTGGAGATATTCAAGAACAATCTGAATGCAATCCTGTGCAATGTGCTCTGGGACAACATTGCTTGGGCAGATGACCCACTGTGGTCCCTTTCAACCTGACCCATACTGTGATTCTGAGATATCTTGAGTATAAGATGGGTACAAACAATCCAGAGTGTATAGCAAATCAACATGACCCTAGGAATGCCTGTTAGAAAAATAAAAAAGTACTTGGTCCTGCTTCATTCAAACTACTCTCTGCAAGCTAAGAGACTTGTGTGTATGACTTCTGACACACTATACATTTTAAATTTAAAATCACAAGTAATTAGAAACACTAAAGGTCAAGGGTAACACAATAGTCATTCTAACTTGAAAAGCAACTTTGAGTTGACCTAACAGGTAGGCTCTTGCATTAATAAATAATTCTGACTTTACCATGTCTATGTACCTGGGAGATGATCTTCCTTTTTAAAGTTTACATGGATAACTTTTAATAACTTCTTCCTATTTTTTTTTCTTTTTCTCTCTGCCCCCCAACCCCTCCATCCTGCCATATATTTCTACACATGTGGTGTTTCCCTAAATGACAGAGACTGTCAAGAGTCTCAAATATCCATTGACTAGTAAAATGCAAGAAAACGTAACAGTCCTTAGTGAATCAAAGAGCTTTGAAAGACGAAGCTAACTATTGCTAAAATGTTATTCTGTCTTACATGATTTTATTTAAAAAAGCCACTATAGATCCTCTATGAAAAGCTATATCATAGTCTTTTTTCATGTCATCATAACAACAAAGCTTTTTTATGGTAACAGGAAATATCACTTTGAAGAACCACAGAAGTTTTTAATCTTTGTCCTGTTGCATTTTTCTTCTTATGATTTCCAATAAATACCATTTTAGAGAAGTCTTACATTCAGTGTCTCCTTTAGAGAAGAATTTTGTGAGAATTAATGAAATTTTAAACCATTTTTGGTTATAACACAGTTAATAAAAATGAATGAGTTTTATATGAAGCAGACAGTGTGCACCACTTGCATTGGGTAAGCAAGATCAATTAGCCCTTTGCTCTTCAGGACTAGGAGGTTTAGTCTATCAGGTTGTCCTTTCCAAACAAATGCTTAAGTTTTCCACAAAGAAAAGAAAACACAGCGGCAGAAATTAAATTATGGAAATTTAGTAAATCTTTGCAAGTATTTTACAAAATACCATTCTTTACTTAATAACGGGCGAGCAACAAATTTTATGATTTCCCATTCGTTCGACAAAGCTATGGTGTTTGTAATTGTGTATATAAAGCCATCAGTCTTGCAGAGCCGTCTTTAGCTGAGCAAGCCCCAAAGCATCCCGTCCATTCTGCTCAGATCTGATCAGCATCTTTATAGTTTATCAGCCTTGGGGTTCAATTTTGTTTTGGATGCTTTTATAAATGAGCACAATCACTGGTGAATCTGTTCTTCCAGATTGCAAAGAGAAAAATCGAGAGAAGAACTTTAGTAGATTACTGTGTCACTGAGGATAAAGTACAAGCACAAATGCACCTAAAGTAGTCTCAGAGATTATTTCATTGGGTGTACATTTTCAGTTTTATTTCAGTAAAATTAGATGATTGTCTTAGTTATTATTGTTTTTGAAGCTATATTCTGTCCCCAGGCAAGGTGCATGATCAATGCACTATCTAGCAAAATCAATTTGTTGCAAAGTACTATTTATTTAAGAAAAGGAAAGAGGGGGAGAGGAGAGGAGAGTAATGCATAGCAAATGTGAAGATGATTATAAGACTTTCTTCTAGTAAAGCTGAATTTTATCACTGAAGCATGGAAGTTAAGAAACAATATAGCTGATTTCACAAACCCTGTACAAAACTACTTCTATATACATATTTAAACTCTAAGGTAACCAGTGAAAAGCTATCATCAAGTTTTGTGGCTCCTTCTATTTTTCCCATAAGAAATGAGTTTCCAGCAATAAATTAACGTGACCAATGATACTTTTCGGATACGCAAATCAACTGCAGAAGTGTTTCCACTTCGACATAAACAGGACACAGGAAATAATACATACATTATAATATAAAAGAGGTTTGGGGTTCTTTTCTACAGCAATAAAAAGTCTGTACTTGCTATGCTTTCTTATTCAAGAGACCATCAATATCACTGAATATCTTATGGGTTAGGGGAATGTGATTTTCTCAAATAGCAGGAAGGCTGCACTCTCATGACAGATAGGGTCAATTTTGTTTTCAGAAGCTGTTGATGCTCTTGTGTTATCTCTGTCATGGCCACCATATTAGAAATGTAGAGAAAATCCATTATCTGCAATCTCAGTCAGAACATTGGCCACTGAATAGTTATAGGCAACACAAACTTCCAGTCAGTTGGAAACTGATTATTCATAAGTTCAACGAGGAAAAATACTTCACCAAAAATGGATAACTGCAACTATCTATCATCCCCTCATTCAGGATCATCATCAGGATATTATAAAGAGTTCCAGAAATTATGATGCTATAAAGAAATCAGATTCCTAAATTGTATTAGGAATTCAAACTCTGACACCAGTTTTAATCCCATCATTATCCCTATCAGTAGCTATAGCATGTGTTGTACAGAAACCATTGATACACACAGGTGTGAAAATAACCATTTCATTTTAAGACTCCAGCAACAAGAGAGCTGAAAGAAAACAGCTACCCTAAAATGATGGCAAATACAGGTGGTTTTCCATCTCATAAAAAACAGTGCTCTCAGAACTGAATTTTTAGGTGGGTAGTTTCTCTTCTGGCAGATTAGTAGAAAAGGGGTTACTTGGAACGCAGCAACAATCTCTACTGGCACCACTTAAGTTATCCCTCCTCTCTACTTAATTATCCTACCTTTTAACTGGAAAAAAAGAGAAGGAGGACCCATATTGTTGTACAACAGTATGACCAGTTAATCTATCTGGCATTTGCTATTAATTATGCATGTTTTCAAGCAGCAGGGCTACACAACAGTGCTTTCTCGGTTTACATTATCAAATGATAGGTAGCACTGCTGAAGTAGATCCTCTTGAGGCCACAATGGTAAGAGATCTGATTAAGCCATTTTCAAAAGGTGAGATGGTACATATTACTCAGAGATATTTAATGAAGCAACTGTGTGTTTGGAACTGCTGCAGGACAAGGAGACTCGACAAGTGAGTTAAAACAGCCTCACAGGAATTAGGACAATGCTGGGAGTCCCTTGGATGGCACCAGTCAAAGTAGTGGATGGGAAAGACAGCAAGCCTGTCCAGCTAGACAGCTACCAATGTCCATGTCATACCTATATGCTCACTTTAATTCTCCCTTTAGAATACTCCAGCATTCTCCAGAGACAGATGCAGCCTTAGCTGAGTGAGTGGATAGATAACACAATAAAGGCAACTCAAAGAGCATGTACAGAGCCCATGTAAATGTATTTTTCTGACCTTTTACACCATCTTGTATTCCTGTTGAGTATTACAGTGTTTTAATATGTTCTTTCAAAAATATTTTAATTGCTAAGGGAGAGAGAAAAATCACTGGAGTTGTAAATCAGAACCACATTTCCACTGAAATTCCAAATTCAACTCCTTCCTTTCCCCCACCCACATATTTGAATTTCTGTCATTCAGGTTGTAAATTACTTCATGTATACATGTAGTCATGGGCACAAAATATATACAAAGACATTTATATACAAATCCAGACATGAATACACACCTAGAAAAGATGTGTTATTCTGCAAATAAATAGCCTGGCAAATTATGGTGACTGAAAAGAAAATTCCTCCATGGATACATCATTTCCAGGGAGCCACGTGAAGCTGCTTGCATTTTCCTCGGAATGTGTAACAATGGTCACTGTTGAAAGGGAGATACAAGGCAATGCATTTCATGGGTGAGACACAGCATGGAGACACCTTATGCTCCTGAGACTGAGGCTGCAGACAGACCCACCCCATTCTGAGATCCTGTTTCAGATCAGGACATCCATGGCAGACTCAAGGACCCTCAAAGACCAGAAAGTACAAGTTCATCTGCATACGACACACTACTGCACATAGAGGAAGAGAGAATTAATAGTTCACAATCTGTTGTATATGATGCCATCATCCTGGCCTGACAGTTTTGGGTCAAGGACACAGAAATCAAAATGTAAATTAACACACAGTGAATGATAAGGGGAAAATATGCTACACAGGAATTATTAGATGAAGAGATTATGACAAAGGAGTCAGATTCCATTAGGACATTCACAGTAACGTTCTCAAAAGACACAATACACTTTTTTTTTTTTAAGGAATACACAACGGTGAAGCTTACGAGATTTCACTATAAATATTTTCTCTCATTTCAATCCACACATCACCTTTTTAGTTATGTTCCATTGTGAGTTTTATGTTTAAGTAGACTTCAAATATTGAAGCTGAAGACACAATCAAAATAGACAGACTTTTTATGAGTTTTATGTGCATTCAATGACAAGTTGTAATATTTTTGTATTTCTTACGTCTACTATCAAAGTGGACTCAAACTTCAGCATATTTCCAAATAAAAAAAAGGAAGGCTCAGTTTTACTAAGTCTCATTTATCTCATGTATTAAAATACCCTTTTTAAGGGCTTCAGCAGCTGCTTATGCATTACACTTAGATGGCTATATTCTCAGCTCAAAAAAAAAAAAAAAACAAAAAATTCAAGGTGGAAATATTTTCAGGGTACTATTGGTAAATTGTTAATAGTTTCATCAATACTAAAGGTAATTTGGAAAAAAAATGAAATTAAGTACCAGATACAGCAGTAAAGTAACCATAAGGAGATTGTTTGACTATATTTGAACAAACTTAGGATCAAAAGAGAATAGTTAACAGCCAAACAGGAAAGAAAGAAAATATATCATGACATCAGGAGAACTCATGCACAATCATGAGCAGTTAATAAAATATATTGTTCTAAGTCATTAGTTAAAATACTGAAATATTTAATTATGGAAGAAATTAAAACATTTATTTGTATGTTTTGAAATTAACATAGCAAACTGCAGCCTTGCCTTCTCAGGAAATGGAGCAAGTTCACTAGTTTTTCCTTAACTTAGATTTTCATGGTTGTTTATTCAAACAATAACTGGAACACACCTAGTTATACAACAATAGCAGCTTTTAACAGCTTGTACAGCTTCAGGTCATGAATGATTCAAGGCTGAAAAGCTTAAGAAGCCTAAATTTTTCTAGGAGTTCTTGTGGAAGAACATGTGTTTTGTCAACTTCTAAGAGCAAAAGATGAGAAAACTGAGCCAATGCTGGAGAATGAATGAAGGCTCCATGTATGTTTGGAAAGGCACCTGAAAGGTGACATCCATTTCCAAAGCTTAATAGTTGAGAATGCACGTTTCCTTCTTTTAGCAGGAATCCTACAATGCCATTCCTAATCTTCTTTGCTTCATTTGGCCGCAGTAACTTCCTACTTCTCAAATAACAGATTTTCACCCTCTCTTTTTGTTTTTGGTACTGTCCTTTTTAGTAATTTTGTTCTACTCCAACTCTATATCCAGACATTGCATTTAGAAAAGCCATCTGCACCCTGATAGAAGCATTTACTTGTTGCTGTTGCAACAAACTAAGACTAGAATTTGTCCAATATCTCAGGCCTGTATGTCAAAAAATTTGTTACTACTGCAGTTTCATCTATAGATACAGCACTCCAATCTTGAAGTAGTTACACCTACAGTAGAGAGGATTACTCACTGTTTTAATTATATAATTAGCTATAATTTATGTCAATATGTAATTTATGTAGGTAGGAAAATCTTTATTGTACCGTTTGAAGCTGCAACAAGAATGGAGGGGCAAATCAAACAAGGGGAACTAGAGGATTTGCCTTAACAAGGATATATCACGATACAAAATAGGTACAGTTGAAATTCCATACTTTAATTGCCACAAACTAAACTAAAGAAAAGTTTCAAAGAAATGCAGAAACATTTTGGCAGTCTGTCAAAAACATCTAACATTTACAAGAGCCAGTTGTATCTTGCTAGGATATTTTTCTCCCCTTCCAAGACACTTTACCTCTCAATGTTGACAGATTTACCCTCAACATCATGGCCGTGCTTCCTCTTTTACATGCAGAAAGGAAACAAACGGACGTACCAACTTAGACTGTGCTAAAAGTCAGGAAATAAAACTTCTGTAGAGTTTTCCATTTTAATCAGATACAGTCATGCTATCCAAATAGGAAGAAATTTGCTATAAATTACCCATTTTCCTCCTGCATTAACAGTTAGAGAAGAATAATTGCATTTTGCAGCCATTCACACTACTGGTTTTGGGTTTTTGCCAGGTTGCTTTGACCTGTCTCAAAGAATTGCATTCCAACTACAGCATAACAGTTCAATCCTAACAAGCACTGGGGAGAAGACAGGAGCAGCCAGCTCCTCATTCCTCTATCAAAGTGCTTTGTGCTCAGGCTATTACAAAACTCCATGAGGAGTTCAGAGAAAGAGTCCAACATGGCTGTTAGAAAAAGGCTGTTTCAAACCCACACACAGCTGTGACAACAGAAGACAATATGTAGGAATTCACTGGTTGTAGACAAAGGCTAAAGAATGGCTTCCAGAAGTATCTTTGATACTCAGAGAGCTATTTCTAAAACACATTGTTTTCAAAACCATGTAAGGTGGCAGAAATTCTCAAAGAGTACGCTCTAAGTTTGTTCTAAATATGTACTGAGGCACGTCCTGAAGAGATTTCCATTTGTGATCTAGTGTTATATAAAAAACTAGTGTTATTAAAAAAGCACCACGAAAGCTCCAAAAAAAAAGTTAATTAATGTTTTCTAGAACAATGTTTTCATGGAACACAGGAACTGGTCACATCTACAGCTCATCTGAGCCTGTATCAGATGAAACACACATCACTTAATGGCTGTTCTGTAAAAGAAATAGCAAACCTAGACTAACTTTTTTTTCTAGTATACCTTACATATCATAGCTGTCTGTGGTTTTACAAGCTTCCCTTAGACAGATGCTAAACTGCCTTAATGCTAGAAAAGAGGTCCTGTCTAAGCTACAAGTGTACCAGGAACAAAAACCTTCTTAGACTCCTTTTGGAAAATTTTGATCTGTCTTAACTGGGTTAGCATCTCCTCCTCATATGGCACAGATGCATCACTGAAGTCAAAACGAGCATCTCAACAGAACGTTGTGCAGGCACAATACTCTACTAATATGATGCCAATCCTAAAATTAAGACACAGATCCTTCCCTTTTTTAACATAAAATTTTTATTTCCATTACCAGAAGATATTCTGGATGAGGCTTTTAACTGTGTTATAGTTTGGGTGAGATTTTGTTTGCTGCAAACAGATCCCCTAATTTACTTAGTCACCTAAACAATGTATTGTCCTAAACACTGTATCTGATGGTGCAGGGGCTGAGGATTCCCCCCACCACCCAACCCCAATTTGCTCTCAAGTCTTGGCTGTATCTGCACACACACACAAAATCAACAATAAACTGTTCACTGCCAGTGAAGGGACAGCACAGCCTGTAGCCATGCAGGTGGCCATTAAAAGGAGAGTTAAAAAAATCCTGAAACGCCAGAGAATAAAATACATTCAGACACCACTTTCCAACTTAGCAGATAATTTTAGAAATACAAAGGAACCTTCATAGCATAGATATTTGCTTTAACACCGCTCCTGTGTAACTAAGGAACAATTTTGGTTCATAACGAATGATTAAAGCACCAATTATTTTGACTAAACATGTATTTGAAACCCTCAGGCTGCCATGGACTTTAAAGCCATTAATTCATTATTTAGCTGTCAGTGTGGAAAAATGTCACAAGCTTAAAGGTTTAACAAACACTTCGCAATATTAAAGCAAATGATCACATTTGAAATTTCGAACTATTACACGATTTTATTTATTATATAGTGTAGATTACCTTCTGTACACACATTTCCTGCAATGTATTCTAGAACAATTTCGTGTTGAACAGAATCTAATCATATTTTAAGCATAAATTTAAATAAAGAAAGAGAGAAAAGACCCCCTCAAGAGCTTCTGGGAAATCATTTACAAAAATCTTTGAGGCTCAGGTGATACAAGTTGTGCTGTGGGATTTGAAAGATCTGTGGAAGTGTAAGCTATAAAATCACTTCATCTTGGATGCTTAGAAAGGTGGTTTAGGAAAGAAACTCCACTTTTTCAATGCCTCAGTGATATATGGCACTGACACTAATGGCTATAAAACCTTATTAGGGAGTGCTGTGAAACTCATATATTTGAGTTTCTTATGTGGAAAGATTTGAGTATTCACATTACTGTGGAAGAGAGGACATGTCCACGTTCATCTCTGGAAAGTGGATTGATTCTGGCAATCTATTCGGGTATATACAAATATCTCAGCTCTCCAGGACTGTGACAGAGACAAGTAAATGGCAGGACTCTCACTCTTAAAGCCCTGGCAAGATTTTCTGATGATTTGATACAAAACCTAACTTTCACTGAATCTCAGCTGTGTGGCCATCTAAAATAAAACTGACACAAACCAGTTTGGGAACTGCAAACTTCAGCAAAGAAGCAAGAACAATGAACCATTTACATTTTGACTAATCTTAGAATTAAACTTTGCATTATATAAAGCTAAGTATTGGCTGTAAATTAGCAGACCCAACACTTAAGAGCTAGGGCTGAAGCCAAGCTGGGAAATCAAGCCAGCAGGTTGGGACAGCAATGCACAAGGCTCTCAAGCCTCAGGGTGGGGGATTCCAAGGGGGCTCCTCAAAGGTTTGACACAAGGCTGTAAGGCTGTATCACACTGAGGCAGACCTTAGTCACAGGCAACCAAATCGCTTTGGCGTGGGTTGTGAGTCCTCTCCAGACCCTGGCAGGCAGAGGCCCAAACAGGATTTGTTTTTTAGTGCACTGCTTTGATTCAGGGGGAGACTATGCAGCTCCAGTTCTGCTTAAGCGGACATCAGTAGGACCTGTCTGACAATCAGTGCACTGTTAGATGATCCCACTCACCATCAGCTTCTTCCTCTGCACTACAGAATCTGGAATTGCATCACCAGATAGTGAGGACACTGCTGTGCTTGCCCTGTCATCAACCACAACTCCTGGCTCAGTCAGAGCATGGAGAGGCCTGTCCTGGCTCTATTAAGCACCTGCCCCAGGAGAAGGGGAGAACCAGAACTACAAGAGGAATCAGATAACTCTCTCTTGGGAAAAAGAGTACACCTTGCACTGAATTAATATGTCCATCTCTGTCTGCAGAAAAGAGTGCCCAGAAAGACAAAAAATACAGAAGACGTTTTTTTCTTGGATCAGAGGAAAGAGAATGCCAGAAAAGAAAGCCTTGAAAAGAAAAGGAGATGGTTAAACCCTGAAGGGATTACAAGGGTTCTATGTTTAAAAGGATGTCAAAGTAGATTGCAGAAAAAAATAATGCAAGTTCTAAGTTTTCACTAACTTGAAAAGGAGAGAAGAATTAAATTGATAAATCCTAGGTGGTTTTAGACATGAGATTTTCCAGGTGAAACTTAGTAACTTAGTTACCATATCCCACAGGAGAGACAGGAATCCAAATTACAATGTGTTTAATACGCCCAAATTTAACAAATACAAACAGATCTCCCATATTAATTTTCCAATACAAAGAATATCTTTTTAAGGGGCCCTTTTACTCTCATTTTCCTTTCAGCTTCTAAACAATGGGAGACCCAATTCAGTTTACCACCATTGGCATTTCCAGTATCTCAAGTGCAGATTTGTCATTCTAGAGTCCAAGTTCACTGTTAATGCCAGTGCAGATTCCTCTGAGTGGCCGGGACCATTCTCTGTGAGTAAACCTGCACGTGAACATAACATGCACTAGGGATATCAATGTTGAAAATGGCCCTCACCAAAGGAGAAAGAAGAGGACGCTTCCTCTCCATGTGAAAGCCAACAGGCTCCAGAGGGCTTGGAAGAAATTCTGAAACTGTTTTCACTGTTCTTTCAGAAGACACATATATCCCCTCCAAATGCCCACCACAGGTAGGAATGCACTTTGAAAGCACAGAGGGCAAATACTCCTTCACCAATAGGCTGACAGTGCAGAAAGGTATGGTTAGATCTCATTTAAAGTACCAAGAAAAGGATCCATCTCAGAGGTCTGCAAAATGTAGACAATGGATGTTCCTTTCCATTTTTGTCAACCAGGGAGAATTCTGCCTTTAGCTGGGCTGCACAAAACATGGTCCTTTTTAAGGTGTGTCAATATCTTCTAAAAGACAGTTACCTAACCCTGCCTTGTCCATCTAATCTCATCACAATTCCTGCAACTAATAAATGGTACATTCCTCAGCCTGGAATCACCTCAGTGGCAAAAGGAACTGTGTGTTATTGCTGAAGCCCCCCAGCCATTGTCCAATCACTTTTTAACTTAAGGTTAAAAAATAAGTTTCCAGTGAAATTAGATACAGTGTGCATCTTAGGAAAGCAGAGACAAGGAAAAACCATTTTTAATGCCATCTCCAAAGCAAAGAAAATGCTGTGAGCAATACTGTGTTAAAAATTTAAATCCTGGAAAAACAAAAGCCTTGAAAATGCAAGATGTTACTAATATCAATTGGAGAAACAATTTTAAAATATTTAACAGGTTTCTGCTTTTCCATTTAGACAAAGAAAGGAAGATTGCAAAGACTTAGTAATTATACTACATGCCACAGACTCACAGTTACAGAAAATATATGGTCATGGGTGTATGGCTTTGCAATTGTTGTTTAATATGGTGAATGTAATGAATAACTGAAAGACATTATCTATTTATGTATTTAGAGATATTTGTCTGAGTGTATTTTTTGCTGTCACACAGTATAAGCATATGAACAAAAGCTTACTCCCACTGCAGTCACTGGTAAAAGACCATTGCCTTCAGTGAAGCCAGACTTAAGTATTAACATATGTACACCCATACAGTAAATATATTTTATTCTTATGTGTTGCAGCTTTACCCATTAAGTTGAAGTCTGAGAGAATATTAGGTTTCTGGTCCTCTGAAAATGTATACCAAGTAATTTGGTGCAAAGATGCTTCCAAAATCATATCACTGTGATAGATCTTCTGGATTCATAGTTCTGCATCAATTCTGGTGTACACACTAGCTCTAGCCTGAAGGTACAATAAACAATGCAAGTTAGTAAGAGGAGCCTTGAATTTTTGTTTCAAACAAGCATTTAGTTTATAACAGCAAGAACATATATGAATAGAAGAGAAGAACAGGACAGTACAAGTTTAGACAAGACAGATGGCTCTTTTACCTGAATTTAATCCTTTCCCTACAAAAACAACAAAAAAACCCTCCATTTCTCTTATTTGATCCTGTCCAAAAATTAAATAGAAGTCTTGGTATCAGTGGACTTTGGGTTGGCTAGGAATGTGTTCATGCTCATGTGAACAAATAAAAATAATTTTAATTTTAAAAGGTTCAGAGAACAGTACATGGAAGAAAAAAAAAAATTATCATACTGAAAAAACTGGCCCCATCAAGTGTCCTAGTTATTTTGATGGGGCCAGGTTTTTCAGTATGATAAATTTTCAAGGACGTTTAGAGTATATTCAAACCTAAACTCTTAAAATGCTAAGCAGTTTCACAAGAATCAAAGTATTTGAAAGTTGTTATAACGAGTTAATCCAGTAAAAAGCATTGGACAAATACTTGCAATCACCTATTTGACGAAAACACTGTTCAAAATATTGTTTGTTTTACAGAATTCATTAGGAATTAATGAATGACAGATCTTTATTCACCAAAACCAAGCCCTCTTGAGCTAAGTACATCCTTCCTGTGCTTATGTTTGTGTATTCTACAATGAAATAAGTAAGCTTCTTGTCCTTATCACCCAAAACCTAAATTGCCCTAATGGCTAAAAAAAAAAACCAAACCACTTTAAAAATGCATCATCATGCATTTATACATATATCTTCTGCTCACATGCCTACTGAATTTTTTAATCTCTTCTTCATATTTAATACCTTTACGTTTTCATATATTCATGCAGAAATAGCTAATTTTTTCCAAAATTAAGAAATGATCATATTGTTTCTCCACAAAAAAGGCAAGTTATTCTCAAAATATTATTGTCCTTTTGATATTTTCTCAAGTAAAATGTAAGCTTGAATCTTGACTAGACATAGACATCAGATACTCAAATTTCTACACGCAAGAAATTTAAATGAACATCAGAGAAAAATATTAATAATCAAAGTTAATCATTCATTGTGCAAATTATTTTAAGTATATTTCATAGCAGGAATACCAAATGGATCTTTTAGTAAAAATTCTCAAGAAAAACACATTATAGAGAGTCAGTATTGACAAGGAGCAAGGTGTCAGTAGATCATTATCTTAGCATTAATATTTAATATTCAAATAATGTTTCATACCAAGTCTTTTCAAGAATTCCAGATGTTGCTCTCCTGTGAACTGGCATTAAAAACTATTTCCTCTTGGCTGTTACATATTTAGGATGTTTCTCTTGCACAAAACAAAATACAAAGTGAACTCAATTTACACAAATTAGACAGTTAAGAAACCAGCAGAAAGCTACATAAAAGTTTCCAAAAATGCAATCACTACTGAAGAGAAAAGCAAATAATCAAAACCAATTTTGTAAATTGGTTGTTCCTTTTAAACTAATAGTTTTTGACACTTCTCTCTCACAAATCCAAAATCTTGTCAACAGCTTTCTCTTCTTGTTTCTATAGAACTAAGAATTTTTTAGATTCTTAACTTGTTAGCTAAAGAGCTATGACAAGTACGAGGCTTTGCCCAAATGCCCACCTTAGTAATTCTAATGCTAAGGGAGACTGTTGGATATTTGCTAGTAAATTATAACACAGAAGTTAGTTAACAAAATATAAGCCTGTGTGATAAATCACAGGCTTAAAGACAGAACATCTGACATTCCTGTGTTGTGTTTTCACAGGATCTTGAATAGTGAGACTTTAATTGTCTCTATTAGCAAATATTATGGTATCAGAACTGAAGAGCAGTCAATAACAACACATGGAAAAGACTATAAATTTATGGGGGACAACTATTACTGCTTACATACGAAATTTTATCTGTGGTCTGATCCCCTGAGAACTCCAACACCAGATAAAGCAATTTCCTAGAAAAAACCATAAGGAGATACTGATGAATATCCTTTTCTTTAACAGAGGCAAGCAGACCTAAAGGTAAGGCTTCAGTATATGGTGAGGGGCAAAACCTATACATATATAAAAATATTTAAATTCTGTGAGCAGCAGAATCAAGAACGCTTGGTCTCACAGGAGTCTGTGTTTTGTGACTAGGATTTTTTAGTGGTTAACAAGATGTGACTTCCAAGTCAGTTCTTCTAACAGGGCATTTATCATTTCTAGCTTCTGCACAGATTCACTTTTGTTAATAAACATGCTTCCAACATAAATTCTTTCCTGAAGAGGCATTAATAATTGGTTTTTTTCTCTACCCAGATGCTTCACGTGAAATGTCCACAAAATTGTCATCTTTGACACCTCTAGCTTTTTGCCAAATTGCACGGTTGAAATCAGGAAAATAGTTATAAATTTAACCCTGGAAAACAGATGTTTGCAGGGATAAGTCTTATTTCCTTCTGAGGCCATGCTAAGCTATACTAGGTAAAGGTTTTGCAGTTTTTGTTCATTAATAAACATCAGATCATTCACAAAGACTTACTTACACTGGTATTTAGGGATAGGTCTAGGATCCTAGGATAGATCTAGACCTCCGAGGTCAGCTGGAAACACTGGAACACAATCAAATTCCAGGTCTAATGATACGGCTAAGGATTGTCTCCTTCAGTGCAGATGTCTCACAAACTTATTTTTGAAGCTGCCTTCTGCAGACCTCAGTGCAAGCCCAAACTGACAGAACACAGATTAGAAAAGAAGAGCAGGTCAGCTGGCAGGTCAGCCAAAGGGATGGAGTTACTTAGGCCTTCAGGCTGCCTCTGCTTCGTAACGTGCCTCAGTGACCTATGGAATAAGCCACACTGGAAAGGTGCAAAGGCGCTTGAAAATTCCCTCAGCCACTCCCCTCATGGGCCAGATTTGCTGTTCAGCCCTACAAAGGGGCACTCTCTCGGTGTAACATTTGCTCGTGTTGAGTAGTCTGAAATAATGCTTGGTTTATTTATCTACTTTGGATGAGAACCAATCCCAAGGCCCTCAGCACATTGCTAATTAATTCCTTTCCCATGAGAAGAAAATTATTTCTTTCTTTATTCTTAACAGCCTTCGAACAACGTGAGGGTCTTTCTGGCTGCAAGGTAATTACAGAGCTGCTGCTTCTCACCTAAATCCTCTCACTATTTGCAGAGAACATTTTTAGTATGCACTACATCCTTGTCATCCTTTAAATGTTTCTGTAATTAAAGGCAATGCTGCCAAAAAGATGTTCCAAGTTGAATAAAAAAATATTTATTTGCATGAGTAAACCAGCTAATTACTTGGGCAATCTCACATAAATATTTTCCCATAAGTTGTGTTTAGGAATAGAAAAAGTAACCATCAACTCAAGTATGCAGTGAGGAAAAAAAAAAGCAGTGTTAAAGTACAGCCATTAATTTAAGCTTTATATGCATCTCTATACTTGATTTTTCAGGGAAAAAAAAATATATATATATTTGTTGCAAACACAGTCCTGCAAGTGCATTGACTCTTACTGCAGGATTACAGCTCTTTTGCTCAGTAGAACTGAAAATACACTCGCATGCAGATGCCCTCTTCGAAACAAAACAAAAAAACACCACCAAATAGACAGATTCAGACTGTGCCATTAAAGCCACTCACCAGTCCCAACAAGAACTCCTGGTACTATTGTGCTCTGTATCTTCCACTGTATCACTTCATTGAAGATTTGGGAAACTCTCATTTCTACCAGCAAAAAACTCTGCAGGCTGGCTTTATCAGGAAAGTCACACAGCTTCTTGTCCTTCTATCACATTTACTTGTCATAAATTATTTAGCTATATTTTGATTTAGAGTAATTCAAACCAGGATGATGAGCAAAGAGGGAAGGGCAGGGGCTTCCATTAAAGAAGGCTGTTAAGGTATTATTTGTAACAGTAATAGTGCCCTTTCCTTCCCATGGAAAGATACCTGCTTCTTTTACATGCCCTAGGTCAAGACCAAAACATGAAAGATATGTGAAAACATTAGCCCTGCTTATGCAAGCCAGAAGTTTTACTGACTCCTTGACATTCGATTATGTTTTCATGCATAACTTCAAATGAGTCGTTTCATCCTACCACCTGGTTTCCAGACACTTCATCCTCCAACCTGTTTTACTTAAGGAGCTCTTCTTGCTCATCTGAATGTTTTGGTACTAATTGGTGAAGGATTTCCCTTCCACTGTTTTTCATTCTGTGTTTTCTTGGTGGTCCTTTATCTAAGTTCATTCAAAGACAGTTCTGCTTGCCAGGTACTGAATGCCCTTGAGCTGTGTTACATCACTCACAACTGCAAATAGTTTGCAGTGATCTCTCTTGGCCCAACTTTAATAAGAATGCTGTATAAAGGGCTGGTGATTCTGTTTCAGATTTTAGTGTTTGGGTTACTCATGTTTCCATAAATCTGCATGTGGGTCACAAAGCAACCACTGAACTGGATTTATAACCTTTATATGGGAAGTTCATCTTCCTGAGACAGGATTCCTGCTATTCCTGAACTAAGTTACCAAGTACTGTATCAAAACCTCAAGCCCTTCAATGGTAAATATTTATTTCAAAAATAGTTTTCTTCTTTAGTAAATACCAAATATGGACTAGGGCAGGCAGTAACATTCACCTTTCCAAAACTCTCCTCCAAAAATAGAGCAAAGAGCTTTTTTCCCCCAAATGTCTAGACTTAACTGCTGCTGAGAATAGTACGTAACATCTCAGAGCAACTCGTAAAAAAAGAAATGTCACAATAGTAAAGAAGGCAAAAAAAAGCTAAGTTTTTTTGAGGTAACTGGGGGGGAGGGGAGGGGGAGAAAAAAGGGGAAAAAACCCAAACAAACTACACATTTGAATGTTCATGACTGATTCTCAGCCACATTTCATGTCCAGCATTAACAAGCTCAGGTCATCCACATACTGAGCCAAAGGAATAAGGCCTAGCTAACCATAACTAGACAGCAGAAAATTCATGAAGGTAAAACAGATAAATACCTCAAGCTTTAAAAAAAAAATTAATTATTTCTAGGAAACAATTTCTGGTAACACAATGTTATACTTAACCCATTAAAACCTTTTTGCTGCTAAATGATGTAGTAAAAAAATCTCAAACAATGTGCCACTACACTTTTGAAAGGAAGAAAACGCTGTTAATAATGACTCTGGAAAATGTACACCAGTTATTTGGTCCTAGAATTAAGACAGCATAATTTTTCAGATAGTCTTATCTTCCATAATAAGCTTAACCCTGCTTAAATTTCTCAGATGACTGTACAGTAAGATGACAAAAAAGAAATAGAGACAAGAGATGACAGTCTGGACAGTATATTTCCAGAAGAGAGTAAAAGGTTTACCTGTGATCAAGTCAATATTATTTGCTCCAAAGAAACAGCACATCAAGAGCATCTGGGGTTGTACCTGTGAGATCTCTGTGCAGACTCTTTTAGCTAGTATTTCATATATTATGTCTTCTAAAAATCACATAGAGTTTGCTAATGCTACATATCAGAAGAAAAACAAAGACAGAAACCTGGTTCCCCTTAGATTATTATCTGTATTAAATAATGGCCAAATGCTCTCCCGGCTTAATTCCATTAAGTGCAATGGAGTCATGCCAGGAAAGCATTTGGCCCTAAGCATTTAATGAGCATGTTACTTGAAAGATTAGGGGCCAGTTCATCCTCTGGTATAAGCTGGTATAATTTCATTGCCTTACATGGAAGTATGCCAGCTCACCATAGCTGAGGATCTAGACTTACAGGTAAGTGAAGCTACTTTTGCCCTAACAAGTACGTGTGCCTCATATCCTCATGTATGCTCAACTTGTCAAATACTCTTGGAAAGATCAAGCCTGGCCTGCTAAGCTTCCCCACCCACAAAAACACCTAAGTGGTAATTCCTTCAATTTTTATATATCAGTCTAAAAACATGGGATTCTCTTTCTCTCCTCCTAAGCCTTCAAGTAAGAGTTCTGCTAAAAGCACATCTCTTAAGTCATCTAATTTGGCTCTGACTACTACAAAGTTACATTAAGGCAAAAATTATTTCATGTTAGATTGTCAACTATGTAAAAGTCATAAGCCATTTTTATAACCTACATCTATGAATCTCAGTCTTCTTTCTTTAAGATAATATCATCCTGCCTCAAAACAATGCTGGAAAGCAAAACTAATACGGCACAAAACTCCCATTCTCTGATGAAGGGTTATTATTCTTCATGCAATGACATTCAAAACCAATCATCTTCTTTTTCCTGTTACTAAGTACAGATACACTTAGGTATGTTTATCAATTTTTGCTCATGGTTACGAATTCTAAATCATTAGTGCAAAAGCTAACTTCACCCAAAGGCTTTAAAATAACAATTGCAAAATACAAATAAGCATCCATCGTACTTTCTTCCATCTCAGCTGTCGGATTTAATACAACATTTCTAACCCTACTGAATGTGCTGGAAAGCAAAGAGCTGGACTATCAGCTGATGTAAATCAGCTTAACTCCATTAAAGTTGATTCACAACACTAAATCTCCCTCCTTAAGAAAGACTAAAATGACTAAACAATGTCAGAGGTTTCAGACAACATGATTTTAGTGAAATCCTTGAGGATTTTAACAGGACTGGAGATATGACCAGCTCCTCTGGCAGATTTCTTCTTCGGGGTGGATTCTAG
Organism: Phylloscopus whistleri; assembly: GCA_017589585.1. NCBI lineage: Eukaryota > Metazoa > Chordata > Aves > Passeriformes > Phylloscopidae > Phylloscopus > Phylloscopus whistleri. The sequence goes on along the minus strand of JADMLD010001547.1, from coordinate 502,353 downwards.
ATGAACAAGTAGGGTAGCTTCAAGACAAAAACAGAAATAGAACAGCATTGCATTCAAGTTCTTTAGGAAGACTTCAGAAAACTCTCAGTAACTGAAAGGAAACACACTGACTTAACACATAACCACACTTAAAAGATTTGCTATCTGGACAATCTGTAAAGTTCTAGGCACAATATACTGCATTGGTTGATTGAGAATATCTCAAATAATCATTTTAATCACTTCAAAATATGCTGAAGGAAACTCTGGATAAGAATTGTCATATGGTCTTCACTTAATTGAAGATTTTTCTGTGATGTAGGAAGGAAGTATGCAAACAGTGCCTTTATGTAATAGGAATGGTTAGCAATATAGCATTAGGGCACTCTAGGGCATGTTTTATTGGTTCATTAAATCTTGCCTCAGGTGTGTTCTACCACTCGAGGCAAGTATTAATGGACCAATAAAAAAGACCCTGGGGTGTTTTAATGCCATAATACTATGTCTGTCTACATTTAAATTAATTTTTAAAATAGCTTTTAAAAATAATTTTCCTTGGTATTTAATATATCCTTCCACCATTTAAAATTTTGTAGCAGAAATATGAAATGGCTAGAAAACAAAGACAGAAAAGTCTACTGTCTAATAAAAACATAAGTACTTTCTGAACAGTAAAAATGTTAACTCTTGTACTTCAAATGCCTCCCCCATTTTATACACACACTTTTTCTTGTTTTCTGATTCATTCCCATATCATAAAACCAGTATGAATGACAGCTATGTAGACGTATTTTTTCCCTTATTAGAATCCATCAGAATCAAACTTTTCTTTAGAGCAGCTTGATTTCAACAACTTTAAAACTTAGGCTGAATTCCCTAGACAGCTGCTAAGTCATACAAGCATCTTGTTTTTCTACAGATGGACAAGCTGATAGTCCGTAATGAAGACTGCAAGACCATTTTCTGCCAGTAGCAGACACGGAACAGGAAAGCACACACACCTTGGAGATACTTGGGGAGGAAGAAGAGAGTAATAGCCAGCTCAATTTATGAAATATCCTGCTTCACAACTTCCGCAATAAAGAGCATTTCCCCTCACCTTTCAGAACAGCAAAACAGTTGAAATCCCAAACTTCCTTCAGGTGTAATGAGGCTTTTGTCAACACCCTGGTATCAGCCAGTAGACACAGCAATGTTGTAGAAAACAACTTGAGTGGGAATGGCTAACCTAAGGATAATAAACTAAAAATATAAGGCGTGAAGACACACATAATTTTGAAATATACATGCCTGTTTGATTGGAGCAAAATGACATGGTATACAAGTATCCTTTAACACGGCCTTCCCCTGGAAAGTTTCTCTTTTCTTCCCCAAAGCAATCATTATAATTTCCTGTTCTGCTAGCGAGGTTGCAGTTGACGATATAGACTGGTTACACAAGACTAGTGATGAAGGCCTTGTTGGGGATAAGAAATATCTGAATGGATTCAGCTGCTGCTGGTGTAAGATTTCCTGGTCAGTCACATAGTGTCTGGCAAATTCTGCTCACACTGCATGTTTGCATTTCTTTCATTAGACAGACTATCAAGGACTGGAGGCTTTTGAAGGGACGTGTATATGCCCTACTCAGAGCATTGCCTTGCCTCCTGAGGTACCCTTAGATCCACAATGTTCGCTGATGGGGCAAGTTGTGTCCTAAATCATTACATTAAGAAACACGTAATGTGGGTAACTCCAGCTATAAAAACTGCTAGTAACTGGTTCAGTGATCTCCTTTGAGTTATGCAACGCCAACTGTGTATTTCTTGTCCTACTAGACTAGAATTTCACCATCTTTTTGGGACCAGAACATGACACTGTCTCATACATTGTATGCTACCTTCCTAGAATTTCCATGGAAACTCACAGCAACATGCATGCTAGTCCAGTATGGGAAGTGACTGGGTCCTATAAGAAACATTTATGCCTCTAAATTAGGTACCAATCCTGGTGCATAGGTTATTTAGATGGATTAGTGGAAAGAAGAGATGATGATGTACTAAAGGACTCACTACACATTTTTAATGATTATTTCTCTTCTTGTGTGCAAGTTGTGTTCTCACAATGTACAGAAGCATAAACAATAGAATCCAAAATATCCCAGGATCCTCCTGTGTCAGCCAGTGACCAATTCTTGTCTTCAGCCTGGTTCTGATGCCTTAAGGTTTAGCTTTCATGTTTTTCAGATTCTGTGCTGCCTAGGGGTCTAGTTCTGAGCCTCATATTAAGTGCTAGGAAGCTCTCTTCACAGAGTAGGTAGACTGAACAGATCCTTTTCTTGCCAAAGACCAAGGACAATGAGAACAGGTTGCAGGCCCAAAAGCAGAAACAACAGTGGACTGAAGAGAGAAAATAAGAAAGATGGGACTTCACAACCAAAGGTGTAACTGGACAATTAAACCCCAATATGCAGATGGACCAAAACTTTAAAAAGTGTAAGACCTTGTGACCCGTTGTCCATTTTCTGACTGTTTCAAGTCCACCTTAGGTGTAGCTTTGGTCAGGCTCTTGTCCTGCCCAAGGTGTACTCTTAAAGGCTTTTCAGTAAACACCTACGTTATGCTCCAGCTCTGTTCAGTCTCTGTTCCAGGTCAGCCTTCCCAAGGCATCAGTTCCAAAGCAGATATGTTTTTTGTGCAAGAAACGCCCTTCTAAACTATCAGTAAGTAGCAAGACCCTGCCTGCCAAGTCCCCTCAGTCTAAAAAGAAATTGATTGTATTACTACTCTGGTGTGTGAAAATTAATGATTCCAGGACTGGACAAACTAAGTTTATTTCTACATCAAGAGGCACAAATATTTTCAAAATAATGACCAATACACAATCCATATGTAAATACCCAGACATTACAGATACATAGATACTAAAAAGCTCTGCAAGATATCAGCATTGCTTATTGTACATTAAGTGCTTTGGAAAGGAAACGCAGGAGTAGAGCTGCCATTTTTTTCCTCTAATTCTGCTAGCTAAACCCACTAGAGATCACACCTAGAGCTGTATTTCTAGTGCAACCACTTGAATTCACATTAGATTTATCTCACCCTATAAAAGCACAATTCATTAAACAGACTGATAAAACTGGTCTGTTTAAACTAAGGCAATTTTATCACAGTCATTTCAATTATTTAACACTGCTTTCTTAAATCAGTACTTAAAGCTTTCCTTTGACAAGTATTTTTTTAAACAAATGAGCTGCAATTTAAACAATGAGAAAATAATGACCCAGAACAATATATACAATTAGAGAGATATTTTCCAAATATAAATGCTCGGTATATTTTAAAAGTGATGCACAATGTCTCAGGCAATGCACACTTACACACTGAAATGACTTTTACAGTTGATGGCGGGATCATCCAAAGAACGTCTAACCCAAAGGCTCCTAATCCCAAATTTTGACAAAGTTTTACCACAAAAATATTTTTTGACAATTTAAGATTGTCCAACTCAATCTGGCCAGTTTTCACCACAAAACAAAAATTATGGAAACATTACACTGTTGCCATTGAAGCCAGTGACATATTTAACAGAGCTCTTCATTGAGCTATAGTGGCACACAGGAATTTGAACCAGGGTAACCTAGTCAGAGGCTATAAACCAAGTGTGACAGACAGCAAGTAAAACTGATATGAGCTCTACAAACACTTTTGTATGCTCTGATAAACATTTTTTTGCTTTTTCTTCTACATAGAAAACGCTTCTTAAACAAAAGACCTCTCCAAGCACTACATCATTCCATTTTTTTTATCATCCAACTACTGAAATCATAGTAAGAGCATAGGTTTGAATTTTTAATGATCCACTAATCAAGGGAACCACTACAGAATCTTTGGAATGATCTGGATATACCATCCCAATATTACTTTTATTCCAGCTGGTATCTCTCTCCACCATGATGACTTTTAAAATCTAGATCTCAGGACATAAGCTGCATGCCTAATTTGCCTAACTCTGCATCAATGACAACAAAATGCATCACGGATTTTGGTTTTAAGACTACCTGCAATAAAGACCCTGAAGTAAAACTTATTCCTTATTGAAGCAATTTCATACACTGAATTCACAGTCACACATACCAACAATGAAATGCTGAATCAAATTCTAGCCACAAGAGAAATGCAATGAATAAAGTCCATCATAAATAAGTTTACAGACTCTTAAAATGAAATAAACATTCACACAGGTACTACTTCGACTTAGTCATACATTGCTAAGCATTCACCATGTTGTAACAATTCAAATTTAAGCTTTCCTTGTTCAAAGATAGAGCAGTTAGCCTTCAGGTTATTTCAAAGGGAGCAACAGCCTTCATCCAGCCCTGAAGAAAGGAAATGGTTCAGAGGGAAAGAGTTGTAAAATCCAATATTTAAATTTTCCTACTTTGTCATGCTTATCACCAGTACTCCCATGTTTGGGAAACACTGCAAGCTCTGACAAATGACAATGATACAGGAGCCCCTCACTACAAGAAAGATATTGAGGTGCTGGAGTGTGTCCAAAAAAAGTGCAGGGGAGCTGGTGAAAGGATGAGAACAGAAGGGTGACGAGGAGCAGCTGAGGGAGCTGCAGTTGTTTAGCCTGGGAAAAGGGTCCTCAGGAGACCTGAAAGGAGGTTGTAATGAGATGGAGGTCAGTCCCCCAGGTATCAAGGACAGGGTGAGAGGAAATAGCCTCAAGTTGTGCCAGGGGAGGTTTAGATTGAATATTAAGACTTTTTACTGGAAGGGGTGTCAGGCATTGCAACTTGCTAAATAAAGTAGTGGAATCACCATCCCTAGAAGCATTCAAAACATGTTTGAATGTGGCACTTAAGAACACATTTTAGCAGTGCACATGGCAGTCCTGGGGTAACGGGTGGACTCCATGATCTTAGAGGTCTTTTCAAAGATGATTCTATGATTATACATTCACAGGTACCACACTAATTACTTTCCCTTGACCATACCCACTCACTTATTACCATACTTGCTTTGAAGTTGATCATCATGATAAAACTTTGTGTAGTCTAACATTATATCTAAATCTGAAGGGTAGTGAGCACTAGTCAGCCCTCAGGACATAATGTAGGTAAAACTCAAACTTCATAATACATAAACATCTCATTTTAAACCTGAATCAAAACTGTGTAACAGAAGCCTTCTTTCATGAAAGCAAATTATCAAAACAGCCTCTATGGTAATGTCACAGAATTATAAAGATTCCAAGGGCAACCATCACCAAGTCATACTAACATCTTACTCCTCCAAGAGCTTAGTCTAAGTCAGTGGAGCTGTTCCTGCTGTTAAACCCTGCTCTGTCTGATGGTGAGACTGACAGAATCTGATTCTCATGGATGTTTAGATCATCACTGCTGTTGCTGTTGTCAGATATGAAAATTGGCTGCTTCTATCACTGTTTGTCTTTTTAAGCTTATGACAAAAAAGAAATGCTTGGCATAAATGAATTACAATATTTGCAGACTTCTTAGCTCAGACTATTCTGAACACAAGTCTGCAACTCCTTTTCAAACTACACAGTTTGTACTATTGGCAAGAGATGCAATAAATAGTGATGAGGTTAAGAAGACTGACTATTAACATATTTTAGCTTACACAGACCATTCCTATACCCATCAGTTGCTGACACGTAGCCCTTGAAAAATAAACAGATTTATGCAATTGCTACACAGACCTTCTGTGTGATATAAATAGATACTCTGCTAAATATAAAAAAGCATGCACAAAAATATACATGCACTAAGGATTAGTTACAGGGTAGCCAACAGAAAGACAATGCCTCCTGGGTTTACAGGGCAAATGTAATTTCTATAATGAACCTCCTTTTTTTTTTTTTTTTTTAATTTCTGATAGTTTTAGACCCAGGCAATAAGCTAGAAGAAGTTTTTGTAAGAGAAAGTAGTACACTGACTGTACCATGAAAGAGAGAATTGATTCCAAACAAATAAATATCAAATAGCTAGACATCAAAAGGAAGTACACAATTGTTGCTTTAGGAAGGAAAGGGGGAAAGCCACACCATTTTCAACAGTCATCAGTAGCCAAAAGACAACATAAACCTACTATTAATGTTTACTGATAACTAGATATGCTTCTGTTAGTATTCCAGAGTCAGCCCTGCCATAGTAATGTTTATTATTCCTCTTCATAGCTGTAGGCAGATAGAGGCTCACTGTGTCTATCCCTTTCTCATCATTTTAAAAAGATTAATCTTTAGACAATGATCTGCTGAAATCATTAATCTTAGTCTTGAACTTCTTTGTTGTTCTTGCCCAGTAATGAACAGTAACACAAAAAATGCCTTTCCTTCAAAAACAACAGGGACCTGATTTGTTGAGACTCTGAACTTGGAATAATTTTTCACTGCAGCACAATATCAATGTAAGATGGCAACCTAGGTGAGACAACTTTACTCTCTACATCACTGCCCTATTTTTGTACCAAGCCAATTCTGTTTACATTAATATAATTATAGCTGCTGTCAGAGTAGAAAACAGTACCAGGGTTTCACATACACTCCATGACACAGATGGCTTTGCAGTCCAGCACTGTACTGTAAAATTATTCCTCTTTGTATTACAGAAAGACAGAATCTTTCTGTGGCAAGGGGCAAAAAGTTTTTCTAAAATAACTACTCAAATGTTCAGTTGCTCACATATTTCCTCTTCAATAAAAACTCCAGAACTTACCTCTCTATGAAACTCGTCACTTACATACTTTCACTTTCCCAGCTTTAAAATAATATATGTTAGAAATAAGAAACACTGCTCCAGAAACATTGACAAGTAATTTTCATCTGCATCTTCCAGGAAAAAAAAAATCTTATTCTTAGCAGAAATTTAAACACAATAAAAATTGAAAAGTTTAATTTTTTTTCCTCCTTTTTCTTTCATATAGAATATTTTCTATTAACACCAAATTCACTGGAAAATCCAGTTCTCCAGACAGCAATACTGTTTCACACCAGCTAACCCATGTCTAGTAGGGGACTGTTCACTTAGATAAAAGCCAGCTATATGGCTTCCAAATCCAAGCTTTTTCTATGAGCTAGCCTCGTGCTCTCTTCCTCAGAGCTGCTGATAATTGTGCAGTGCTGGAAACAGTGTTAATATATTTAAGCTTGTGCATGGCAAAACTATTAACTGTGTTGTTCTTCTATTCAGTATACCATGGCTCCTTAGAGTTCCAAGCATTGGAGAAATGAACTTAATTATATGTATGTCAGATAGGTACAAATCCTATTCAGTATGTTCAGTAAAATACAAAACTAAAAAAAAAAAAAAAAAAAAGAAAAAGGTTGTATAAATAATAAAACTTTGATGCAGCAAACCTTTCAAAACTTGTGTTTGTGGGAAGTGTTACCATTTTCACCCATCAATTTCAGAACACCTTTCGCAATCCCTTTTCCCAACCCATGTAAATTTACCTATATAACTTCCTAGCTAGATCCACTCTTTCACATTCAGGTAAGTTCTCATAGTGTGCCACCCACACAGATATTACTTTCTTTTTCTTATGAGTAAAGTCAATGCTATTCAAATACATGTACACAGATGATTTTTTTTCTTCTCTCCCCCCAGCAACCCCACACCCCCTGGGAGAAAGTAAAAAGAAAAGAGCAACGTGCTCAAGTTTTTATAGGAGTCACATTTTTTGTCAGTGTCACAAATGAAAATTACTGCTTCCCAGATTATGCAGACCAGATAAAATCTTGGAACAAGGTCTTCTCTTTGTCACTCTTACTGCCCATTTAATCAGTAAAACAGAGTTGGCCAGAGTTATCCAAGAGCAGAATCTGCACCAAATTTGCCTCATGATCTCCATCCTGTAAAAAACTGATTCTCTACTGTATCTGTAGCTCCAAGACAAGCCAATATTCTACCAGCTATTCAGTCATGGCTGCCCTAATGAAAACCAAAAATCATGCTCTCCAATCATCTATTTTTTGGGGGTAAAATTTTTCATCCTAAGTCTTCACCCAAAGTTGAAATATTTTAACATTTAATTAAATTCTCTTCAGACACTTATTTGTGGGAAGGTAAAATAAAAAGCATTCCAAACTGGTAAGAGAAAATCTACCCAGATATTTAACCACAGCTACAATGATTGAAGCTGAGAATGTTTAAACTAAGTGCATGAGAGTATGAATTAAATGTTCATAGGCATTTCTACCTCAATTACAATTTGCAAACATAAAGAATTCTGAGCCATAAGGAAGAAAAAAGTGCAAAAGAAAGACAAAAAAACAAAAAGTCAAAATTGTTTCAGGCTTTTAGTTACATAATTAAGGACAATTTCTGCATAGACACAAAAGATAGTAATGGGATCTTATTCTATGACCATTAAATTTTATGGCAATATTCCCATTCACTTGACACAGAATAGTGTTAAGGAAGAAAAAAAAAGAGACAACAGAACTCAGTCCTTCTAGATTCAGATTCCACTGCTGTCTCTGCAACAAATCCCTGTCCAAATTGCGAGATACTCAGAGCCTGACTGAATTCACTGAGGATCTGGAATTGAGGTCTCCTCATGCACATACAAGGGTGAAGAGAAAGAGGCTGAATGGCAGAAGAAACAAAGATCCATATTTCTCCACAAAGTGCAAAAGAACTGTGAGTAATTTCCCATGTTCCTCCCATCTCCATTCATTTGGAGATGTAACACAGCTGGGCTTCATTCCCTACAAAGCAGTTCCTGGTGCTCTTTGGGGTGTCCAAAAGAAGTAAAGGTAAGTCCTGTGGCAGAATGGGCATGGGAACACACAGCTTCTAAGTTCCTTGACACTAACTCCCAGCTGCAAAGGAAAGGGGTACTGAATTACCTTGCAATTGTACAGCAGTAGAGAATTCACAATGTTTAACTACAGATAAATAAAGCAATTGTCAGATTTTGAAAACTTGACTTGGGAAACATGGTAGATTGCAGAAGCAACAATTCAGCTTTTTTGTGAACATCTTGCCACAATGTTCTCACTTATTCTCTGTAAAACATAAAGCTACCTAATCATGTGATATAATGGTGCAATACCTGATACACAGTTTTTCCTGGTTTTTTCCTTTCTTGACTTTTTTTTTAGTAGCAGAATATTTACACATTCTCTGAAAATAATATCTCTTGACAAGGTATTTTCAAGAAGGTATTTATTCAAAATAACCAAAACCTGAGAAACCTCACATATATATTTAGAGTTTCCATCAGTGAAGTTTCTTTAAAGCATCAGGCTTGTGCATGATACTTTACAGTTTAGGGGCTTAGAAGAATTGAGATGAAAGACAAGAAGCAGCAAAAAGTTGGAGCATTAAACAAAGCAGAAAAAAACAACACAAATGATACCAGAGCAAACATTAGAAAAAAACAATCATCCATTCCACTGCAGCAAAGGAGCTATCCAGCAAAAGCTGACTGAACATCTTGTTTTCCAGTTTTTTTTAATATTTTTAGACCCCATTAAAACATTTCTAAAATATGCAAGAAATGACTTTGAAAAGCAGTAATTGCAATATTAAATTTTGCTTAAATTCTTGAGCACTGATTTGTGTACAGGCTTTTATACCAAGTTCCCACGAAGCCATAAAACGTTTAAAATACTGTCTGTGCAAATGCAAAATTTATGAATTCACACATCTCTGGTTGATTTATGTGAAATAATAATGCACTATTTAATGCTTAAACATGGCTAGAAGCAATGCTGGGCTATCAAGATGTACAATGAAATAATAGATTTATAAGACGGATAACCTTCCTGCCTAGAGAAGCTTGTTTAAAGGTGTTGTACAAATATATTAAACTATATGTAATTTTATACTAACTTAATGCTGTAGGCCTATACTGCAAGCAATAAAAGATTACTGCCACAGTATTTTCAATAATAAAATGATCTGGCTATTCAACATAAGGTATCAGAGGAGTGAAAAAAATTCTTTATGATTTCAAAGTTTTTACTCCTCTCTCTGATTTAATTTAAACATTTAACTGTTATCTTTGCCTTTCACAGCTCACTGTCATCAACTCTCATCTGATTCATCAAAATTACTTCTATTTCACCCTTCAAGGGTACCAGATTCTCTCTCTGACACTAAACATATTCAAAGATGTTTGCATTAAAATAAAAGGGACTTTGTGTGGGACGTGGTGCCTCTTATAGGAACAGATTTCTGCTGAGGTAGAAAATACCACTATCACATTGTCATGAGCAGCAACTTCCATCAGCTAAGCATTCCAGGCAGGGCATACAAAGGTAGCAGGATCTAGCCCTCAAGTAGACAAGCAGGATACAACACTGCATAGTGACTCACAATACTGACTGATATTAGCTGGACTACTTCTAAAAGATAATGTGAAAAAAAACCATATTTAAAAACTTGTACCGTTAGTTCAATGACAGGCATCCTCTCAAATACATGCTGGAGCATCACCTGTGGAGCCTACATGTTCACATTTATTTTTCTCCAAAGAGCTCACAGTTTGCCTGTTTGGTTTTTAATTCAGTACTAAACAAAAGGCTTTTAAATAAAAGTCCTTTTCAGGCAACTTTTACACTACAAGGATATTCTTACAGAAATTCTGATTAGGAGTCTAGCCTTGAAAAAAGAACTCACATTAAAATCTGACAATGAACAAATCTTCCTATGGTTTTCTCTTTCGTTTTTACTTTCTTCTGCTGATGTTTTAGTTGTTCAAGTGAATGGCTTTTCTTAAGTCAACCAATGGAAAAAAAAAAAAGATTAAATGGAGTTCAAATACACTTAATAGGCAATTTTATTTAGTAGACAAAAAATCAATGCATTTTTCTTAGTGCATCTCTTACCAAGATTGCCATAGACTGAATTTTGTTTTTCTTTGATAGTCTCAAGCCATGAGAGAGCTCAGAGCCCACACTGAAGGTTGTTGAAAGTTTTCAAGTGACTCTAGATTTTGATATGCAACTACTGGCTTATAAATATGAAGGAAAAAATGGTCTAAAGCCAGTGCAAGTTGTAGGCAGCTAGCACAAAAACCAGACAGAACAATGGTACTCCAGTAAAACACCTAGGCTGAAACAACTTCCCAATCAACCAGTTAACTAGCCAAACCCAGTAAACCATCCTGGGTTTGGCTTTGAATTTCCCTGGACAAGCGTAGTTCTCCTCTTGTAGACGGACGGGTCAGTCTGAGCAAGGCAACGTTGATGTTGTACCTCAGCCCAGCTGAGGTGTGTGAACCTCCAGTAGTCAGCCTCAGGGGATTTCCAGAAAGCAGTGACAACTTGCATCTTTTCTAACTTCAGACATTCAGACTGAATTCAGGACCCTGGCAGTGGTAGTTCTACTCTTAACCTAGCGCTTCTCTAAGATGGTCAGAACATCCTAGATGCCCATTTCCTTACATTGACGAAGAGCAGACACTACAGGATCAGGTCCAGCCTTCTACACTGTGTTCTAAAGACAGGATGAATTTCCCCCAAAGGTCTTAAGGAAGTTTAGACTGTGGTCAATACCTTCTTTCACTCAGCCTTAATGTAAATTAATAAAGAATATACAAGCTATATGGTGAGCTTGTTATACAGAATAATTGGAGGTAACAGTGTCTCCAAGGAAGAGGAGAAGCAATCCAGACCTCATTGCAGAGATTTCCCCTCATTCAGTGGCTATCATGGGCATCTGGATTGAGACACATTATTACACATTCCCATTCTCCTCAGAGCTTGCAAAACTGCTACCCCTTACATGGAAGAGGAAGAAGACCCTCATTTCTCTGTCACCAGCAAGCAGGTTACAATTGATTCTGGCTTATATTAAATTGTTCTTTGATGATGTTCATGAAAGTATTTTTCAAAGTATCCTAGAGACTTTCAACTAAACCTTTTAACACCCTAATGAGACAGGGGAATTGCAGTTCTGCCTCCTTGTAAATGAAGGAGCTGAAAGACAGATATCACAGTCTATGCATTTAAAACCATTTGCTAAATTTGAGTAATTCAGTATCTGGATTCTCATTTTGGGACTCCCAAAGCATAACTTTGAAAGGTAATCAGTACCCACTGCTCTGAGCTCAACCAGAGCTGAGATCATTCACCTCCTGTGAAAAATCACACCGAAGACCTTTCAGAGCAGGCACACAAGAAGCAGAGCACACAAAATAGTGGGCCTTTCTGAACGTGTTTTGCTGAATTAATGGCTTGTAATAATAAAAAGAATGTTAGCCACCCTAACATTAATTAACAGCACAGAAAGGGTAGCAAATACTATAGTTGAATATGTAAATCATACATCTGCATGTTGCATAACTTATGCATGTTAGTTTCCAATTCCATTATTAGTCACTGTTTCTTATTTTAAACAGAAAAGCAAAACTCACACAACCATAAATACTCTGGTTTACTAGCCTTTTTTTTCCCCTCTGTATTTATTCAATTCTCAGCAGTGGTTAGCATATAACAAGCATTCTATGAGGGAAGAAGTTTGTTTTGTGCTAATGACCCTTTTAATAGCCATTTAAAGCCAGATGAAGTAGTGTGTAGACAGCTTTATATACATCTAGGTGTTGAGTCTTCTTTATAACCAGCAAAACCGCTTTTGCTAAGTTTAGAAAAAAATTAATCCAAACTATATAATATTTTACTTCTACAAATGCTAGAGGGAGGTGAAGAATATTTCCTGCATTTTCAGAACATAAGCAAATATTATTTCAAGCCAGTGTAGTACTAAGTATTTATGGCTAAATGTGCTGCAGAAGCACAAACAAGATGATAAAGGGACATGATGGTTACAGAGGCTTCATGAATCTCATCTGCTCCATTTATTCTACATGTCTCCACTTGGGAAAAAAAACAACTTGAAAAGAGAGGTAAAATAACCCCGACCAGGAACACAGTTACTCTCTCCATCCCTAAACTCTGTGCAAATCCAGCCACTTTTAACTCCACCAATAAATATTGACAACTCTGACTCTAAATCCTCCATTACCTAGACTTGCAAAAATGCCCAATAAAAATATTGTAACTAAAGTTCTACAGCCATGAAAGAGGAATACAAAACTAACTATATATTATCATTATGTGTATTTAACAACTACAATTACAGGCATTTAGAGCAAAATTATCTCTTCCATTAACTAGAGATTTGCCACCAATATTTGATGCAATATACACGACGAAATTTGCCTCAGGTAACCACAGGAGGACCAAAAAAAGAAACAAAACCCCAGCTTCATCCAAGGTCATTTTTAACTAAGTTGTAGCAAAATTACTGTGAAAACTTCCAAAGAAGATAATAAAAATTATTCATTATAGGCATATTCTCTGAGGAAGAATTATATAATACCAAATAATAAACTCTGATATAATACATCACAAATAGAAAGATTTCTACATACTGTCATGCTCTCTAGTTTCATAATATCCTACTCAGAAGATATTAGTTCATCATTAAAAGTACTCAGCTTATTTAAAACTCTACTTCAATTCACAACACAAAACATTGCAAAGTGTTATAAATGTAATAGAAGAGTAAAAATATTAATTCAACACAGCATTAAAAGACAAGCAATATTTCAATTGAGATGATGAAAACATCCTGCAAAATCCAAATATAACATGCTAACATACATCTCAGCTTGATCAGTTTTCTCAAAACCACTCACATAATCTTAATACTTTTTAGAAGATTGAGTAGTTCTGCAACAAAGAAATTCTAGAAAGGAATGTTTGTTAAATATGCAGATTTCCAGCTAAAGAAAATAATGACAAAATAAGATTGATCATGAAATGACCACAACTTTAATTCCTGTGTCATATAAACTGAAAATGGACCATAGGTCAGTGAAGGGACAGAGACCATACTTCAGTGCAAGGTCACCAGCAGGGTATTCTCATCAACAAATCACCAAGCCATCATTTGAACATTCCAACAATCTACCTGTTGCACACAAGATGTGCTGGTCTAGCCAGTAACTTTTTTCAAGCAAAACTTCCCAAGATTTTCTTACAGTAAGGAACATCTTGTGAATTCTACATGCTTATACTGCTTAAATAAGGATATTCTAAATGCTTTAAGTTGTTCTATGAGACTGAGTGCATATTTCAGTGCACAGTTAAACATATGCCATATTAATGCTATGAGAAGTCACTGGAGCTACAAACCATTGCAGCACAGATTGTGTGTTTATTTATACAAACCTACTTATGTTTCATTCTCCCCAAAATTACATCAAAAGACATCAATTTCTTTTGATCAAAATCAATAAAAAAAAATCACCCAAACAAAATAAACTTTATTTTGATCTTTACTAGTCTCATGTAAATCTGAAGTTTTTATTGTCAACTTGAACCATTTTTAGCTAAATCACTCAAAATTGCTTTTATTCCCATACTAAAAACAATTAGCTGAACTTTCTAAGAAACTGCTGTTAGGCTATGACTAAGCATGTAAAGTTTCAGAGCCCAGGAGGGAATTTTCTGCAAAATTACAAGCAATTGAACATTTCCACTACAATTAATCGCGTGCCCTAGGAAATTTACATCTTGGACAATTAAATCTTCTCCTGCTTATGCTCAGTGCAGCATTTTTCAATTGGTCATAACCTTTTCTTGATTCCATTTTCTTAAAGTGGATGGTCCTCCTAAGAGTTTCTATGTCGTGTTTTAATGTTATGTCTATCAGTATGTCTTACATTTTTATGTCTAGGTGCTTAAAGCAATACTTCTACACTCATTTTTAAGAGCTTCAGAGTCATTTTATTCCCCTGAATGTGAGCTGTTACAACTCCAGTTGTCTTTAGTAAATATACATGGGAGATCTAGTCACTACAAACAGAAAATTAAATTTCTCTAAAAATAGGTTTGATAATTTTGGCATACTATGAACAATACCTGAAGTTGAATGACAAAGCCTCAGATCTCACAGAATATGAGATCTTTTGATGCAATTAATGCAGTGGTAAAATTTCATCAGCCAACAATCTGCTCTATTTGCTTTCAGTTCAGAGCCATTGACCCCAAGAAACAGAAGATGAGTTAAATTATATGTTTGAGTGCTGCTCACCTCTTACCATTACCAGCAATTTTAAATTAGTTGAGCCAAACTAGTAAACAGAAGCCCAAAAACAAAACTAAAAGCAAAAGACACCTTGACATAACACACTAATGCATTCCAGTGTCATCCAATACACAGAGCCTTGCTGTCCTGAGGGCATGATGCACGAGGGCTTCTGCAACTCATCTCAGACCAAAGTGGCATCCTGACAAGTAAGTAATCTCAGCAACACAATGAAACTCAACAAGTAAAGACCAGTTCAAAGCTGACTGATAATTTTTTTTAATAGAGTTACTTTGGTATTTAGGCACTAGCATTACTTATGTTGCAGATTAAGGCTAGAAAGCTTGCAAAATACTCTACCTTGGCGTGTTTTGCTTCCCAGGTGCCACAACCACTTTGTGGAGTCTTGGGCTTTTGGGAAAAAGAGTAGGGAAACAATATTTTATCCCTCTGACTACCTGCAAGTTACATCCTTCCCCAGCTGTGAAAAAACACACCTGTGAATTCATTTTCTCTGCACTCTACTTGCAGAAAAGGAGCTGCAACAGTGTCAGCAGCTGAAGGATGCCTGAGAATTATACCTGTTGTTCTGCCTGCCAATCTCATAACAACTGCAGGAACTGGACAGAGGTCCCCAGTGCCAAAACCCAAGCAAAATAAATGAAATTCTGATATATTTTTAAAATAATGTTTGTGTGCTGAGGAAAAACAATTCTTGCCTCTTTCCAGTCAATGAAGCCTAGTGTCTGCAATTATCTACAGGGAGGTTTCTATGCAGTAAGGAGAAATTATTTGTTTCCAGCTGCAACATTCCCAGGCTTAAAGCCCTTAACTGTATCAGTCACTCCTGAGTACTTTACATTCTCTGCAATTTAGAAGTCCTCTGGATGTGGAATAGTTGTGTAAAAAAACCCTGCACTAATATATTCTCTGGATTACTCAAATTCTTATACTCAATATTTTTTCTTTTCAATTTGCTGTACTTCTCAAAGACACTACTATTGAAAATTATATTATTTTAATGGTGCATAAACAACGTAGATGTATGCTCTTAACATGCAAAGCAATCAAGCTAACCAGTCTGCATTAAGCAACATTTTTCCTCTTCCTTCCCCTCTGTTCTAAATGCAGAGCACAATATGCTCACTGTGATTTTAAAGTGTTAATAAATCCTAAGGTAAAGAAATATCTTCATGATTCTAAATGAGTCCTGAGATGGTTCAGCAGTCTTGGATTTGCATTTAGTTGCAGTGCCAGAATAAAAACTAAAGGAAAAAAGGTTTTTAAGTGCCATCACAGAAGTGGCTGATGCAGTGAGATGGTTCCCTCTTCTGGCCAAAGCTGGAGGAAAATAAACTCTGATTTTAGTTTTTTAATTGAAATCACATAAACTGTAGAATTCAGAATTTAAATGTCAGTCTAATTTTAGTTTACAACAAATTCATCTAAATATTTTTATAATGTATTTTCAGAAATTAGTCCTGAGGCAAGACAAATTTCCAGAAAATGAGTTAGGTTAAATTATACCTGCTGTCTGGAACTTCATGTATAGATTACCTTACTGATAACCCCATTATTAGCACAGATCTCAGAATCATGCATCCAACTCCTTAATTAAATATTCATTCTTGAAAAGAATGAATCTTAAAAAAAAAAAAAACTCACCAAAAGAGTTAAAGCAAAACTGAAATTAAAATAATAGTATATTAGAAAATAATAAAATAAATCATCATTCCTCATTTGGCCCTGGATAACCTTTTAATTTCCAACAAGGTTGCAATCCAAATACTTGTTGGTATTTATGGCAATACAAGCTTAAAATGGATTTTTTTTTAAAGGAAGGTCCCAAAGCAGAATATCTCCTTTCCATATATTGCACCCAAAACCAAAAGTACACATCTAACAGTGCCAGTGCTATTCAAGAGCATATATTATGGTTTTCTTCACAAGGTAAATTAAAAAAAAAGAATTTGTAACAAGAAGTCAGGCAATACCACACTGAACTAAAAGAGCAACTCCTTGGGCAATCAGTAAAAATTATTGTCATTGATAACATAATTTCCGAGTTGAATGCATAATTGTCCAGTCTCATATGTTCAGAAGCTATTTTTTTACCTCATCCATGAGACAAAAGTACATTTATAAAAGTCCAGCTGAAGAGTAGACAAAGAAACAAGAAAGAAATAGCTGAAAAGCAGCAACAAAAACTTCCTGGCTAACTCCTGTGAAAAAAGGGAAAATGTAAAGGACAGGAGTTCCAGAGGACTCAAAGTCTTACTGAGGTTCTAGAGCTCTAACAAATAATGCAGAACTTGGTAGGGATGCAAACAGAGATTCTTCTACTGAAATGCACAGGGAAGTAAGGATTGGCATAGACCAACCCTTTGCTGCTCCAGGTTACTTTGTTAAAAGCAGACTAAGTTCAGCCATTTGCCTACTTTGATCACCATCCACTTGTTCCTGGGCACAATTTCTTCCATGTCCATCCCTCTTTTTTTAACTGTACTCCAGAGAAATTCCATGAAACCCAATTTTTTTTCAGTCCCAATTACTGTAATACATTCCTGACAAAAGCCAACACTAAGTTTTGGAGCTGAAACAATGTGCTTTCCAAGCTGATACCTTTCTGGGGCATTATATTGCCTCTCCTAGGAGACTTTCAGCTTCTCATTCACTGTAAATCCTATCAGCCCTATCTGCTAAAAAATAAACAACAGAAGTTTCACTGTACAGCACTTGTCACTCAAGCCAAAGGAGTTACCTGGTTAATGATGACAAACAGGGGAGGACATGAAAAAATATTTATTCTCTTCTGTTGTACTTCAAGACAGTTTCTCTGTTAGATTTTGGTAGGAACTCACAGCACTAAATTACTTCATAAAAGGATTCTTTCTCCCTCCACCAAGCTGATGTGGCCACATAATTCTGAACCCTTTTAATAACTCTCATTTTTCTTTAACATGCCTTGCTTCCTTTATTATTCAGACACTGAGACTATTACCTCTGATTTGTGTCCTACCTTTTTTGTTCAGGGAAAATCATAGGAAGTTAATCTTAGTGTTAAACTTAGTTAAACTTAGTGTTAAAACAGCAACAAAACCAACACAGGTAAAAAACAAACAAAACACCCAATTTCGGCTCCGCAGCATCACACAGAGAACCAGGTAGAAAGGACACGGACAGAGAAAAGGAAGATTTTGAACAAGGTGCAATCTTGCATGCACATAACATGAAAAATTAAGTTGCCACTGAAGGAGTTCCATGAAAACCTGTGATTAAAAAACCCAGCCCAAGCCTTATTTAGAATGAAGAGCTGCATCTACAGCAGCAAATAGAGCACAGCCAAAGCATAGGATTGAATACTAACTCGTAACCATCTCTTAATAGGCAGCTACTGTGTGTTGCCCACTACAGCTTCATGCCATGCCAAGAAGCAATCTCCAAGGCCATTCTCAGACTTCATCTGTGGTGCAACACAGCACAGGGCTTGTTCTCCATGCACAACATGGATAAAGGCAGCCTATTCTGGGAGAAGGCAGGCAAGGAAGGGGTAAGAGTGAGTTTAGCTTTAAGAACAGAAACTACTAACTTGCCTCTGTATTTCTCCTCTGCACCACTTTCCTCAGGTATATTTTTATGCAGCTCAGGAGCATAAATTACGTTTAGTGGCTAACACATACAAAAAGACAGCAAGGATAAATGAGTTACTTACTACACTAAGCACTATTATTGTCACCATTCTTAATAATACATCTCAATAATAATGAGTATTTTCCAGCTAGGCAGGTATGAGCCTGGTGGGGAAAGGTTGGTTAATCTATTACTCTTTGATGCTGTTGACCTCCCATCTGCCAAGTACATTTTTTTCTATTTTTCCGTGTTACCAGTTTTCCTCTTGAATCCCTGACAACTTTGATCTAAACCCAGATCATCTATCTTACCTCCATTCCCTGTCTAGTCCAGTTCTAGTTTAGGTACTTTCTCACAACTCCGATTTTCTCTGGGCTCTAAGTTGTTACATTGCCTTATCAAGGCTGAAACTTGGAGGAAGTTAATGCCTAAGACACTCAAGGTCAAGAGAATGGGATTTCTTCCAATTTATTGTCAAATAAAAACAGTTTTACATTAACAAATTATATAAAAGTTTGTTTAGTTAAAATTGGTTCAGGAATATTAAATTACTCCAGATGCGTCCCTCCATATGAACAATAACTCATACATCACTATTTTTTTTCCCTTGGAGGAAAATAAAGTCAGGAGGAAAAAATAAAAACCACTTGGCTGCCTCTAAAAAGATTGTCCCAGAAGTTCAAATCAATTACTAATTTGATAAAAACAAAATTAATTTTCATTTAAGAAGTTGTGAAATATTCAGAAACATTAGAAAGAAAAAATATTTTGCAGGTGAAATTTGTGTTATGGGCCAAAATGGTACTTAAATGATTCTTACTTTTATGTTTCTTTTGCATTGAATTACAGTGAATTTTGACAGTAGAATGACCTGATATTAAAAGGTTTTCCTTCCACATATGCTTTGATGCACCAAAATTTTCTTATAATGGCAAGCTCTTCAAAATACATTTTTAGAAAAACTCCATAAATGAAATGCTAGTCTACTTTTTCTGCAAGCTTGACTTCCTCGCTTGTTGTTGTTGTATAAGAGAATGACAAAGTTTTTATAGAGCACACAGAAACAGAATGTTTTGAATATGAATACAAGCTTTTGTAAATTTCTTTTGTCTCAGATGACTTGCTTACTGAATCTTAAATCCCCCAACAACACTCACATTAGCAATGCTAACATTAGTAGATGACATACAATCTTTCCCCACACACGAAGCTCAGCTGAACAAAGAGGAATTAAAGAAAATTTTTGCCAGCTTCAGTGATGACAAGCATTAAATAAAGCATTTATTTGACAAAAAAAAAAATGAAGTCAAGAAAGTGATAAATAGCAAGACTAAGTATGGGCAAAGTAAATCTCAAATTTCTAAATCTCTAAATCTATAAGGTACACTATATAAAGTATCAGGTGTTTTATACCCATTTGTACCTTTTTTCTAGGATTTTCTCAGTGAAGGAAAAATAGTCAACCAGAATGTATTAAATTTGATACTGTCATTTGCCCAAATAAACATAGAATTTTATGGCTATAACTGAAATAAGAACAACAAACCCAAAAAATAAAGGTTCATATGTGTGCAATCCAAAATTTTCACATGCCATCCTCAAGCAATATTTCTATTTTTTATTTGTTTTTCAACAAAGTAACTGTCACTTTTCAGTATTTGACAATTTTAGCATTGTTTGAAGTACATCTCAACAGTAAAAGGCTCAAAATGCTTTGAGCCATGTCAGTTTCTCATCACACTAAAGAAAAAAATTAAATTAGATATTAAAAGAAAAGCAATCAAACAAAGAAACCCAAAATCCAGAACTCCTAAAAATCAGACCTTCAGATAATATTATTAGCTTTTGCTCTGATTTTTAAATGATAGTTCTTTCTGTCAAGTTCATGGACGTTAGAGTTCAATATAATTAATTTTTAATTCTTGATGGTATGAACATAGACCGTAACTTGATTCCATTATTTTTATTTCTTTCAAATCAGATTTAAATTAAATATTACACACATTATTTTATTGCCTTTCAGTCTGGCTTTCTAAACTTAATGCTGTGTAAAGTACTCTTAATTAGTAGCAACTATGGAGAAACATTAAAAAAACAACTCACAGTTGGGTAAGATAAACAGATCAACTACCACACAGCTTAGGGGTTTGGCTTTTTTTTCCAAAAGAGATCTAACATAAAGCTTAACACAAATTTACAAGGGTTTTGTCCCAAATGAAGCCCAGAAAAAGCAGCTCAGATGCATACAACAAATCTCTAAAAAATTTTAAAGAGGTAAACCTAAGGAAGGTGAAGATATGTGGAGAAATTTAAGAGTTGGACTCAACAATCCTTGTGGGTTCCTTCCAAATCAGAATTTTCTATGGTTCTGGGATTCATTGCCCAGCTTTAATTTTACTCCTGTTGAAGGTGGCTTAATCAAAGCCAACAGCCAATGACAGAGTCACCTTGAATGTCATTCAGTTTTGTGGTCAGCTGGCCTTGAAGCCAGATGCATCAGTCCATGGGAGGGAAGTGCACTGCTCAAGCTGTGACAGCGTTGTGTCGTGTTCCCTCACACACAAGACTCCACAGTGACTGACAGATCTATCTCTACAGACAGCTTCTCAGACAGGCCTGCATTTACAAGGGATAATGCCAAGCACTTTTATTTTGTATTTCTGAGGGTCTTTTTGCAGAGAGGTGACTGTTGACATTTTGGCAGTTTGATGTGAAGAACATGGATATATTTTCCTGCAGTCCTGCATACGACATATGGGAACCAGAACTCACCTGTCACAAGTTGCCAACCATAATACATAGTTTGTAAGAAAAAATAACCTCTGGGAATATCCAAATGATATTAATACAGTATGGCTAAAGAGACAGAGGCCGTAGGCAGGCCTGGCATATAAGGGCACAACTGCCATTGACTTTGGATGGTGTAACACTTCCTTACACCACAGCTGTGCATGGTCCCAAGTGACTTTCAATTTAAAGAAATATCATTCTCAATTAGAGAAATATCACAATCTGTGTTAATGACAGGCATAACAGTCAAGACAGATATACATACATAAACTTCATTTCTTTCAGGTTTATTATGAAATCATTAGAAGCAGAGTGAAGCAGAAATCACCTTTAAGCTATTGAATGGCTTTTTCCCTGAGTATTCTCACTTTAAAACATGTATGCTGTTTCAGTGCCTAGATGATGGATTCACTCATCCACAACAATTCTTACTACACTGCAATAGCTCTAAAAGTAAATAAAAATAAAAACGTCCCATACAGAGACACATCATGGAATACAAATAATATTTTTTTTTGCAAAAAACAGTTGGAGAAAATGGTTCTTCACACCCAAGTTGAATAACACATAGCAACAGCTGAAAATAATAGAAGCTGTATAAACTTCTGAACTTAAAAAGGATATTTTTTATCTGACAACAAACAGCAATGAAAAAGTCTCTACATAAAACTAGAGAAGTATTTCCAGAAATACAAGCACCCATGAAATTGAAATAATTGGTTTCCTCCTAAAAACCATCAAGAAACAGTAGTGTATCAAACAACACTTCCAATGGAAGACAATAAATTGCCACATGATTTTCACATCTAACCCTATCGCAGTCCTTTCCAACTCCTCTCTTCCAGTCAAATCCTAGCACACTCCTAACAGCCAACCCACAACTTCTCCCACAAGCAATACTTTGCTATAGCTTGTTTTATTCCTTTTGTTCATCATTTGCACTGAAACAGCAGTCACTGTGTTGTAATTCACACACAAACTCATCACAATACCCAAGTTTGTACACCTCTGAAAAGGTTGCAAAGCCCAGTCCCACAATATTTAACATAATTACATATGTGATAGCAGTCCTGATCTTGCATTCCAAAAAGGGTTTCAGTGAGCCAAAATTCCCACTACGCTGAGCAGAAGTAGCAACATACCTCATGACACCTGAAGTCTTTCATATCCAATCAGTACAGTCAACCTCAATACAACTTAATTTGTGGCTGAAGAAGCACAGTTACTGAGTGATGTGCATCTTGCAATGCTATGTGCTGCAATCATTTTTATATCAAGCCTGTGTAATCACCAGACCACCCGGGGGAATGCTATTGACTAAAGAAACAACTGATAATTTAAAATTCAAAAGGCACAATCTCAACAGATACCCCAAGACCACTGCCAGTATTTTTGATACCACTAGAAGTTGCTGTTCCTGAGAACAGGGATCAAATATGGAAAAAACCTTGAAAAAATTGTATATTTATAACATTATTATTGTTATCCTAATTTCGGGCTAACAGCCAAATCGTGGTGTAAAGCAGCTTAATCCTGTGACCTTCCTACATAGCTGACTTCAGGCCACTTAAAGCAACATGGCATAAAAATCCCCAAACTAAGTAGTTTATTTTTAACCCTTAAGTATTAAGATACTTAATGTCATGAATTATGAAAGAGAAAACACAGTCCTGAAAATTTAAAATTCACAATAGGTGAAGTTTCATTAAAGAAAAAAAGGGCAACCAACAGGTTTAGACCTCCTAAGAATGTTGTACTATAGACAAAAATATAGAAACTAAGGGCACTGTTTTTCTTTAGTTTCAGAAGGTTGGCTTCCTGTAGGTTTTGAGTCTTTTTTGATTCATGTACAAATAAAACTAACAGAAAATTTATCATCCACCATTTTTGTCTATTTGTGTGTGTGTGTGATGATCTATGGTACTGCCTAGATGATTATACTTCACCATCTGGTTAACCTTATCAGCAAGACACTAGAAAACAAATCCTGTGCAGTACAATTTTATCTATACTTCAGTTATTCTGATCAGAAGCAGTTACCCAAAACTATGAAAAATTGTTATGGAGACTCAAAATGTGCTGCATAAACCACTTGCGATTGAATTGAACTAAGGGCTCCTGAACTATTAGAGGAAAAATATTATCCCCCAAAACTCCACTCATGATCATGGTTTTCATGAGTGAGAATATACTATGTTCGATACCAGACAAATAGATAATACTGGTTGGTTCCAAAGTACTGAGAAAGCAGAGCACCCAGAAGAAGGTGTGCTGGTTTGAAAGCAAAACCAGGGAGACTCCCAGTCAGAGATACAATTTAATAGGAGGAGAGAAGAAAAAAGGTAAAATAAATGGAATAATACAACCTAACACCCTGTTGGTCAGGGTGTTTGAAGCAGTCCAAAAGTAAGTCCTCCTGGAGTGGCAGATGTGGTTCTATTGGAGCAGAGATGATCCTGAGAGAGAAGGGTCCAGTCTTCCTCCAGGAATCTGGTGGAACCAGATAAAAACTGAGACACAGGAGCACAAGTTATCTAGGTAGAAATGGTTGGCTCCTCACACTGGGTGGAGCTCACAATGGAATGATGGAATGTGTCATGTCATTGGTGAGCCTTAATGGCCCATTAGCAGACGATATCCCCCGGAGGGAGGACAGGTGGTGAAAGCTATAAGAAACATTGCCCCACCTGGTTTGAACAGTTGGCCCATTATCAGAAGGCATCTGCCCCCCTCCCCCAGAGTTACAAGAGATAAGGAAAAACATCTCCCCAGCTGCTTTCAACAGATGAAATAGAATACACACCTCTGGTTCCACAACCCAAGACAGCAGGTTAAAGTTCTTCATACGCAAAAAACCCACAAACATTCCTGTCTCGGTAACTTACTTGGAATTTTAGAAAAGATAAGCAGCAATTAAATTTTGCATTTGATTTTTCAAGGCAAAATGAAGGTGTTTCTCCTGCAGATCAACAGTTACATTAAAAGTCTCACACAGTGGTTATCCATATACACATGAGAGAGAAAACGCTTGAATTTATAGCATAAGAACTAAGCAGAACTAAATATTTCATGTATCACATGACAGTCATGCTGATGATCATAAATAATCTCTTAATAAGAAAGCTACTTTCTAGAGGGATGTGCTTCTGTATCAATTCTTGAAATTTGATCTTTCTCAGTGTTTGAGACAGTAGAGTCTCCTAAACAGGCCACTGAAACTTGAGAACAAATCTAGTCTGTGGTACAAAGTGAAGTGCAAGTCATCAGACATACTGACTGGTTCTCCTAATTCCTTAGCTAAAAAGATTTGCCAGGGAAGACTTTACTTGTAGGCATTCTGAAGGAAAGCACTACGATCTGCTTTTTCTAAATGTCAGTGAGGAAAATGTTACCTAATCATTTCTCCATTGTTGGCAAACGGAGAAGCAAGCAAATATTCTAATTGAAGCGGATAAAAGAATACATCTCCAAGAAATCAAAAAACCTTGCTCAGCTTTTCTCTGGCAAAAAAATATCAGAGTCTCACTGTCTACTGTAAGGCAGCTTCCAGCTGTCCTGGTCATAAAGAAATAAGGAAAAGAAGACAACGGATAGAGAGGTATGTTGTTACTACTTCACAAGAGTCACTCAGTGTTCCTCAGGTGATATTCCAAGTAGATTGTCCAGCCTTAGCTTTTTTATGCAGTAGGTTTTTTTGAAAAGAGAATTAAAATTTATCATAGTTTGAATCCTATTTAGCGCTATGTACCACACAAGGTCATAAACAAAGAATTTTGCTCTGCAAACAAATGCAAACTTCTACTTGGGCATAACATCTCAGTAGTTAAGCAGACCTGCTTGGATTAACCACTACTAATGTGATAAACAAGAAAAATGAGTAAATCAGAAGGAGGTAAGGAGAAATTACTACAGGAAGGCAGCACAGAGTAAACAAAACTGCCTTAGAGTCCATGCCAGGCTCTGGTAGAGAGCAGAATTAGGTGTGTGAAAACCTTGGATCTCAGTGCTACAGCAGATACACAGTATATTTCATCCCACTGCCAAAGAAAGGCTGCAATGAATTACAGCACTCCACATAAATTCTCTAATTTATGCCAGAAGCTGTCATAATCCCTCCCTTGACAGAACCTTCCTTATTTCAACTCTCAGGAGAGTTGCATCAAATAATCTTCCACACTGAGTCATGCATATTACAGGCACACACATCCTTTACAGCAGGACTTCAATATAGTGGGCAGCCCAGACTGTTATTTTTAGAAAGAACAAAGCCAGAATTTTCTGATAAACACCTCACTTGAAAGGAATTGAAATTTTTTTGTTTGAAAAACAAAACAAACACTATTGTGTTTATTGTCACCCAAATGAAAGGCCGGTAATACAAGTTAGGCTTTCCCTCAACATAAAAGCTCAAAATTTACCTTAGAGGACCACTACATCCTGCTAGCACAGAATTTAGTGTTCTACATTCCAGAAGAATTCCATGCTAACCCCTGTTACAATCTCTCTCTTCCTCATACCTACAAAAGACCAAGAGATCTGAAATGCATTAGAATGCAAATATCTTGGGTGGCTTTACTACACATTTATATTGCAGAGTGATCAATAAATTATTATTTCAATATTTATTGGAATCTCAGAATAAGAAAGAAGACAGATTACACAAATCCATCTTAGTTGATTAATGGGTACTCCAGCAAAAGGCATACACTGATGGAGTGGGTCAGTATGCAGACTATATTACTGAATATTTCAGCTTGGTTGTAAATATAGTATCTGTTTCTCTTAGGGACTGTCACACTGAGTGCAGTATAAAAGGCAATAAATTTCAACAGATTAATTAACTCTTTGGTTACTGGGGATGTGTGTCACCTATCCTGGCACCTAATAAAAAATCCTTTAATGCCAAGACATAAAGAAGGGCCTCTTTGAAAATGAGTTATTAACAGCATTTCGTGAATAGATGGAGAAATTGTAGCCCAGCCATTTAAGTGTCATAAAGTGCAGCAAAGGCTGCTGGAGGCCTCTGAGGGACGCCAGGCAATACCATAACAATCAAATCTGAGATGGAAGAGGGATTGAGCTGTCCACTCAGAATTTTTATATTGTCAAAGAGCAGTGAGGAAATAATGTGATCAAGAAGTGAATTAACCTTGTGTGTGAAAGAAAGGGGATGATCTGATGGAAAAGGCAGTAAAGTAAAAATCACTCCATAATGCCTACATTGCAGGCTGGTCATGAGGGGCCCCTAATGTCTGCAGGCTGTCAGGGAGCAGATCCAGCCCTCTAAGTACCATAAACCCATTACCTGCATTAGTCAGTAATTGGAATACATTTATTCATACTTTCAAAGTTCTTAGGGTCCTGGTGCTGGCTAACCACATGGCATTAATTTCTAAAATGTTTTCTGTTTCCACCCTTTTGATAGAACAGGGACAGTCTTCTGGGGCAATTAATACTCAAAAAGGCATGAAAGACTTATAAACCATGTTACATTTATACATCCATCTATATCACACCATACAGTTTAATCTGGTTTCCTTGGTGTCAATTCCCTATGAAGCTATGCTGGCATTTCCAGTAAATAACAAGCTACAGAAATTTGCACTGTTGGAATTGAGGCAACCATATGAGAGGACTCCACCAAGGAGGAAATAATCCATACCAAGTTTAACAGGGTTGCTTTGACTTAAATGTCTTTAGTAACACAACAGTCAAGCAAGAGGCTGTGAAAGTCATACAGTACACTTCTGCTTTGTAGAAGCATGGAAAGTTTTTTCTTCTTGCTACACAAGAAAAAAAAAATTCTTTTAGCCACTCATTATGGAAATGACGGACAGAATCTGGAATTAGATGATATCTACTCAGCCCAAACCTCTTGCATATACAAAATTTACAACAAGATGCGACACCAATGAAGTCCAGTATAAGAAAAATCTTAGATAGACACAAATAGCTATAGTGACCCAAAACTCTGGATAAAGGGCATGAAGAGTGGACTCATACTTGGTATTTTGCATGTTTAAAAGTATCCTTCTATTCTTAAGGCTGCCTTCCTCATAAAAGAATTGAAAACATTACCTCAAAACATGTAAATGTACAGCAAGACCTAAGACCATCTAGTTGCAGCATTGCTATATAAAGTGAGCACTAGAAAAGCATCCTTTGGGGAAGGTCTCCCAATTTTTTATTCTGACTATCAGAAGTAGGCAAAATTACAAAATAAATATGTAAGTGACAGAGGAGGTACAACTGACATGGAATAAGGCTTCAAGCATCAGCACCTTGTTATCTAGAAGTCTCTCATACCTTTTCTATGTAGCATCCCATTGTCAGCTCTGGCTCTTTCTCTCCTTCTCTCTTCCTTCTGCAGTTCCAACTCACTCCTTCCTGTTCCTAGCACAGCCACCTAACCCTGCCAGCCCCTTGTACAATTCCTTACCCCTTCTGTTCCTTACACAACCTCCTATCCCTTCCTTCTCACAACATGGCCAGCAGACCCCAAGTAACTCCTAACCAGCTAACTCACTCTTTATCACACCCAGAGCTGTGAGGGCAAGGCTGTTCCCACTCTTGGATAACTAACACAGCTGCAATATATCTGGGGCAAGATTGCCTTCAGCACCATCTCTATCTGTCCTTCCACATGCAAGTTTAACAAATATTTTAAAATGTACTATGGTTTTCCAAGAATTCTTACTTTGTGAGGAAATTTTAGTAATCCTGCATACCGTAGTTCATCTAGCAATCAAAATCAGGTTGAGAAATGCAAAAATGCAAAGTCTACTTGTTGCTGCCAACAGAATTTGCCAAAAAGAGCATGTTTTCTAGTCAGCCATTGCCATGAGAGGAAGGGCACAGGACTTGTGGTGTTAGCCATCTCCCTTAATAGCTCATGTTCAGTCACCATCCTGGGGTGGTACTGCTGGTGGTTGTTCTCCACCGGCAAACCTCCCCAGTCCAGCCCCTAGAACTTCTGACTCTCAGCATCTGAACACAATTTTAGGTTAACCAAGACAGTTTATTAAGAACTACTGCTGTGCTTATATTTCAGAGGGCCTAGAGTAAATACTAGTGTAGGCTATCCTTTCCTTTATCAAACTGACATGGAGAAAACAAAGATTGCAATTGACATTTCCGCAAATATCACTTCTTAGACAAGCTTTTGTGAAACAGTGTGTTTCTATTTATGCAGAGGATTTATTTACATTAGAAAGGGGTATAAATAATCATCATCCTCATCATCATCATTATCATCGTCATCATGGTATTTTCCACTAATTTTGAATGCATTATCTTCCTCAAATGCTATTCAGCAGGTCGTCAATAGCAGGGCTTGAATGAGTTTGGAAAGCTTTGGACATGTTATATAATAGATTACATTATGAATATAACCATTGAGTTATTCTTCCCTGCTCCATCAAGATTGTCCGTACTCTTACGACAAACATACAGCAAAAAACCTTGTTGTGTGTCAGTATTATATCCACCTACTACCAGAAACTACACAAAACCTGCCTCTAGGCACATCTCTCCAGGGCATGGAAAAGTACATCCCTTATCTCCCTTTCCCTTCTGTTCAGGCAGCCAAATATCCAAAGCAACTAAGTGAGCAAAAAATACTGGAAAATACATTCGTAGTTGAAATTAGGTTAGTTATTTCTGACTCTGAAGACCAACCAATAATGTACCCAAATCCATTACCCAAGAAAATATGGAATCGAGCTGTGCCTCGCCAAGCAGATTAAAAAGCACTTTCACTTTAAAACAAAACAAGACAAAACAAAACAAAACAAAACAAAACAAAACAAAACAAAACAAAACACAACCGTTTTTCCAACAAAACAGATGAACGAAAAAGTCTTTCTCCAGGTCTGCAGAGCAGCAGGAAGCACTAAGCAAGGCTCAAGCACAGCAAAATTAAAGCTAGCAGAAGTCCAGGCACAGATTGGCAAGTATTGTATGCAGCAGGGTTTTCCCTGCGTCCTACCAGACTTTTGGTTCAGTAGTAGGTGAAAACACCTCATCATTTTTAGTAACCTCACACTGATAATCCAATTGCTTGAAATGAAAAATAGTTTTGCCAAAGAATATTAAATTCAGGCAACACTTGCTGAGCCTAATAGTGTTGGAGCACATGGCCACAAACGTAGAAAGACCTAAGATTGATGTTTCAGACTCTTCCAGATTGGTGGGAAACAGACACTTTACTCCTAAACAAACATTACAGCAATTGAAATTTCCATGAAAAGCTTGTTTTAGTGGTTCCTTGCATTTTAATTCCTTAGAATTCTTTACTTAATCCACAGGCTTCATTTTCTGGCAAGGAAATGGGCACAAACTATTAGGAAAATTTACTTATACAATAGTACTATTCACATTCATGATCAGAGAAGCCTTACTGATCCTAACTCCAGCTAAAATGAGGCTGAATCAAACTTCTTACATGACTATGCTACATGCACAAATACTTCTAAAATAAAAAAAAAAATACATCACAGAACAGGAACATATGGGTAAATTAAAAGAAAAGTGACAAATGCATGGAGCCAGCAAAATTTTGAGAACAAAACCAAATATGCCTGTCTCCAACAGCCGATTAAAAAATAGTATTCTAAGAACCAGCCTACATTTTAAATGGCAAAGTAAAGTCAAGCTGTCCTTAAAGCTGGAGCATTCTGGGACAATGATCACTGGGCTGTGAAAGGAATTAATGAGCTCTAACAGTACAAGTACCTACTGCCCACTGTGTTATAAATATTTCACTCACTTCTTCAGTTTTCTCACCTATAAACAGGAGCTGGAATAAAAACAGCATGGTGTTGAAAGACTACTTGTGAGA
This sequence comes from Phylloscopus whistleri, assembly GCA_017589585.1. Lineage (NCBI taxonomy): Eukaryota > Metazoa > Chordata > Aves > Passeriformes > Phylloscopidae > Phylloscopus > Phylloscopus whistleri. The sequence continues at coordinate 472,063 of JADMLD010001547.1, read as the reverse complement.
CCTTACAGCAGCTTCAGAAATTATCAAACACTGTACTAGATGAAAGTACTACAGATAAACTGTTAGACTAAAAGGCCATCTATGTAGATGACTTTTCATTTCAGGAAACAAGCAAACAAAATGGTCTTCATTCTTTTGTAATAGAAAATGTTAAAAATGGATGATGTGAGTCATGAAACATCAGTGTTCACTGCTTAAGGTCACATCTACCACTACACTCACTTTGCACTGACCTGAGTAGATACATGTTCAGTTTTGTAGTCAAGCAGCTTAAACACGTATGTGGACACTCCAGCATGTAAAATACTGAACATTAAGAGACTAAAGAATCCCATGGAAAATTACACAAAGGAACTTTGCTTCAATTTAAATAAATATAGATACTTTTGCTTTGGAAGAGTCACTGAAAGATGTCCAGACACCTTAAACAAAAACAATGATCCTGGTTAGGGAGCCCTGGAAAATTGTTCTGGTAAGTGAATTACAAAAAAGTTCCTAAAAGGGAGGTTCCAAACTATCAGCTTGCAAACTAGCACAGTTCTGGATACTTCTCCTAAGAAGTGGCCTTTAAGATAGCTGAAGTGTAATATCTTCCAAACAAAGGACCATGAAATGAATTTTTTTATACAACCAGGTGCTCCTCTAATACAGCTGTAGTATAACATGTTTTCAGAATGGCCGATTGAGATTATTGCTCACACAAAGAAATAGAATAATTGTAACCAATTTTACCAGTCAAAGTATTTGCCACAGCCATTACCACTAAAAGAACACTGCTTTATGTTAATGAACCTACAAGATTTATTTTTCTCTTTCTTTAAAATAATTGATTCATCTTCAAAATTAAATGCAGTGGGTACACAGGACCTAAAAGCCACTAGTTTCTAGCTATACAAAAATCGTTTAACACTACCTCTGCTCCTTTACAGTGAACCCTGCTGATTCTTGCTTGTAGAAGGATTTTCTGCCACCAGCTTTTGTGCCCCAAGTAATTTTCATCTTTCTCACACACCATTAATAATGCTACTGCTCCAGGTATCACTAAACAATATAATTAATGGAGCTCAAGAACACTGCAACCTAGCCATGTTGCAATGTGATTTGGGTCTATAAAGAACATGCTGAAGGCTTTGGCTGAATTGGTCAGATTACCCCAAATAATAATGCTGTGTAGGTTCAGGAAAAGAAAAAAAATCAGAAATACACTACCTTCAATATATCCAAGCAATCAGAATATAACAGTATTAAACTGAGAACAATATGCATGTTATAATGCTGCTTCACTTATTTGTAAGTATCAGTTTAAACTGCTTAGCAAAGGAAAAAAACTTGCAAGATGGATCATAGGGGGGAAAAAAGACTTTAGATTATTGGCCTAAGTTCAACAGCAGAGTTAGCAATTTATGGACTTGATTATACCTTCAAAATGAACAATAACCCAGTAACTACTGCTGTAGAAAGGTACTAAATTTTTATGATATGGAGTAATCAGGTTGGCTACCAAAGACATAGTAGACATGCTGCAAAGAAGAAACAATTCACATTAAAATAATCGAGTAACAAATTCTCTTCTCAAAAAGGATATTTTTCTTTATATGATGTCTTTAGCAGACTGTAGGCTGTTTCTTTAAATAAATGCTTATGACACACTTAATTTTCAGGCACGCTTGGTTACGGAAACAGGCACCAGAGTGTACATCATGTTTATAAATAAATAGAGCTGTCATACTTGGATTCATATTGACATTTACATCAGACTCTTAATCTGTGTAGATTTGACAGATGGGAAAAAGTCAGCCACCCCACATATAAATGACACTTACATATTCATAATCAACATATTTTTGGTTGTTTACTCAGTAAAGCAAAACTAGTTTATTTTTACATCTCTATTATGGCAGTAAATAGTCTGACATTTCAGCATATTTGGAGATGGTATGTCATTTTTTTTGCAATTACTATTTCCAGAAAAAAAAAAAAGAAGTAAAATAATAGTGGTGCTTTTACAAAAAAAAAAAAAAAAAAGTAATCTTTTTCATCGAAGATTGAAAAAAATTATATTCTTTGCTTCATGGTGTAGTGGATACTCACAGACTGTGGAATTAGCAATTTCATGCAAAATCAGTAGACTTTTTCCTTCTATTTAGTGCATGAATTGTTAATAAAAATGAAATAAAAACGAAGTACCTATGATAACTCAATAAATACTTAAAGAATTGTAGTGCTTTATAATTACTTAATGCCTACAGGAGTAACTCAGTTACTGTAAAAATATGCAAATAAAATTATAAAAGAGAACTCAAATCAAATTCAATAAAATTCAAATTTTAATAAAAATTATTTCAAAAATATTTGGGACTCTACATGATTTTTTTCCAATTTCTTGCTATTATCTAGAATTTAAAACACTTTTTACACCGTCCTCTCCTGAATATTTGTGTAATGAGTTGAGCATAGATTTGGGCACAATTCCTGTGTAGTTAAATGCTGGATTTTATGAAGGCAATGAAATCATATAAGACAGAGGACAACTCTCAGGGAATTGCATTTAACTTTCTAGACATCAATTTATCTTTGTCAGCTGCATTTATTATGCCACAAAATATTATTCTGTTCAAACATTTTAGATAGACTTTGGATACATCTTATCTTACCCTGTTCTGAAAAGCCAGTGCTTTAAAATCAAAAAAGAAAATTTACCAATATACTCAATCCTAATAAAAAGAAACCTACAAAACATCAATAATGCAGGTAAACTTCAAGCTTTGAAAAGACAATGGAGTTCCAATTATCCTTGCATTCTCTCCACGCACAACAGGAAATGCCCAAATAATAAGCGACCATGCCAAGGATCCACTACACCAAATAGAACATGCATAATTTGACCTAGTATATATTTCCATTTTTTCCCCTAAGTTATTCCATATTATAAACTTTCCTGGCTAGAGAGGCTTATTTGCTGTAAGTTTATGCAAATTTGACCACAATTCAAGCTCTGAATTGCTGAAAGAATCTAGACGTTATTGTAGTAATAAAAAAGATTCAAGCATAATTAGGAGACATTACTACTAATGAGCAAACAAGATACTTATTATGTAACAATTTTTTTAAAAAAAATTGCTCTAAAAGTAAAATATGATGTAAATAAAATATTTAGAACTCTTCTAGGACATCTGTAACACAAAACATTCCCGATGACACTAAATTATACAAACCAACCCAAAACTGAACTTTTTAGCAAAGAATATGCCAGAGGGTAAAGCTGGCACTTACAGTAGTATTTGGCTTTGACAGCTTTGATCACTTGAATTTTGCAGAAATTGTACCACATTTCTCACCAAAAGGACCAGAGGAAGCTGTACCTGGCACATGTCAGTTCAAAAGAGAATATATCCAATGACAAGAAGACATCTTTGTCAGCTCTGTGACTCCTCTGGTAATTTCTCTGTAGTCTTTTCACACATGGAAGATATAATTTTATGTTGACTTGGGGCAGGGAGACATAGACTCAATTGTAAACAGTTTCACTGGTCATTCTTTGCTGTAGTGTGTCATATGGATCCTTTCTCAGACAACTGTAGGGTAGAGATTAGGATACTTTAACAGAATTTACCATTGAAATGGTTCAGCACACAGAGGACAAGTTCCCAACCCTTGTAAAACAGCAGGAAGAGTTAATACAAGAGGGAGATCTGCATTCCCTTCTTACCTTATACACTGGAGTCCATTTAAATGTGAGCATATCATCGTATCTTGTAGCATACCAGTTCTGATGTCAATAAAGCAGTGACAAAACAACTTCAGAGGAATGCTGCTTTAGTTTTGAAAGATACTACTAAGACACTATAAAATATCATTAAAACACCCATGAGTACAAAACAAGTGATGTGAAAATTCATTTCAATACTTTCCCATGCATAACATGTTAGGTACTTCAGATTACATTATGCTACAGAGGTTTTTCACAATCTTGCCTTCAGAAAATTTGAGAATACATATAAAATCCATTATTTATTACACCATGTCTTTAGTAATAAATACAGTATATTGCTGTTAACTTCAATTGTGACAAATTCCCAGCTGATTTTATTTTCTAGCATATCAGCAAAGTACACAGACTTCTTTGACACCAATTATTAACTTATAAACTAATTCAGAAGAAGAAACCAATGTAGTATAAAAATTACTTCAATTCTCTTCTAAGAGGAATTAAGATGTAATGAAGAATGAATTTCAGAAACTCAGGAGTTTTGTTTCAAATTAATTTCAGCTAAATATAAAATATTTTTATGCCTATCTAAAAGTGTCATTCTCCAGCCAAGCCTGTCCAAACTTATTCCCTCCCTAAAGTTACCAATCAGAAGTATAAAATAGAGCCCCATAATCTTCTTTTCTTCTTCTGAGGAATATCAATCTTTCCAGCATCCACTTAACACCAAAAAGCCTGCTTGCTTTGTTTTCCGGGAACATATCCTGCTTGCCAAACACCAGCTTCCAAGTTTATGTCCTGGAAATATTGTATAATGCATATGCATAATGATAGAGGAAGTGGCTAAGCCCCTGTGCATCATATTTAAGGAGTTGTGGCAGTATAATGATATTCCCATCTACTGGAAAAGGGGAAACATAACCCCCATTTTCAAAAAGGGGAGAAAAAAGGAAGACCAATGGACGTACAGGCCAGTCAATCTCACCTTTGTGCCCAAGATCATGGAGCAGATCCTCCTGTAAACTATGCTAAGCCACGTGGAAAATAAGGACGAGATTCGTGACAGCCTACATGGTTTAAATACAGGCAAATCATGCCAGACAAATCTGGTGGCCTTCTATAATGAGGTTACAGTGGTGGTGAATGAGGGAAGAGCAATTGAAGCCTGGGTTTGTGCAAAGCATTTGATGTTGTCCCTCACTATGCCATTGTCTCTAAAATGGAGAGAGATCAATTTGATGGGTGGGCTGCTTAACAGATAAGGAATTGGAGGGATGGCTGCACTCAAACGATTGCAATCAATGGCTCAACATCCAAGTGGAGACCAGTGATGGGGGGCATTCCTCAAGGGTCAGTGTTGGGACTGCCATTGTTTAACATTTTTGTCAGTGACATGGACAGTGGGATTGAGCACATCCTCAGCAAGTTGGCCAGAAAGCCAATCATTACCTGGGCTATGTGAAAAGAAGTGTGACCAGAAGATCAAGGGAGGTGTTTCTGCATCTCTACTCCAGTCTTGTATAACCCCATTGGGGTTCTGTGTCCAGGCTCTGGGGTCCACAACAAAAGCAGAGAATGAATCTGTTGGAGCAAGTCCAGAGGAGGATCATGAAGACTATCAGAGTGCTGGAGCACCTCTCCTATGAAGACAGGCTGAGACAGCTGGGGTTGTTCTGCCTGGAGAAGAGAAGGCTCTGGAAAGGCTTTAGGATAGCCTTCCAGTACCTAAAGGGGGCCTGCAGGAGAGCTGGAAAGGGACTTTTTACAAGGGCATGTGGTGACAGGACACGGGGGAGTGGCTTTAAACTGAAGGAGGGTAGGTTCACATCAGGTATTAGGAAGAAATTCTTCAGTGTGATTATGATGAGGCACTGGAATACATTGCCCAGAGAAGTTGTGGATGCCCCATCCCTGGAAGCATTCAAGGCCAAACTGGATGGGGCTTTGAGCAACCTGGTCAAGTGGAAGGGTGCCCCTGACATGGCAGGGTGATTGAACTAGATGATCTTTAAGGTCTCTTCCAACCCAAACCATTCTGTACTAACTTCACTTATCAATTCCATGACCTTCACAGCACTGCTCAGATCTAGATTCATCCAGACTGATAATCCATTAAAACTCCCTAACTGGGAGGCCAAAAATTTAATTGGCTTCAAAGCAGTAGTCAAAGTGTAGGAGGAAACATCTCCTAGAGGCCATTAAACAGTCTACACACAGCATCCACACAAGTTACTAGCACAAGCCAGGGGCCTGTGCTGAGAGGGACTACTTAACGTATCCTCAGCTCCCTAGACTCCACCACAGAAAATGACTAAACAGACCTTCAATTTGACCTAATATTTGTTCTTAGGTTACTTCTCATGCCCAGATATCCCTCAACATTTATCAAATCACGCATCACATATCTCCAGGACAAACAGCTTCCTCTTTACTCAGCAAACCTTCCAAACCTTACAGTTCAAGGAAAAACATCCATCACACCTTCACTTCTCAGAAGCAGGGTCTGAATTCAAACTTTGCACAGCCACAATATACTCTATTATTTACAGTCTAGAAGGCCTTAAAATATTTCAAAAATAATGCAATAGGACAGTGAGAAAAAATTTTATAGAAAATATTCTATCAATCAACCTGCCTCACCAGCTCTTATTCTGCCATTTTCCCCAGCATAACACAATACCTGCAGGCACAAGTGAGACCACTTTTACTCCCATGCTCTGGAGTGTCATCAGTGTAATGCTGTCAATACCAAGTCATACGCCAGTTCACAACTGTGTATGAATAAAAAGAAGTTATTCCAAAGAAGGCTGGTTGTGACCTAAACTGACCAGTTAAAATTACTTTAACCACTGCCAACCACAAAGTACAAAACTACTTGAATGCAACCTGGCTTAAGCACAATTTTTCTGATATCAACTGGTTATGGCTGCAAAATTCCCAGTATTGTTATCCCATAGATAACATTGTTATCCCAGTTGTAGAATACACATTTGGATATCCACTCTTTCTGAGCAAATTACTTACTGTTTGCATTTCTAAGCACTAGCATTTATATACACCAGTGACGAGACAGGAATAATGAAGTTGTATCTAGACTGTTATCAACACTTGATAGATTATCTGTCTGGTCCTACGCTCCATGTTTTAAGTGCAATTTAAAAATTTAAAAATCAGTATTACAGTACTTTGTAATGTCAGATGGCAGAACCTTAATTTAACTTTATAATTCTAGGTACAATAGCTTTCCCTTGAATATGAAGTGATGTATCACACATTTCAAACTCTGTATTCTATAATCATAGAGCTTTTTGTTACTGTTAAAGTCACAATTTAGGTTCTGAGGCAGTAAAATGCAGTAGTACAAGGAATACATTAGAAACAGTTTTTAAAATTAGGCTGAGAAAAATCATTGCAGCTGGAATTTAAGTAGAGAAAATTATAGGAGAGCATTCAGAAAACATTTATTACAGAAGCCTAAACAACACATACATTTTAATAACATATATATTAAAACATATGGATTTTTAATTGCATTGATATTGTGATACTTAACTAGCCATCCTCAGTTTTGATGGGCACTTATTTCTAATTTTAAAAATATTCCTAGCAAAAAGACTATGGAGTCTTTCTTCTGTGTGTCTCTTATTTATTTTGTTCTCATTCTACTGTGTCTCAGAGTAACAGCAATCAAAACCTGTACAAAGCTGGCAGAAAAATTTTACTGTATTAAATTATCAGAAATATCATTGTATCTGTCAAGGGGAAAACTATTGTTTTCCCCCTTTTCCCCATGCTACAGAGGTAAACAGCTGCTGTTTTTTCTGTCAATCAAGCTTCTAGGTTTACCTAACTCCCACTAACTCAGCAGATGACCAGTTATGACAGCCAAAACACATTTTCATCTAACCAAAATACTTATTTTTTGTGCAATTCTTAATTGTGTCGAATATGAACTCTAAAACAAAATTAACAGAAAAATTGGTCACTTTGCATGTAATTCCCCACGATTTTTGATAAAGATGATAAACCAGTAAATGACATCAGCTTTAGCTGTATCAATACTCCAAACTGCATCCTCATTGGCTTATGCTCTGATTTAATCAACACAGAAGATTCTAAAAATATTTATTCAAATAACACACATCTCTGAGGGGTGGGTTCAAGCATTTGAAAGTGGTATTAATTTGTCTTTCATGCTGAAATATAGCAACCCCCCCTCATTGTTTTGTTTCAATAGCTTCATTTTATTTATAACCCTGGTGAAAATGTTCATGGATACTTGTGTCACTCATGGTATTACCTACACGAGTTTCATGGGGAAACATGCCCATATTGGGCAATTTTGCCACACACAGGAAATATTTTTTACTCCTTTAAATTCTTAATGGCAACACACATTATGCCGCGAAGATATTACTGTTCAAAGCCCATGGACAAAATGCAAGGTGTGCACCTATTATAAATATTCCATATTTGTGTTCCCTTCACAAATAAGAGGCTAACACCTTTGTTCTGATTAATTCCCAACCTGGTATATGGGAAGTGGGTACGGGGGTACCATTTCATTGCAGAAACATTAGAATTGCTCATATTGAACAGGCGCAAAAACAGTCTAGGCTAGACAACAAAGGAAACAAAGCCTATTATGGAGCTGACATTTCTAAATTAGAGTGTAGTGAACAAAAGCCCTTGTTAATAAAGCTACAGCCAACAGCATTACTGTGTACCTTCCAGAAGAAAATAAAAATTAGGATTAAGTTTGTGCACAGACTAAGCTTTCCTACTGGTACCTTGAGTAGGTCAAGAAGGAGAAGTATAGACGGGGAGTGTGAGAACCTCGAAATCTTTAATACTTCCACTGCCTCTGCTTGTGATGTACAACATCTATTTCCTGGATAAACAGAGAAGTTAGGTCCCCAGAGCCTGAATCCAGTACCTTTCATAAGCCCTAACTTCATTTTTACAAACGATAAAAGAAAATGTAATTTGCTTTCCAGCTTTACCAGTAATCCATACGTGTTCATATTGCAGACTGCAAAAGCATCAGTGAGATCAATAACAAACATCCTACTCGTCGTTTACTCTTCTGCTTTATTTAAAGAGAACATTCTCCAGCATACATGCCACTTTCCAGTTGGAATGATGGAATATGGATAATAGAAATAGAAAAATACATTGCAAACATGCTCTTTAACAACAGGCAGGAGACCTCCCAAAACCAAGCAGCCTAATTTCTACATCTCTGAATTTAAAAAAGAATACAATAGCATATCAACAAGTCTCAGATATTAGGGAATATCAGGTCACATCTGCCAGTGTGTTTCTCCTCAATACTCTTCCTAATCAAGAGCTTCACACACCCAGGTTCCTTCTACCCAGTTACAGGTTATTTAGTCAATGCAATTTAGTGGTGCAGTTTGATTTTTTCCTGTTACCTGCCTGCTTCCACCGAGTCAGTAATGCAGACTCAGAGAAGCACAGGGTGGGTAAGGTTAGAAGGGACCACTGGAGGTCATCTAGTTCAACCACTCTGTTCAAGCAGGGTCCCCTTGAGCACATTACTCAGGATTGTGTCCACGTGGTTTTTGGGATAATAGGATTCTCCCGGTGAGGGAGAATCCACAGCCTCTCTGGACAATCTGTTCCAGTGCCCAGCCATGCACACAGAAAGGAACTTCTTCCTCATGTTCAGGTGGAACTTCCTGTGCAATCACTCCGCTTACATCCGTAACAGTAAACTTTATTACAGTTGACATATCTAGAGAATTCATTTACAGGAAACTAGAAAATCCCAGCTAATCGCGTGCAAGCTTGAATATATTCACTTGAGTTACTGGGGTAGTTACTTCTGCCACAGAGATGGTGAAAAGCACCATCCATATTGTTGCAAAAGAAGCACAATTGTTTGCTAAATAAGTAGATAAAGAAACTCCATCAGGTAAAGGAAACTCGAACCAAGAAGCACTGGAACTTCGCAGAGTGGCTGCAAGTATTTTTCTCAATAATCACTAATACAGTTTTTCAGAAATAGCTAGTTGCTAGAAGGTTTTAGGGGGTTCAATTTTTTGTTTAATTATTTCTTTTAAGTAACCATGTACTGCACATTTTCTTTTCGGTGTTTGTCACTTAATAAATACCCCTAAAAATATGATGTTAAATGATAGAGCAATTGTTGCTACTATCTATAATACACACTGACTTACTACACTAACATTGGATAAGGTAAAAAAGACCCAAACTTTTAAAACACTTTAAACATAAAAGCTTGAATTTCCTGAATATATATCTATTGTCCTGCAGTGATTATGTATAATGTTAAATACCTCTGCACATAATTACAGAACACACAGCACTGCCATTTCATAGACTGATATGAATAATAACTGGATTTTATGTATTTTCAAGCTACATCTAATTTGCACATTTTGCCCAAAGTGCCTTTAGCTACCTTTCTTCTAAGTTCTTTACCTGATTCCTTTGGCCATTATGCTCTATACATTCTGCTGTTATTGCTCTCATTTACCTTTTCTCTTGTCATTAAATACTTTTATTATTTTCTTCTTGCAGCCTCACGAGGAATGATCACAAGAATACCTCTCTGTAAACTTTTTTTTTTTTTTTTTTTTTTTTTTTTTTTTTTTTTTAAATGAAAGCAGCAGCTTTGGGTGGGGGATTCATTGCTCACATCAGAACAGCAGGGCATCAACCAAACCTCGGAAAACAAACTTTTTCAGGACTCCAAAGAGTCTTGAAATCACCGCGGTGTGAAATACGATCGCCTGCTCCGGGAGGCTTTTCCAGAGTACTAAGGCAGTCCCAGTCGCTGCGGAGCTTCAGCAGCGCCTGGGCGAAGCACGCCTGGGAGGCGAGGTGACATTCCCACACGTCCCTGTCACTCCTCCCGGCAGCTGCAGGGAACCCAGGCAGGCGAGGAGCTCCTCCGCCCCCCGCGGTTCTCCTGCCGCCCTGGGCTCCTTCCCCACGCCCCGGCTGCTCCCTCGGGACAGGGCAGAGCGGAGCTGTGGCCCTGCCAGCAGCACCAGGTACCCTGGGGAGCGTGGGGAAGAGTTGTGCCGCAGGTGGAATGAGGTGATCCTGCCCCTCTGCTCGGCCCTGGGGAGGCCACGTCTGGAGCGCTGTGTCCAGTTCGGGGCTACTCAGTACGAGAGACACGGACTTCCTGAAGAGGTTCCAGTGGAGGGACACAAAGATGATTTGGGGTCTGGAGCATCTCTCTTATGAGGAGAGACTGCGGAAGTTGGGCTTGTTTAGTCTGGAGAACACTGAGATGGGATTTCATCAATGCGTGTAAATATCTCGAAGGCAGGTGCCAAAGAGGATGGTGCCAGACTCTTTTCAGTGGTGCCCGGAGCAATGGCCATGAACTGAAACAGAAGTTCCACCTCAAGGCGAGGAAGAACTTTTTTTACATTGAGGGTGGCACAGCACTGGAACAGGCTGCCCAGGGAGGCCGTGGAGTCTCCCTCTCTGGAGACACTCCAAACCCTCCTGGACGTGTTCCTGTGTCACTTGCTCTAGCTCACCCCGCCTTGTCAAGGGGGTTAGACTGGATCTCCAGAAGTCCCTTCCAACCCTAACGATTCTGTGACTCTGTGATCTCCCTGGTCTCCCCTAGAGACACGTGTGTAAAACCCCCCCGGCAGCCGGGAACACAAGCCGAAGCCGGGAACACTGAGTCCGGCCACACACCACCCGCCCCCGCCCCTCAGGCGCGGTGAGCGGCCCCTGGCACCGAGGCCCCGCCCACACGCGCGTGAGCTGGAGGGCGCCGTCCCCGCCCGCCTCAGGCCGGGTAGCGGAACGCCGAGCGAGCGAGCGAGGGAGCGAGCGGCGCCGAGTCGATGCGCTCGCTGCTCGCGCCGACCCCTGGCACCTCCCGGCCGCCACTTCCGGCGGCGCGGGCCCGCGGCAGGCAGCGATCCCGGCGGGCGGGCGGGACGCGCTGGCGGGGGGCGGCCGGACGGAGCCGCCGTGCCCCTCCTCGCCCGCCGGACAGGTACGGGGGCGGGGCCGCTCCCCGCTCCTTTCCTCCCTCCCTCAGGGACGGGGGGCGAGCGGGAAGGAGGCGGGGTCGCTTCCTGCGAAGCGTCGCCCGGCATCAGGGAGGGGGCCATGGGCACGACGGTGAGGGGCGCCGGGGGCAGGGAGGAGCGGGGGGAGGCTGACACCGAGCGTCGGGAGGGGCTCGGCCCAGCCGAGGAGGCGGCGTCCCGCGGGGCCCGTGGGCAGCGAGGCGTTCCCTTTCCCGGGGGAAGGGCGGGGAATGGCGGCCTGTGGCGGCTGCGGAGCCTGTGCCAGCCCTGCCCGGGACAGCTGCCAGGCGCTCGGGAAGGGACACACCTGGTGCGGGCGAGTGGGCTGGAAGGAAACCTGAGGGATCGTGCTGGACGCTGTCCCCTTCCCTCTTTTGCCTCCGGAGCAGGACGCGGGTAGCGTCAAGCAAAGTCTCTGCTCGGGTTTCCCACAGATGGACTTTGGCGTCCCAGTCACCTGGCGCATCCCTGTTGTGCTGTCAGCCGCTGTCCTGCCGGCAGGCATTTCTGGCATAGTGTCCGGAGGATCATGGCCAAGGCCAACGTGGAGCTTTCCTTGTGTGTCTCAGGCGAGCAGTTTTTCTCAGCGTACTAAAACGCTGGTTTCTGCCAAAATTATGGGTTTAACAGATGTTCTTCAGTGTTAAAAAACCTTGGCCACCCAAGGCTCGAGTTTCTTCATGATTTTTTTTTTTTCATGCTTAGTACAAGCCTTAGTTAACTTTTTGGGGGCCAAAGATTTTTTTTTTATTATTTTTGCTTTTCTACTCACTTGTTCATTTGTTTCTCCTTCATGTAATAATCGCTATTTTGTGTGCTAGGTTAAAGTACTGAGCTGCCTGGGACTTTTTCTCAAAGGGGAAGAAACCAAAGGCAGTCTTTGATCTAAAGAATCTGTTGTTTACACTTTTACACACAGGAGGAGAAAGAGAAGAGGGAAATAGGTATTTTACACAAATCAGGACAGCTCTTAACTCTTCATAAAACAGATTTTTGCTGTACCTTTGTTCAAGATGCGAATTAGGTGCTTGAGGGATTTTGATAAGAGGAGTAGGAATAACTGTTTTCATACTTAAAAAAATAGCAGTTTGAGAAGTCACAGTGAGTTTCAGAAGAGTTCTGTCACTGTTGCTAGTGAAATTACTCGGTGGAGGCTGTTTCAAATGCATACATACATTTACAGTTTCTTCAGCTGTTACATAATTTTCCTTGAAGGGTGTAGAGAAAAACAACGTATCATAGTTTTATGGATGGTCCTGGGTATGTCTGGAGTGATCAGTGTTTCTTATCACCTTCGTCACCACTCGGTAATCTGCAGAAAATTTAGTGGAGAGACTGTAAAACCTGGTGGTGTTCCTGAGCAAATATTTTAATAGGAATAGTTGAAAATCAAAGTGTGATTTAATGCCAATAAGCAGCTCAGCACTATGCAGCCACTTGCTCACTTTCCTCACTACCCTCAGAGGGATGGGGTGTGAGGAAAGGAAGAGTAAAGAAAAATAATTATGGGTTGAGATAAAAAATTTTTAAGAAGTGGAGAAAAAAAAAAATGGAAAATGAGAAGTAAACCAAAACAGATGATGTAAAGATGATCACTCCTCCCACAGGTGGATCAATGTCTGGCCAGTTCCTGAGCAAAAGCTGGCTGGCCTCCCTGAACCCCCTCCTCTCACTTTTTGTTGCTGTCCATGACACTTTATGGAATCTCTCTGGTCAGTTCAGGTCATCTGCCAGGTTGTGCCTCCTCCCAGCCTGCTGCCCACACCCCAGGCTGTTCCCTGCAGGGGTGGGCAAAGGGAGGAAGAGAAAAGGCCTTGATGCTGTGCAAGCTCTCTCAACAATCACTAAAACTCAGTTTTTGGATTCTTGAGGCACCAATGACAGTGCATGTCTATGTCTTGTTCTGAGCATATGTCGTACTCTGTTTCCACTTGGCTGAAAGGTGAGGCTCAGGTTGCTCTTGCAGCACTTGTTCCACTGAGAAACTGTGGCACTAACAAATGCTGGGTGCCTGTCACGAGGAAAGATATCCTGTTCAATGGACAGGAAAGATCTGAGCAGGCACCAACAAAAATACAAGTTCAGCTGAGATGCCAGCAAGGGATATGTTCCAAACTACGCTGATTTTCCTTCATGGGGATTTGATCTTTGGGCTTGAACTTGGAAGTCCTGACTTGAGTTCTTTTGGGGAGAGTAGTAATTCATATCCTGGATCAAGTAGGATCACCAAGCATCTTTTGCAGGCAGCTCAGTGGTGGGATGCTGTAAACATGGGATTAAAAGGGACTGCACTTTATCATGTCCAGTCTTAACAGCTGTACACAATGGCTTTTATAAGCTTCATCTTAAAAGAACAAGTTCAGTTGTTCCTTCTTTCATTTTTAGCCTATTCTAGAATACAGATGGTCTAGAGATGGAAAGGGTAAATTTGTTCATGATCACTTCATAACATTTGCTCTCTCATTCTTCTGTCCTTAAAACTATTTTTTCTCCTTAGTGGTACTCCATACTTGTATTGACAGCAGGTCTGTTTTCTTTTCATTGGGTTTTTGTTAGGCTGGACAAGTTATGCTTTCATCTTATTTCAGTTCCCAGGATGGGCAACCTGTTCCTCCATGCTGATAACCCTTATTTGCCATTGCTCTTTCAGTCTTTCTCTGAGGGTGATCAGAACTCTGTTTTATTGTATGTGAAAACACATACGTGCCTCCTTGTCTGACATTAGTGCTTTTCTGATTTTACTAAAAATAGTCTAAAACTCTTTTTTTCTTTTGTTTTATGGTCACTTCATGTTGGGATTAGCTAAAAATCCACAGGGGTAAACTTTCTACCTCTCACTTTTGATCTTCAGCTGAAGAGCTATGAATTTAAGCACAAATAGTTATTATGGTCACTAAACTTGTGTTGTATTCCCAAGATGTTCTTTCAAACCTCTAGCAGGAGTCTTGCTCCAACCTGGTAGTAGATTGTATGAAAAAAAAAAAAAGGAAGCCGAAGTGCATTGCAAGCTTCATACTAATACTTCATTTTCAGCTAACCTTAAAATTTCTAGTATTGTATAATATATTGTATTTAGCAGTGTTCTTGCAGACTACATTTATTGCATGATCTAGTCTTAATATGCTAGGACATTTTCAATTTAAAAACAATGGGGAAAGCATTTTTTATACATGTATGATGAGGAGAATTATTCTTGCTCTGGGAAAAACAAATCACTAAACAGTTGGGACAAACACAGTTTGATTACTGACTGCTCACTGAACTTGATGCTGACCTACACTTAAAAATCTTGGGACAATTGGCTAACCAGTGTGTTTTATCTTTTAAAAAAAAGTCAAATATCATATTTACTGTCTGCTGAGCTGGAGAACAGAATTAATTGCATCTCAGTCTACTGAGCTGCTACATTCCTTCTCTAGGCTTCAGTCCTCCAGTTTTGTTTTCTGTTACATGTGGAAATAGCTGCATCTGATAAATATTAAAGGGATTGCCATAACATAGACCTCATCAAATAAACAATCTGATTTTTGAGATTGGCATCTCAATCTGCTTGTTTCAATCTTCATGTTCTTTTCTGAAAAGCTGTGCAAGAAATAGTGAATAAGCATGAAGATGAGGGGATAACTTCTTCCACTTCCATGCTTGTAACTTGTCATAGGCTCAAACCTGAAGCTTTTAGCAAGGCTTCCCACGTTGTGGACTAGTCTGGTGTGTTTTGCTGAGAAGATGAGGGAAAGTAGGCAGAACCACAGTGCTTCAATACCAGTTCTTTCACTGTGAGTTGGTCATGGAGATCATTTCTCTCCCAGGCAGACTCTCCTGTGAGTACATGATAGGACCAGTTAGAGCTGTTGAGAAACTCAAGCTGGTTTTCTGGTGCTGATGTTTTGGGTTTGATTGGTTGGTTTGTTTGCTACGTCCAGTGTAGGAAAGAAGCGAAACTGCTTTCATAAAGTGTTGATGGCCTCTGGTGTTAACTTTGGTGTTTACCAAGTTAGCTGATGTTAACTTTGGGCATCAGAAAAGATAAGTAAAATTTGTAAATAAAAACAGTTCAACAAAACTTTGAAACCTTTACATTTTCCCTATAATTGTCACATTCATTTACTGTTGTTGTTGGAAGGCTGTATGTTATGCCCCATCTGACTTGAGCATTTCTTTCAGCTTTCAGACAGAAGACACACAGAGGGAGAAAAGCAGGCAGAAGACAACAACAGCGCCGAATGCAGCGAACCAGGAACCATGGATCTGAAATTCACTTCATCGAGAAAATACATTTCCATCAGTGTACCTTCCAAATCTCAAACTATGTCTCCCCATATCAAATCAGTAGATGATGTTGTAGTTCTTGGCATGAATCTCAGCAAATTTAGCAAACCTGCTCAGTTTTTCATCTGTGTTTCTGGAGTTTTTATGTTTTATCTAATCTATGGATATTTACAGGTAAATATTATGAACTTTTATCTTGGGCCAATTCCTCCTACCCCTTTTCTTTTTCAATAGCATAATAATATAGTGTGTATTTTAATATGTGTAGATGTTTAAACTAGATATTTATTGCAAAGTCAGCCTTTCAGTATTGAAGAACAGCCAGTAATATGTAATCTAAGCTTCTATTATGGTTCATGTGCCTGTAAAGTTTAGATAACTTGGATTTTCATAACTTGATCCTTTACTTCTGTGTGCAAGGCACACCAAAGTCTTCATTGAATCTGAAGCCTTCAGATGTCCCTAAGTTCCATGAGGACTGTACAGTTACAGTTGTCTTATTTTTCTCTCTGCTCTCAGGACAGAGCTGAAACATGTACTGTGGTAGTTTGTTAAACAGCATCATAATGTTTATGCCATCTTAGTTAAACATTTACCATTCTGCTAAACTTTTCTCTCTTATCTTGAGCAGCTACATTTCTGTTCCCGTTTTAAAATTATTTTTAAATTTATTGAATATTTTCAATAAAGTGGTGATTAAAAAATCTTGATAGTTAAAAATCGTGTTTCTAATGCAGTTTTCAAAAGCAGCTGAGAAGTTTGTTAACATAAAGTTACTTCAGAAGAGTTAAGAGAACATGATCAGTAATTAAAAGCAGAATCTCAAAAAGGCAAATATTAGGTAGCCTTTTGTTTCTATAACTAATACACCTACATAAGCCTTTATGCAGTGTCTGTATTTTTCCATAACAAATTGCTCTGGTTTAAAATATTCCTGCAGCATGTAAATTTATGAGCTTACAAGTGCTGTTTAATGTAGGCATTCAAAATACTAATTGTGCGTTCCTAAGAGCTGAAAATTATCAGTAAGAGTGTTTGTTAGAGAAAATTTGTATTAAATTTATCCTGAGATATTTATAAAATCTGAATAAAAACAGTCTACTGAAGTAAATGAAGTGAAAAGCAGTGAAAAAGCAGGCAGGAAGCCATCTGTAATATAAGGTAATTACTAATGGATCAAATGTATTCCCCTAATGAACTGATCCATTCATTTTAGTGTATTTACAACAACAGTAAATTTTCTTCTTTCATTTTGGAGAACCTAAATTGTCTTTTCTTTTTCAATACTTTGCAAGTTACAAATAGCAGATAAATCTAGTTAATAACCAGCATCTGCAAAGGCTAGATTTGCATGTACATGGAGGAAAAAGGTCTGTTGATTTTTTTGTCCATTTAATATTTTGGTGTATGTACATGACTTTGGTGGGTTTTTGTTTTTATAGGAATTGATATTTTCAGTGGAAGGTTTTAAACCTTTTGGTTGGTACCTCACTTTAGTGCAATTTGGATTTTATTCCATTTTTGGACTAATAGAATTGCAGTTGATTCAGGACAAAAGAAGAAGGTATGTGTTTTTCCAAGCATTTTACCCACTGTCCATGAAATTAGAAGTATTTGATACTTATGGTAAATTTAACTTCTTGTTTTTGAATGTGAGTAGTGTGAGGCATTGCTAGCAGTTCTGTAGATAAAAGAAAGTGAATTTGCTGGATGATGTTAAGAGAGTATTTTAGAAGCACTGACTTGGATTTTGGACCTGTAAGTAGTTTTGTTGACTGCTGTCACTGTCCCACTTAGAGAACACGTTGTAGCCTTAAGGTGGCTGATAGAGACTGACTCGTGTATGTGTTGCCTGGGATTATCACATCTAGAACAGAGCCAATGCACTTCACAGCACATGAAGCCACCTGTCAGTGAATATGTTTTCCTCTAACTGCTGTGCATCTCAGAGAGTGTCAGAGGTCTGCTCTCTGCTTGCTGTGTGGCTGAGTGGGTGGGTTTGCTTCAAAGGCTGCTCTGAAGTGTTGTGGTTTTCATTTAAGGCAGCACTCATAACACTGCCACAAAACTGTTCTGTGTTTTCGCTGCAGTTGACCAAGGAGATTTTTGACGTCTTGAATCCCATGGAAATGGGATATTTTCTGACTCAGTGTAGCCATTCAGCCTCCTACCCATCTATAGCCTCTGCTGTTTATTGAGGCACTCTGGAAATTTGAATACAGGCTGTCATGGTGTACATGAATTTTAAAGTTCCATTATGTTCTAGTTGATCATAACTAGTCTTCCTTACCTGCAGTCAACTTGGATGATTTTGCATATACTGGTTTTAGACTATAAAATTCTTTTTTAGCCAAACAACATAACTTTGATAAATTATTCCTTTTATTTTAAACACTGATGGCTTATATTTCAAGTTACCTGACTTTTTGAGATGCATCAGATAATATTGCACAGTTACCTTTTGGGTTACTAGTAGTTATGGGATTTTATTACCGGTTGATAATGCTTATAGAGCATGACCCTTCAAGTAAGTTTTGTTGGAAATGTAGATCTGAAATATATTTTACATTTTATTTTCTATAACCTAGGCATCTTCTTGTAGACATGCAGAAATCTGTATTTCTTAAATTTTAAATTTTTCTTGCATGCCTCAGAGTATGTGTACATCACATAATGAGATACAGATAAGATAGGATTGCAGCAAGACAGCTCCTTATGTTCCTAGCATGGTTGTTAGTATGCATGAAAAATAGCTGAACATATGCAGAGCAATAACTGTAAAAAAATCACAAAGTGAGCACAAAAGTAACTGTTGGATCATCTGTTGTCAGGTGATAATTTCATCAAATTGTGAACAAAACATCTGAAAATGCTCAATGAGCCTCTCTGTTCATGGTATCTGAATCACTGCTCTCTTAGTTTCACTGAGTTTCATAAAACAGTGGTATTTTTTTCAACTTTTTTCATTTTAAAATATCAAGGTTCACATGAAAACTTCACCAAAGAAGTTGTCACAGTGACCTGTGACAGAACTGAGTTCCAGGTTATCTCGGTATAACAATCTTCCACATTTCCTTTGACAAATAACCTGAAACCTTTGTCTTGATTCTTGTGTAAATAACATACCTTCTCAGAAGGAGGTTAAAGAATTACTGCTTGAATACTTCATGAGCTATAAAGTTTTTATTGTCTTGTATTTGTGCTTTTTATTTGCAGTAATTGAAAGAAATGGAATATGAAATCAGACATATATGTGCATTTTTAAATTTCTATGAAGTGAAATTGAGTGAGAAAGACATTGAGGTTGTGTTACAAAAGTATTTCTTTACCTGAATTTTCCAAGCTAAATCTCCTCTAGATGAGTTTTTAACACCAAGATTTGTATGTTTATGTTTTGTAGAATTCCTGGCAAAACCTACATGATAATAGCATTTTTGACAGTGGGAACTATGGGTTTGTCAAATACCTCTTTAGGATATCTGAATTACCCTACTCAAGTCATCTTCAAGTGCTGTAAGCTGATTCCAGTTATGATAGGTGGGGTTTTTATACAAGGTAAGTGTTAGTCTTGCTATTAGATGATTTTTTTAAAGTTATTTCTTTGGGAGGCAGTCAGAGGTGGAATCCTGTAGTTATTTTAATTCTGCTGGTAGAATTCTTCCTATAGGAGGAAAAATGAGAATTTCTGAAGCATCTTCTGAGAAAATGTACAAATATAATTAAATCAAGAGAAAATATGGCGAAAAATATTCTACAGGTCACTTGCAAAACTTCATTTTTACACAAGCTTTCTTAATTTTTAAGAACTGTAAGTTTGTTTTCTAAACTAAATCATTTCATAAATGAAACTATTTCAGTATTGAAATGGAAAACTTGAAATGGAAAAACAAATCCAACCATGAGTTGTGAAGAAAATCCCTACTCTTGTTTGAAAATATTAATTCCTAAATTTTGATTGAATATTTAATCAGAAATAGACCCGATTTTGCATGTCTTTGCCTAGTCCTAAAGTCATAGTGCATATTTCAAGATGAGAAAATGGAATATGGAGAAAAACAGTTAAGGTTATAGCTATGTGAATAAATATACTTCAGTGTTTCTGGATTTAGAAGGCTTTATTATAAAAGTTTGTGTTCAAAACACAAAAATTTAGTCAGTAAAGGTGCACATGGACAAGTATTATGGAGTGAAATCTAGAATGCTGTATTTCTATTTCTGTAGGTAATTCTGGCCTTCTGGCTGAAAACAGTTGAATTTTCAGAGATTTCAACTTTGCATATGAACATTCCTACACAATTTTTACCTTTTAATAGCAGTAATTTTTTATCATTTTAACACAAAGTGACTGGTATTTTCCTAAAGCTTTGTGAAACTTTTTATTGTGTTGTAGTAGCGTTGTAGTCTCAGAAGCTGATTTTTTTAGTATTATTGTTTAAAAAATTCAGTTCAACAAAGTTCCCTTGGAAGCTTATGTTCAAAGTTCAGCTTCTGAGCAAAGAATATCTTATTTCAGACTAGATATCCTGCTTTTTCATGTCCTTACTTTCTTTTTCCATTCCCCTCCACAACCTGTCTCTCCCAGACTATAAGACAGCGTAGGGTTCACAGAATACCAAAGCTGGCTGTAGTGTTTGGAATTGACTTCTTTCTGATCAGTCTTGTACGAGGGAAAAGTATTAAGAAACATCTAAGCTGTCCTGAAGTTGCTACGAGAATGCTTTGTCAGGGAATACGTGATTTGTGTCAGTCCTGTAACCTTAGACTCAAACCAAAGCTGGTCACAAGAATCAGATATTTCCCATTAGGGTCCTCCCCTGTAGTAGGAATTTCTGTTGTAGAAGAAACTAAGTCGGGTTGTGAAAGACCAGAGCATTGAGTCTTCGTTTAAGTAGAAGAATGGCATTGGAACAAAGTTTCCTTTGTCTTCTAGTCTGTTAAACAGGATAAATGTGAAATTCTGAGAGTGCTAACAGTCCGTTCTTGCTGTTTGTGTTTTGTAGGAAAACGTTACAATATTGTAGATGTGTCTGCTGCCCTATGTATGAGCCTTGGATTAATATGGTTTACTTTAGCTGACAGCACAGTTGCACCAAACTTCAACTTGACAGGTAAAGACATACCATATTTTAGAGTTTAAGAAAATGCTTGCATTTTCCTGCAATAAGCATTCCATAGAAGTTCTGGGTTCTTGTTGGAGTACCTTCAGGTATCCTACTAAAAATGCAAGATTTATTGTAGCTTTGCCCTGTCTGTGGCAGAACAGACCTTTATACAAAATGTAAGGTCTTAGGTTCCTAAAATTTCTAGAAACTGCGCCCTTTTGTTTGAAATGTCTCATGTATTCGCAAGAAAGACTTACCCCAGTACACATATATTAAAATAAATATGATAAAATTCAGTTGGAACATTTTAAAACTTAAAAAGATTAGTTTTCTAGTTAAATTTTTAAGTATTTTCCCATTTCGGAGCCATTTACTTTATATTAACTGATGACCTTAGTCAGATTTGCTGTAGTTTTTAAGTGTTCTCACATTTTAGCCTTTTAATACTGTCTAAAATCAGAAGCAAAGCAAGGATTTTAACCTGCTTGGATTTAAAACTTAGTTGAGTTTCTTTCTCAAATGACAATGGATAACTGAATTCCTGAGTTCATTCCAACGATTTGTGTAAACTGTTTCCACGCAGATTTCTTTCAGAACAAATTAGGGTCTGGTTTTTCTAATTGTTTTTACTCATGCTTTACATCCAATACAACACTGCTGGTCTCATCCATGGCTTTGCTGCAGCTGCTTCTGCTCAGCACTGCCACAATGTGTGGAACAATTCCCCTCACACTCCAAACTGTGTACTGGGTGTAAGATTAACATATTTCTTGTCCCCACATTTCTCCTCTCCATGTGCACTGGTACTTCAGGATCCAGGTAACCTTTTCATCTCAGTCCAGTGCTGAACCCTGCATTTATCCAGTGGGGTGCCTGGGCCATTAAGCACAGCTGGAATGTGAATCATGATGGAGAGTGCCCATGGAGACATGCGTCCATCACTTTACAGAGTGAAATTGCTGAGCTGGAGCTGTTAATATTTCTTTGGACCAGAGCTGAATCCATACAGATGAGATATCTATATTTTTATCTATAGTCTAGATATAATATCTATATTACCAGTATTATTCTGTTATCACATCTTTTCCATTGAGCTATACTTTTTCCAGTGCCTGATAATTTTGAATGATGAAGAGACCTGGAAAGTCTAGCCATGGAAAGGAAATGGTTCCCAAACTAAAAACACTGGTTTAGAAGTTCTTGCCAATAAAATACCACCTTAGACTTCATGGGCCTTTAAAATGTTAAATGTTCCACCTCTGACTGTAAGAACATAGGATTAAGAAAATAAAACACTCCTTGTTTCTAGTCTTCTAGTTTCTTCCCTGACATAATCTTTTAAAGAACCAAGAATAGAGCAAGTTTTGATTTGCATTTTGATGATTAGTATCTTCTGTAATGTTGTATACTTAGGAAAAGTGATATTTCATCATTAAATACAACAGTCATGAAAGTTCATAGGTTGGGAAATGAACTGTGACTGACATGACTAGAATTATCAGTTTTTTGTTGTTGGACAGCTGATTACAGAAGTGACTGTGTAGTGACTTTGTTGTGAGCATAAATGGTAACCTAAAACCATGGGGTTTGTACCTGAACAGCAGTGTTTTTTTAAATTAATGTTTCAGTAATGAAAGATTTCTGCTGTCAATCCTCCTGCATTTGTTTTACCATTACATCTAACATTTCTATTTGCCTTTGTCAGGAAAAAAATAATGTGGGATTAACTAATCAAAAAGAGTATTTTCTCTGGTTATTTATTTTCATTAACTAACTGCAACTGCTGTCACTCTTATTACTACAAAAACTGCAGCTGGCTTCTTTATAGCAATGTCCAGATGTTGCCATCAAGCTCAGAGACACAGTGCTCAGGGGTTAGTTGGTGGAGGGAGAGTGGAGGTAGGCACTGCTTTGTACTGGTGTCATGAAATATGTTTGCTGATGTTTAGAGTATATTATAGGGGAGGGGTGGTTATTATTTTTCTATTCCTTGGACTTTTTGTCACCATTTTGCTGGTGAATATTCTGAAGAGGTGTTTGTTTGTTTGTTTTAATAGGTGTGGTCCTAATATCCCTTGCCCTCTGTGCAGATGCAGTTATAGGAAATGTACAGGAAAAAGCTATGAAGTTGCACAATGGTTCTAATTCAGAAATGGTAAATACCACATTTGCGATTTTAAAAGAACATGTTTAATCATAGGCAAGGCCTACATTGACAAAGCATGGGACTTAATGTGCTTTTCTGTTGCCTGTGAAAGGAAAACCTCTTGGTGTACTCTTTATGGGGTATCCTGTTTGTCGGAGAACTTCTGCTGATTTTTCTGCTTCATTTTTTTACTTTTCAAGGGTGCTGCTTTCTTTCTGTGTGCAACTTCAGATGTATATTGCAGCTACAGAAATACTCATTTCTGTCAACAATTCCATTGTCTATCCTTCAGGCCTGAGATCAATGTAGTGCTTTTTGTATGATCATGTGCTTAATCTCTGAAAAACACACCCTGTTCTTCTGGTATAGTTGAGCATGTGTTACATGGAACATGTTTCTTTTTTTACTTGCCATACTTTATATTCTGGATTGTGCTAGCACTTGGAAGGCAGGTTTTTTAAAATCTTTTGAAATCTATAAAATTCTTGGTGAATATTTTTGTTCCTGATTCAGTGAAATGCATCATTTTGAAAATGTCTTACTCAGTATTTTTTATATACTTACTTGGAATGTGGATTATCTGTTCATATGGTCTGAGGTTATTTTTCTTTTTAGGCAAAACTTGTTTGAATTTGGTGTATTTTTCTCTGAAGTTGAGTAAATACGAATAAGATTTTTACTATAAAAGGCATGATATGAATATGCCACGGGTAAAAAGTTACTGAAGTTTATTTTATATATTTGACATTTTATATATTTGGCATGTATTTGACATTTAACTAGAAAAATCCAGTTTCTCATGAGAATAGCTTCATAAGTGGAGAAGAAGTTAGAAGGAATCTTCATTTAAGGCTAGAAGTGATATAGGATGGCTCAAGAAGTTTGAGCTACAAGTTTCTGGGAAATGGAAGAATATGTAACTAAAAGTATCACTGTATTCTTGTTTTTATTCTTGTACGTTTTCTTAGTGCTCACTGTTGACTGCTGATGGGGGCAGAGATTTAGGTAATGAAGTGGTGCAGCCTTCTATAGCTGTCATTTCCAAAATTCAAACTAAAGTGCAATCTGTTGCTGTTTTCTTGCCCACCTTGTGTGTGACAGTTGTTACTGCCTTACCTACAAAACACCTGCTCTCTTCAGGACTTTGCTTTTTATTCTGTGTTAGTCTGACAAATGTTGATCTTCATACTGTATACTCACACTATTTGTAGAGTGTAGGGGTTTAGAATATAAAGGTTTTGTTTGTTTGTGGTTTAGACATTGCACTTCAGGATTTTGTTCAGAGAATTTAGTACAGAAGTATAAGCAGAATTTTGGAAATAATTTTCTGTACTTGAGACTGTGGGTAAAAATTGAATCTGAATTGGAGATAATGTTTAATGGACAGTGATCTGGAAAGAAAATTGAATAATAAAGGAACCTGTCGTCCACAGGATCTCTCTTACTCTGTCAGATTTGGAAATTGCCCTGGATTTAAGCAATTGTGAAAAGGGGAAAGATGTCTTATGGGTAAAATAGTAACGGCTGTTCTGGAAGGTTATAGCTGATTTTTGCCTTTGTGTCATTCTGTGGAAGTGTCGTGTATTACACTGCCTAACAAGGAAACAGGAATGTGGTGCTTATTCCTGCTTGTGAAAAGTGAAGTCTTTGGGTACATAGGGAGACAAGCTGGATGCAGAGGCAGGTGAAGAAGTAGGAACTGACTTCTGTGTGTATAGTGTCAAGTAAAACCTCTGAGGATCAAATCATTGGTTTTTAAGTGTTTGAAAGCAGGTCTGCTCTTTAAATGTGTATTCATCCTTCTTTATTCTAGAGCAGCAATATCAATTTTTAATAGATTTTTCCCAATAACTGAGATATTATAACAAGACATTGAGTGTTGAAAGCATAGTAGATCAGCATGTTCTAGGCAGCATTGTGTGGAATAGTTCTGTTGACTCGTTCCCCTGTTTCACAAGAAAAGGCTACTAAATGTTGTCCAAGCAACTCCCTCCAGCTGCATGGGAGGATGGATGGCTGGATGGACAGTTCCAGTTTCTACTTCTGGAAAGGATAGATGAAGATTGTTTTGCTGCTCAGTGCAGCTATGAATTGAGTAAGGGTGCAGACGAAATAAAGAGCTTACCTGTTTCCTGAGTGTTCTGGGCACTGAACTGGCCATATTTGAAACTCCTGTGTGCCATAACCATCGTGTGTGTACGCCATGCATGTGAACAGAAGTGACACAGATGAAACTTAGGTGACACTTCTGGCAGTCCAGATGATTCTGTGCTACCCTTTGCACATTTAATGTAGTACAGATCTGTACTGTGCTGGATAAGTAGCAGGTAATGAAGGATGTGTAACGTGTTCTTCAGACTATTAAATTGCATAGTTGTGGGGAGTCTTATTTAGGCTGTGAACACCTGAACTGGAAGGATTTACTGTGCTTGACACTGACCTCAGGATATTATTAGCTGACTGGCTTTCCAAACTTCTATGTTGCTGTGGCTAGGAAGAATGTCTAACACGTATTGTTGACTTTTCACTGTACATCAACTATTCTATGAATGCTAGTAAAAATATCATCAAATGCTGCAAATTCAGCTCTGAGGAGCTGAGCTGAGCATATTAATAGGGCCAAGCATCTGAAAGGATTTAATTTTGTCCTTTTGTATGGTATCACCTAGTAATTCTTTTCTCTTACACTATTCTAGGTTTTGTATTCCTATTCAATAGGTTTTGTGTATATTTTGTTTGGATTAACATGCACTAGTGGATTAAGCCCTGCAGTAACATTTTGCTCAAAGGTAGGTATAAAGATTTCCCTTTTTCTATGAAGAACCTCATTGGAAAGCCTTGCTCTGTATGATTTAGAAAATCTCATCACTTCTCTCTCTAAAGTTCTGTTTTCATCATGTAAACAGGTTAACTTGTATAATTCATACAGTAAGCAAGTTTTTCCAGTCTTTTATGTACAAGATAGGGTAATGTTTTAAAAAAGCAACAAAATCATAGGACCAGACTTATGAGCTTATAATTTCATTATTATTTTTCCATTATTTAACTAAAATTAAGTAAGGATTTTTGCATGAATGCATTGTTGAACAGCTTATTATTGCTCAAGCAGTTGATTAAAGTCTGTAGTTTTATGTCATTTTGCAATACCTCAGGGTTTGTTTTACATTTTCCTAACCGGCTTTTTTTTATTGTTGCAGCATCCAGTTCAGACTTATGGTTATGCATTCCTTTTCTCCCTGACTGGGTATTTTGGCATATCCTTTGTTCTAGCTTTGATTAAAATCTTTGGTGCCCTTCTCGCTGTAACAGGTATGAACAAAAGATATTTTTACTGCCTTTGTATAAAAACAAAGTAATCCTAGTCTATTGTTTATGACAGAGCTGTTGAGAATTGTTCTTACTCGGGCTTTTTTTCTATTCTTTGTGCTGACTGATTTATGTAGCATAGATCTTCATGTGGTAGAATGTGTTTGAGAGCTTCCTGATTCTTTTTGTGCCACAGTTTCAACTGTGAAGAGCCTGTTAAGTAAACTTGTGCCTATAGTCTGTGCCGTATTTTAGTGCAGAAACAAACACTGTTCTAAATGGAGGAGCTGAAATTGAATCACAGAATCATTTGGGTTGGAACGAACTTCGAAGTTCCAACTCCACCTAGTTCCAACTTGTCTGCTATGGACAGGGACACTTTCCACTAGACCAGTTTGCTTAAAAGCCCCATCCAGCCTGGCCTTGAACACTTCCAGGGATAAGGCAGGCACAGCTTCTCTGAACAATCGACATCTCAGCACTCTGATAGTAAAGAGTTTCTTCCCAATATCTAATCCAAAGCAACCCTCTTTCAGTTTAAAGCCGTTCCCCCTTGTCCTGTCACTACATGCCCTTGTACGAGCCCCTCTCCAGCTCTCATGCAGACCCACTTCAGGTATTGTCAGGTGCTGTAGGGTCTCCCCAGAGCCTTTTCTTCCTCAGGCTGAACAACCCCAAGTCTCTCAGCCTGTCTTCATAGGAAAGTACAGAAAGGAAAAGACATGTATCATTTAAAATGTAATAGGAAAGGTAAGGATGTTCTAGAAAGGCAAAGTAGGCAGTGACATTGTTTCTAAGTATATGAAGCTACAAACATTAGGGCCTGGTGGGGGGGGAGGTGTAGCAGGATGTCATGTAGGTACTTTCCTTTCTTCTTCCCCTGAAAGACACCCTGGTTTCTGTCAGGTGATGCTCTACTTCGTTCACAGTAGTGGAGGGGAAAATACATCATTGTTCTCTGACCTGAGGGTTGCATGCTCTGATTTCCTATCAGTTATTTCCTCTGCAGCCTATCTGTTTCGTATTTGCTTTTAACCAAGTTCAGTAGCTCTCCTGACTGGAAATTGACCCAGAGGAGAGGGTTGTTTCATGAATTAAAATACCTCTTAAAAAAAAAAAAAAAAAGGTCTCACTGTACTAGAAAAAAGTTTTAAAATGCTGTAGAATAGTAAACCTTTCCCCGGTTTTCTTATGCCTGACCTTGACAATTCTTACACTTCAGCCCTTTCTGTCTTGCCTGTAGCAATATGAAAATGTTTATTGTGCTTTGGAAGAACACCACATTCATTACTGTCCCTCCCACCTCCCCCATCCACCCTCCCCCTTCTTGAGGGGAGTGGGGTGAAAGAGTTTAATGAAAATTGTATTTCTATTAGCAGAATGAGAAATTATCAGACTTAATTGGGAAAAAGAAGAAAAGGCACTTAATTTAGAAGGAAATGGTTACATAAATATTTTAATTAATAACTGATTTGAAAGAACAGAAATAATTGTAATTAGAAAAACTGAAGTAATTTAACCATTTTTTAAATTATTCATTTGTAAACTGTTTTCTAATTAAAACTCAATTTTCTTTTCCGTTCTCCTTTAATTTTTCATGTAATAGAAAATCATTTTATTTAATGTGCATAAATTTCTTAAAATGTAAAAAGGAAATTATTACTAAAAAGTTGAAGGTGGGGCAGATGAAGCAGTAGTGAAGGCTGTTTCTTCTACTATGAAACACTCTTAAGTGAATATTTGTTTGTGGGGCAGAGTTGGGAAGAATGAAACTTGTTCTTCTAGCCAAAGCACTGTGAAACTACATCAGTAGTCATTGGTTCCTTTTGCCAGTGTGTTCCAGTAAGACTAATTTGGATGTAGTTACACAAATATGACTGCAGTTTGGTATAGTAAAAGGAACTCCATAGTAAGCAATATATTTTCTGATAATAAAAAAATATATTCTTTAGGTGCAGATCTACTGCATCTTGTACTGGGGTCTTTCTCAAGTGAGAACCCTGTGCCATCATATAACATATAACTTCTCAGGCCCTTAGCCTCCCTAGCTAAGCTTGTGTGCCTGGCTGCATTCTTACTTGGTTCTTAAACATTTTCTACAACTTTCACTCATTTATAGATTTTGTTTCAGTGATAAACTTCATAGGTTTCTTGGTACACAATTTGCTAGTAATGCTTTATCCTTGTTCATTGCAGATAGCATTGAAATGGTTTAAATAATTGTTGGAGCTACAGTTAATTTCAGAACAACCAAAGAGTTTATCTCTGTTTTGGAAACAGGATTGTGTTCTCCACTCTTCTTACTACCTTGATTCTTTTTAGTGAACGGATCACATGTAGAAGAATGTCTCTTAGTGATTTTAAGGAAAACTTCCTGATGCAGTCATTGAAGTCAGACATCCTTGGTCTCTTAGGCTTCTAAGCAAAATTGTAATTCCCTGCACTGTTAGGGAATTTTTTAGTAATTTCAAAAGAATGATGAGAGGATAATCCCATTCTACTCAAAAATAGAGCCCAAAACACCATGGAGTTGTAATAACATGAGGAAGAAATGGCAAGATACTTGACCTTTGGTCTACATCCAAGCTTTAACAGATGAGTTTATATCACCAGTTACTTGCATGTTGCTCTCAGAGACTGTGGATTGATTAGCATAAAGTTATTAAATAGTAAGTCTTGTTCTGAAAATTTCCTTGCTGCAGGTAGTGTGCCTGGAGATGGTACCACTGGCACACATTTTTTTCAAAAATCACATGATTCCTTCCAGTGCTGTTCTGTGCTGCACTGGTGCATGTGCTTTCTGTGTTTGCACCAAGGTGTGATCATCATTTTACTGAGACAATTACTTTATGAAGTTACCTGCTAAGCCTTTGTTATGTTCTTTTATTGTAACTGAATTCTTAAAGAGGTTAATACTTGTTTTCCTCTGCAGTAACAACAGGAAGAAAAGCAATGACCATTGTGCTTTCTTTTTTGTTCTTTGCAAAGCCATTCACGTTACAGTAAGTATTTATAGCTTTTAGTGGTTTACAAAGTATTTCATAAAAAATTATGTTGGAAATATAACAGCACTAATTAATCATATTCAGGGTTTAATGCTTGTTTTTTCATATCTTCTACAAATGTTGCTAGTCTGCTGTAAATATTGACTGCCTTGTTGATGCTAATCATGAGAAAATCATCAGAGAAAAGAGTTTACATTTTTCTAAAGGTCTGGAAGACAACAAAGGAAAACCTTACATAATATCTAGTGCTTATGATACATAATAAATTGCTTGGGTGCTTTCTCTGTGGTGGAAAATTTGGCTAAAGGAAAGGATTTTCTCCATTATGATATTATTCCTGCCTTTATAAGCTCAGATTTGAATTCTTAGCTAGCCCTTTTAAATAACTGTATTATCTTGATATATTAAATTGCCAAATGTTTGAGCTTGGGTTTATTCCCTTTTTTTAAATTTTAGGAAAGAGCTTACATTGAAAAATGCAACTAAGTTGCTACTTTGATTTTAATTGCTTCAGGTTTGAAACAACATAAAATTCTATTTTATTTCTATATACAAGTTGATTTAAGAAAAAAGTTTGCATGTAAATCCCGAATGGAATTTACCTGAGCTAAAAATATTGAGGCTTAAAAGAATGGAGAGCTGAAACAAAAACGTGCTTACATTGGGAAGTATGCACATAAGGCACTGTGTGAGAAAACATTTTGGACAGTGACAGACAGTATAGCTCTCACAACCAAAGGAAGGAAAAACATACTAAAGCCCCTCAGTATTACTTTATCCATGTAAGAAAGAACAGATACTGTTTAATTATTATTTAACTTATAAATGCACTTTAATTAGCTCTCCAGCCAGGACAGGAAAAAAAGAAAAGTGGAAGAATAGTAATAATAAAGATTCAGGGAAATTCTATCTCAGAGCCCACTGATTTTTGGCAGATTTTTCTTCAGCTCTTCTCTTCTTAATGTAAGGTTTGTTTAATCCACAAATATTGGTATGTAATTGCTAGATAAAGTTCTAATAGTTACTTTTTTCTCCTCCTCTGCCTCCCCTCTAGGTACGTGTGGTCGGGCTTACTGGTTGTCCTTGGTATATTTCTTAATGTTTACAGTAAGAATATGGACAAATTCAAACTGCCTTCACTGCTTGGTCTTTGGAAAAAAAGTATGGAAGAAAGAAAATCAAGGACGTTGTCACAAACTGTATAGACAGTGGTTCATGCCTTGTCCAGAGTTTGACTTACTATTTTATTGGAACAGTCTTCAACTGATTCACTTTCCAAAGGGAATGTTATTAAAACCAAAGGAGCTGAAGGCATATTGTCTGATTGCAGATTGCTATAAATGCACACTTTTGTGAGCCCTTTCTTCAGAGCACTTGAATTCATCACAGATGGTGTCGTAGGCCATTGTCAGACGGTTTTATCAGCAATGAAGGACAGCAGCTCTTGGCAAACTGCTGAGGAGCTGCACCCAAGTGGGACACAGTAGAAGACCAGTTTGGGCATTTTAATAATATTGGCCACGTGGCTGATCTGAGATTAGTGGTTCTTTGTTAATTGTCTCGGTGGGGTAATTTAAATGTAATACTGTATTAATCATCAACTGGTTGACCAAATTGTGAATTTTTAAAGGTGGAAGGTTTAAAATACAGTATGTTGTCACTCTTTTACATTTTAAATAAAAATGTTAGGATATTTTTAAGTTATTGTTTAGATCATGACAGAACTTGATATTTATTGTAATAATTGAAATTTGTATGGAAATGCTAGTGTTACTCTTTTTGAGTATTGCTTTTAGGTAACAAAACTGAGATTGAGTTTGTGCAGTCAACACTCATGCTTTTGCTAGGGGGAAATGGGCTTTTAGGCCTGAATAAGGTGAAATTAAAACAGTGGTGCAAGAAACTGTTATTTGCTTAATCTGTGATGGAATACAGAATTTTTAGTGGCCTATGGCCCTCCCTATCATAGTGATATAAAGAGACATGGAAGTTCTCCTTAAATTCATATCATCAAATCAAAATTCTTCAATTTAAGTATTGGAGTAAATAATAACAGCATCAGCTAATGTGATTGGAATACGTATTGTGTCAGTCTGTGTGGTCTTCTGATGAAGTTAAGAGGATTAGGGTACAGATTATGATTTTCTTTCTTCAGTGACAAGAGGAGACAATGTGCTACCAGTCTGTCTTTTTCATCATGAATTTAGGAAGACTAAGTCCATTTATCTCTCTTTCTTTCATAGTCAACTTGCTTTTGAATTGCTTGCCATCTCTTTCATTTTATATATTTAACAACAGCACTTTAAAAATACTAATCACCTTACAAATCATTGTTCTTACGTGGTCATGGTTTTTTAGTTGTTGTGTCCCTTAGATGCATCTTGGTTGTCTGTTCTTTCAACTTAGACAAAAATTAATAGGATAATAGAAATATATAGTCAGAAAGAACATATAAAGAATTTAAATATCTCACAGGATGGCCTTCTGTCAAAAATACTAGTTGATGAAAGTACTCAAGACGTACAAAATGTTTTTCAGACACTTAGGAAGAATTGCTGTTCAAATTGTAATCAAAGCACAGACACAAAATGTGCCTTAAGTTTTTCTTATTGATTTGGTAGCTCGCGTCTGCCATATGAAGTATGTTACAGAATAGAGCACGGAGTGACAGCCACCTGAGCATGATGGGATGGACAGGAGGGCTGTGCTGATGTACCTGCACTGCCCCCAGCACTGATGTTTCTCTGGGGTGTCAGCAAAGCCTCTCAACACATACAAACCCACTGTTGCCAAGTCAGGAGAATTTATTGCCTGGCACAGTTTTGGCTTTTAAATTCCCAGATGCTGCTCGATCGATTATGTCCTGGGTGAGGTAGAGAGGTCACAATCTGATGAACAGATACACTTTGAGAGAGAGATGGCCTGCCGTGGCTGTCCATTTTCATGTTGTAGCCAAAGTTTTAGGGTAAGGTATGATAAAGCATTCCAATTTCAAATTTGGTGTAAGAGTGCATTTGACCAAGTCAAAGGGATTGATACACTTCTTTCCCTGTAATATTTAGCAACAATTACATTCCCTTGCATTCTTTTCACTAAATTAAGTTGGTCTTTCCAGCAAGGTTAAGAAATTTTACAGTCCTAGTTCTGCCATCTGTAAACTCTGCCTGTTGCTAAATTTTATTAACCTTCAGGAAAACAAATTGCATGACAGCTACAATATATGCAGAAAGTCACAGTAAATATAATTCATTTGGCATCTGTTTTACTTAAATAGTTGAGAAGTTCACAAAGTTTCTGACTAGAATTCAAATGTAGTATGTATGTTTCAGAACTATTTGTATAATCCAGTTTTGTCTCTATTGTCTCTCTTTGGCGAGAATAGTAATCAGAATGATTAGTATTTTAATTTATTTTCTATTGTATACAGGACTGAGTTAATGAGCTATCGTTAGGGGAAGTTTTGATTTATTTTTATAATAATTTTCTTAACTGTAGAAGTGTATGTTTTGTTTTACTTGTGTACTTTAAAATTATTTTTATATAAAAATGGATATTTTAGGTTTACTGTTAATAGCATAGATTTAAGAGTCAGCTCTTTATTTTCATAGGTGTGAGTCTAGTACTTGCCAATCAACAATGTGTAAGGGTGTTAAAGAAAATGCACAGACAAGTGAGAGTAGTTCATAATTTGCCACACATCTGTGTGGTTTTATGCCTTCATTAAGAAAACCTTAATTTCAGTGAACTGTTCTTTGTGGTGTTGTGGGGGTTTTTTAATAAGCTTCATAGTGCATGCAAGTTAGAAAACCTTACAAACCTGCAGGTGTTCTTACTACAAAATTTTGGGGTTCAGTATTCTGTGCTGTATATGTATGTTGATTTTGTGTTGTCTATGAAATATGAATAAGGGCTTGTCCACACAGTAACTGTAAATTATTTATTTTTTGTGTAAGAGCACTTATTGGGATGTTGGTTAACCCCTCCCAATGTTGAAGGATGGTCATACTATTGCATTTTATACTTATTGTTTCCTGGGCTCTACAGTAGGCATGGTGAAACTGTGGAAAAAAACATTCAATTCTCTCACCAGAAAATTCGTTAAATATAATGTGAATTAGTTGCTTCTTATTCTTGTGCTACACAAATTTTTCCTCTATAAAAAAATTAATTATGGTGTAGAAGTTAGTTACAACAGCATTGAAATTCTCAGTAAAATTTAAGTCTGACCAGGATCTCCATTGATGTCAGCAATCTACCTCTGTGATACTTGCTTCTGCCTCCTTTGGAAAGCTGAGGGAGCTCTGTTTTCCTAAATCAGCATGCATCTGCAGTTGCTTTCATATTACATTTTTGCATTTGTCTGGCACACTTCAGTAATGAAGCAATTGACTGTGCAGTGGATTTCTTCAGTATTTCGGTACATCAGTATCATCAGAACTGCTAATTATCCAGGTACCTGTGTGAATACAAGTGTGGAAGAACTAATGCCCTGCCCTCCAAACCTACAGTGTTTCCTGATCCTGCATTAAACTGGTTTTCTTGATCTTGTTTTACCACTCCTGTGCTTTGAACTTGCCAATCATTTTAAGCTAAAGCTTGGACTTTATGTCATTCCTACTTGTCTTCCTTACTTCCTTATCTTTCTTCCTTTTGGATGTGAACTCCATTTTCAACATGCTCTGTTTATGCAATGTGGATTGTTTCAGGTTTGTATTCCTGCTTTTAAGGGCTTACATCACACTGTTGTAGGTTGTTCACGTTTCAGATTTTCTGTTCCATATCATTTATAACCATCTGGATGATTATTTTAAATCCTTTTTTTCTCCGTGAAAAAACCTTTCATACTTCTCGTTATTTTTGGAAAGGTCTTGATGAGTGCACATATGAGTTAACTCCTTGACCTCATTCCATCTTCCAAGAAAATCTCTCTTCTCCCTTGCCTGCCTGTGAGAACTAGAGGAAGAGGAAATAATTTATTTCAAGTGCTCTTTTTTTTTTTCCTTTAATAAGTGCCTTCTCACTAACCTGGTGTGTCTTAATTGTTTCTTTTCTTTCTGCCTCCCATGCTCCCAGGCACAAGCAAGCCCCTCTCTCATGTTTGACTGCTGCTTGTTCAATCATGGAAACTTTTTGAGTTGTTTATTGTTCTGAAAAGGGGTATAAAATTGCATGTATACTCTGGAGGGCAGGAAATAATAAGTAAACTTCACAAGTTAAGGAAGTAATTAAATGGATTAATACTTTTTTCTGGAGGGATTTTATTTATGGTTTAGTTAATAGCTCAGAATTAGTTAGTGGAAGGGGTTTTCTTCTACATTTTACCTGTTTAAAAGTCTTTATATTAATTTTAATATTTAATATAAAACTCCTGACTGTTCAGACAGTTTATAGAGATTAATTTCAGTCTTGCCTATAAGACAGAAAGGCCCTATCTCCATTTTAGAGATGTAGCATAAATGATATCTTGCCCACAGTTGCCTTGGTAGGTCTGTGATGAGCAAGGAATGGATGTTAATACCCTCAGTTATTCTGTGCCCCAAGTCCAGCAGAGCCCATCTGTACTTTAAATGAAATGGTACCAATGTAAGCCCAGTTTTCTTTTACCCCCAGCATTAGAGATGTTAAATTGTTTCTGTTCCTTGTTCTGTACAAGTATAATTTAAAGGGAAAATAAGACAGCCATAAAGTAGCTTTTCTGCATTTTATTTGAAGCTTTTTTGCTTTGTTATTTTCTTGTTGATGTGTTCTGTTTTGCGGAAGCAAGCCAGACACAGTAGCAGTTTTAGGAGAAGTGTAATATCCTTCACTTTAAGGTGACTGGTTCACCTTGCTACTAGTCAAAAGCTGCTACCATGGGAAAACTGTGAGGAATTGTCATCACATGAGGAATTAAGTATAATGATGCCTTGTCGGGTCTGTATCGCTTTGCCATTCGCCTGTAGAGAAGCAAAGACTATTGCAATAAAGAACATTCATGCACAAAGAGTCAGCTTAGAATACATGGCTGACTTAACACTTCTCTACACCTGGATTGTGCTGTTGTGCTGATTTTTTGAGGTGTGCTAGTAACATACTGCTTTTCTCTACTTTTATTTTGATATTTTCTTTGTTAGATTTCTCAGTTTTATGCTTCCTCTTCTTTTTTTCCCTTTTTTCTTTTTTTTTTGTTACTTGTGTTTTAAGTGTAAAGTATTATTTTGTAATTTTCATTATACCTGTAATGCTGTGTCCAGTTCTGGGCTCTCTAGCACAAGAGGGAAATGGGGCTAGAGAAGGGACTCCATCGAAGTGACATGAAGATGATGGACTCAACCATCAGGAAAGGCTGAGAGAGCTGGGATTTTTCATCCTGGAGAAGAGAAAGTGGGGGGGGATTCCATCAATGTGTATAAACACTGAAGGGAGGGCACAAAGATGGGAGAGCCAGGCTCTTGTCAGCAAAGCCCAGTGACAGCACTGGGGCAGTGGGCACACATGAAACACAGGAGGTTCCCTCTGGAGGAAATTCTTTCTTACTGTCAAGGTGATTGAGCACTGGCATGGATTGCTCAGAGAGGTTGACAAGTCTCCATCACTGCGTATATTCAAAAACTGTCTGGATATGGTCCTGGGCAGGGGGCTGTGAGTGGTTTTGCATTGAGCGAGGGAGGTTAGACCATGTGACCTCCAAAGGTGCCTTCCAACCTCAGTCACTCTGTGATCTTAAACCTTGCTGTCTTTGTCTATCTTCCACTTCTTTTCCTGTTTACAAATTGTTAATAAATGCACTTAAAATGAGTGTCTCTGAGTTGGCAATGATGAAAACAGCTGATAGCGTGGTTCTGGCTGAACAGTGGGTACCTTTGACCACATTCCCAGGGGGAGAGAGATGCCTTCATTTGGTAACTGCTGCTCAGTGCAGAACAAGAGTGAGCAAGACACTTGTAGAAGAAATTGATACTATCAATACAGAATGAGTTCAGAGTTGCTTTTTATTTTCTACATTTAGATCTTGCAAAGTTGTTGGCTGCTCTAGTGCAGCACCTGATCCACAGATACACTGGAAGTGTTGCTGCACTGCTCGCTGCCAGCATTTTGCTTGAACATGGACAGCTGTGGTAGATGCCCTCTCACTTGTTGAGAGCCTGAGTATAAACTCCACTTAAATACAGTTCTCTAGCAACAAGCGTTAATGCGAGCAGATCTGTGCCAAAGTCCGGTACGTAACGCGGTCTGCAAGAAACAAGGAGAAACTCTTTATCAGGGGCTGTTGTGATGGGGTAATGGTTTCAAACTAAAAGAGGGTGGGTTTAGATTGGGCATAAGGAAGAAATTGTTTACAATGAGAGTGGCAAACCGATGGAATAGTTACCCAGAGACTTAGTAGATTCCCTGTTTCCTGGAAAGATTCAGGACTCTGAGCCACTTGATCTAATTGAAGGTGTTCCTACTCATTGTGGAGGGTTAGACCAGGTGACCTTTAAAGGTCCCTTCTAAACCAAACTATTCTATGTTCTCAAAGATAATTTGAGGTCCCTGGAAGGCTTTAATGCATAAAGAAGAGTTCATATAGGCTTCAGGCAGCAACAGAAGAATTTAAGCTCTTTAGGCTTTAACATGCCTTTAATCTTTTGTTGATTTAGCCTTAAGTTAGGATTATTTATTTTATGTACTATCCAAATTTTGGTACTGGAAAATCTTTTTAGTGACAAATACACTAAAAGTTGCCCTTAATAAGCAGTTCAAGCTAACAGCTGGTAGTGCTGTATACCCAGTTTACACTATCCTGTGCAGTACAGCTAATAGACAAAAACTGAGTGAGTGCTTGGCCTCTTCAGATGAAGACTGTATTCTTGCTGTTAGGAAATACATAAAAGAGATTCTGTGTAACTTTGTAGATAAGAACTGATTTAAAGGTAGCTAATCCTTACTATGAGTCACACCTGATTCCCCTGAACTCCTTATCCTTAGTAAATTACTCATGCCTGGCTGTACAAACTTGGCTTGCAGACTTCATCTTTCCTGGGATTAAGCAGCCTGAGATTAAGCTATCATGCTTGCATGCTTGCCAGGTATGAGACCACTTATTGCCAGAAGCGTTTGGATCTCCAGGCACATAGGTAAAGGCTACTTGAATGGACTTTGTAAATTTTGCATCAAAACACAGCTTCACTAGAATCTATTCTTTGATAGATAAGAGCTCGAGATTTTTTCCAGGAAGTTGAAACCCATTTGTGTACAAATGAGACATGGTTTGGCTTCCCAGTAAAAATGTCACTTGTAAAAGGAGCTAGCTTTCTTCCTACTGAGAGCTAAATCTGTATGGTGAACAGGTGTGGCTGTGTATCAGAAAGGTGCAATGTGATACCTTTTACCAGATTATATTTCTGTACTCTGCACTGTGGTAGGATAAGGAAAGGAGAGAAAATCAAGATGTATTGGAGAGCAGTAACATTCATTCTTGGCCGTCTTAATTTTACATTGCATAATATTGGATGCAACAAATACAAGGCAGGTTGCAGAAATCAAACTAAGGCTCAGGACAGGGATTTTTCAAAGGAATTGAAGACAACTTAAATACTGTTGAGCCTTTACTACTTTACTGTTCTGAAAATACCAAAGTCAACCACCACAAAAGAGCATCAGACTGCCCCTCTCTGTTCAAAGCTGCTCTTCCTGTCTGTGCAGATCCACTGTGAAGACAGATTGATCATAAATGTGTATCTTGCTTGGTGTAGGTATGCTGAGACTTCGTGGTTGGAAAAAGGATGGCTTCTGTCAGTCATCTTCATTGCAGGTCCTTCAAAACTGAGAATGTCTGTGCAAAACTGAAAATGACTGAACCATGTTCGGTAGGTACACATGTGGCCAAAGTGAGCTGTATGTGATTTAGTTACGATCTCTTCAATATACTACATTTCTTCTTGTGGAGCTGTGGTTGTTTGATCAGATTAACTGTTCTCTTTCTGCTGTTGACTTAGAGTGTTAAAATGCATTTTTTTTTGAAAATGCAGATATTTGTGTTTTGCAGTTTAGGGAGTTCAGATTGATTCTTTTTAATTTATTTTCCTAAATAGAATTTTATGGTGCAGGGGATTATTTATAAGTAGTTTTCAATATTAGACTTTTATCCTCTGTTTAGTTTATTTATTGACACACAGTAAAAACTGTCTGCATCTCTTCTTGTCCATGTTCATTTCTATTATTGCAATTTCTCTTCAAAAGAGTTGGTAACCTGCATTATTTTCTCAGCATCTTGTAGTAAATAATAGTACATGTCTGAAACTCATCACAGCAGCAAATAAGATGGTGCACAGTGCATCATCCTTTCCAAACTGCCACAGCAGGGAGGCCTGGCAGTACATCCATTACCTCTGTTATTTCTCGCAAAAAGCTTAATTTTCCTGCCCTTTGGTGTTGTAAGGCAGCAACAGAAGAAGAGCTGAGGTTAGCTACAAGGCCACGTGAGCCTTTTGGAGAATGTTGTTTCATTTTAGTCAGAAGTACAAGCCACACTGGGTTGCTTGTGGCTTTATCTCCATATTTGCTCCTCTGCCTCTACCCTTATATTTTCTCATAACTGGAGAATGTGCTTAAAATCTGGCATCCTAGTTACTAATTTTGTAATGTGCAAGATTTTGTTTTTGTCATTTTGTATTCCTTTCACCATGACAACTATGACCTTGTTGAATGTTCATTTTTTTTCTCCTTTTGAGCAAAAGATACATGGACTTACTTTCTTTATGCAAAGGTCTTGAAGTTTTAAAAATAAGGACCAGATCCCCAAAAATATGTAAACATTTTGCTCCTTTAAATGGATGATAGACAGCAAAAACTTTGTGTTCACAAATTCCTGTGACGTGAGACTCAGAAAAATTCCCCACAGTAGGAGCTGCACATGTGGGCACACTTCTCACTGAGAAAACCCATACAGTATCTCATATGTATTGAGCACACAGGATGTTGCTGTGGAGTAGCTGACAGTATAAGATCACATTCTTCCATGCCTTGCAGCAGCTTTCATGTGTCTGTGACCTGTACTCAGTTACATTTTGCAAAAAGCTGGAGAAAATCTGAGAGTGAGCAGAGGGATGCAGCCAGTACTTCCTTGAATACATGTGTAGTCTCGTAACCTCAGCAGTCTCTTTAGCAGAAAAAACAGTGAAAAATCACAGCAAAGCCCCACTGCTTGTGGTCTATTAATGTCCAGCTATCAAAACAGCAGTAACAGTAACCTGTGAGTTGCCCACTGCTGTAGGGATGAATATTTCCCCTCTCTGCTAAAACTAGTTAATGTTAAGTCTGAATTTATACCTGTTATATTATCCTACTGATAAATAAAACCAACACATTTTTCTATCAGGTGTAATTTCACTTCTGTTAAAGTGTGAGCTACATCCTGACTCTCTTAACTGCTGTATAGTCAATTGCAGGTTTGTTTTGACAGTGAAATAACTGACACTTATGGGTCTAACTTAATTTCATCTCTTTGCTTCTGGAATTCTGGTATCCAAAAGCAAACCAAGTGATTTACTTATATTTGTTGCTCAGAAATCTGTGTCTGGCACTGCTGCATATTATTTTTTTTAAACAATGTATTAATTGTTCAGACACACATCCCTCCTTCTCCACAGCTGTGAAAAATCTCTGTTGTTAATCTGCAAGTGC
Source organism: Phylloscopus whistleri (assembly GCA_017589585.1). Classification (NCBI taxonomy): domain Eukaryota; kingdom Metazoa; phylum Chordata; class Aves; order Passeriformes; family Phylloscopidae; genus Phylloscopus; species Phylloscopus whistleri. The sequence continues at coordinate 431,825 of JADMLD010001547.1, read as the reverse complement.
ATTAACTACAAATTTGTTAATTTGCAAGGAGTTCATTAATTACAATTTTTTTCCAAATTCTATTGAATGTAGTGCACTGCACAGTGTACCATGAAGCCTGTTACATGTATGAGCAGCACGGACTGCAGATCTATTGTTATTTCACTGCAAGAGGACTGTAACTGCTACTTACATTTCAGAAGAGAACAGGATCTCGTATCTTTGGGATCTCCTGTTGAAACAGAGGAGTTAGTTCTTCTGTTTTGACAAAAAAAGAACCTCTTTTCTGAAGAAAAAGAAAGTATTTGAGGCATTGCCTTGTAAATGGAGGACAGCAAACTTGTATGAGCTCATGTGTTTAATATGCATGAAATTAGTTGCTTTTTGCAGAATAATGAACAACAATTAATTATTTTTAAAGAAACCATGCATACAAATTGAGACTTGAAGAAATTCATGAAGAAAAGCAAAAATGTACAGACTACCACAAAATGAGATCAACCAGCTCCTCCCTGGGGCTGAGTTTCAGCAACTTAAACTCCTTCAAACTCAACAGCCAAACTGGAGTAATCATGTGTATGATTTGGCTTGGGCTGAGGACAAATTTCATCTGTAGAGAAAGTGTAGGGAATATTTTGGTGGTAGAAAGGGTAAGAAAAACAAAAGCCAAAGAAGGACAGACTTACTGGAAATAATGTTTGATCTTAGACAAGAGGTTACATTTCTAATTAAGTCTTGGAATAGACCTTTATCCAGTGATCAAGTAACCACACCAGTCATCTTGGCTCCTGGAGTCTCTTTCAGTTCCTTTTTCTGAGAAGGCTGTAGTGATACAATCTCATAGAGGAGGTTTAAATGAGAGGATGAAACGATGGGCACTTCCCCAATACATTGGGGAACATAATTTACCTGGGCAGTTTTGAGGCTAGGAGAAAAGTGAAATAAAAGAATTAGATCTTCTATGTAGCTTTTATATTAGAGGTGCATTGTATCTTACCAGTTTTACAGGACAAAATAGAATCAGCACAAATTATTCTTTCCAATTTTATTCTGTATATTTCACTAGCATTGTAGTTGGAGCATCAACACCTGGGAATCTGATCCTCACATTTCTGTTACTCCTCCAAAAGAAGGCTGAGATGGCAGCTTAGCAAGGGGTCCAGAGTGCATTCTCAATATGGAGAAATACTGGGGTTTTGTTTTACTTGTTCTTTCAAGATCTTGCCACTCTGAAAGTCCTCTAAAACAGCAAGTAAATGGAAGAAAAGTAGTCAAAATGTGTATTTGTTTTTCTTTGATTTTGCTCTAGCTTTTGTTTGTTTGTTTTGGAGTACAGGTCTGCATGAGTGTGCAGGATTTTTTTTTTTTTAATGGTGCCTTCGTTAGGAATATTGAGTGCTAGTACATAGTCGAATTTCTTAATTGGCATTAATGTAATAGGTTTTTAATAGTTTATCCTGAGGAGTCTTGAGCTAAATTTAATTTAAGTTCACATTTTGATAATGTAAATGCACAGAATATGAATTTTGTGGGAAGGATATAACTATCCCCAACGAGAACAGCGCAGTTTGTCACTTTCCCATCTACCCACCCTCCTATCCCAAACACCCAACACTTTTTCCCTGTTTTGCAGCCAGGCGTGCAAAGGATAAAACACTGAAGGAAAAATATACAGCGTTGTTTTAAAAGTCCTTAATTTGAAGGTCTAAAATGCCTGTCTATCACTGAAAAGTTCCAGCTTCACACCTCTGCAGGCTGAGGTGAGGCTGAGGACTTTAGTTACATTCTCTGCTTTGTTCTCCATAGTTTCCTAAGTGTAACAGTAATTGAATTTTCTGGATTTACAGTACTTGTCTTAGGGAGATTATTTGAACCACGTAGCTTTGGCTGTTTGTGTTGGGGTAACACATACCCAGCTCTGCCTTGCAAACAGCCCTGTGGTGCAAAGTCACCTTTGTCATGGGAAGCAAACCAAACCAACAGGCAGTCAGCCACACGTGAAAAATGCCAAGATATTTCTTCCCATTTTGGAGGAAAAGAAGAGAGAGTGACTCTAATGTGGACTTGCTGGATCCCAGCCCAGTGCCTTTGTACCATAGCATCTGTATTCCTCTTCCTTTGTTTTATAAGTTGCAGTTACAGTCAATGCCCTTATGCTGCTGTTTTAGGAAACTGTACAGCCTGGCTTTATTCCCATCAGCTGACAGAGATGTGAGAATTTCATTAGTTTGATAACTGCTCTCATTCTGACTGATATAACATGAAAAAAATGTAGTTTGAAAATACCTTCCAGGGCTGTTGTGGTGGCCCAGATAGGGCTGTGTCAGAGACCCCAATTCATTTCAAAGCCTTTCAGTCCTCTGGATGCCACGTTTACTAACTAGACTCCCACAGGTTTCTCCACAGCAGGCAGAAGGGCAGATGAGCAAGCAGTGTAGTCAGTACTTCAGCAAGTGTTTGGACACTGGATGGAGTTTTATTAGGAAATGCTTCTGATGCAGTAACTTCCTAAAGCTACCTTAATTAGCACATAGGCTTGCAGCCTTCACTATGCCAGGATGCTCTCTCAGCAGCAGGGTAGAAATATGTCTCCCTCTCACCTTACTACAAAGGGAGCTGTGAGCCTCTTGGGCAGTGTGACCTCAGAGCAAAGAACTCCCATTGTCATCTGTGAGTTTTGGATTAAAAGGTTCACATACTCAACTTTATTTAAGGGAAATTATATTTGAATCTTGAAAGCATGAGTGTTCAGCAAGTAAAATTCAAAGTGCCCTGACTAGCTACCATCAAGCACCCAACTCTTCCTGGATAAACACCAGGCTACAAATACGTAACAAAAAATGGAAAATAATGTTGAATTAGAAATATATTTGAGAAAATTGTACTGCATTGGTTGACAATTCATTTTAAAAGAGGAGTTGAAATTGATCAAATGAATTGTTTGTTACTAATTATTTGCCTAGTGCTAGCTGTGATGTGAGACCTTGAGGGTGGGAATAAATTATCTTAATGAGGGATTAGGTTAAGGCATGTTATAAATTCTCATTTCAAGAGCTAACCCCACTATTAATACATTTGCCTATAACTGTGAATCTTCTTTAATAGCTGCCTGTCTTTTTTTTGTACTGCATAAAATGTTCCTCTGTTTTTAAATCCATGTTCTGAAGAGGAAGTATTGGCCTCCCTGATTTTATCTTCATTAGAAACAACTCAGAAATATCAACAAGGAAAGAACAGTAATGTAGACTGTAAGTGTATTTCATTATGGAGAAAAAAATGTTCACGGCCCAAGGGTGAAGTACCAGATACCTTTACTGTGAGCTGAACACATCTCTGCTTTCTGAAGTCCTATTATGAAGAGCATGAAACCTTAGAGAGTTTTCCAAGTGCAATGAAGATGGAGAAATGGGGATAAACTGTTTATACAAGCTTGAAGGGAGAAGAGGAACAAGGAGGCAGGTATTGCTTCCTGGTGACAGAGTCAATAGTTGCCTCTTGTGATCCCAATGCTGTACAGGCTCACCATGGTTTGCCTCAGACAATCTAAGTAGCAAGGATTTGAAATCCTGTCTTCCTCCATTAAGCCCCTGTAGTCACATTATTATCATACTTAATTATTATAACTGCTATTAATAATTCATGGCAAATTCTGAGTAAATCATAGGCAGATTGAAATAGGGACCATTTCTCTTTATGTATTTGGGCAATGTTTTGTGAGTCTAGATGTTAACACAAAAAAACAACCACATAATAGTAAAACGTTTTTCTCTCCCTGTGCCTTTCCCATTTTCCTTAGTTGTCCTCAAAAATGCTTTCAAAAGAAAGGACATGTTAGTATCTGTATTCCTACAGGCAGGTCAGCACCCACAGTCACTCAGCAGATCAATGTGGCAATCAACACTCACACACCTCCCTGTGCCTCTGAAGAGTCCTGTGCATGTTCTTTTCCTTAGACACTGCTTTGTCACAAGGCCATTGGTGCTGGCTGTTTTCCAAGGTGGGAGTGGAGAAGCAGGAGGATGTGTTAGAAAGTCTTGCCTTTCTGTGAACTTGATTTGTTTTGGAGTTAATTTCATTGGATTTCCTCTGTATTTTTAAGGCATGATATAATGCCTCAGTTTGCCAAGGGCTTTGGAGGACTTTTTAAAAAGACATTTTACTTCCCTCCTTTTGACTTTTTAAATATACACTGCTGGTTTTGACTCATTACCTGTCTCCCCCTTTCTGCAGCACTTGGTGTGTAAGTGCTTCAGCTCTGGGAACACACAGGAGATGATACACTATCCATACCTATTGTCAGAGCTTTCGGGTGATGCTGTTCATCTCTCTGGAAACAGAGTTGGGCCCTCTCTACTTTCAGAGAGACTTTTTTCCAAGCACTGCCAAGCCCCTTGCTATTGAAATTCAGAGCAGTAGCAAACTTCCCAGTATTCTTTATTCTATTCAGTCTCAATTCAGAAGCACCACATGTGTGTTTGGTTTGTGCAGGAAAGATTCATCACATTCTGGGGTCGGCTGCCTTGTCAGCTCCACAAACACAAACACATGGACACACAGAGAGGGAAGAAAAAAATGAGCTTCATATGCTTCATTCATGTCAGAACTCAACAACTTTAAGAGTGCAAATATTCTGCAGTCACTCATGAAAAGAAACTTTTAATAATAAATATCTAACAATTAATGGGCTGGTAGCTGCAGTTGTCTTCAGGGCATAATATCTAATTTCCTTGCAATGTTTCATATCCTTACTTTTCATGCTGCAACAGTCTATCATTAAAACCAAACGCAGGTTTCTATCACTTTTATTTATTTTTCAAATCAACTTATAAATCAGTGCCAGACCTTGTTACAGATGAGTTCCAATAAATTATCAGCTGTGGACAAATTCTGAATGTTAAACATTCTCTGTTTTTTCCTTTTTTTTTTCCCACCCCCACATACTGTGTTCCTGTGTCACCCTCTGAGAATGGAGTTCATGCAGGAGCTTTTGGAGGGGCTTTGCCCTCTTAAACAAGATGGGAACCCGGCTACATCATTATGTCATATTTAAATAATATTAAAATGTAAAATTGTTTGTTTCTCAAGTTAAAAAATACCTAGGGAAACGCACAGTTTCACACAGTCTGCAACATAATTTACATCTCTGGACTTTAGTAAAATAGACATCATTTCCTCTACTTCTGGCTGACAGGTAATTCCCAGAGCAACTTGTAACCCTAATCTAACTCACATTAATTCTTTTACCAAAATGCTCTGTCATTGCCCTTCGGAAGAAGGTCATAAATGCTATCATGTGCTGATGCTAACTTTTCCTTAGCTGATTTGTCACTTCTAAATTGGATTGTTGCAATTAGCAGTATATTGCTGGTTTTGATATGACTCTATCAGTTAAGTAAATTTTATTGCTAGTTTTACCAGTAGGCTGAGATACATCAAATGGCCTGAAGTGTCATAGCCTTGCATGGCTGATGGGAAGCTCTGGATATAGTAATTAGCAAAATAACCTTTAAAATGTTCTAGGTTCAATTAGCCTGAATGAACTCTGTAAGACATGAACATGTAAAGTAAAGTAAAGATGCACCCAAAGATGTTCATTTACAGAAAACCCTCTCCAAATATTGTGTTCTCTCAAAGTTTTCCTATTTTGGGGTCTCCCGCATTCTGCTTGGTTTTTCTTTTTTCTTTTTATTTTCAATCATTATGCTTCTTTTTTCTTTCACAGCTCTTGGGTTTTCAAAACTTTCCCTTTATTGTTAGACATCATGGATTTCAATTCCCACAGAGAGAGTATGATTTAGTCGATTTTACCTCCTTGAATTCAAGTAAACTTCAACCCATTCCAACCTTAAAGGGAATTAAGTGGAAACTAACCAGTGTTCCATTCATTATATATATGTATATATATATACACATATACATATATATACACACACACACACATGTATATATACATACACATATATATATAAAATAAAACCCCCTGTTATATGACCCTACTGTTACTTTATCAAGTGGCATTTGTGGTCATTGTCTAACATTTACCTTGCTGGGTAAATTAGGTCATTTGATATATTGTTGAGTGACAGACAATATTAATCCTTAGCATAAAATAGGAAATCCTTGAAGAAAAACAGGAAGCATTTCTACACAATGTGGCTAGACCATGGCATAGATGAGAGCCAGAAGTGCAGATTATGCACCCGTTTTAAACACTTTCTACCTGAATTAAAAAAAAAAAAAAATCTTGTAATTATACAGTGCCAACTTTTGGCTTCATCTGAATGCAGCAAGAAAATCCTTGGTGTGTGTTTGAGGTCTCTTCTGATTCCTGCCTAATGAATCTTTTTTAGTCTTTTTTATGCATCTCTTCCCAGGTACCTGCCATTATTTCAGTAAAGCAATTACTTTTTTTCCCCTAAATTCTTCATTTAAATACATGTCCTTGTAATCGGCCAGATGAAACTGCCTTATATTCCTATGGCAAAGTAATTATATGTATGACTTGCTTCTCCTTGTCCCTCAGATTAAACGCTCTTCAGGGCAAAGATGCTGTTGGTTTCATGGTCTGCTCTGCGTCCACTGTCAGCACAACAGCAAGTGCACCAATGAGCACAGGTATAGAGCTGAGCCACATATTCTCCCTCTGATTAAAGATGTAACTTTATCTGCTCTACAGAAGCACTTACTTTGTTCTGTTGCTCAGTCCCCATGAGTGACCGACAAGGAAAATCAAGGGTATCTTGAGTTGCAAAACATGCAAATCCTGGGACAGAGCAAAACTTGAACTTTGCTGCCCTGCCCTACTAAATTTCAGTCAGTCCATTTATGCTGTTTGTGTGATACAAAAAACTGCCTAGAGCAAGTACTGAGCTGGGAATGTGCAATTCACAGCTTTCCTGAGGAGGCATATTTTTAAATCTGGACCCAGTGAGGAAGAGCAATTGATTTGATCATTCCCCTTAATTCCATCTATGTGACAAGAAAATTGGGGTAAGAAGCAGAGACAACCTTTTCCATTCTCTGTACTGAGTCTTTTGAGTTTATTTCAGAAGTATTTAATATTGCTGATAGGAGTGCACTTATATATCCATTTAAATCCTGCAGGGGATAAGCAACAGGAGAGATGTAACCACACAAAATGGGGATGAATTTGTGCTTATAGAGAGATTTCGGGTTCCTGGGTCAGCATGAGGAAAAGTTCCCAGTGCTTCCACAGACTTTTGTCACTCCTGCACCACTCAGGTGATGCCACTGAAGCTGCACAGGACTTGGAGCTCTCATCAGTGGTTCTGCCTGTCAGCAAAATGTCTTGGCAGCATAACCTGGTCCTATGAGATGGTTCTATTATTCTAACACATATTCTATGCACCTTAACTGCAACACAGACAGATCAGTTGTTCATCAAGAAAATACCCAGTTTCCATTACTTGTGATGCTGAACTACCACCAGTTTGAACCCCAGATGCTTTCAACAAGAAGTTTAAATTCATACTGAGATGCCTAGACTTAAGCTGAGATCTAGCTGCCTATGCTCAGTGTCACTGAAAAGCAGGACACTTTTATTTATGTGTTTATACAGAAGCTGATTTCAGGAACCCAGACTGAAAATTAAAAACTGATATGGATATTTAATTTCTGAGAAATTTCTTTCTCTATCTTCTAAACTCCTCGTGCTCTTGCACTATATAGATGAAGTTGCCTTATAGTCTGACTTCAGGGAAGTATGAATTGGGACTACAGCTTCTATCTGCAGATCTCCCATTGACTTCCCATGGAGTTTAGGGCAAATCTCATTCTTTTCCCACCTACACTCTCTCAGATCCCACAACAGATTATTTGGAATGCAAAGTACCAGAATTGCTGTCAGGCCTAATTAATTTTCAGGGTGCTTGGAGTTGTTTGAATGAAAGGTGCTAGAGAAGGGGAAAGGTACACACTATATTATTGTTATTGTTGTTATTTCACAGGAGCCCTGTCCATTGTTCTCAGGAGCAGCCTGTGCCAGGTGGAAGACTGCCTTCCAATCTTTCTAGACACGAGCTCTATTAACATACAAACGAACAGGTCACACTATTCTTGGAGCAGAACTCTTTAGCATGTTAATGACAGATTCACACTGGTGGCCCCTAAGTGCTCTGGAGAAATACAGGTTTTGCTTAGTGCTTAATAAAAAAGCCATCATAAAATATGCCACTTGGGACCAATGAGTATTGTCACAAGAGATGAAAAGGAAGAGGAAAATTACAGAGATTTATCTTTTCCTGGGTGCCAAGTGTGGCTTCCACTGGTACTGGAATCTCCCTGTTACTGCAGCATTTATTCACAGATACTCGGCCAAGGCATACATGAGGCTAATGTAAATTCTCAAATGAAGGCTCAAACAAAGGGCCTTAACTTCTGTTTTCTGGGCACCTGAAATGACAACCATTATCTGTGGCTTAGAAAAGAGACCATAGTCAATATGGACTAATATGGTGGTGGCTGCTAGGAGCCATGGGATGGACCCATAGCCATCATATCCTGCCCCTAAGGTCACCAGAGGACTGCTCCAACTCAAGGACTGGTCATTCAAGGACTGATCTCACAGCTCTGGCTACGTAGTTTGGTCCTTCTGTGCAAGATGAGCATTTCTGAACATCTGGTCCTTCATGTAAACAGATGAGATCTTTTTACATTTATGGCCACAGTAATATGCAGTACTTCACAGCTTCAGGTATATTTTAGATGTGACAAGGCATAGGAAAAAACTCCTGCTCCTTATTTCTTACAAAGCACAATTTAAAGAATATTTTTTTTGATCAGGGATTCTACATGTCATTTACATGAGTTGTGGATGAGAGAAAAAAAGATTTGCTTGAAGGGCTTTATCCATAGCCTAAAGAAGTAAGCAGAAACCACTCTCCTTGATTCTCTTGGGCTTTGTACCAAGCCCTCAGTTAGGAATGACATTTTATTGTTGAAAAAAAAATTGTTTGGTAGCAATATATGTGTGCATGCCTTTAAAAACAGTCTTCTGTTAAAACATACTAGATTAATTTTCCTCTGTCATTTTTAGTTGAGAAGCAAACAGCTTCAACAGGGTGCAGGGGTGCACAGCAGCATTACCCATACCCAGTGCTTGTTGCTTGCTACATTGTCCATTATAGCAAAGGTGAGTTGTTCCATAAGGGGAAAAACACTTTAGGGCTTCCAGCAGCCAAGCACAGAGATCAAGCAGAGCTCTGCAGCAGCCAGAGGCTGTCCACATGCTGCTCCAGCCAGAAATGCTCTGTACACACACTGAAAATCGTGGCAGGGATTTCAAGATGTCATGCTGACACTGATGTTGCCATTTTAAATTCAATCAATTAATATTCTAAAGAGGCAAAAACATTGCAGTGGTAGGTATACCGCTGCTGCCCTCATGCAGCTAAACATTATAACAAGTGCTGGTACTAAGTGGTTTTATGAGTCCCATAAAGGTTAGATCATATCTTTGAGGATCCCATGTATTTTTTCTCTTTTTTTTTTCTGATTAGTTCATTTTTATTATTATTAGCTATAGTGAGGGAGCTTACCCAGAAGTGAATGAGAAAATGAAACTGAAAAGCAGTTAATTGGTACTTTAATTGCACAGATCCAGGCTTTGAAATTCCAGCAGCAGACCGAAGTTACAATATTTACAGGGAAAAGAGCAACAGAGATATTTCTTTGCAGGCTTTTAATTGGAATCCTAATGAAATCACCTTGTGAAGGTGTGCAATGCCTGAAGCATGTGATGGTGAAGGAGGTGACTCTGTGCATTAGCATTCACAAAAGTACAGCCTTTGACATGGTTTAGCCACGGTCTTCTCAAAGCTTCCCAGCTGTGGGGAAAGCAAACTTTGCCACTCCAAGAGCAGGAAGCTGAGCTTTCCAGTATATCTTTCTAGGCTTTCTTGGCAGTGAATGGGAAAAGAGAGGTTCCTCCAAGAGGCAGCAGTGGATACAGGTAAGGACCCCTGTGGGATGGGATGGGACTCTGGCTTTCATTCATGTGTTTAACCTTAGGAAAACTGGAGCCTCACCCCAAGTAGATGCGCACGGCTGATTTTCACATGGAATGAAAAGCTGACACAGAACATGGCCTGTACCCAGCTCAGTACACAGGAGAGTTTTCCTAGGCTCTACAGCAATGACCTAGACCCAGATCAGGCGTATCCTCCAAATGACATTCCTGTCACTCTCCATCAATCAAAGAGGAATAAGGACCTGAGCAGACAACACTGAATCAGTGTGGCTTGGGTACTCCTGCAAGTGTAGAGTAATAACCATCATGTTACATTTCCTAAGGATAGATAAGTCTAGGGTATGTCCATATTCTTAGGCCACTGCAATTTTGGAAATGGCAGAAAAAAAAATCAGGCTTTTTATTTTTCTGCCAGGGGTTTTATGCAGGAGGATCTATCCTGATTCCTACGAAATTGCTATTTCCATAACTGTGAATGTGCCAATAAGAGTACTAGTGTACTTAAAAGAATAAACCAGCATGATACTAATTTGTTAATGTTTGAAAAACTTGGCCTGGAATAAGGAATATTTGTGTCACATGGGAGTCTGCCTCTGAGGGAACAGTGGTATTTTGGTCAGCATTCTGAGGTTTTTTGCACCTACAATGAGCATGATATTTTCAAAGATGTTGCCTGCCTAGCAGACTTCATTAGGACTTAGCAGAACTGGCTTTGAGGAACATTTTGAGACATCAAATGAGAGACATTAAATAAGGCTCCACCTGAAAACTCCCCTTTTATCTGATTTTAACTCTCTTCTAGTGCATTGCTTGTTCACAGAAATTTTCCATTCCTATTACAGAGACAGCAAAGAAGAAGGAAGAAACTAACTTATCAGCCTAACTGAAGATGAACATGACCTCACTCATTCATCAAACAGAATCAGAGTCGAGACAACAGCGTCAGTAAATCCCATTTGTGATCTCTCACAAAAGTCCTTTTATTAATCTACCACTTTGAAATATAATTCATTACACACCAAAGGCTCAATAAGTCACCCAGGAAGCAAAAATTTCTAAGAGAACCTCATGTTTTACCAAAACCACTAAAACAGTCCAAGGCTGCTAAGAACAAAGACAGCAGCTAGTTGAAAGATCACTTTATCCTCTAGTGTCTGGTTAAAGGCCTCCATTAAACACATCAGCAGGGGAATCCAAGATGTGACACTACCCAGATATCTACTGCACTACTAGACTAATAGCATGAGTCTTAAGCAGGGCAAGAATTTTGTTTCATATAAAGGATTAAATTCACTTTCAGAGGAAAGCACCAGTTTTTATATGAACATCTCAAATCCTGTTTCTCATCCCTCATATCTTCTTTCCTTTGCAAAATATCTTTTTTAAAATGCAACTTTTCAACCAAAGATGCATGTGGGTTTTAGCTTGCATGACAGATGAGCCAGCACATACTTAAGTTGAATTAATGCCATCAATTGCATTGTGCCCATACCTACTCTCCCTGAACTCGGTAGGAGGCTGGTGAGGGCAGAGTACTGAGTTGTTTGGCAACAGCAAGGATTGTAAAGTCTTTTGGAATTTATGGGAGCACAAGAGGCCATGCCTATGTAAGATCTCATCCAAGTGTGAAGGAGAATGGAAACAGAGTAGGAATATTTATAGAAGCTAGCAAGTGACATTTTGTGGCTAATCTTACTCAAGAAATCATTCTCCTCCATTCTGATCTTAACACATAGATTAGACAAAACTAGACTAGACTAGAATAGAATAGAAATTTCTTTTGGAAGGGACCCACAACAATCATCAAGTTCAATTGCCTGCTATAAAACCACTCCATTCTTCTCTCTCTTCCTCCATATATACATATGGGTCATTTATATGGTATCTGCATTCTCCAAATAAACAAAAAATGTGCAAAATTTGAGACTATAGAATTTAATTATAAATTTAATGATAATAACTTTCAGATGGAGATGGATTATCCATTCCATCAGCTAAGTAACCTTTTGATGCACCTTTGATCTACTCATTTGCAAATGTACTTCCACATTAAACTTACTGCCTCTCTTTCATTCAGATAAATTCAATTGTGTAACTTCAGGGCATTTATCCATGAGTATTTTAGAAAAATCTTTCTGAGAGTCAGTAAAGAAAACACGAAACCTTATCTCTGAGAATAAAGTAGTATATGTCTGGTTAGAGTATTCTGGATGCTGCACAACCAACATGATACTGTATTTAGGGGGGGAAAAAAGAAGACTAATTTTTACTTGTTGGGACAGATCCAAAACACAGCCATTTAAGAGGTCTGTTAACTTCCCTGAGGTCTGGATGAAGCTTCCAGTCTAGGAAGCAGGGTGCTGCAGTGCACTCCAACAGCAGCAGTAGCCCTGGCAGTTATCTTCACCCCTAAACATATCCAAAAAGCAATTTAACGCACCAGCAGCAGTTGCCTATTAATCGGGCTAGAAAAAACAGGTAGCTTGGGAGGGTGGGTTTAAAAAGAGGAATGTGGCACTATTATGTATTGCTTGCAAAGTAAACAAGCAACATCAGTATAGTCATTTCCTAATTACGAGCTGTTTCATAAACTGTAAATGCTAACATGGGAGAGGTAAATCATAGCAATTTAATTAATAAAACACTTTAGACAATTAAATCCATATGTGCGTGTCCTGGGGCACAACATCAATAATAGAAGCTTGCAGGCATATTTTGGAAATTTTATGCAATCATTTGCAGATCTTGTAGTCAATAATTGGTACAAACTGTTTTAACTCTTCCTTGCCCAGTCTGGAAAACTGAAAGGAATGGCTAATTACTATTATTATTATTATTGATTTCATTACTGTTATTTTGTTGACAATTTTTCCATTCTATGTGTATATTTTAAAATTATTTCTCTACAGGCTACAAAATGAATCTGATTTCTTTCTTACATGTGTGTTAGCTTTCTACGCAGTATAATGAATTAACTTCATCCTGGGAAAGTAATAGACTTGTTTTTCTGGTCCACAGAGCTAAACTAAAATTTGCACGTACACTACAACTTTGGGCTCTGAAGTCTGAGTACAATTTCTGAAGAATGGGACTTGAACTCTGGAGTTTAAGGATCTATTTGTAAGCAAAGGTGTCTTTACAGATTTTGGAGACTCTAAGCACAGAGCTGAAAGGTGATTTAGATGTTCAGAGAGGCTACCTCATGTGTGCAATAAGGCAGACTAGGGCTGTTATCCTGATACTTCACAAACCAGGCTGACAGCAATCCAGAAAATAAACTGAACTCCCATGTACCAAGAAAGTGCTGGGGTCTTCCAAGGCTCATTAAGCCTGGAGAAGGAAATAGCATGGATCCCATCCTCACCCTGGCTCCCAGCTAATTTCCAGTGTCCATGTAAAGCTTTGTTCTTACCATTTCAGGCAATAATGAATCCAGCCCTGGCAACATCAAAGCGTGGTATGATCTTTGAATCACTATAACTGCATGTCCTCTGGGACAATGCAAATCACAAAGACTTTTAAAGCAATTAATGGATTCAGCCCCATTTACATCAAAGTTCCAGTTCTGATTTATGCACTGCCATGATAGCAGTGCCTCCTGGGGACAAGCCAGTTCACAAAGTCCCAGAAGCAGAATATAAATGCTGGGGACATCTTCAGTTAAGGGGATCTCACAGAGAGTAGTCTTCCAGTAGAGATCAAACAGATGTTAAATCTCCAGGGAAAACAGCCAAGCCTTCTGAGAAACTCCACTTTGAGCCATACACGTAGTTTAAGTAAGTCCCTGAAGCTTAACTGTCTATTCACTGTAAACCTTAAATGTCCACCCACTTCCCAAAAAGAGACAAAGAAGATATTTAATCCCAAACATGGAAAATTTGCCAAAGACTTCATGAAATCCACCAGGGGTTTCACCATGTCTATTGCTGTCATATAAAAAACAATGGATGATGGTTTAAAATTGTTGAACAGATAAGTAGAGAGATGAATTAGTTGGTAAAGTGTCTTTGCTCTTTACTTATAAAGATAGTATGGGGAAAAAAAATCCATTCTTTGAGAGCACACTACCAATTACCATGAATTCCATCTTCCCTTGAATTTTTTGTTGTCTCAAGTTGTGTTAAGTATTGCTATAACCTTTCTCTCAGCAGAAAATCAAGAGATTAAACACGTCCCTCTTCCTGATCTTTACAGATGATGTTTCCAGTGCCTGCTTTTATATGCAGGATCAGAATTTCACACACTTCAATCTGCAGAGCATTTGAGGCTTTCTGAGAAAGTAAAGTAAGTATGAATCACTGGTGCTGTTACTGATAATGATGTGAAAATATTTGTTTGTAGGGAGAGAAAAAATCAGGAATCTTCTGGAAATGTGGATTAAGGAGCCTGAGAAGTTTAAAAATTTCAGTGTTCAATTGCAAATCATTGTAAATTGAAGCTTATTTTTTTCAAATTCCTTTTTAATTATTATTATTCAGTTATTTAGTAATTCAACAGAGCAGTTCTATTTTAAACTATGAGGGCACTTGTGGAATGAAATTCTGACATAAGGGATGTTGGTTGTAACTCTGTGGGCCATTATCAAGTAAATTGCCAATATATAATAATGACTATTTGCTTTTTGGTTTTATTTATAATTGTTTTTTCTACCCTGTAGAACACAGTAAAACTCTTCTGGCTCATGCATGTTTTCACAGCGTGGAACAATATCAAAATGAATAATGTTGAGGTGGTTACTAGCAAAGCATTATGGAGAGTATGTTTGTTTGACATCATTTATATGTAAATCCTGCTCCAGTTCATTGAGATGTTAGGCAATTTCAGAGCCCTGCTGCACTGCCTTGCTACCCTCTCACAGGAGTTACCTCTGTTACACTGCTTTGATTCCTGATACAGGCTGGCCTCCTTCCTTGGATGAGAAGTGAGCAAATGCCCCCAGCACACCTCAAGTCCCATCACTCAGCTCGGCTGGTGCATGTTGCCTCTGATAACACTGCTGCTGACTGCTGCTCCTCCAACCCTGTCTTGCCATCTGAGAATAATTTTCCTTTTGGTTTTTTTTTGGTGACTCAGCACTCCTTTACTGCAGAAAATCTTGAGTGAAAAGAGAGAACAGACATGCAGTGTTCTGAACTGGCACCCCTCTTGGCTGTCTCCTTTCTCCAGTTTGGAGCTGTGAGGGAGCTGAGACATCACCTTGTGTAGCACTGTCCCTAGGGGGCTTCTGCAGGGCTCCATCCTCGGCCCTGTGCTCTTCAATATCTTCATAAATAACTTAGATGTAGGACTTGAAGAAATACTAAGTTTGCAGACAGCACTAAATTGGAGGAGCTGTCAACTTTCTTGAGGGCAGAGAGGTCCTGCAAAGACACCTCAACAAACCAGAGGAGTGGACAATCACCAGCTGTATGAAATTCCACAAGGAATGGTGACAGATTCTGCACCTGGGATGGGGCAACCCTGAACATACAGACAGACTGGGGAATGAGAGGCTGGAAAGCAGCACCATGGAAAGGCACCTGGGGGTCCTGGTCAGTGGCAAATTGAACACGAGTCAGCAGTGCCCTGGTAGCTAGGAGGGCCAAGCGTGTCCTGGGGGGGCATCAGGCACAGCATGGCCAGGTGGGCAAGGGAGGGGATTGTCCTGCTCTGCTCTGCACTGGGGCAGCCTCACCTCCAGTGCTGGAGGCAGGTTTGAGAGGCACAATATAAAAGGATATAAAGCTGTTAGAGAGGGTCCAAAGGAGGGCTACAAAGATGGTGCAGGGCCTTGAGGGGAAGCCTTACAAGGAGAAACTGAGGTAATTTCAATTGGCTTCAATTTTTATTGTTTGAGGTGCAGCAGCAAACCAATCCATGTAATTTAAATTCATGATAAGTAGACTGTGCAAAACACAGATCTTACTGTGAGATGTGGCCTACAGAATGCTGCCACCATCAAGGTGGCACCTTTTGCTATGTGCCTAAAAAAAGGAGTGAAACTCCTCAACAGGGATGATGTTGGTCTTTTTATACCGTATGAGCCTGCTTTCCCCTTACCCAGAAAAGATATTCATAAAACAGTAGTTGCTACTGGCTGCCAGATATGCTCACCTGTAAAGAGTAAAAGCATCATGACCTAGGGTGAAGCTGGGAGGAAGCACTGTGCATGTTAGACAGCCTTCCCTCAGGCCCTGAGGGCAGCTGAAGGGAGGCCATTGCAAGGGAGGTGGCCAGAGGTTCCCTCAGGGATGGGATATTGTCCTTCTAGGCTGGATTCCCTCCTATGGTCACCAGACTGAGGTAGAATCTTACAGATGTTCCAGATACTGAGTGTTTCTGTGGCCTCTGTCAGGGAATGGGGACACCTATTGGTGGGATATAATCATCATCATCTTCCTCTTCATCATCATTATCATTGTAAATTATCACTGTTATTATAGTAATAGTTATTGTAACAATGACCATAGGAAAAAGAAAAAAAAGTCCTCACTGATGCTTTAAAACAAAATTTTCTGGCCAGATCATTGAGATTTAGAGAGCACTGGAAGTGTTTAGCACATATGCTGAATTTTGAGGAACACACTTGTTTATTAAAAGGAAGGAATCATACTGTCATTACTAGAGAGGAAAAGTGATGTGAATCCCAACAGCTCCCTGATATAGCCAAAAGTGATTGCAGTCAAAAACTAAACACGGTCTATTTCTCACTGTAATGATGAGGAGGGGTTATTAAAAAATATTATTTCAATCCATGAGAGCCTTCTCACTGTCAAAATTTAATGCTTTTTCTCTCTTCACTTCATTTGGTAGTAATAAAAATATATTTTCAGGACATTGTATGACATCATGGGGTTTTTTGGTAATAATAGCTACATGGGTTTAGATATCTCCCCAGTAAATTATAATTTAATTTTCAGCTATTTAAAGGTCACTCTGAATAATATATATGCTGCTTAATAATCAGTTAAAATAAAGGCACCTTTCAGGAGTGTAGGCTAATAGCGGCATTGCCTTCGCACAGGCCTTTGCTGTTTTCATTTGTTGTATGATCAGTGAAGCAAGAGAGAAGTTCCCCTCATATGCCCGAGCCAGATCTTCAGTCTCTCTTTCTTCCTCTTTTTAATGGGAGGAACAAAAACCTTTTCGCAATCAGCAGTAATCTCTCCAAAGGTCTTTTAATTTAAAAAGTCATAAGTGTTAATTAGCTATTATTAAGTGCCCCCTGTATAAATTAACGTGATTGATGAAAAAATTAAGGGTAATGAAAAATGTAGCAATGCATGTATTTTTAAGAGACTATATTAAAGATGAAAGTCCCCAAAGACAGAAACTAAGGCCTGCTGCACCCGTGCCCTGCCTTTATTAGTATTAGTAATAAAAAATATATAGATATATATCTCAGGAATGCACGTGGATATATGTTGGACATACCCGTTTTAATATACTTCTCACTTCATTGAGCTTTGAATACCTCTTTGTCACAAAGGCTTATTCCAGTGTGATATAATGTCCAAATTCTATTTGGTTTGTGCACCAAAATGAGCTTCTTTGAAATTGGAAACTGAGATCCAGAGTTAGAAGGAAAAGAGAACTGAACTAACCGAATGACTGTTTTTCCCTTAATTTTGTATATACCTCAGCAGGGCACTACTGTATTTTACAAAACAAGTTCTTGTTTTATCAGTATCTTGTTTTATCAGAAAAAAATTAAGTTAATTTTAAAAACAAACAAACAAACAAACAAAAGGTGGGGTTTTTTCTCCACAAAGCTGATTTTATTTTCTGCTACAGTCTATAACTGCACTGGGTTCTGTCACCTGTTGGCCTACATGAACCAGATTGACCCATTGTTTTAACAGCATTTCACAAGAAACAGGCTGTATTAGGCCACAGTGACTGCACATCAAGAGATATTTTCCAGTGAAAAACATTTGAATAAATGATATCAGATCTGGATATTTTATTTGCCTTCTTCTCAACTACCCAGAAAATATTACTTTGCATCATGTAGACACTACTTTACTTGTATTTCTGGCCTCACATGAAATCATAACCATAATGGGACCTACACTATATTAATACCCATTAAGAAATAGTTCCCACCAAAAACTAGGCTGGCACTACAGAGAGAAGGACTAGGAGAAATTCATTACTAGCCCTCTTACATGCTATGAGCTCAGAATCCCTCTCAAAGAGATGGGGACTTAACCCTTGACTACAGCACTCCGCTGAGGTGTGTGAGCAGAAGAAGTTTCACAATCTGCAGCTGTGACAAGGCCTGGATTCAATGACCCCGTGTCATGTAGTGTGGCTCTCATACCTGCAGCACTCCTCTGTTGCTCCACCTCCTGTTGCCTGGTCAGCAGGTTAGGGGGCTGTGAACCTGTGGGTTGTGTGCTGGCTGGCCAGACCAAGGATTCTGCATGGCAAAAGTGGTTTGTGTTTGCTGGCTCTGGGTAGCCTGCAAAGTGTCCAATCTCTCACGAGCAGGTAGTCCCTAAAAGTGGCTTCAGAGGATTCATGAAGTCTCCTTCCCTCAATCCAGCCCCCAGCAAACTGGCAGTATCTGTCTGTAATCTTAGCTGATGAATCTGAGGCTGAATGTGATCCAAGGTATCAGATGGTCATGAACAGCACAAGCTTATAAGCCTGTTCTCCTTATTTTATTTTGTTTTCATTCTACAGGTTCTTCATCCCAGTTCTGCATCTTGTTAACTAAGCTAAATGGGATTTAAACTGCACAGTTCTACAGAATGTGAGCCCTGGAAGTTCAGACTAACTTGTATGGTTTAGAAACCAGCATAACTCAAAGTATTGGTATATGTGACATATGACATTAAACCTGTCCAACACCTTCCAGTATGAGACCATATTTTTCATTTGCTCATCAGCTTTTTTCATTTAATTAATTAACTGTAGTGAAATAATTTTTCAGGGCAAGAATCTATGCCTCGCTAATGGTTTTAAAGCAAAAAAGGCTAAATATTTTTGAGAGAAAATTCGGTTTTCTGGTTCTAATAAAAGAATCTTGCAGTTATTCGTTGATTATATGCCCCACATTTTATGCTCTAGTGCAAAAGTTGGAAAGTGGGAAGAACATACTAAATATATGCCTTTAGCACAAATTTGATCAAATCTCAAATCTCTATAAACCCTCTGTGAAGTCTGCTGTCAAGAATTGGAAAGATTTTGACAGCTGAAGTCTCTGAAGAGCCTGACTGCATTAAGCAGCCCCATGCAATGAGCAAGGTGCACGTGCACTGCTCCCAGAGGGCTGGGCATTCTTTAGCCAAGAGCTCCAGGGGAGAAGAAAAAAAATTATCTCAACATACCAGAAAAGGAGAAAAGACCAAAAGAACAGCTATGTTAAGTCAGATCAAAAGATCATCTAATCCAATACCTTTTTTCTGACGGTGATAAATAGTAGATTCATAAGGAAAAGTATAAGAATAAAGCACGTATGAAATAATAGTAGCCTTGAATATTCCTCAGTTTTCTGAAAATTTGCAACTCTGGAACTTCTGGAGTCAGAGGTAGTTTCTGTTTATGAACTCATCACCAGATTTCTCCTTAATGAGCCTGTCCAGTTCTGGACTCCGAGTGAACCTCAAGCTTCCATAGTACTGGAAGAATTGCTATGACAAACCTTCTTTCTTTTGTTTTGAATTTTTTCCTATTCCTTTAATATCCCAATAGGTGTTGTATTGGAAGATGAACAAATGTGTCTATGGTTTTAACTTTCATTCTGCACAAACAGAAGTTGAGTCTAGTGAAAACCCAGAGATGAACATAAGATATTCTTCTAATGCATGATAATATATAGAAGTGGTATTTCAGTTGTAACAAATCTCTGCTTGTGAGATTAAAAAGACTTACACAGAACCATAGAACAGTTTAGACTAGAAAGGACCCACGTGGTAGAATGGTTTAATCCCAGCACCAAGCAGGCCCAACCAGGTGCTCAGAGACTTGGCCTGGCAGGTTCAGAATATCACCTAAGATGAAAAGTGTGCAGCCTCTCTGGCAACGTGTACCAATATTTGACTGTTCTCATTGTGAAAATTTGTTTCCTAATATCTAAACAGAATTTTCTTATTGCATCTTGGTCCCACTGCCCATCACCCTTTAAGTATGAACCATCCTTATACTTTCTTGGATGGTAGAAGACAGAAACAAAATCTCACCTCAAACAGCCTCTTTCCAAGTGAAATCACCTAGTGAACTCCTCAGCCACCCCTCATATACCTTGTGTTTCCACCTCCAAACATCTTGTTGGCCCTGTACTGAACTCATGTCAGTATGACAATGTCCTTTTTATAGCAGGAAGACCAAAACTCAACACAGTGCTCAAGATGCAGAATTACAGGGACATGTTCATTATTTTTACTTCCAAGTAGTGTCCCTGTGCCCCCAGACACCTATACAAAGGTTTTATATTTGTTGTTAGTGAACAGGCATGGAATGAGAGCACTAGGAAAAAGTTATTGGGTCGTTGGAAGAAGTAACTGGAGGCCAGTTTCCAAGAACACAGCAGCCCCTGAGCCTCATCTGGTATTAACCATCACAGCTGCATTCAAGGCTATGAAAGCATGTAAATTTATATTAGCTGAGAAAGTGATGTGCTGCCCAAGCCATGGGAGCCAGTCACAGAAAGTCTATTTCTTTTTCTCAGTGATCCCATAACAGAGTAAATCCTTACTAATTTGCATTTAAATGTAGAAGAAAAATACTCTCTGAAGGTCTAGTAGATCTGCTGACTTGGAGAAAAGTGCACAGCACCAACAGAAAGATTCCCAGTGATTAAAGTAGACTATATTTGACTTTTCCATGAAATGTACACTCAGTTATCAGGTACTATTATTCCTCATAATCTGCAGCTCGAGAAGTCACTCTGACACAGATCTTATGTCACCTATTTGCACAGAGTCTCAATTATTCAAGAGCAAAACCCTTTTGCACTTTGTTTAATACGGAAAATAAATTGATCAAACCACCAAGCCAACATTTACAAACTAGAAAGGTTTGGTTTTTTTACTAGAAGCCAGTAGAAATATCTACCCACTTCAGTAAAATCAAAAAATGCTTTTAACTGCACAAGGCCTTACTTTGTGAAAAAGAATACCCTTGGATTGTGTTTGAACATGTACAAAAAATCTGCAAATTTTGTGCCTCGCTATACTATAAATCACTCCTCCATAATAATGCCTTCCTGTCCAAGCACACTAATCAAATCTCTTCCCTGTCACTGGAATTATTACATTTTAACAAGCACAGGATTTAATCATCAGTGCAGGCTTTTCATGCATTTGCTTCATTCAGGTCTTGACAGCAAACCTTTACTCATGAGTTGTCCTTAGAGTGGTGGTTTGATTACCATTTTGACTACTCATGTGAGTAATACTTTCCTGTGTCAGGCCTTTAATTAGCTGAATGCTTTCAGACATATTTCTATAAACTGCATTTTCTCTGTGAACCATGGTATCCTTTCTCCCTCCCTCATGTTAATGACTTGGGCAGGTATATATTTGCCTGATGTATCAATCACTTTCTCCTCACTTTCTACACATATAAAATCTTTCTGATTGCTTCTCATGAATTTTAAGAAGCTTCTTTGATAGAAAATACCTCGGCATCTGTATTGCATGTCATGTAGGATTCAATCTTTTGTGACTGAAATACAGGGCACTGCCCAGCTAAAACATTAGCCCACATTGTTCTCAAACTTGCCAGCTGCTTTGCTTCTTTGTCTTTCTGATGCCCTCTCATGGCTTCTGCAGCTTGGAGGTCATCAGTTCATGTTCACAGGTCTCCATCAGCATCCAGGGGTGACTACAGATGTTGCTAAGGTGATTTCTTTAATTAGATAAGTAGCTGTTCATTGGCAGAATATGTTACACCTGGGGCTAAAAATTACTTTCTGTAATATATTAATCTATTCCTGTTAGAGACTTGAGGTGAGAAAGGAGAAGGAACTTACAAAACTTGATGAACTGTCTAATTTAACTTGTTATTCAAAATGCTCCATTTTCTATATAAAATGATGGATAATCAAAAGTTAAAATTCATCTGCAATACCAGGGATGTCCCGCAGCCAAATGTTTGTTTACAGTCCTTTTGTTCAGTGTCATATATTCAAGGAAGACCAATCTTACAAGATTTTACAAGTTGTGTAAGGATTAAAAATCCTACATCAGAACCTGAAAAGTGGTCACCCTATAGCTGCTTTCCCAGTAACTCAGATGAGTAAATCAGTTCAGTGGACTTTGTGGGAAAGCAGCTGAGTGAGACACATGCAAATTAAGTCCTGCTAAGTCGTTGTGATAACAGTAATATCTATAGAGGGCTGAAATGGAAGCTGGGAAGGTAACTTGTAACGCTCTGCTGGATTAGTCAGGGCTTTCCCGTCATTGTGCTTGAGTTAGAGGCTGGAATGCCAACTGAAAGAAAGTTTGACAAGGAAATTCCCATTGTGCTTTGCTCCATTTCTCTTTGGCCCCCTATGATACATCATGTTGAAACTAATTCTGACAAGTGATGAAGAATCTCAGTTCTCAAGCTCATCCAGGGATTATTCTCCCTTATCCACCTTCAGGGAAAATTAATTTGTTTGCTTATAAAATATTTATTTTATATTCAAGTGTTATTTGCAGTTTCAAATCTAAAACACTCAAACTCTCTTTAGTTTGGAGGAATGGGAAAGTGGATCCAGTTTTCACATGCGGATAATAATGTTGTGGGTTTTTCTCTGTTGGACCAAGTTTCAAAAAGGGCTGACTTTCCACATCCTCAGAATTTTTTTCTCCAATGAGATTGTGAACAAAAAGGCAGAAGCTTAAAAACAAACAAACAAAACACTTTAAAAACACAAACAAAACTCAGGTTTGCTCTTTTCTATAATGTCTATAAGACTCAACTCCTTGATTGATAAAAGACTACACAATTTCTGTAAGATCCCACGAATAGCAAGGGGAATGTGGACTCTTTTTTTCTGGCATGAAAAAGGCCTAAGCTAACAAGGGAAAAGGGGATTGCAAATGAGGATTTTCAGAATTGTACCCAAATTCTAGACAATGAAAAGTATCTAAGTAATGAAATTAATTTTCCAATGCAACTATGTCTATTTTACTACTACCGTTGTTCCTAGTGAGGATTTGAGGTCATCTCAAGCAGACTGGTCAGTCCATACCCTCAGATCAGAAACAACTTCATCAGATTCCAAATTCACCCTTGGGTATTGCAGATCATATGGGAAACAAGATAATTGAATGTTCTGAGAACCCTAGAAGCTGATTCAAGAAACTGCCCTAGATAAGCCTGATAGGTAATAGGAGGAGGGAGTTTTAGCCTTAACTCTGAATATCCCGGCATCCACCATTCATACAGGCAATACTTCACCAGGCAACTGCAGCCTTGGGAATGCAGGGGGCAGTCTCCACAAATGTTATGAGTCCTGTGATATTAAGAAATCTCCACTGGCTCAATGAATCAAGTTCTGTCACTTCATAAGCCTCCTCAGTAGCACTAGGGGGTTGTTGTACCTCTGTAACACTAGCAATCACAAGAGAGCAAAAAATTCAATATTTTTCTCTTGTCGTTACTCCTGTTTCACTTGTGCATATCCTTCTACTGCTAACTGCAGTTGTACCACCTTATGGCACAGATTTACACACCTGCACCACAAAACATATGAGTGGGATGTCTGCACCCAACAATGAAGGGGCCTTAGAGCTGTGATTTCCACTCTTGTCAAGTTCGGTCTCAAACAGCTTCCAAAAGTTCTTGAGACACAGATATGTTTTCCCACTCCAGGTCTTCTTAAAAGGCACTGGAAAGCTCAGCTGTATGAGAGAAAAATATTGCAACTGTCTTGCTAAAGGAGGAAAAACAGAGCAAACCACACTGCAACTGAAAGCCCCTCCCTGTCAATAAAGCAGTTTTACAGCAAAAACATTTAGTTTTATTTTGTTTTTCATTTATTGCTATAAAGTCCTAACTGTCTTCAGGAAAAGAATGAATTTGACAGTTTCATGTTGACTCTTACATTTCCCATTACTGACTCTTTTCATCTCTGTCCTAGAGCAAAAATACATTTCCCTTTTTAAGCTTTTGATGATAAAAATCTCATCTGTAACCTCATAAATGATCCTTTATTATCTATATTAATAATGAATAAATGTCTGTTGAATACCCCTGATCCTTTGCATTAATAGAACCAGATGTATTATAGATAACCTTTTGATTTAACAGCACAAACTGTGAAACAATATTAAACCAGCAAAGGACTGATCTTACTGGAGTCACTAAGGTCAAAATTATAAACATTTCTTTCATTTCTATTTGTAAATTATTCCATTATGCAGAATCAGTCTCCATCATTTATTTTTGAGAGAGGTACCACACTAGCTGCAGTCCTGGAAATAGAGCTCATAAATAATACCTTGAATAATTTTTTTAAACATTTCCGTCTCTTCTACTTCTCCTTCCTCATGCCTCCTGATGATCTTAATTAATAGAGCATTACTACATGAGCAGATCCACTTCCATTTACTATACTATCATTTAAAAATATGTTGCTTGCCTCTTTTCCCATTAGCCCTGTCAGAATCAGGCACAAACTTCACTCAATCATTTTTCAAGAAGACACTGAGGGAACTGTAGTTATTCCTGAACAAAGGGATGAAACACCCCTTAGTTTGGCACAGCTGCATCCCATAAGTTTGACTGCTGTCCTCTTACATACCTGTTGTGATCGTTCCTTTATGATCATTTTGAAATGAGTTGCTGTCCATAACATCTGAAAAGCCATTTGTTTGTAACTCTGGATAACATCGTCCCTAAATATTCCCTTCCATGCACTGTCCTGCAACTCCTGTTCCAACTTCCAATGCCTCTAACAGAAGTGAAGTGCCTTTTTCAGTATTAGGTTGTAGCCCTGGTTCATGCCTGAGATGTTTTGGTTTTCTGAAATTCTTTTCCCAGGGAATTTTCTGTAAACAAGAGACATGTTCTTCTAACTGCAACTTTGGTTACATTCTTTCCCTAGGAGGGACTTCCTCTTGATGTCCCTCTGGTCTGACCAATGTGATTGAAGAGGTTTGTCTTTGTTTCATCAATCAAGTTGTTCTGTGTAGAACAGTATAAAAGGGGAGACACATCCCAAAAATAGAGGAGTCATTTTCAGCCTTCTGAAGTCGGAGTCTGTGTCATCGTGGTGTACGACAACATCATTAGGTAACAAAATACAGTGTGTCTTTTTTTTTCAGGGGAAGAAAAAGAAAGATTCCCACTGAAGTCAAGAGGGAAATATCCTAGTTTTGTGTTTATTCTTAAGTGAGCTTCTGGAATAGATGACACTGCTGAGGCTAAAGCACAGCAATTCTGCACACCCACTTACCTGTAGCAGTAAGTGTAGCTACACTGTTACCAGGCCAATTCAAAAAAGCCTGAAAAGTTCCTACTGCCTATGCAGCACTTTATGCACACTATGGGTGCCCTAACAGCATCACCTGAAAAATGTTACTTGAGATACACTTTGGCAGATGGAGCTATTTAGCCTTAGTGCTGCCCAGCTTTTAGTCCCAGCTCTGTTCACCTAAAAACCATCGTTAGGAATACTCTTGTACCTCAATAGCTGGGACACAGTTTATCCCCAAATACTTGTGGCTTTTTTAGAAGCATTAAAATGACATTTTGCAGTGATAAATTGCTACCAGTACAATTCAATAACTACTAGTTTAATGTCTAAGCATAATTTTAGTAGTGCAGTGACCCCCTGGGTTCTGTTCAGGACCCTGCAGTGGCTGCAGTTACTGCCAATTTAGCTATCAAGAAAGTATTTCAAGACCTGGCCATGCAAAGTGTAAAATTATGCTTTGGAGTCAATATTAAAGTGAGTTGCAACAGTTCTCTTGGAATTTAAGGAAGAAAACTCAATAGGTTTTGATACAGCAAAAGTGTTCCAAGTATCCATTACAAAGTGTGGTGACAAACACCAGAGGAAAAGCTCAAAAATTATTGAATTGTACCATTGGTCAAGTTTTGATGACCCACCACCAAAACACCTTTTTAACACTTTGATTTTCAATTACATATATTGTAATAAACACTTTCTGCAAGGACTATTCTCCGATTCTATCACTTCTGGAATTGCCCAGGCACAACAAAGGTTCTCAAAATGGTTTTGTAGACATGTATGTAAGAAAGTAGCATGCTTCAGGCAGTTTAGCAATCTGTAGGCTGAAAAAATCCTATTTATGTCATCTTATAGCTGAATTTGGATTTGCATGTCAGTTCAAACCACGCTGGAAGCTGTGACTGAAAACCTGATACCATTGAAGTCAGCAGCAGTTTTGCTGCGGCCTCACACAAGCCAGCTTACAGCTTACCAGATTCAGCTCTCCCAAAGAAAGTCAAGGGTGGCTTTTGACAAATAACCAACAAAAAAAAAAAAAAAAAAAAAAAAAAAAAAAAAAAAAAAGAAGATTAAACGATTTAAATAAAATTAAATTGCTAAGATAATAATAGCTAAGTTGACATTAAAATTTATGGTGTTTGTTATCGCTTCAAAGCAAAAATAAGTACCTCTCTTCTGCCAGTGTTGTAACATTATCATACATCAGCTAATTCCATTTGATTCATGAGTTACATCCATAACAGTTACGGCTGTTAGGCAAGATCTGCTTTAAAGGCCCAATCCAACAAACACCTGCATACTTAATCACTTCAGTCACAAGCACAAGTGCTCCCTGTCTTGCAGACTCCTTTTCAACACTACATGCATGCATCTGTTAGGAAAGGCATGTAGGACACCTTTGGCCAAAGTTCCTGGCTAATCTGTTCATGGCAATATCCTGGTTCTGCTTATCATCCACTGACATCACTGGGTGAGTTCTCTTTTGGTTGTTTTGGAGAACGCCCAAGAGCAACAGAATTAGATGAACACAGTGACAAATGCCAAAAGGAATCTGCCTGTGAAGTCTTGGCTCAGTGGCTCCAAGAGCAGTTTTGTTGCTGGCTTGGAGTGGACGTGGAGGGCTTCACTCTCTAACTTCAGCTACTGGTATTGGTTACACACAATGTATGCATCTCAGTAGTACCTACTTTAAACCTCCCTGTAATCTCAAACTAGAGAAACAGATTTTCCAGACACACAGGTAATTAAAGAAGAGTTCAAAATATATGTAATTTACTTAAGCTAAGCCCTGACAGGGGGATTTGTAACAAAATGCATATTTTTTGCTACATTCTTTCTTAACTGCAGAACAAAACACTGCAGACTTCATGGTTCGCTTTCTTGTTGAATGATAAATAGTGCCTCAAATTAAACATGATTGCTCTCTGTGAAACTAAACTACAGCTTCCTAAAGGCAGTAATAGCATTTCCTTTTTGTGTTGCTTTTCTGTCCATTTCCTCTTGATGAAAGCCTCTGTCTTCATTGCCAGGTTTTAGTATTTCAGCTGGACTGATAACATCAAAAATATTTCATGCCTTGAACCTTTTCTTTGTCTCGACTTTTCTACATAAGAAACACTCCCATATCCGATTCTTTGACTTTCTCTGTGATTCTTTGCATCTCTAACTTTATTCTATTTCTCTAAATTAACCAGTATTTCTATTTAATGGCCCAGACATCTAGGTGGTTAGCATACCTTCAAATCTTCTACCCTTTTTATTTCTATTTGCTACGTTTACACAGTTACAAATACTAACAAATGCTGGTCTTAGTCTCTCACTTCCTTTATGACTCTCCGTATGTTCATTAGCACCAGCTCTTCAAGGACTCTTGCTCAAATCACTTGGTCTGATATCTGATATTCTTCACACAGCACAATTGTTACTGACAGTTGACAGAGTCCTCATCACACCCTGTGACTCTAGAAAAGAAAAGACATAATCTGAAAACTTGTATCTTTCTTTCTAGTTCATGTACAACTCTGGATTCTGGTTTCAGTTAGAAGAAAAAATATGTTGTGAAAAATGTGTTTCTGCTTCCAGAATCTGGTATATCTGTGACATGTTGAAGAGACAATATTTCCTGCAGAGATACAGCCATGGTGTGAGATACTGTAATAAAATAATAGAAATGGAATAGCAGCTGTTGAGAGAGGTAGAGTTCTAGCTCAGCTGCTCTGAAAGTTGGACAAACTTTAATTCTCAGTGTGGAACCCAACAAAATAGTTTTGCAGGGGAGATGCACAAGAGATATTCAGCATGAATATAACCACTACTAAAACTCACAGGCTTGCAGCTGATCTTTGAGAACAAAAATAACTTTCTTCAATCAAAGATCTAAGCAGTTAGGTGCAGAATTCCCTGACTTATTTGCTATGCCTGAACTTCTTCCCCATGTTGCAACTCTGCAAATGAAGCTACAGCAAACTGGCCTTAATCGATCCTTCCTCTTCCATCCTACCCATAAGACAGGACTCTTTTGCTATTTAGTGTCTTTGAAGAGGTGAAGATTTCTGAACACAGAAAAATCAATCTGTAAAATCTGTTAGCCATCAGAATTTGATAGATTTTTGTTATTGTAAAACATTTGTTGAGGTTATATCTAAATGAAATTGCCCCAGCCTGTCCTCAGTGACACTGTATATTAGAACAAAATTCCATAATTGGCAATAAATAAATCAGAAAAGCAAGATTTTACTGTTCCTGATGTTTAATGCTGTCACACAAAGAGTAATAGTCAATGCTTTTACCAGAGTAAGTAGAAGCAAGATGACATTATCTTTCAATTCTGGGACAATTTAAGACAGCATGCCATTAGTAGTAACTGATAACAAAGTGTTCTAGGTCATTTTTCTTCTTCTTTTGAGGGAACCTAGTTCTTTTGTTTTTTCTTCATTGAACAAGCACATTTTCTGTCCACACTCCAATAAACACAAGGGGTATCTTTTTTAGCCTCATTCACAGTCACCCTTTCTGGTTCTTCTGTCAGCCAGGAATATTATTTTAACCATCTTCAAAGAGGTCATCAGGGAAGAAGTAGACAGGGGGAAAATGTGGGGGAGGGGGGAGAAGCAGAGAAATAAGTAAGTGCAATAATTGTTCTTCAATGAAGAAAAAGGTAGAAGAAAAAATATCTAGCTTCATCAGTAATGCAGGCCCTGCCATCCCCAGATGTTACAGAAGCATTAGAATTGCTCCCTGCAAGAAAAATTGGATTAGTCACAATCTTGTCGACTAATGGGCACACTCTGTGATCTTTAGAGCTTCATTTACTGGGTTAATAGTGCTTTGCCTGAGTTCCTTTGCAATAGGGAAAAAAAAAAAAAAACCTGTAAGAAGAAATATTCTGGGTGCAGTCCACAGCCACTGACACGAGTAATATCATATTCATCACAGACAGACCTCGTATCTCATTACTACTGAAGAGTTTGCCCCCAAGGCATTTGAGCTCAGTCAGGCCAGGCCCCTCATGTGGAACCGTTCAGGTATATTGTGAAATGATTTAATGTGATAATAATGTCCACTTTGTGAGATAGATTATGTTTTTTATAGTGGCTGATGGTTAATGAATGATACATTAGCAAACATCACTAAAACATTATTGAGAAAATGCAGATATGAGATAGTAACTCCCTCATTCCCTACCCCCACTCTCTCCCAGATGCATAAAAATGGATAGCAGAACTTACAGAAAACAGAAAACTTGACATTATTGTGATGCTACCAGCTTGCATAGTCTCTGTCTTGTTTGCTTGTTCTCTAGAGAAGGGACAAAAGAGATATTTTAAAATGTTGTAAACACAAACTGAAATATCTCTTCTTAAATCAAATGAGAATCAATGAAAGTGCAAACCTGAAAAATACATTATATGTTGACCCAGTTTATTAGATGAAACCGTTTACCCTGATTTGATTTATCTGGCAATACACTGCTCAGCTGTGAAATGAGATAAGAAGAGCCTATTCACCTTATTTACAATATTATAGTGACTCCCTAGCACCGCTATGGTTAAGGATCTGTCAGCAGTTCCGTTGCAAACACTATTTTTTTAGGGTTTGTAACATGGCTGTAGACCCATGCTTAGTTTGAATATGGCAATCCAAAACCAATAGATTAAATTAAAATATTCTATTGAATTCCATGGATTTTGGATTTATGAAGCACAATATTAAAAATGTGAATAATGCTAGGTAATTTTCTACATTTTTAGTTATTATTGTTGTGCCTTGAGAACTACCAAGAGGGTCATATCCCCTGACAGAGCAACTTTACTGGGGTCAACAGAGTGACAATGATTTACACCACTTGAAAAGCTGACCCTTCTGTCAGGGTTATACTTGGCAAAGGTGAATTACACCAAGCAGTCTTTTTTCTCTTTTTGTATTACTTTGACTTTCTGTGTTCGTTGACTTACATACATTTCTTAAACCTCTTTGTCTCCTCAACAAGGGAGGAATTTGTCCCACACCCTTTCAATGGGAGTTAAAGCACTTCTGAACTCACAGTCTAGAATCGCTGTGTTTTACCATAAACCTTCTGGAATGGTTGCTGACCTTCAGTTTTCTCTGCAAAAAAATAAAGATATTTTCTATTCCAGACCTTTTTTCTCTTTTGTTCTGTTTTAAAACTGAAGCCTCCAAAGATGTGCTGTTCTGGTTTTCTTCATTTTAATTTGTGAATGTCTTAAAAGAATTGAGAAGGAAAAGAAGTAGGGAAGGCTATGGAGGGATGTCTCCTGAGGTCAAACAGTACCTGATGAACGCAATTAACAGACACAAAATGGATTTTTTTCCCTTTCACAGACACTGTAGATGAACACTTCTCAGCAGCATAGCCCAGCAGTAACCAATTAGACATAGAAAAGGCCTTTGCTGCTCTGGATTTCATTTGATCTTCACCTGTGTGATTGATGAGGCTGGATCACACCAGTTAGGACACCGCCTCCTTATTTTGTAAAACAAAGCAAAGTGCATATTAAAAAATTAGTATAGTCCTTTAACAATGATGCTTCTACCTCATGGGCTTGGAGAGAAATTTGAGAGGGGAAAAAAACCCCCAGAAATTTGAATAAACTAAGACTGTAGTATAGGGACAGTTAGTCCATTCATTTCCCCACAGCCACAACTCACAAATTTTTCTCAGGTTCACAAGGAAGTGAATGACAACAGGCCTGTGTGGCTATGATGGTAGGAGCTGTGAGGAGATGGCTGAAAGAAGCTCCCCTCAGCAGAGAGCTGCAGCCTGCCCAGGCACCCGTACCTATTTGTGAGGGGCAGAGCACGATGGTGGCTGTGAGGAAGAGCCCTGTCCCACCACCTAAGCCAGCCCAAATCCTGGCTGCTGCCATGAACCTTGTCAGAACCAGCGCTGGAGGCCCAAAGGGGAACCAGCAGCAGCAGCCAGAGGTGGCTCTCTGAGGAGTAAGGACAGGGCCAGAGGTGAAAGTATCTGGGGGCTTGGGGCTTGAACCCACCTTGCTAAATTGTTTCTTAAAAAGAAAAGGGAAAAAAAAATTATGGCAGGAGGGCCCTGCAGTGCTCTGGTTCTCTGCTTTGGGCACCAGGGCAGGCAGGACTTCATCTCCATCACAGCCCCTTAGGAGTGTGGTGGCACCGCCTGGTAGGCCCAGGCACGCTGTGCAGGGTAATGCCATGGGTGCTGAGGCTGCCCTGGGGAAATAAAGCTGCAAGAGGAAATATCCCGGGGCAGTCACATCTCCCTGAGCCACAGTCCTGTTCCTGCAGGAGCTCGAGGGCTCTGAGAGGGCTGTGAGGAACGTAGCAGCCCCCCTAGGTGAGTGTCCATCTTGGGAGTGTCTCTCAGAGCCACAGTGGGACACACAAGTACTGAGCCTTTTCTCCCCTCCAAGGGCTATCCGGATTTAGACTCCCAAGATGAGATAGTTTAAGGGCACAGGACAGAGTTTCTTTTTTAAAGTAAGTTCTGGCAGGCAAAAGCTCAGGTACTGCCAGGGCATGGCCTGTGCTGAGGTGCACCTTGACGTTCTCAGTGGGACCTGCCTTGGTGGGAACTGTGGCAGGAATCAGCCCCAGCTCTGGTCGTGATCTGCAATCAGCCATCAAGCTCCGGTTTTCTTGTGTTGGTAAGGCTTTTACTTTGCCTGCTTGCTTAATTGACTGTTTAGTAGGATTTCTTTCTAGGTTGTCTACATTTGTAATGTTCTGAAATTTAGTGTGTGGATTATCTGTGCTACTTAAATGCATCTCTGCTGCTATGTAGGCTCCAGCACATGTGCATTACTGAAAAATTTTGCAGGGTGTTCTGATGCTATGCTTAGGCAGAAAATACTTTACTTGCACTTAGCATCTCATTAATCATTGCTGCAGTCACGATGTCTTATTTGTGATGGGTTGATTGCCTCAGTCTTTTATAAAATAATATGTACAGTGCTTTTATATGTTCTGTTCTTTTTTCACACTGCCTGCTATGGTCAGAATCAGAGGAAAACACAATGCTTGTATAGAAAACCCTCCTTTGGTTTTATCAGTAAAATTAAAGTGAAACTCAGTCTTTATGAATTGCAAATCAGACCTCCAAAACATATAGAAATTTGAGGCAAATGTAACCCTTCAATGTTACCTTATTTTGATGGATATGGACTGATTAACAAGTTAAGAAGAACAAAATTACTTGCCCTTCCTCCATTTTATCAGAGGGATGGAATTCACGTAAGACAGGGGATTTAGGATTATATGTTTGTACATTTGGAAAAGATGCCATATTAAAGCTCATAAATGTGTGGGCCTTTCCACTACGGCAGGCAGATGACTTGAAAAATAATCATAATATCTGGAAATTAGACAGAACATATCTGAAATGAATCTTTTGAAATTATAGATAGCCAGAAAATATGGGAAATTCATGATTTATTTTCCCACTCTATGGCATTACTAGAAGTAAGGATTAATTGGGTTTTTTTCATTCCTGGAGATATCATAGGGTCAGCTTTGAAATGAGACAAGAATCTTTGTTAGTGACAGGACATAGCAGGCAGATAGTAGAGGCCAGAAACTCATGAACTATGTTTAACTGTCAATTTTGTAAAGATGGCATTGTTCCTTGACAAATACTACCATTGATTTTTGCCATCCTGCTCACTGACTCTGCATATCACTAATCATCTGAATTAAGCATTTCCTTATTTTTAGGTAGAGTAGTAGATTTTTCTTAGTTAATTATGTAGGAAACTATTTTTTAAGTCTTGTAATAATATTCGCCTTATTCTTCAAGTGAAGCTATATGATAAAGGAATTGTATACCTACATATTAAATCTAAACGGTTTCATAAACATCCCAGAGTATTTCTGGGATTTGCTTTTCTGTAACTGTTATTCTGGCAAATACTTTTTGTGAACCATGACTATTCTTTTCATTTATTTCCCCAAAGATATTGATATGTATGTGCAGAGAAGTGGAGACCAACTGGGGCCACCAATAGAATTAGTAACATGTTTAAAACCAGTCTGAGCATTTAAAGAACTTCTCTCAGCTCAAGAAGTTGGAGTTACCATGGAAATTTCAGTGCTTATGCCTGTTTGCTGTAATACCTGGAAATCCTACTCGTGGATTAATACCATACTGTATTAGAGACTAAACACACATGGAACAGAAAAACCTCTGTGTAAAATGAACGCAAAGAAAGAAGTAAAACTGGGAAACAGGCAGGTTAGGGGACACAAGAAAATACTGGCTAGCATAATAGGTTTCATCTGAAGGACATTTCTTTTTATTCATAGTATGGGCATGAGCATGGCATTCTGATATCTAGAAATTCAGGATCAGTCAACAGGAATCAGCAAAGTAGGTCTGCATGTTTCACAACCAGGAGGAAGCTTCAGGATAAATTTACAACTAGACACACATGGTGTTTGCATTGTACAGAGTCTGTGTGAAGTGATTCAGTTTGCCCAGTTTTCAAATTTTATTATTACATAATTAATCCTTAGAAATCCTCTGGCTACTTAGAATAAACAAGAAGAAATGGGATAATGTTTTATTCTCTAACTAATGATCAGAGCAAGTCAGTGAAACATTATCCTTTTGATAAAGTTATAAAAGTTCAGGTTCTTTTCCCGTCTTTTGTTTGTTTGTTTGCCCATTTCAGTTGTCTCCAGGTGTTTGGTGTTATCCCGTGCTTTTCAAGACGACAGGAAGGGGAGGATGCTTCTAAATAATATGTTGCCCTGACTTCATAAGGCTTGTTTTGTCTGGCAAATGAATTATGTAAACCTTCTCCACCCGAAACTGTTTCAAGTCAATTAATTGTTGTAATTACTTAAGATTTCTTTTTAATGAATATGACTCTCAGGGGATTTGATGATATCCTGTCATCTGTAGGCCTGATAAATGAAATGTGATTTGTGGCTTGCTGCAAACTGAACCCTTGTACTTGAACAATGCTTCTCTTTCCTATGTGCTCATTAAACGGAAGAAATGCCCTTGATGGAATTAGGAACATTTGCTCTAGCTGGTCCCTAGTAAGAATGGATAGTATAGGCAGATGAAATTTGTCAATTTACCCCTTTTGTTCTCTCTTCCTTTAAATGCAGGTCTTGTTAACACGTAGACAATTACTCAGACCAAACACATGACCCCAGTGAGGTCACCCATTTTAACTGAGAGTAGTTTAGCTGTTCCATCTCTCATCTCCACCAGATGAAATGGGAAAGATTAGCAGTCAGTCAGTGCTGAAGAAGGCCAGTGCAGTATGATGGGGTTTTATCCCATCCTTTTGCAGCCTTCTTCAGGCCTTCCAAAACTTTGCAACCAGAATAGCCAAATTTGACTAGCAAAGCACCTTCCCTTTGTTTTTGTGCAGCACTAGTTTCCAATGTGCACTGCCTCGTTTCCTGCCTCTTAAGAAAATCAGAGCTGCTCAGTGTTGCAGATAAAGACAAGCAATCTGAAGCAGCATGACAAGGAACCATGAAGTCTGCAATGGGTTCCTACAAACAGTGAGACTGCTTATATATCAGTTTCAGCTAACCTATTCTCCCCTACACTGCCATTGACATAATCTAATCACCAGTGCTGGGGAAGAACAAAGCAGGTGGGTTTTCCTGATTGAATTTCCATTGGTGAAACTGCTTTTATCACAAGACCTTTCCTGAATATCATGTGAGTACATTACACGTCATGAAACTCATACCAAAACGTAGTGTCTTGGTCATAGTTTGAAATGTAAGGACAATGAATTATTGTGTATTAGAAGCAAAGATCACTTTGACATTTTTGCAATCAGGAGAGGATGCCTCAGACATGTACAGCTGTCTAAATGTGGCAGTCATGGGTAGTGTAAGTGCACAAAAGAGACAGCATCCCTGATAATAGAAGAAAATTAACAAACAGAAGAAACAGTTTGGAATAAACTCCATATATTAGTTATTTAGGAAAAACAAGTGGACATGAAGGATAGGAAGGTAAAAAATGTGAGGAAAGAATGACAAGGAAGCCCTGGACTAGTGTCTGGGACAAAGATGCCATGGAAGAGAAGAAAACATGGAATTTTCACAGAAAGGGATTATGCACTTTGTGGTTCAAAATCCAGGAATGATTGCAGCAGTTTCAACAAAATGACATCAGGTTCCAAATATTTCATAAACTCTTAACCCCACTTCTTTGTGCTGGCATAACAGAGACTGTCCCATTCTTTCCCTTCCCCCCATCCTACCCTTTTTCTCTCTGGGTTGTTAGGAGCTATAGGCAAGGTGTACAGTAAAGTGTAAGGAACTGGTTTTCCTGGTTTTCCTGGCTTGATAGGCCCAGCTGAAAGAGCACTATCTGGAAGTATTATGAAACTGATTGTCTTTGGTGCAGTAATTGGATGGAAGACATTCAGATCACCTTCGATTAGATGAACTTTTGAAACTACTGAGATTTATCAGTGCACAGATCTTATTCTCAGAGGAGTCAAGAGAAAGTGTCCCATTAACTTAATGAATCAGGCCGCCAGAGAACAACTGCTCTTGAAGTCAGAATGAGAGATTTCCCATCAGTGGCACAAATTCTGCCAATAAAGGCAACAGGATTTCTCAAGTGAAATGAGATTAGAATATGTCTCCCCTGATTTTCCGTAGTTAAATGATTGACTATCCTGTAATAGGCTAATTATTAGATTTCCCTTCAATTTTTGTGTTATAGGAAGGAATGAAGGCTTTCTTTCCCTACCCAGATTGTGTGGCAGTTGTGGCAGTGTTTCATCAATGCCGATGCAAAGTCTTGACCTTTGAAAGGTGGCATGGTGCATTCATCTTTCCCAACCTCTTCTGCCTTCAGCAAGGTGTCACCAGCTCTAGAACTTCTGGCAATTTGACAAAGGCATCTTCCCACATGTCAGTTCTTGTTATCCACTCTGTCTTCTTCACATATGACACACATGTCAGCTCTCATTTTTCCACTGCTTGCTTTGTTTGTCCCTTCACAGGTGGGGATTCCACATTCCCTTTTTTTGAACCATTTCCAGGATGGTTCTTATTTCCCTGCAATACGTTTCTGGCCTTACTTGAGAATTTAAAAGATCCTTTTTGTCACTGATGGTTTGTGGCTCTTCACAAAGTAAAACAGCTTTTTAGAGTCTCTCCTAGCTAGCTGTAGTATTTCCATGCCTTTTTTATGAATTATATTCTTCCAGCTCCCATAAATAAGTTGTTGCTAAATGTTTTTGACATAACGTGTATGGAAGTTGCTCACTTCAGAGTGCTTGTTTAGTAACAGCAATGAAAACTTTTATAGCCTCTCTATTCCCTTTAAAAATTCCAAGATCTTCTTGTTTCATCATTATAAAATGGGGTTATTGTGAAATATTAACATCCTAATTTTACAGATGGCAAAACTAACACCGACCTCCCGCACGCTCCTGCTCAGACTGCAGGAGTCCAAGTAGTGTTATTTGTGATGGGGCATGGACAAAAAGGTTATTCAAATCACTGATCACCACCTCTCCTCACATCTGGAAGTGAAACAGCAGGAAACAGATATTATGGAAACACTCTTGCCATCTGTCATTCATAGATGCAGGGAGCATCTGGCTGTGCCCCTCATAACTGCTCAGTGGTCTTTGAAGTTGGTGATTCTAAGGAGGACAACCAAAACTTACAAGGAATACCTGTTGCCTTCCAAGCGGTCATAAAGGTTGAAACAACCCATGTTCCTGGCCCTGTTACTCATATGCTTGGGCATTTCTGCAGTAAAGAATTCAATAAGAGCTGAGGCAATGTGCAGGTACTGTTCAAATTGCATTATTGCAGTTCTTTACTCTTTAAAATATAGCTTATATTAATTTAATATCAAAAAGACATCACAAATTAGAAGCAGATAATAAAGGCATCCCATTGCTGAGGTGTCCTCCTGTATAAGACTAGACTACCTTGGACCACATACAAGTAAAATCGTCCTTTCTAGACCGTTTGGGATTTTTATTACACTATTTTATTTTATTTTATTTTATTTTATTTTATTTTATTTTGTCATTTTTTGTTAGTTTGTTTTCTCCTGGCCCACTTGAGAAGCTGCTAGCACAAAGCAGTATGAAGAGTCATGTTTGTCTCATCTTTCACAGTTTTACTGTGGTGCACTGAGATTTCTCATTCAATGACCTCTGTCAAATCAAAGTGATCACCTTGGTTTTACGTAAATTTTATAGGGAGAGTATGTGTTCTTAAAGTTAGAAATGTTTTTTCAGTAACTGACTAAATGACAAACAAGTGATAGATGAAATTGTAGTGTTAATTCATATCACAATGTTCTTGCAGTTTTTACACAAAATGTAGTTGCCAAACAGACAAATCTGTCTTACCCAATTCAAACGTGATTCAAATGAAAGATTCAAAAGAATGTATAATCTAAACTAAGAAAAAAGTTAACTGACATTATCAAATAAGATGTATTAGAAGCCTTTAAAATGCTCTTCTCCATATCAGGCAGTTTCCAGTAAGAAAATAAAAGATGTAAGATTTTATTATTGTAGATAGAATGCATGCTTTCAGAAATTGCCTATAGGCACACACTTTTATGCTACACAGTAAACACTTTAAACTGTGTGTCTCAATAATAAAAACATTAAGAACCACCCATTTACATTTGATAAGCTCTTTGCTGTTATTTATGTGAGTGAAATAACAATGTCTACATCAGAGATATGACGTGGACATTAATTAATTGATGTCTTATCAAGTTTTCACAGTTTTAAAATGCAAAGCATTTATGTTGTATGTGTCTGCATGTATACATTATATATATATGCAAATCATTCTGTGAATGTATTATACTTGCTGTTCTAAATCTTTCTTCAGTTTTTGCTCCCTGCATCAAAATCGTATTTTAAAAATCATTGGTACTGTAAGTGTGAAATACAGTCAGCTATTTGAATGTCTATAAATCAGCCATCTGTGATACACACTGTAACAAAAAAAAAAAAAAAAAAAAAAAAAAGGAATCAAGTTTTCCAGTAAATACTACTCTGATAAATCTAATTTGATGTATAAGGTATCGCTAAAGATGTATTGTAATGAGTTTCAGGATTCTAAACGGACAAGTAAGTTATTTCTATCTTTACTAATTGCACTGTATGTGGTGACTTAGAGTAGTCTGAATTTAGATTTTTACTTCATTTAATGGTAATTATGTTCATCTCAAGGAAGGTTCTGTGCTTTTGGAGATGTTAATTGCATTGTGCACCACTGTAATCAAGAAACTAAAAAAGCCATCCAAATCAATATGTTTTAGACAACCAGAGCACTTGAGGGGACAAAGGACTATGTGTTCTCTTAGTCAGTGTTGCAACCTTCACACCAGTTTATCTGGAAATAGGTTTTAAGGAAAAGCATGGCAGAGATCTTTAGCAGCGTGTGTGCTTCTAAACAGGTTTTTGCTTGCCATTTTGATATCTTTTTTTTTAATTTTTTTTTTTTATTATTTTTTTTTATTTATTTATTTTTTTTTAGTATCTTTGTCCATTGCAAAACCTCAGGATTTTTTTAAGGACAGCCAAGTTTCATGATTATTAAATATACCACCCTAATAACCTCCACACTCTGGAAGTTAAATCACTAAAGACACACTTCCATAATGACCCACTCAACCCACTGAGGGCAGCTGTTCGAATGATGTGACAGTAAGTCAGAAGAGAGTCAATGGCAATGGAAAAAAAATGTCAAGCACAGCCATAAAAGTATATGCAAAGCAAGTGTACAGCCAGGATGGGCTCTAAGGCACCCATAATACCCCCATCAACACACACACCACATACCCCAGTTTAGACACCATGAAGCAGGAGGGAAGTAGGACACTGCAGTGGAGCATCCTACACACCTTCATGTCCAAAAGTTCTCCCAAAATATAAGAATGGCACTGTCATGGTGCCTGTCCTAGTACAGTGGATGTACTAGGAGAAAGCAGAGCACCTACATGAGCTTTTTTTAGTGAAATGAGGTCCCCAAGTGTGCAGAAAGTACATGATGAGAGATCCCCCCATAAATAAGGTAAAAGGGTGTTGAATACTATAATGGCTTTCTATGAATAAATCTCTCTGCATATCTACATATAGCAGTTAACAGTTCATCTCTGGATGTTCTAGACTCCAAGTCATGGATTTATTTTGGGTACAGGCACAGCTACTGCAAAACATCAGGCAGCTGAGCATGCAGATATGCCTTTGGCTAGCTCAAATTAGAGCACACATTCCTGTTAGATTTTGGGGTTTGTACGGGTTTTTTTACCAAATGCAATTTCTTCAGGAATTTCTTGTTATGGACTTCATTTTGTAATGAAGATTACTTTTATATGCACCCAGATGAAAAGTAAGAAGCACAAAGTCAATTAGAGGAAAAGTAAATAAAATTATATCACACAGTTTCAAAGACAATGAAGAAAAAAGTGTTTCCTTTGGTTTTGTTTTCAGTAGATCTGAGTATATTGTCTCTGTACAGTACTTTCTCACCTACACTTCAACCATTTCCAAAGGTAGAAGGAAGAAAAAGTAGAATACACAAAAGAAAAGCATTTTATGCCACTGGACTTTTTCTTAAACTTGATATGGGTTTTAAAGGGCAATGTTACTAAAGTACTGTGGAATCTTCCTTAGCACAGTTAGATTGGCTAAAGAACTGATTTCTTACTTATTTGAAGTGTCCTTTATTGTTTTATGATCTACAATAGTACATCACAGATCATAATCAGATGTACAATAAATAAAAATTACCAATGGGGTTGCATAAAAAGACGTGCTTAC
This sequence comes from Phylloscopus whistleri, assembly GCA_017589585.1. Classification (NCBI taxonomy): domain Eukaryota; kingdom Metazoa; phylum Chordata; class Aves; order Passeriformes; family Phylloscopidae; genus Phylloscopus; species Phylloscopus whistleri. The sequence goes on along the minus strand of JADMLD010001547.1, from coordinate 391,675 downwards.
CCTGATTTAAAGCCCATGTAGTGTTTCCCCAGGGAAACCTAGCAAAGGTGAATATTTGGGAAGGGAAGCTAGAATGTATTTGTGCCTGCCAAAATATGTCATCCAGAAGAATGTCAATATTGGAGAAATATTTGTATGGGGAAATCATGATTGAAACTGCACAGACAAGAAAAACTAATTTTAGTCAGTCTAATTTTGTGAAGGGCTGATTTCAGAAGGGCTGGCAAGGAACAAGGATATATGATAATAACACTGCCAGCAGTGTTGGAAGAGGGCTCCAAAAATAATTAAAATGTCCTAAAAATAACACAGCTTAAAATAATAATAATTAATTTTTAGTTACTTTTTATTAACTTTTTAGGTTATAAGCCTGTAGGAATTTAATTCATGTTTTCATGTGGTTCTTTGCATCTGCAAAGAAACTTTTAAGAGAAACTAGTGAATGGAAGCTCAGATTTTTATTATGTGTATGTGACTGTAGGAGTTTGCTCAAGAAGGCTGCTAAATACCATGGTAAAATAAGAATTAGGCGAGACTCTGTATATTCATATGCATTTATAAAACACATGTGACACACAAACATGCTCTATCTTTATATGGAAAAAAAGTAAAACAAGAGGCTTTTCAGAAATCTATAATTTTTCTTCATGTAGTAAATTTTCTATCAATTTTTCTACCCACTTTGTCAGGTAATAAATCTTCAAAAGAGAAGTAAATATTTCCTATGCTATGGTCTTTTTATGGAATACATATATAAGAAGCAGGAAGGCAAACTTTTAATTCTACAGTGTTAAACCCCTTAATAGAAAAATATAAACAGAGACGGAGAGAAAGCTGGAGAGATGAAATACACTCCTTTAAGAATTCTTGTGTGCTCCTGAGTTCTTTTTCATCACCATAAGCTCTCTGCTAGGTGTGAAACCATAAGCATATGAAAGCCTGTCATGCAGGTGTATTTCGTATACCTGCCACACTGTGAACTCACCATGTCTCTGGCCCTGAGGAGAAGTTCTCTTTCCTTGCAGCAAGATTATGTTTTTAAAATCTGACTTTTAAACCTCTTACTGAATTTTTTAATGGATTAAATTCATCATGTCACCAGCTGCTGTGCAGCTAATAGAGCCATAAAACACTGTATTAAAGGATTACCCATGCAAAATTTCCTTTTGTGCTAATGTGAATTTTAATACTTTTAACATTTAGTTGAGATGGGAATGTCCAAGAACAGCTTGTTCAATAGGTTGTTCTATAAAATTAAGTTCCTCAGCTCATCACAAATGCCAGGACTCCATTAAGATGAAATTTTACAGAGAGGCTAAGATGATTCACTGTATATAGCATTCACAGGGAGAAAGGCAACATCTGCTTCTCCGTTAATGTTATAAAACAAGGAAGTAAAACACACATGAGCACTGTAACTGCAGGGAAACTGGGCTGAGCAGCTGAGAATCCTCTCTCCAAATTAGTTGGAGGTCAGTTTATGCCACACAGTACACGGGGTATAAGAACTGAGGGAATATGAAATCCCACTCTCTGAAGCAGGGTGACAACTGTAGGCCTTGTGTTCAGTCTCACATTAATGTAAAGTCAGGGGGAATTTCATGAAAGAACACTACTTAACTTGGATAGGAGATGTGGGGAAGAGAAGGAACAGTCATGCTTTCAGAACAGGGAGTGAGACCTTTTGTTTTATTCTTATCTATAAACAGTAATTAACCAGGTAACATTTATGTACCTGAAATCACGAAGTGACTATAAATAAGATGTAAAAGGTTACAGTTTGAATTTCTTTCATCTGACAGCAACAAAATGATCTTCTGGAGGATTCCTCTCTGCAGTAGCAGGATTAAGAGCAGGATGCCTTTCTGGCTTTTAACTCCTATTTTTTTGCAAAATAGGATGGGTTAATGGGATGCTAGTAGGCATTAGAAAGATCCTTACCAAGCTTCTTCCACACTACCTTACCCATAAATAGGATCACCCATGGAAACCAGCATCACTAACTAGATGCAACCCTTGATTACTGCTGGAATGAATACACAATTAAGTACTCAGACCTCACTCAGACTGTTTTTTTCCTGCCCTACACAAAAGGATAAGCTCAAAAGAAGGGCAAGAAGCAGGCAAAAAATGGCACTCCCAGTCCATCAACAATTCACTGAGCATCAATCTTGATAGTGCAGCATTTGAGCAGAGAAGACTGTCAAAAATATGGAAAACTAAGTTTTCTTGTGACCCTAATAGCATTTGGACAAAAATAATGATCAGTAATACAGACAAATCATTTTTTGTGTTTTCAAATCATCATGTGAAAATAGTTTTCTCCTTATGGCAGTTTGTCTGGTACTGCTCATCCCTGTACCAGCTAATGCACGATGCCACACACTTTACCCTACTGGCTGTGCCTGATTGTGCAGAGGGTGCTTCCAAATTTCTGAGGCATCCAGAGTGCTTCTTCCATCCCACCCTCTGCATGTGGGAAAGGAGAAGGAACCTGCTCACACTATCCCAGACACCACTCACCCTGGAAGAGAGGAAGGTGGCTGCCTTTGTCACCCACTGATCCCAAAGTGACCCCAACAAATGCCAGCAACCTCCTCCGTAGAAGCCTGTCGAGGTGTCTGCCTTTGAAAGTTTCCTGAAGGGGAGGGATGTTCTCAGCCAGGAACCTGGTCAATGGGCAGAGGAGGACAAAAGGAACAGCCAGTGGATTTTAGGTTCTCAAAATGCTTTAAAAATGCAGTAATGGGCAGTCGACTGCCTTTTAAATGTTTCCCAATTAGGGAGACTTTCCATATAGCAAGTATTTCAAACTGCTAAGCTATTTGACAAAACTTTGTGGTAGTGATAGTAGTAGTAGTAGTAGTAGTAGTAGTAGTAGTAGCAGCAGTAGTAGTAGTAGTAGTAATAGCAATAGCACTAGTACTAGGAGTAAAGGTTTCTGATGCTCATTTTGGAATAAAAATAGGGACAGTTATTTAAAATCCAACACAAGATTGGTGAGGAAGTTTTAACAGGAATATACTTGAGCTGCTGTTCCTTGCCCCAACTGAATTTTCTCCACAGCTCCATATTTTGTTCTCCATGTGTATTAGTGTTCTGAGAGCCTGTCATTTCTTATCAGAATGAGAAAGGCTAAAGAGATAATATTTCAATAACATACTGGCCTGATCATAAAATAACTCAATGGAAATGTGTAACTGCCTCAGGCAGCACAGCAGGATAGTCAGCACTCAGATGATTTCTATTCTGGGTTTCTTTTTTTTATGGTTACATTTTCTGTTATATCAGACATACCCTCAAGTCTTAGTTATGCTTTTATTCAAAAGGAGATCTGCAGTATAAAGACCTACAAAACTTATTATGATATATTACTGTAAAGAAATAAAAGTTGGTGCCACAGTAGCATATTGATAAGGACAGGCCTGCCACATTAATTGACCTTTGTCATCTCAACCACCAGAGCTGAGGCCTAAGCATCTCAGTTGCTTAGCAACAAGGTCACTGCTTTCAGGCCTTAAATGCACAAAAAAAAAAAAAAAAAAAAAAAAAAAAAAAAAAAAAAAAAAAAGTCAAGAAAAAATCAGAAGATGTGATCTTATGGAGGCAGCAGATATTTGGCAGAAGAAATTTTTTTTTCAATTGTTATTTTAGCCTGTTCTGTTGATCGTAATGCTTAGAGGGCAAAAGGGAAACCAGGGTCTGAAGGTTTACTGATATAAACAAAGAGCAAGATACTACTGAAACCACAGGCAGATGTTCCTGATCAGTACCAGCCCTGAAGAAATGCTTTTGATTTTTACAACATCCACAGATGTTTACAGATTGCTCATACTATTCTTTTATGTGCATAAAATATATCCACACATACAAGTTACTAAGTGACCCCGGACAATATACATATATATTTTTGGCCAGCAGGATGCAGCAGAAAAGTAAAGAGGGGTTCCTATTGTCTAGATTCTATTTTAGCATTCTATCATAAGCATTAGTGCACACTGCTATGTTTAATGACAGGGCTTTAGGCAACGCAACATCTCCTAAAGGTCAGCTCAGAGAGAAGTTTGTTTCTTCCCTCCACAGCATGAAATACAGGGAAAGTCAACACTTCTTTTAAACTTTAATAAAGGCCATGGAACAAGAGCGCTTCTCTGCCAGAAAGCACAATCGTTGTACACAAAAGTGGCCAAATGTTCACTGCAGGTTTCTCCTGAAGAGGAATTTTATTGCCAGAGTTACAAAATCTGTATTTTGTTCTTAAACAGTCATCACTAAAAATTATAAATGGCACCATGAATTTCACTCTATCTTCACACCAATCCTTTCCTAGCCTAAATTTGGGTTGGGAGGCTTCTGTTTTATCAGACCTAGTGTAAATAGCTACATGATTTTCAGTGAACAACATGTTTAATGTAAAATAAAAGCCAGTATTTTCTTCTTACAAAAACCAGTTATGATTAAATCTAATGTTAAATATGGGCCACAAAAAGGAGACTTTTTGAATTTTTTTCATTAACAGTTTTACTTGAAATAGTCTAGACATTCCCTAGAGTGTTTTAATCTTTTCTCACTGTTGCTACATGGCAACGGAAGTATTTGTATAGAAGCTTTTCACAGAATCATAGAAGCATTTAGGATGGAAGGGGCCTCTGGAGATAGGCTAGTCCAATCTCACTGAATGAGGTTCCCTTGCATCTTCTGTTCTTGGGGTGGAACAGTCCCAGCTCTCCTAGACTCTTCTCATACAATGCTCTACACCCTTATTCATCCTCATGGTCCTAGGCTGGCCTTGTTCCAATGTTTCTTGTACTTAAAAACCCTAAACTGCATCCAACGCACCAAACTGATTCAACCAGGGCTGTCACATCCCACCCACTGTTCATTCATCTAGTTTATACTTCTGCAATTTTTCTATGAAGATGTTAGAGTGTCAAAAGTGTCAAAAGCCTTACTGTAGCCAATATGAACAACAACCACTGGCCTCCTCTCAACCACCAAGCTAGTCCTCTCATCACAAAAGCAATCAGGTTGGTGAAGTGTAGTTTCCCCTTTTTCAGAAACGGTTTGCAGGAGGATTCATTACTTGACCTTCCCTGGAATGAAACTGATCTCAATTCACCATCCCATCAGTCCCAGGCATTCATGTACACCCATTTATTTATACAACTCCTAACCCAGCTCCCTTCTACTGAGGGCAGGTCTTTCTTGTTCTGGAACTTTCACACTGATCTGAGGCAGCTGGGATTCCTTAAGCTCAGTCATGCCTTTAAGAGCAAGGTGAAGAAGCCATTGAGTACCTTGACCTATTTGCTGTTCTCTGACACCAGATCAACTGTCCCATGCATCAGAATGTTTGCATATTTTCTGTAGTCTTCCTTTTGCTAGTGATGTCCTAGCAGAAGATCTTATTGCCCTTCATATCCCTCATCAGATTCAAATAAATGGGCCTTGTTTTTCTTACCTGGTCTTTGCATACTCAGACAGTGTCCACATATTCCTCCTAGGTCTCCTGCCCCTGCTTACACCTCCTACACACTTCCTTTTTCACATCTGAATTTTGACAGCTCCTTGCTCATCTGTGCAGGCCTCCTGCCACCTTTGCTTGATTTCCTGTGCACAGAGATAAATCATTATTGAGTTTGGAGAATGTGATCCCTCAAAATCAATCAGATCAAAGACCTTTCTTAGACTCACCTTCAGAGCCAGTTCATATGGGATTTTTTTCAAGCAGATCCCTGAAGAGCCCAAAGTCTGCTCCCCTGAAAGACAGGGTTGTAATCCTGCTTTTAACCTTTTGTGATGCTTACCTTTTTGCCTTGGTTTTTGCATTTTCCCAATTAATGATGTTTAAATGTGAGAGGAAAGGGGCAATAATGCACAGCTATAAGAGGTGACACAGTAGGGAGGTAGGAGTATCAGTGTAAGTGTAGTCATATAGCAAGCACAGCCTTCCTGCTGCTTCTTTCCTCTAGCTGTCCTGTGTTCTCCTGTGATTCTCAGCAAAAGCACACCTTTACTAGTGTAGGTAGATCTTTTGTACACCAATCCACAAAATGTGGCTTCTAATATAAAGCCCAAGTACACTTCTGGCTTGGAGAGAGAAAGACCAGTGTAAACCTATGGCATAAATATGTCAAAACGTAGGTGATTATGCCTATGGTGGTAAATGAGATCATGAGTTGTAGGTATGCTAAGCCCAGATTTCAGCTCCAGCAGCTTCCAGAATGTTAGGCTCCTTTTTTGTCTCAGTGGCAAACTCCTACACAGTTCTGCAGGTTATTTTGCTCTGCAGGTGTTAATTTACCATGATGCTGAAAGTCTGAAAGCAAGGGAGTATAACAGGCACAATTTTCCTACTGAGTCAAACCAATCCTGTGTGTTCACAGGTGCTACTGAAATGTTCTTTGACCTGCAGGACTGGAAAATAAATTCTTGAAAAGATAATCACAGAGAGCCAGTGATCATTAGGACTCTTTACAAGAGAACCAGTTGAACTGAATTATGCTGTTATTGGCACAAGCCAGTAACAAGTATTTTTAACACATGGAGGACTTAGTTTCATTGGAAACAATGGCTTAGAAAAATCAACCAGTGCCCAAAATTTCCAAAAAGAGATCTAAAACAAAAACAAATTTCCTGATGTAAACTACAGGAGTCTAGACAAAAGGACAGTCAGTACCTGCACAGGTATGTCAGGTTCATTTTTTATAGCAGTAGGTACCAGTTTCTCTGCATTAATTTGAGGTCAAAACTGCTCAAGAGAAATATCTCCTTCTCATTCCCTTTGAGACACTTTTTCTCTAGTAATTTTGCAAAAGGACTCAGTGCAAAGTTACTGTGGTCATTCTTACTGCACACAGAAAGTAGCTGATTGAACTTTTTACCTTTTGGTTATGCTTTTGATCTGTAGCCCACATGAGCTCATTAAGATCATATTATTTAGCTTAAACTTCAGATACTTGACCATTTCTCAGAGTAGCCCCAGGCTGGGTGCAGAGTAATATTGTTCATGCCGGCTTCCTGGCATGGCAACATGTCATAAAGTATCTGCTGGGATATGACAGAGGAGGTAGGCTGGGGGATGGAAGATGGAATAAAGAGGCTCAGACACTTAAGAGAGATTGCAAAGAGAGGTCAGTGCCCATCAGATGGTAGGATACAGAATCCCAATTACTCAGGAATGCTCAGTGTGGGCTGCCTGATGCAGACTGCAATAAATCTTATGGCAGGCATTAGGAACACCTGGTTTCAGATGAGAACGCTTTTCTTGGGTCCATCTAAATCAATCCTCTTTCTTCCCCTTGCCTGCACTGATCTCTATCTAGTGGGGGGAGGAGGGGCAAAAGCAACAGGCAGGTGATCTTATTATGGGTCTTGTCAGCCTCACTAATGTGAAACAGGTAACAGGCGGAAGAGACAAAAAGGAGAAGGTTTAAACCGTGCAATAGCTCCTGTCACCTGCCTTGAGATTTGAGAGGAGCTTGGCATATGTCATAACACTGGATTCTTTCCAGCCCACACTCAGATGTCAGATGAGCTTGATGGTCATGAGTCCATCCATTAAAAGCTTTTAACATTGTTGACCTCCTGCATAGCTTGGTCCATTGTTCTACTGGGAGAAGAAGCAGGAAGGTAAACAGAGTTCAGACACTGTCAGCTTTACTAATCTAAATCAAAATAGTGATTTCAGGGAACTTAGTCTGGCCACATGCACCACTACCTTGCTTTTGAAAGAAAAAAAGATAACCCTTAATTTTATTTTTTTAATAAGGCCATAAGCATTACAATTGACTGTTTACAGATTTGTCTGTTTTGCTGTCTGAGAAGGTGTAAGCTCTGATTTAAGCATTTTGCCTGGACTGAAACACCAAGTAGTATCTTCGTCCTCCAACCTGCTCTCATAAAAGTTGCTTAATCTCTCAGAGATCTCTACTGTTCCATTAAATTCTGCTGATACTGGTAAAAGATTCAGAATTTACCAAAAAGGGTGATATATATACACTTGCACAAGAAGAGGGAAACTAATTATTCCATGAGCTTGTTCCTTGTCAAGTAGCTTTAAAATCAGCCATCAGCAAGCTGGGGTTGTGGTTCACTGTGTTGCCCATGTTTTTTTTCCCTAAGTTTTCTTTTATCCCTCTACTTTCCTTTTTTTTTAACTTCCCAAATTTTTTTCCTTTCCCTCAAGATGGGGTTTTCCCTTTTAAAGAACTCCCATGAGGTTGCCTGAGACATAACAAAATGGAGAATATATGCACAGCCACATGGTGGTCTGTAGGTATGTGACTGTCCCAGCGTTGCTGTCTGTCAGTATCCACTGCAAACAGACATCTAGGTCTGACCATGGCTAACACATCCATAATTTTCCATGATGAGAAGGACCAGTTCAAGGCCTTAAATAAGGAAGGAAATAAAGTCTTCACACGTGCATCCAATGGCAGACTGGAGCTTGCTGGCTTCCCTATTGCACCTTGTGAGTAGCCACTGTATCCCCAAGAGCTCCAGGGAGAGTGTCACCCACAGCACTGGCTGTGTGTAATGAAAACACTGGAGAATCTGCCACTTGGAATCATTTCAGAAATGGTTCTCACTGGGCTACCTCACTGATAATCTTCTCCCCCTGGTATATACAGCAGCACCACAACTCACTGCACTCAAAGCTACAGGAGCCACTGTAAAACTTCACAGTAAATTAAGTACAATTAGCAGAGCAAACATCACTACTGCTAGCCTCATAGTCTTGTAATTATGCTGACAGCACTTATTATTTGGGCCATTTCTCAAATAAGTGGTCTTTGTAAATGAATATCATCACAATTAAGTCCTTTTTCAAATGGAGTATCCCTGGGTACAGTAAAGATTTGGGGAAGAAGGGGTTAGATCTTCTAACTGAGATAAACATTGCAGTGCCACTTGTCAGACTCTGTCAGGTGAATGCCAGAAGGGCAGCTACATGGTGAACCTGGTTCTTCCTGACTACATCAGTAGATGCTGAATTTCTGAGTTGTATCCAGATGGCACTGTGACACAGACTGCAGGAGAAAATCTGGCTAGTAGTGTAAAAAGCCATGTGCCAGACTGCCTGTGTCCAGCAGTAGATCCCTCATGTATGCTGGTCCTCTGTGGGTCTGTGAAACTCTGTGTCATTATGGGATGATGTAACTGAAGTGCATAACCTTTCAAAAACACAGCTCAAGGCAGACTTTCTCAGTGCTTGGCAGCCCCTGTTCATTGCCCATTGCTGCCTGTGAAAGCACTCTGCACTTAGCCTTAGGCTTATACTTAACATAAAGAGTTTAAACCCAAAGAGTTTGCTGAATAGGAACCAGCCTGGCTGAACACTGGGGTTTAGTGTCTGAAGTGCATCACTGGAACCACAGAAACAAGATGCATCCTTAGGACCCTCACAATAGTTATCCTGAGATCAGATGTGGGATGGGCTGGCATTGTCAGCATCTCAAATTCCTTCTGAAGCCAATGGGATCTATCCATCTTTGCAGCCTGTGGGAACCTGTTAGCTCTACTGCTGTTTTGCTGCCCTAATATATATGGAGGTGACTGACTTCAAGCAGCAAGGCTCAAAAAGCTGTGGCTAGTACAGCTAACAGCATAGTTATTTGAAAAGGTTCAACACCTTTCCTGCTGTATACTGACTTAGCTCCGCTGAGTGACAAAGGGGTGGCAATTTGTTCCATTTTCAACAACCCAAAGAGTAAGGGTCAATTGAGGACTCATCTGTTGAGAGCATCAAAATAGGGAAGTGTAAAGTGATGAAAATGACAAGACCTCATCTCAGAAATAAACTCCAGTAATAAAGATTCACATTTGTGGTAATTCTCTCTGCATTGCAGAGGCCAGGCATGGATAAGTGCCTGCAGACATAAGGGGTAAATGGCCAAATAAAAACTGCAAGAAAAAATATCAAAGGATAATCTTCATGGTTAAAGTATGTAATTTTGACTCTTTAGTTCACAATTTACTACTACTGAAGGTTTTCTACATTCTTAAACACCAGAGACATGCAGAATTTTAGGCAAGGGAATACCAGATGCATTTCTCAGAGAGGAGGGGCCACTAGGTGGCATAAAAGTTGCCTAATTTAAGCAAATTCTCTGGTTTGATATTGGAAAATGTCACTTCAAGGGATGAACTACAGCTTTATAAACACAACGTCGTAATGCAACCAGCAAGGGGAATACATTAACGTTCAGAATCTCGGGATACTTTGGGTCCTTCCTGTACATTGTAGGGTTAGTGTAGTTCTGCTATTAATGTCTCCTCCCTCCAAAAAAACCCCAAACAAAGCTGCTTTGTTTTTCAAAATAATAATTGACTCAATCTCAGGAAAACCAATTCTGCAAAATAAGAAGACAAGAAAAAAGATACCGAAGCAAATGCTTCTTGTATTACAAACCAAATATGCATAACCAGAAAGAGTTGACAGATTAATTGTACTAAAATATGGACATAAATGACGATGTATTAAAAATATGTATTTTGCACTGCTCTGTAGTACAGTCTAGAGAAAGCCTCAGTGGCAAGACACCCTGACATCAAGGATGTAGAATTATTTTTGAAAGAGGTGAGAATTACATCAGGAAAAAAGATACGAAGAAGAAAAATATGTGTAGTGAGAGAGGTTGTAGCAGTGGAAATTTGTAACCTGAGAGGCAGTCAGATATTGTAGAAGTCATCCTTACCCATGAAATCTCTGAGGCACTTAAATATCACCTTCATTAATAAAACAGAAACAACTGAAGACCAAACACTCTGGCCTCAGTGGACATGCAAGGAAGATCCCAGAATTCATCTGACCCCCTGGCCATACAGAATGTTGCACAATTTGCTGCTGGAGCTACCAACTGTCTGAGCAGTGCCTTTACACACTACATGAATATCCACAGAGTCATTCTGGTCAAGGAGAGTCAACCTACAATCTGAAATCAGTTTTAATGAGAAGACTTTGATGGGCATTATGTCAGCTTCTTTCAACCTTGGGCTTTTGATTGACTGCTGAGGACTGTCCTTTAGATGATAACAAGGATGCTGTCAGTCCTGCACAGATAGCCTGCACCAGGCTTGAATGTAAAAGCAAGTACTGTGTATATCACACATGCTCCTCCTGCTTCAGAATGAATTTCTGCTTGAGTTTATTTCACTGTAGGTAGTATTTAAAAACCAGTTATGGATGACACCTTAAAAATTGGTTGCTCCTACCAAGGTAAACTATGGGCCTGATCACAGAAGTGTAGCTCTTGAGAACAGTTATGTGATGGGAGGAGAGGAGAGGAGAGGAGAGGAGAGGAGAGGAGAGGAGAGGAGAGGAGAGGAGAGGAGAGGAGAGGAGAGGAGAGGAGAGGAGAGGAGAGGAGAGGAGAGGAGAGGAGAGGAGAGGAGAGGAGAGGAGAGGAGAGGAGAGGAGAGGAGAGGAGAGGGGAATGAAATAAAGGCTGTTGGAAAATCTCCTTTTGACTTTCAGCCCTGCTACTGCAAATATGAAAAAGCAAGATGTATCTTTAAGAAGAAATTAATGAAATTCAGTTTTCTACTGGTTCACTTCCTACTTTCTCACAAATAGTGATATCTGCTAACACCTCTGTACTTGAGAGCAAAGCAGTTCAAATATCCCCAGACAGAGAAATTAAAAAGAGAGGAAAACCTTTGTCAATGACAGCTTTTTCAGAGAAAATGGACCTTTGTATCGAATATTCAGAGTCCTAGAAACATGATAACATGTTGGAAAAGAAGTATTGTTTTTATAAAAGGACTCATATGAATAAGATTTTGAATTCTACTGCAGCTCATCTAAGTACAAAATAGCCACTCTCCCCGAGCTATATCCTTAAATGAAGTTATGACTAAGGCATGCAATAAGCTGGGAATTTTTACTCTGGAATATTCAAAAATACATGGATTCTCTCTATACTTCTGTTCACCACATACAATATTATCACATGATCAGGCTGAAAATACCATTTATCTGCTGGGAAAAATTATCCCTGGTTCCCACAAGATTGCACTTGATATTAGCATTCCGCTGTTAAGCGGTTTATAAAGGTTAATAAATAATTAATGGATGTTATAAGCACATTTCAGATATGATCAGTACATGCAATAGATGCATATCAGTGTGTGCAATTGTAGTTGGTTATGTGGTATTGGGCTGCTGTAGTCCATTTATTAAAACAGCTGCAAATAATTTAGTAACTCTTTCTACACTTCTTATATCTGGAAGAATAACATGAAGTGTGACCAAAAATGGAAGAAAATTCTTCCACTTTCTCAGCAGTAGAAGTCAGTTTAATTTGACTTTGAGTTGGTCCTAACAAATTATTCAGTTTTATCGTTGTTAGTTTAACTCTAGAATCTATTAAATGAGATATTAATCCATGAGATTTAAAAGCTTTACTATGGGAGAGCAACAAGCCCCTGAAACAACAGGAGACATTAGTAGTTGATAAAAATTCATAAGGAATTAAACTTGCATATTGTGAATGCAGATGTATATAAGAAAGATTTGTTGTACAATACATCTTGTCATTTTCCCACTGTACCACTAACTGGGAAACTGGATATACAAAAATTTTGATATAGGATCAGATGCATATTTTCTGCCCATTTTTGATAGGACCAAACCTGAGGTGGGTTTGGAGGTTTGTTTACGTTTTTTGGGGTTTTTTTTAAGGAAACATATTCTGAGCAAGGACTCTAAGAAGGTAGTAGCAAATAAAAGAGGATATACATCTCTGTACCAGCCGAAATTACCCACTCTGTCTTATCCAAGCTAACAGTGGATAAAGTCTTTCTACTTGAACTGGCTGTTGGCTTCACTGTGCTCTACCTAGGGACTCTGACAGACCAGATGATAAATGCAGCTACTGGAGTGTACAACAACACTGCTTTTGCCACACGTGCCACCCTTTCTCCAGAAGTTGCTGCCTCGTGTCTGTGGCTGCAGAACAGAAAGTGTGAGGCTGTGCATCATCACCACCCTTCAGTGGTCCGTGGTTAACCCCAAGGTGCAGGTTCACATCATTCCCTTGGCTGTGCAACAGGGTGACTACCTAGGGCATTCCGTGGAAGGGGGAAGCATTAATGGTTTTGGACAGCAAGATTTACAAACCTTTTTGTTCTTCTTCCTCAGGAAAACAGGAAGTTTCTAATATCACCTCCCTCATTTTTTCCTTTTTAACCTGATACTTAGCTTTGTCCTATCCTTTAGGATGTCATGGTATTTTAGATTTTAGTCCCATGAAGAGCTGTAAACTGAGAGCAATATCTAATTCCTTCTCAATTAAATCCTTGCCAGAAATCAGGAACCCTGTCCAGTGTATTTCTGTGAAACAGGGGCCAAGACATTCCAAATACTTTTGCCAAAACTTTAGTCAATGTGAATTTATTGCTTTTAGAAACACGTATTCATTTATTTCATATAATGGTTAACAGCAACAAGAGTAGTTTCAGTAGCAGCAGCAGTAGGAACAGAAACATAGTAGTAGTAAAATGAATATACCTAATCTATGCTTCAAGCTTAAAATTTCTGGGGTTTGAGAAACTGTTAAAAACTGGTAGCCAGGAAGATGGAAACAATGAAGTGGTAAATTAAATAATAGCCACTTAAGATAAATGACTTTTTTTTTTTTTGCTTAGAGAAGGATACAAATTCAAGTCCGAACTGAGTTGCCTGCTTACTTTGTTTTGCCTAATTATTACCCAGCAGTACTTGGAAATTTCTCCCAGTGCACATCATGGGCTCATTAGGATTTTATTTTGATCAATACAGCCCATTTTGCTTGCATTTCGAAATTCACCAGTTTGTGTTCATGGGAACCTCAAGTCCCAGCACTTCCTTGGGGATTTCTGAGTTCCCATAGCATTCCCTATCTCTGCAGTGAGGGCTAAGGGGAAAACTCTGGCCCCTGAAGCCAATGACAAAACTGATACGAGCACAGTGAATCCAGAATTTGAGTAGCACACTATGTCTTGTGGATTCTTATCTCTATTTCTTTGGCTCCCCAGATTTATTGCACTTCCAAAAGATGCTGTGTTAATTAATCAGCACGCAGCATTTTCTTTTTAACATAAAAAGCTATTTTTTTCTACTTAATCATTCACCATGTCAAGGAATTAAAAAAGAATATGTTGAGGGGTTTGCCCTTGATTAAAACATAAAATGTGGCAATAAATATTTTTTATTGGTTATAATACCTTTATTAGGAAGAGAACAGACTGCTGGTGAACTGATCATGAAATATTAATTTAAAATAAAAATATATGATAGGGAGTTATTTCTGTTGTGTCTGCCTGGTTTTTATGTCTTCTTGTCTTCCTTTAAAAATTGGAGCTTTTCTAGTTTGTTTCTTACTAACTACCCGAGTCAGTGCAATGAAGCAGCAGATTTTGAACTGATGTTAGCACTTGCTTTACTTGCTTGTCAATGCTATTCTGGTGTATGGATTTTTTTAAGCAGAATGAAAAATAAAAAATTACTTTCGGTACTGATTTCAGAAAAACCTTTACATTATCTTATAAATATTTATATATAGTTCATATGCACTATATCTACTTTATATCTGATATAAAATATCTGTAACATGCATATGTACTTGAGGCTAGGGCTTATAAGGATGAGTTGAAACCTTTGACAAAATACTTTACTGAACTGGGGAAATGACACACAATTTCAAAAATCACTTCCCAGTATGTTATAATTATCATGATGAAAATCCACCTAAAACTGCATAACAAGTTGGACATTTTGAGAAAGCCTTAGTGTTCTAAGGTGTGTATTGTATATTAACAGCACATTACAATATTTATAAAATTTAAAAAAGCTTATTTTTCAGGTATGTTTTACAGGGTCTTTATTTCTAACTCCACTAATGCTACATAGTTGGGGATCTTATATGCCTACTTCTCATTTAATAAAAAGAAATCTTATTACTGTAAAATTCCATTACTCTCATGCCTCCCTATGTAGTACAATGTTAAGTACACTACAATACCAAGTCCCAGATGGAATACAATGCTGTAATTCAATTGAGGGATCCTGCTAATGTCCCACACTGAAGAATATTGCTTAAGGGTTTGGGTATGGTAGCAAGCCTCTCAGCCTGGAGACTGAATTACAACCTGACTATTCAATCTGGGCCTTTGTGCCATTGTTTGTGGTGTACAGGACCCTGATTATTTGTAATACATCTGTAAAACACTTATTACAATAATAAAGAGAAAGAAAAAACACTGTAAATTAAAGTTTTTCCATAAAAATTATGCTATTATAAGACAGCTGGGGTTACAACCAGCAGAGAACAGAAAGAGAAGGTTTTCAAAACATGTTAAAGATTGCATGCAAGGTCTGCTGAAGGAGGGTTCAATCCAGCCATTCCCAGTTCTATTAGAAAGGATCACTGGTTGACTTCTCAAAGATAAATGAAATCCTGTGGGTAGGTTTGAGGCTTGATTTAATTGAAGAGATAGTCATGAACATTATAATCTCCTCCCTTTAGATGCCCTACTACCACGTTTGACCCTGAAGCCACCTGCCAGACTTCCAGCTGACTCTTGTGGCACCCAAAATCTCCAGTCCTGTAGTTTTCAGCAGTAAAGATTGCTCACCACCAACAGGTGACCAGAAGTGCTTCTATCGTGGCAGAGATGCATAGCTCATATTAAAGACTTTCCTGCAGCTCCAGATGCTTTGGATGCTTTGGTTGCTGCTGCTCTGTTTTTAGTGGAATACTGAAAAACCAGTGGAGCCAGGCACAGGAAGGGTAACCATGGCTCTCTTGCTCAGAAATGGCATTACTCTGGCCAATGTTTATTTTAAACTGGAGAAATTTAAATTGGAAAAACAAAAAAGTGAGTGGTACTGTTGCACAGCATTTTAACAGCTCTAAGGCAGACTAAACCAAAGCCTTCTCCATCTCTCCAATGGTGTTTGGCTGAATACAGGAACTGGTTTTAAAACTATGCCCGACTTGTAAAGCTTTCAGTGCAGAATACACCCTTACTAGATCAATACATCAGAGTTATGCAGACACCAAGGAAAAAAATTGTAATTGGTTAAATGAATGCTCTTCCACGTCATAACAGAGGGAAATGAGAGCTGAAAGGAGGCTTGTTATGGTGTACCCCCTTGAGCCAAGGTGCGCTGAATGTGCTGGACTGCTGGGTCACTGGGGTGTCACAAAGTTGTGGATTACCAAGTACCTCTCTTATGTCTCCCTTGTTGTCAAGAAATCTGTACCTTCATAGAATTACCAATAAAACAGTCGTAGCAGCAGATTAGGTTTAAAAATCTACCTAATGTAGCGTGAAATTTAGAGTGTATGCTCCAGCGATCAGAGCTGCAGTGTTGACCCATTATGCTCTGCAGTCACATTCTTCCATTTTCATCCTTTGAAGCCACAAAGGGAGGGGGAACAACTAACACACACACTTGCAACCATTTTCTCTTGTGTATTTTGGTTGGTTTTTTTCTAAAGCAGGGTTGTAGTTCATGGTGCCTGTGAGGATTTGCTTAGAGCTTTGCTTAACTTTGCTTAATAGAATATATTATGGATGTTTGCTGTGCTTTGTGGCAAAGCAGCCTTGGGTTTTCAGATTCATGGAAAGGAAGCGTCTTCTTAATTTTTCAGGCTCAGGATTTAGCAAAATCAAGCTGTCACCCTATGTAAGTTAAGAACAATCAAAGCTTTATCCTTTGGCATACAGTGAAATGTACTTCACTGAGAATCAGAGAGGCAGAAGACAGCATGGTAGCTTGTGTTACAAGTCAGAAAGCTGCAGCCATGATAGAAAAGATATATATGAGATATTCTGCCCTGCCTTAGCAATTATGCTGTAGTATTAAATGTGAATTTAACATTTTTCACACTTTCTTCTCTGTGTTGATAAGAAAAAAGTAACATACTCAGTAGTCAAAAAAGTTCAGAGATAGTGTACACATATGTGAACTCCATTTTTAATTTCAGATAAGATATACCTAGTGGTTTTAGTAGCTAGTTTAACTTTGCATTTCTGGGCTTGGACTGAGTTGTCATTCCAAGGATACCTGCAGTGGGTCTTAGCTGCAGTGATGGGTGAACAGAAGAGACCAATTTATGTCCATATTACAGAATTATTAGATACATCATCCTATTTGCAAAGTCTGAAGTTACATCCTATTCCGACTCACTGAGACTTGGATGCTGTAATAAGATAGACCCTGAAATGTTACAAAATAAGATTCCTGACTTCCATTCTGAGAGATCTTGTCGAAGAGTGTGTCAAGTTACGTTGGAATGCCCTGGAAGTATCCCGGGTGTGCAAATTGATCATTGGTTTCCCCATACCACTTGTAGAAATTGAATTCCAAACACAATTTTGATAAGAGAAGACCAAAGGTATGCAAGTGTGACTAAAGAAATTTCACTTTCGTGGTAAAATAAAGAATTCTGAAGGAGGAAGTTGTCTTCAGTCTTTGCCTGACAGACATTTGGTTATATATTCTAAAGAAAATAGAAACCTTCTGTTCTGTAGGTTTTGCAAAAATGCAGACTGCAAGCATGCATCTCACAAAACTCTTATTCCTACACAGAGATAGCTTGAAAAAGTCAAGTATATTCCTTTCATGTTACTGTTGAGCACAGCAACTTGTGCTATTTGAGACCTGTCATGTATTGAAGCCTTCACAAACGACCAGGTTGTTTAATCATTTTACTCCCTATCACAGAAGTTCTAGAGAATGCTGCAAAACAAGAGGGTTACTAGTATTTGACTGTTTATATCACATAGTCTGACGAAAAGAAGGATTGCCCCTGTTAAATTTTCCAGGGGGTTTTAAGAAACCCAGAACTATGTATATTCACATTTCAGCTGCTGCTGAACTATTACATTTCTTACATTTGGTAGCACTCTCTCAGCATGAAACTATTTTCCACCATCTCTTCAGCTATGAGAATACCATCAGAGGACAGGGATCTCATTCCCAGATTCCACTGCCATCTGTGAAACAGCTCCAGGGGTACAGAGCTGTAACCACAACCAGAATCAGGCCTTGTCTCCTGAAGTGAGGACAGTACTCAAATACACCTGCATGACAGTACCTGGGCACAGACTTTGCCATAATGGGATGGGGAAGACTTAGAGGAACCATAAGGCTTCCCATTGAACCCCCTGCTATGACACATACATTTTGGATCAAGAATGCCAAAATGATCACACAGCCGGGCAGCCCTTCTTTTCACACCATAGTGGTTGTGAGCTACTAACGGCTCTGACAGCACTTGTATTGCATAATGCTTTTCTTTATTACCCCTTCAAGTTATTGGAAGGACAATCTTGGTGCAAAGAGATTTCCAGCCGAGTCAGTGCAAAGAGATTTCCAGCCCTTCTTATTCTGTGAGAGAAGATTAACAAAAAAAAAAACAAAACAAAAAAAAAAAACAAAAAAAACACAACAGACAAAAACAACAAAAAAAACCCGAACGTACGGGTTTTGAATCTCATGATTTTTAAGACAATTGGATGATTCTGTGAAGCTTGGTTCATGATTCTTCAGTGCTTGTGTGTGTGTTCTCTTATTAAACACTGTCACACAAAAGAAGCTGGTTGCAGCCCTGTTGGGAAACCACATTTCCCCTGTGCAACAAGCTCAGGGCACTGTGGGGCCTGGTATATAAGCCAAAAGATTTCTGCATTACAGCATCAGGTTATCATAACCTATCTCCCCCTCCTTCCTACCCCCAGAACTCATCTATATGCTAATTTAACATGACTAATGCCGCCCCACAATATAATGGCTCTAATGTTTTCAGGGGAGGAAAGAGAGTGGAAAGGAGCTGACGGTCCTGTTTGATTAGTGAAGTGTCTTCTGACAAAAATCCCAGATTTTCTGATTATGAGGTCTGTTTGCATCAACACCCTGGATACATCTGGTTCAGCACTTAACCAAGCTTGCAGTTAGGTTTGAGTTTACATTCCTGTGAGTCAAATGTAAGCAAACATAAAACACAATTTTCTCACCTGTTTTTGTGGAAATGACTAATCAAGAGCAGCTGTTTGTTTAAAGGGAAAGGCACTGTCATTCTTATTGTCAGGGGCTAGAAACTACCCTAGCTGCATCTGACAGAGCTCCCTGCTGAGTTACAAGATACCTGAGCTAGCTGGGATTTGGCTCCTGGGCCTTTCTGGCTCAGTCATACAGCCTGGGGAGCTTTCAGTTTCTCCACAAACACATGTTTGATAGTCCCTCTGCCCCTTTTCCCCTTCCTCCCTCACACTCACTGTAACACTATTAAGATATCAAATGCAGCAATTACAACAAGAAAACCCTAATTAGGGAGCAGCAGCTTCTGTAATAAAGGAATCAAGGAAATCTGAAGAAAGAGCTAAGAGGAAACACAACAGAGGCTTTCAAATCACAGGTTTCTTGTTCTTAAAGGACTACTCGATGCAGATAGTCCTCCATGAGTTTCACTTCACCAGCTTTCTCTGTACTTTTCTAGGACAAAAGGAGTAATACCAACATAGAGTCCTGTGGCCATAATCAAATAATAATTGGCCTCGGAGATCACTTATGACAATCAGGGAAGTAATAAGGTTTCTGAATAATTATGAATAATTAGGCACATTTATGAATAATTACACTGTTAATAACTATCTAACACATCCAGTTTTTAAACTGTAATTCAGTCATTATTGATTGGTTAGCCATCATCTTCACTGCTGTTTCCCTGCTCATTAACATCCTGATTCAGCCAGGAGCCTTGCAAGGCTGCATTTATTCTTTTGGTGTGTCAGAAAAGAGGAGTTTTATTGCTGTAACTTCTGAATCCCACAGAGCCATATTTCACTGACCATAGAGGAGGGACATTTTTGGAAGGAAAATATCTTGTCACTTTGTAAATGTAACATTAAGACAGTTCAAAATCCTATGACAATGTGGAGTGGGGAAAACTATTCTACAGTGGCGTGCGTGCCTGGAGTTTCTGACTATTTTACTTCCTGTATTGGGACTGCAAAATTTTTGAGGTGTGGAGCATCTTGTACGAAATTGAGTTAGCAGAGCTAACTCAAGATGCCCCCAGCAGCACTGGTGGGAATAAATTATGTTTCTTCAAGACAGGAGGGTCTGGGGCATAAAATTTCTGCCCTGGGAAGGAAAAGTCCGAGGAGCAAAGTTCCAGCCAGGACCTCAGGTACAAAGGAAGCCTTGCCTGCTGCTCTGTGGAGAGACACAGTGATGGCACTAACAATGCCATCACCTCCATCAGCACTTCTCGGTGCTCTGCCAGCTCTCCCATGGCTCAGCTGGAGACCAGGACAGCAGGATTGCCCAGGCTCTGGCTTGGCCCAGTGACCACCATTGCAAGGAGGAACCTGATCCTGATGTTTTAGCAGCCTCCTCAAACACTTGTTGTGCCTATGTCTAAAGCTGGCCCTGGTTACAGAAATTAGGTAGATAAATGAATGCCACAGTTGCTGGCAAAGCCAATAATTAAAGGCAATGCTGTGCATACCATCCAGAATACCTCTGTTTTCAGGGACATTTTGTCAGCTTTACACCGATAGGATAGAATGAAACTACCCAGGAAAAGTAAATGGAGCATCCTAGCCTTTAAACAAGAAGCTGTTACTGCTCCTCTGCCTCTTATTTACACAACACATTTCACTCTGAAGAGCTGAGTCTGCCGTGGAGGAAATGTGAGTCATGGTCTTATATGATTTCAATACATTGGACACATGCTACCAGTTTTTGGAAAAGCATTCAGGAGAGTAAAAGATACAGATCAGGTGCCATGAATTGTAAGCCCCAGTTGGAAAATACAACAATGCTGCAGGATAGGGATTTTGCATTAAGTTTAAACTGGAACAGACCAACATTTGTAAATTCCTTTTATTTCCAGAACGTGAGTAGCATTCTGAATGGTTTTTGAAGAAACATCTTTATTTATTTGGTTTTTACCAGTCCTGACAGATAATACAGGATAGCAAATTTCATGGTGTACATAGAGCGCTTAAATCACTCCAAGTATTCCTTTAAAATTATTAACAAAAAATAAATTTCATAGATAAATATTCTGCCCGTATGATTTTACATTTCTCTTCTTCCCCTGGAAAGACTGCTGATTCATTTTCCCTTTCTTTCTGCTTTTTCTCCATAGCTTTGTGTGCCACTGTGCACTGTTTTTATACTTCAGATCAGAAAAAAAAAACTAAAAAACATCACTTACTAAGGTTTTGACTCCAACTATGTTTCAGACTCTGCAAGGGTCAAAGCAGCTGTGATAAACTCGGTTATTTCTTTCATAATCTTCAAGCACAGTCTTTCTAATCTCCTCCTGAAGGCCCTGAAAGGAGAAGAAAATAGACTAAACAACTTAGGAGGAAAAGTGAGTATGTTGAATGCTTGTTAACCTGGAAATGACCATTTCTGAAAAGCAGTAAAAGATCCCAATACATAATTCTGAGAAGGGGCTGTGAAAGGCTGGCTCTTCTACTTTGGTTTTGACATGCTAAGATATGGCATGAAAAATGGCTAAGAAAAACTGCACTCTTTTCACTTTTAGGTAGCAAAAATGACACATCTCTATCAAAGATCCAGAAAAGTCCATTATTTGCTTTTCATACACTGCCTCTTTAAGCAGTAGAATTTATTACCATCAAATGTTGTGGAGACAAAAATATTGGAGAAATCCATGGGGACTCTGGTGACCAGATATGACCTCCAGCTCACACCCTTTAAACTGGAGTAGCTGTTAAGTATCTTAGGTTATATATAGGCCCTTAAAAAAAAGAAAAGACAAGTTGAGAACATTTAGCTTTCTGAAGAGGTATAGATTTTAGCCTTTATTTCAGTACTGGTAGTTCATCTTCCATTTCTTTCCCTATAACTGTGAAAAAGAGGATCAGGAATTTCATGGTAGAATATTTGCCTCTACCAGCTGAAGCAGTAGATATGTTCAAGGGCAGAACCTCCTTTTATAATCAGAAGCAACCACTGCTGCTGTGTTTCCGATGGAGACCAATATAATCTCTCTGTGAAGTGTTTACATGATTTTGTCAGATCCACCACCTAAGTGCATGGCAAAATCCTTCATATTTAGGGAAAGGGAGAAGGGTGAACTGAAAGAAAAATAAATCTTTTCCTATGACCAGCTATTTGTTTATTGGTGTACTTCAAAGTGTCAGGTAGCATTCAGAAACCCTGAGTTTTCTTTTTGGTAATTCTCACTCTGAATTTTGAGTGGGGTAAATGTTAATGCTTGAGTAAATTATCACAGCCCAGCATGGACTTACTGGGAAATATAAGTAGATAAATAGTTTTTCATTTCCATTTTGAATTGTTTGATTCTGTTTCAAAGGGATTGCTTTTTACTCTGCTTTGGTTTTGTGGTCTACATGAGAAATTTCTGTTTCGATTTGTCCCAACTCTAGCACACATTGACAACCACTATTTGACCCAGCTCTGAAGCACTGCTGAAAACGTTCATTTTCCTGAGCATGAACATCTCTAGGACCTGTCTCCCCAGCAAGTAGACTCTGCAAGGCTCTGTGTGTATTCCTTCCTTCACATCATGGAGAAATACCACATTGCAGCTGGTGCCTGTACCAGGGAGGCAGAGAAATGTGAGACCAATCTTCTCTCAAAGTGAAAAAGTCACCTTGCACACAGCCACCTGGGGACCCCACACTCTCTCTCGCCTCTCCCCAGTTGTGCACAGTACTGTGCCCCAGGCCATGCTACCTTCCCCCTGCCCCCACCCACCCTTTCATCTTCAATTTGTTCATCCCCACACCACGGATGTCAGCGAAAGCAAGGGCCAATTAGCTGAATGTAGTCAGGGCACAGTGATTTGGATCCTGTTTTTTTTGAAAAATAGATCCAAAAGGGTACATTCAGATTGGTTCCTGACTGCAACCATCAGAGGTGGTGAAATGCTGGCAACCTGGGGCAATGAAAGGCAGAGCAGAAAGAGGACACTTGAGTGGGACCAAGTCCTCAGGTTACTATGTGGGACACAGATTTGAGACCGTGATACCTTCCAGTGGGTTCTTTGGTTTCCATTAAACATCATTAATGTTTTCAAAGAAGCATGAAATCCACACTCCTGATTCCTCTGCTCCCCCTCCCCCATCCATGTCCCTCCTGAATCACAAAGGGGACCTTCTTTTGTTATATTTGGATAATTATTCTGCTGTCTTCCCTCCTGCTACCAGCTAAACATCTGTGATTGATGAAGGGAACACATTGAAAATTTGAGATGAAGAAGTGAAGAGAGCAAAGCTGGGCAAATGAGCCAGTGGGTTGAAGCACTTGGGACATTAGAGGGTGTCAAGGATGGCAAATGACTTCATTGAAGTAATGATGATAAACATTTTATCTCTGTGCATATATGTGCATTATACCTAACGATCTCAAGCGTAAGTAAGTGAAGAAAGGCACTAAATAAATCATACGAACAGGCCCTAAATGGGAATCCCTAAGGAATAGGATCTGAATTGTAAATGTGTGCCTGAATTTCACACATCAAATTACAATAAGGAGATTGATATTTTAAACAGCTCTGTACTTAAAGGGTACTGTATCTAGTCCTGAGGATTCTTCTTTTGCTTAGGGTTTGGGTTTTTTTCAGTTAGACTGTGCATTTGTGTGTATACATACACATACACACATACACGTATGTGTGTGTAAATTCATTAAATGAGGTACTTTACATATCAGTGGGTTGCTCTGGGTTTCATCAGCATCTCAGAGATTGGTTAAAAAGTGGGGTTTTTTCTGCCTCACTGAGATTTTTGAAGACATAAATTCTCAGGGACAAACTCTCTTCTGTTATACCAAAGAAAATAGAAAAAAAAAATCTCTTGCTTTGAACGAACTTATTCTAGACTTGATCTGATGGAAGTGGAAATACAATCTGACACTTACACTAACACTTATTTAAACTTTGTCCCTCCTTCTCTCGAACAGTGGAGCCAAATTCTTAGCTGGTGTCAACTGGCAAAGCTTCTTGAGCTGTCAGCAGAGCGTGCCTGTTGGCATGAGCTGATTTGGTCCAGTAGCTTCACAAATAGAGAATGAACTTGAGTATTAATGGGAACAGGTTTTAAGCAGAACAAATTATACTAGAAATGTCATCCCTTTCCCTTCCAGTCTCAGACATCCTAAATCATCAAAGTACAACTGCAGTATTATAAACACATATTAAAGAATCTAATAAGATATGGGAAAGCTTCCAGGCTGGAAGAAATGGAAATGCCTAATAAGAGGTAGCGACACTATGTCCTCACTGATAGCTCCGGCCCCCACCTCATTCTTCAGTGGAAACGCATAAGAAGATAACCATGAAGACTAAAAACCTGTGGGATTTCAGCTGTTTACAGGTTTTCTCATTAGAAAAAAAGGATTTTCACCTGTCCAGTAAAAGGATTCTGCCCCCAGATATCACAGTCACAAGATCTCCACATCTTTCTTCCCAGCAGTTGCAGAAAGGCTGGTTGAAGGAGCAGGATCTGCATGAGAGCTGAAGGTCTCTTCCCATCACGTTCCTCCTTGGCAGGCAGGAGTGCTCTTGATGCAGGCTTTTGGAGATGCTGCCACCTGAGTTTCCCATTCAGCATTTTCAGGGCAGAAAGAGGCAATAAATGAACCTGTCAAGTATCAACTCTTCTGGCTTTTTCCCCAGAGGATTGTCAGCCCCGCACATAGAGTTTCTTTCCCAGGTCTTGATTTTAACTGGGAAATTACATATTGTATTTAATGGCAATATGCATTGGTTCTTTGTGCTGCTGCTAAGGATGTGCACTTCCACATGCTCACATGTATGTACATTATACCTGCATTCCTATGTATGTGTCTGTGTGTTCGTGTACATAAACAAATACACACACAGTTCTTTTGCATTGGGAAAATATTTGTACCACATACCACACCACAGGTAAGAAATTTAACCCATCCATCCCCTGATTAATTTTTGTCCATTATGAGGAATCTGGAAAGTGAACACATGAAGTATGCATTTTTCATTTAAACAAATCCTTTATGCTACAGACACTTATAAAACAAAAATCCGTGTATTAATGTTTGAACAATTTCCATGTGCTTTGTGGTGTATAAACCACAGCAAAAGGTCATGCAGTACCTTTAAATATAAGGACTAGATCCAGAACCCACTAATGTAATTCTCTAAAGCCAATTCCAGTCTCTACTCAAAAGAGAAAAAACTTTGAATACTGGGGACAAACTACTTTAACTTTCCTTGTTTTTCAAACTGAATATATTTCAAAATGTTGCTAAATTATAAGTAACTTTTCCTATCAGCACTGCAAGCATTTTTATTTTTACCAGAAAAACAGAATTCCTTTTTGAAATAAGAAAAGACATATCTACTTATTCTTTATATTAGCAAACGATACCTTCCATAAAGCTGTAAAAAAAAAGTGTATTACATCCTGTAGTCCCTGAAGGAATGCTCAATTCTTCACTAGACTTATTTGACTATTGATTGATTTGTGGAAATATGTTGACACAGCCCTTTCTGTGAAAAAGTCACTTCCCTTTTCTTTCATTCCTAAACTGGTATGTCACATTTTCTCCTTTTTGCCACATGATTAATGTGGCTTTGAAAGATTCAAGAATCAATAATCATATGCTCAGATGGAAACATCTGTATTTTAAATGTGCCCTATTATCTTAGCTTTCCAGCCAATCTGTAAAATGTGTTTCCTGTTGGACTTAATAGGTATTAGTGGTGCAGGTAGTGATAAGGTAGAAGGTCTTCTGATCTGACCTTGTCTTTGCCACGAAACCAGAGCCTCCTTGCAGATTCAGAAATGTGGTGTATCTGGTATAATTTTTTCTCCCTTCAGGTCTCCAGGAAGTATTTTTCTTATTAGATTTTGTTTGGTTGGTGGTTTGTTTTTGAAGTATTCCTATTTCTTCTTGCCTTGAAAGATTTTGCGTGACATTGAACACACCATAACTAGTGTAACACATCTCTTCATGTCTTCAGCCAGCAGATAGCTTTACATTCTCAAATTCCTCTGACTTCTTTAAATGCTCAGCATATTCAGTGTATTGCAGGATCAAACCTTCAGTGGATATCCCCTGGGAAATCAAAAGAAAGATTCCTTCAAGCCAGCTAGCATCATATATATTCAATGAACACAAAGGGGATGAGACAGAGCATAATCCAGTATTTGAGGGATTTTACTGGCATAATATTGCAAAGATGGTGTTAGTCCATGCTGAGAAACACTGCAGGTTTTGTGAGGGCTAAATGTGTGTTCTCTGTTAATGCAGGAATATGCCCTTCAAGTGGTCACAGTACTCTTGTTTCCTAACTCAGAATCAGAAACTGACTGCCCACTGCATGAGCCTGGCCTATACTGATCCTTCAAAATGCTGGAGTGTAGAGAAGGGGAGAGAAATATTTTACTGGCAGGATTCTTTTTACTCCTCAACAGATTTTATACCATGCGCTTGGAACTTTGCAAAAGCATGGAATACTAGCCCCAGTCCCAGAGAAATGGATCAGTGGATGGGACTATGTAACAACCCATAAAACCCATTCATATATTACACTTGTGGAGTCTCTGCAAACTTTCATGCTGTTATGAAAGTTCTTACATCTGTGTCTGGTACTGCGTGTGCTCCGTGGTCCAAGCGGTAACTAGGAAATAGTTACACCACCGTAAATGCAGAATTTGAGTGTAGGAGCAGCAGTACATTCCAGGAGAAAGATGGGCAGAGGGGTAGGAGTAGGAAAACCTGCTGAAAAGCACAGTTAAGCCCTTTGTACTGTGGAAATAAAGCTGGTTTTGGTGCTGGGGGCTGAGTTTGTGTTGATGCACAGAAGTAAAACAAGAGTATTCAGACAAGTGGAACATGATCTGATAAGCCTGGAAATAACTCTGTCAGGCTATCCAGCCCAAATGACATCCCTGTCTGTGTCCTTTCAACACATTTGATTTGAGTACAAGCTTCCCAGAGGAAGGCTTTTCCTGTGCTTTCCGTCCTGCTTCACTACTTCACAAACTCCCTGATGGCAGAAGCAGTGCAGGCTAACGTGAGAAAAGAGCTATACACTTTTCTAGAAGGGACAATAGTTCTTCTGTGGGTTTTTTCTTTTTCAGCTGGCAAGCTGACTTTCAATATGTTCTAACCAATCCTTTTACTTTGCCAGCTTAACACAGAAATGAAGTTGTACCTTTCATTTATAAGATGCTTGAACTCTGTGTGTGTACAAGAATAGATAAAACTAGAAATAGGTCTGCTCAGGTTTTTCCAATGTGAGGGAGATGCAACAATTTTTTATAGACTTCCCAGAGCACAATTTCATTTAAGGTTGATATTCACTGAATGAAACTTTTGCAAAATGTATATCCTTATAACACAAATAAAATGCAACAAGATTTGTGCCTGAAGATTCATAGACATGAATAATGTTCACACAATACCAAATTTCACTAAACTTAATATAAAGATTTATATTTGAACTATATAGTCTTCAATTTGCACAATTTATGCCCTAGCGGTTACATGGCTGCATTTATCAGAAAGGGGCTGTTCTTCTGGGAGGTAATTCTACTAAAGCTTGTGATCATTTGGCTCTTGATCAGTGAAATGAACTGAATCTCATTTTCTGCGTCTGTCTCTTCGTATGTTTTTCACCCTCATATGCTTTAGCTCTGGCAAGAAGAATACGGATTTCAAATCAGGATGTGAATCACCTGCCCATGAATCAGCCAAATGCAGGCTCTGCACCCAGCACTATCTTTAATATTCCTCCTAGGCATGATAGTTGTCCTATCCACAGCATGCATGGATTTCACAAGTCAGAAATATTTCATATGGGGAGAAGTAAATACCCACCACTCTTGTTAAGCTTCACAGTACATCCTATTGTCTAAGTGTTTATTTGTGAGCAGTCAGGCACATCATAGGTGGGAGAGAGACCCACGGCCCTTGGTCAGTCTTCAGAGTCACACAGATACCTCCAAAGCTCTCATCGTGTACCCATTACCACTGATTGAATGTTGTTGCCTTTGGGAGAGGAATATTGACTCAAGTCAGAAAACTGGGGAATCTCAGGAAAACCTGGATCAGGATATAAAGGTGAATGAGTTGACTCTCTTGGGCTATGGCAAACAATGAAGATCATAACACAGTCTCATTAATGTGGTCACTTATCCCTGATATAAACTTTATTGATTGCTGTGATATTATTTGCACTAATCAATTAATAAATAGTGCTTTCATCTTAATAAGAAATAACAGAATAATCTTGACTAGATTAGGAATGTTAGAATAGAAATAGCCAGATAACTGTCTCATAAAATAACACGGGCAAAGCTCTTCATACTTTTTCCTAAAACATGGTTTTGGTTTTTAAAAAAGGAAAAAAAGGAGGAAATTAAAGTGAAAGAATCACAAAACGCACTTTTTTTCCATGACTTATGCTTCTTCTGCAGTTGTGAGCACATTCATTTCTTCCTAATCCCTAGCACTGCAGAAGAAAGAGGGCCTTCAGGTGAAAGGTTACCTACATTTATAATGTCAGGCACTGAGGCTGGTGAGGTAAAAGGTAAATGGTAATTTTATCATTAGCGTGCCTGACCCCTTGCCCCGGCCATATCTCATAGAAGACGTTAGGAACGGCTCACCTGTCAGGATGCAAACACTTAAAGGTCAATGTGCACAGAAATCGTCAAGAGCTTACAACTGAATTGCTGACACCTTTTATTATCACCGCTTAAATAAATGATTCAAGTGGCAAGACAATGCTAAGACTGGTTTAATGTCAAGATTTACAGGAGGAGTTCTTGGAGCATTATTTTCTAAAGTCTGGCTACATGGACATGATTTTTTAATTCCAGAACTGCATGAACAATGAGGTGGGTTTCACACCACTTAAAGGAGTTTAAACATGTATCCCTCTTCTGCAAGGCTTTCCAGCACTGCACAAGGACAAAGTTTTATTTCCGTTGGAGCAGTCAATGCAGACTCTTGGATCCACTATCATCCTAGTATACAATGTTAGAAAACTCATTTGACTTCTGTGCATGAGAAGTTACGACATACGGGAGGATATCTTGCAACTGAATGACAAATTTTTGGGACACCAGCTACACTCCATTATTATTTAATGAAGTGTCTAGGTACAGATCCTTTCCTGTTTTTCCAAGTTGTTACCACATTAAAAAGCTCTGAAAGGCGGACACATCAGCATCAGGGTTTGAAAGAGCACCAATACCCATGCACCAATACCCATGCATGCAATATTTACAGGATCAACAACTGTGATTCTAAGGGGGGAGTGTAATTTACTCCTGGCCCTGTATCCCACACCTCCCATTGTTAGTAAAAGGGCCAATCAGGAATACAGGATCCTGAGTGGTTTGTGTACATGTTAAAGCTGCCTTATATAAAGTTTCACCAGCAGAGGATACCCTGAGCATCCACCCTATACAGTAGCAATATCTTCTGTTTGACACTACAAACACAGCAACTGATTATTAGTGTGTGATGCAAGCTCTCTGCATCAGTATGACTTTTGTCCTTCTGGCAAATGGTCACTGTTCTCATTAATCTCCTGTCCTCTGCCTTGTCTCCATCTACTCCATCTGTCCTCAGAAACAGTATATTCACTACCTTTGACTTAGTGACATTCAAATTTTCTTCTCCAGGTAATGTTCCACTTATTTTTCCCACATATTTCATGAACCTTCTTCCTAAAACAGTTGCATACCCCTGAAACTGTCAGGTGAAAAGCTTCATTTCTCCTTCCCACCTATCACCTATGTCACTAGCACACTGTGACACTTGCACTTTTTTCCTGTATTATGTTGTTCCTGCAATCTTCTTCCTAAGCTGCATAAAGAGGTAATCCAGTAATAAAAGAAGTTTAAATGAGAGGAAAAAAAAGTGTACCCAAAGAATGTATATTTAAAGAAACTGATCAAAACCAGGGACTGCAGTGAAAGTAGACAGTGTTTATGAAAAAAAGATCTGTCATAGAAGCTTCAGTCATCCAAGTGCTTTCCTAGGAACAATAGCAGCTGAGCCACACATCTCTGGCTGTTTGTACCACAGCAATATTTACAGAGAAATAAGACATTGCTACAAGAGGAAGCTCTTACTGAGTGTAAAACTCAGGATAGGCTTCTGTTTTCACAAATCTCTTACTTTTTTTTTCTGTGATATCTTATGTAAGTGATCTGGCCATAAGTGACTTTTCTTGGTTTCGTTGTGTGATGAAATTCTATCTAGAAACATATCAATAAATGTTACTGCAAAGCTGTATTCTGACTTTGGCTTTCACATTTATAAAATGAGAAAGAATGTTGCACCTCCAGAGGGCTGCTAGGTACACAGCTGAAATGCAGTTTAAGAAAGCATTTTTATATTATTTATTGATAACACCTCTTTATTAATAATTATCATTTATTATTATCATTCTTACTAATTGTCAAAGGTCAAAGACACCAGAGATTAATATTTATTTAACTTCTAATGAAATGCAATATTTTATCTTTCTTTGCCATCCTCTGCCAAAATGGCTTATTGTTTGAAGGTAGATATTTTGGGAAAGAAGGAAAATAACCATCTATCAAAGCTTTTGAAATCACAAAGGCCTCAAAAGAAATGTGAACAGACTCCAAATCACTTGACATGTTAGGAAGATTCATCTAAGGCTTGAATGGTCTTGGACATTGACTGGCAACACTGGACATCAGGTGCTTCAGATAATTGAAATGCTTCTGCTTTCCCAGTAATTCAGCATGTTTAGTTACCATCCCATCTAAAATATTTTCCCTCATTGCTACCTTCACAGCAGATCTATCACTGGAAGATAAAAAGCAATGAGAGACCTGGGATATTTAGTGCCATAGCATGTAATATTATTAGAGCTCTTCCTGGCCAACTCTCTAAAACCTCACCAACTTGTGGCACCCTCTCCACAGGAGCATCTGGCTGCCTAGGCAGAGCTTCAGCAGACACTCACGTGCCGGGAGTATAAGGGAATTCACTGGAGCAGACCTCAAATGAGCCACAGATTTAACTGTGACTAACTTTATGCAGCAAGTTATCTTGTTTGAACTTAAACTTAGACTGATGCTTAACACTTAGATGAGTCAAGGATGTAATAATGAAGTGCTGGAATTACAGCCATTTCATAAAATGAATCATATAAAATATATACTTTTGGACTCAGCTACAGCTTTCTACCTGCAGAGCTGCTTTCATGGAATTAAATAACAGAACAAAACTGCACAAACTGCAATCTTTCTTGCCTTGCACTGGTCTTGTGCATCAAAACCTTCTGTACAATCTCAATTTTGATAGTACATGATTAAGATATTGTAAAACAGTTTATAACCATTATAAAAATATATTTACTCTTTTACCTGACCACCTGAGGAACACACCAGCTAGTAATAAAATTAATTTTATTACATGCCTTTCAGGACACAAAAGAAATAAAACACTTCCTTTTTTATGCCAATATTATACAACCATGCTTAAGCAAAGCATCTGTTCTGGCCCGTCTTTTTATGTTTCTTGGTTGTTTTTCGTGTTTGCTTTGAAATATTTATTTTCCACACCATCACAAGTACTCAAAGAGTAATCAACAGGTGAAATTATCCTAGCAAACATTCAGAAAAGATCAAAGAGATTGAGGCTTCCTCCTTTTCTTACCATGAAAAGTTATTTCTTTTTGGATCACAGTGGTCCCTATTTGAATTCTGACTGTGATCATGTACAGAACATGCCACTGCCTCCAACGCCAGCTGGTTACCTGCACACACAGCAATAGATCCCCCTCAACACAGAAAGTAAGCATTGCACTGCAGCTCCCATCTGGATGTTGACATGCTAAATAATAAAGACAGAGGTTCTTGATTTTTAATGCAGGACTCCTGATGGAAACCAGCTACTAACAGATGGAATGTGACAAAGCATATCCAACTCAGCACCTTTTCCCTGCAGAGAAGGGTAACTGATGCACTTGCACCTTTCCACAAAGATGGAAGATGCTGCTCTGACCATTTCCAAGACATGGAAGAAGGCAGAGATGCCTAGAGGCATGCTTACTTTTATATTTGTTGATATATGCAGCCATAAACTCCAATATGGTGTAAAACATCTCATTCTATATCCACAAGAAAGTGAAATTGAGAAAAGAACAGGGCTGGATATTCTTGGCTTGAGAAGCTGATATTCTATTACAGGATCAGACCCTCCTTCCTTTCTGTGTATCCACACAGACAAAGTGTTTACAGATCACAGGTAGTTTGACGTGGAAGTATCTGATGTTTACTTTTCCTTAATGGAAGTGCAAAAACCGCAATGCAGGAGAGTATATCATTTGGTCATAGCACTTCAGGATAATGGTTGCTCTTAAATATGGTTACAAGGCTTTCAGGTAGCTCTACTCCATGCTTCTGCCCCCCTAGAACACACATTCTTGTGCACATTTGTGGAATCAGACCTCACTGCAGCAGAGGAACAGACAGTCAGACCAATGTATTCTAATACCTCCCAATGCACACCAATTTTTCTTTGTTGTTTTGTTTCTTAATAACCTCCAATTGCAAAATATGTAGGAAGCCACGCATAAATTCTGGTTATAGTGTCATCCCCTAAGAGACAAACACAGGCAGCAGCATTTTTCTGTGAGGGGGGAAAAATGAATATCCAATTTTCCACTACAAAACAGGTGCACTCAGATTTTCAAAGTACATTGCACTTGTCTCTCTTGTTTATTTAATCCTAATTTATCGGATCAAGACAGAGAATAGTACAGTTTGGTTTTCTGGCATGTTCATGTCCACAGCAAAAAGAAGGTCATTGCATTTGGGTACTAATCTACCAGTGCAGTAAGCCGTGATTAAAATGTCTTGGTAATGTTCTCAGAAAAGCATTACAACTGCTTGAATCCATATCCATCCATGACCAGAGAAGAGGGGATGCTAGTCTGGTTTGGTTAAATACACATAAACTTATTCCCCAGTCAGTCAGCTAGAGCAGCAGCTCTGCATTTCAGGAAGCAAAATAAAAAGATTGCCTGGGGTCAGGATAAAAGCAAAGGTACGCAGGGCCATGAAGCAGTTTTCACTGTTATCATTGCACTTCAGAGGACTCAATACAGCTCTCAGTGGGGATCACAAGTGACCTCGGCTCTCCTTATAAGTTTCTTATGTCTCTAAATTTATTTTAATGTCCACTGAGAAGGTGAAGGGTTAAATAAGGAGGACAATGGAGGGAGTGGGGGGATTTGTGTCTTGGCTTTGTGCTATGTTCCAATTCTGTCAAGGAGTCTGAGCTTCGGACAGATAAGCAGGGAGAGATGTAGTCCTTAGAATAAAGTGAAATGAAGGTGCAATGCAAAAAAAGATCTCTGTTCAACTTCTGAGCGAAGTTCTCTGTGCCTGAGCCACGCTTCCCCTGCTGCCGCTGCTGCGGCTTCTCCTCTTTTTTCATAATCGTGCCCGTTATGAGTCTTTGTTCACAAAGGTGGAAAACACGGAGGCCTCTAATGATGCATTATCACAGGTCAGGGAATGAAGCACATAAATCTCCCTGGCATTTGCCTCCACACAATACCTCTAAAAGGACAGCAGCAATCCTTAAAGAGGTAGCTTTTCCCCAATCAGATGACTCAACAAGGCAATGTACCTGTGGGCTTTTGCCAGGATAATCACCTTTTCCTCTCACTGCTCCTTGGACAGCTCCGACCTTGTCTGCTTTTCTTTAGTCTGCCGTGTTTTCTGTAATGAAGACTAGAATTCAATTGTACATCTGGGACTAATAGCTCTTAAACCTGAATTATTTCTCTCACAGTTACAGTCAGATTGTCATAAACATACAAGCAGTGAAGTACAGAGAGATGCTTTCCCTGTAAAAGCCATTTTGAAAGCAAAACTTCAGTCTAATTTAAAGATGTTATTGTTGTTATAGTTGGAGACTGATGGAGCTGTCTTTGAAGACCATGTCAGTACTGCAATTGGCTTAGTTTAAATCAACAGCAACCTGGATTGTACAGAGGAGTGAGAGTAAGACTATGTATAAAATGTCAGTAATCAATGGCAGTTGTGTTATTGTCATGACAGTATGATGGCAGTTCAGTGAAGCAATTATTAATTTTTCATAATACAACTGAAAGAAGAGACTCCCGAAGAAATAACAAGGTTTACTATATATTACACAAACAATTACCAAGGATAGAGTAAAATAGAATAGAAAATTCTGTCATATACCTTTTAAACCAAGGGTTTAAAAGAAGAATCTACCTTTTAAACCAAAGATCATCATACAGGTTCTCTGCTATTGTAAATGGAATAACATCATCACTGTAGTTAATGCACTATTTTAGACTAACTGGGTATTAGAAATTTCCAGCTCAGTCTATGATGGCTTCCTTCATATGTAGATATTTACACAAGTGTTGACTCTGCAAATAGCAACATTGTCATTTTGTAGGAATCTAAATCCCAGTTCCTGGCACCCTGCACTGGAATGACCAGTTGTACATGGAAAGACAACAGCAAACTGAGCACTTGATTAATACTTGTGATGTTGCCAAAATAATGGCACTTGTTCTTAGGGCACCACTGGCTGTATGGAATCAAATGCAATACTGGCAGCTCCTTCTGGCTTTGAGTCATCCACTGATAAGCACTTGTATTTTAATACATAATGAAATGTTAATCTAACTGGAAGTCCACTCTCTTGTAAAGAAAAGATTCAGTGCAAGCAGTGATGGCCTGCAATATGCTACCAGTCCTGTTATTTTAACCAGGCTCTCAATAGACTCAGATTGTATGTTTAGGGAATATAGCTTGTACAGGGTCTTCATTCTGACAAGGATCCTACAGTCCTTGTGGGAATTGTAGCAGACCTTAACAAAATCATTTTCCCATTCTCCATTTCTTTGTTATGGCTTAACTATCATGGGACATGGGTGTTTATTTCTACTGTTTATTTCTACATTATTTCTACTATTCTCAGAACTACCTTTTTCAGAATAAAATCCTATTTATTTTGCACGATGCTCATCTATGTCTTTCTCTCTTTCTTAATTTGTGCTTCATCCTGCTTCCTACAGAACAGTTTTGCAGCTGCTAACATAAGCAGAATCTCTTCTTCTGTTTCCAGAATAAAGGTTACACATATTTCTTTTCTTGGTGTTCCCAGAGCAGGATTTTTTCTCATCATGATGCCTCTAAACAAACTAGTAATCATTTTCTGTCAATTTCAACCTTGACTTATGATTTTAAAACAAATTAATCACAAAAGCACTTAAAATTGTGTTCTTCAATCTACTTATACTACATTCTCTTTCATGAACATTCAAAATGATCAAAGGTGCTTAATTAGTCCCTTGTTAAAACTCTTCGGTTTCTGGGCCTTGACTTCCTTTGCATTTCACTCACAGGATTGCCTTCCTTTTATTCATACAATATTATAAAGCTATAGCATTTAGTTACTTCCAAAGCAAAACTGAAAGCTCTTTTTCAGTGCATTGTTCCTTCTATCATTGACAATGGGAACAAAGTTGCCCTGTAGACTCAACACGCTGTTTGTTCTGGCATTTTAAACAGTTATGAGTCACTTAGTGTAAAAAAAAATAATTCTTATATTGAATTTGCATTGTACAGTGCACATTTTTCCCTGCAGATTAGTGGGTTCTGCTAACCAGTGTTTCATGACAACTGTATCTTACTTCTTATGAACACAGCAAGGGGTCAGCTAAGGAGGAACCTTAGCACAATAAATTTAAAGTATATTAACAATGAAATTAAGTACATACAATCATCAACAAGTATTGGTGAATCTGAAAACAGATGCAAATCAGACACAGGAATTTTGTATTCCCCAATAAAGGTGGTACCACAACTGACTCCACAGAGAAGAGCACCATCTTTGGAGGAAACCCCTGTGATGGACACCAAATTAATATATATCTGCTGAGAACTTGGAGTGAGAAAAAGATTAGAGAGGAGGGTTATAGAAAGCACCAAAAAAAAATGTTGATTTAGTGCACAAAATTAGATTACCTGCTGCTTCTGGAGCATTTAGGTTAATATTTGTCCTAATGAAGACCTAGAAATGTTTCAGAATCAAAGAATTTCCAGGATTTGATCAACTAATCAAAACAAAAAAATATTTAAAATAATCAACAAGTTGCCAGATAAGAAATAAGAAAGGAAAATTTCCTTCATCTTTGGTAACACTGTAAAAATGCAATTGCTAAATCTGAACTATCATATTCAGTTGTACCAGCTCCTGAAGAACATTTCATTTCCTGGATTCCTTTTACCCTTGTCATCATGTTTTCACCATATTTATAAGAAAGATGGCACAACCAACCTTCCGCCCAGAAATACAGAAGTGTTGATCATAAAAGTGCTTTTGTGATTCTAATTACAGCCCTTTCATTTTTAAGGGCTGCTTCCGAAGGGACTCTCTGAACAAGTGTTCCAGCTATGATGCTCCTTCCCAGTTGTTTTTTTATGTACCTTCTCACTGCCAGAGCATGAGAGCCAAAATAATAAATAAATAAATAGATAAATAAATAGATAAATAAAAAACTACACAAAAACAAACAAACAAACAAAACCACCCTTGACTTAGGATAAACACGACTTAGCAAAACCCAAACAGTGGCAAGTTCTCAATCTGAACCCAAAACACAGCACTGAACGAGCTACTGAGAAGGAATTAATTCTACCTTAGAGGAAAACAGGGTACTCCCCCAGCCCCATCACCAGTGGCAGTACAAGAAGGTGAAATGGCCTTGATGCTGTGCAAACACTGCTGAGCAATAAGAAAAGCATCCCTGTATTATCAACACCACTTTCAACACAAATCCAAAACACAGTCCCACGCTAGTCACTAAAGAAAATTAACCCCACCTCAGCCAAAACTACCACACTGAGCAACAAGTTTTGAATTCCTTTCTATGATATGGAAGGAACAAAATTCAGGCACCAAAGCCTTCTAGTTCTCATAGTGCAAAGGGTCATTTTTTCAAATGGTTAAACTTTACCCCCAGGCTTTCAGGATTATGTGCTGTGTCATCATCAAGAAAAATCTCACTGCATTAACAAGCAGCCACTACTTTGAAAAAGACACAGACAGTGGGGTTTTTTGTTGAAAGCAAAACAAAACCAAGAAAGCCTTATCACATAAGCAGCATGAACTTATATGTGAAAATAACATATATAATGACAATTGACACTTCCCTAGCTCTTGTAATCATAAAGTATATACTCAAGCCAATCTTTTTTATGTAACAGGAATGGTGTTTAATTCATCTGTGTCTCAAGTGTGTGCCTGACACCAAGAGTGAAACTTGTAGAGCCCCTCACCTCTTCAAGTATCTCTGTAAAGTCAGGACATGCTTACAAAAGCATCTCTTTAAGCATAATGAAGAAAGACTTGACAACAGTTTAGGAAGTTATCCTGCCATTCTTACAATCAAATCTCACCCAAATATTTCACCTACTTAGCATCCTTTCGTTTGTATTAATTTGCTTACAGTGCTGAAGTTTATGCCAACCCCTCAGGATTATTGAGCTGTAGGTAAGAGTAGATAGAATGAGAATATGCTGTACTTACATGGCAAGGGATTGAAGACAAGATCTTTCCCTTTTTGTTTGCTAACATTTGTTGCCATTGTTTCAAAAAAAAAAAAAATTAAAGTCATAAACACCAACACCCTCTTCAAACAGTGAAGGGTCATCCCTGGCATCCAACACAAAACATTCAGTACAGTTCAACATGCAACAGTTCCTCTCTGACTCATGATACTTATCCTCACAAGATATATCTGTATGTCTGTCATGCTTGTGCTATGTAAATGGAGCCACTTCAGCTTGCAGCTTTCAAAGGTAATTTCTTTTAACTGGAACAGTGCTGCTTCACAAGTAATTGTGGTGTATATTAAACGAAGTCCTGAAAGAGAATAGCTCAGCTTTTATATAAGCACATGTGATGAATGACCAGCAGAATCAGCTGAGTCAGTAATCAGTGCTTGAACAAAATACATATGTCTGGGAATCCAATAAACGGGTTTGTTTTCAGAAATCACGTCTTATGTTGAATGTGGTGTTTATCAGCATTAATCTTCAATAGTGGCTGCCAGTGGGGCTGTAAGTTATTCATTTGTGTGAGCTCCCTGATTGATGTTGTTCACACAAGCTTCTATTCTCAAAGCAATATCTACATGAAAAAAACACTTCACCATGATTAAGGGAATTATTGATGTTTTCGTTCTTAGAGAGTAGCATCTTGTCTAGGATTCACCAATAGTAGCAGATTCAGCAGCTTCAAGTTTTAGGTATTTGTGGCTGCATAATGGATTCAAGGCACAAGGTGAGACTCCAGGCAAAGCTTGAAGCACAGAGAAGAGATTTGGATAATATTAATACAACTTCATGCCTTCACAGTCCTGTTTAAGGTCAATGCCTTGACACTTGCTGGCATGATATCCAAGCTGAGGCACAGAGGAGCACTGTTGAAACCCAGAGAAACATCCACAGAGAGGAACAGCATCCCCTGATCTGCTCACTCTGCCCTTATCCACTGCCCCATCCATGATCTCACCTCAAAACTAGAAAGTGTGGAGGGAACCTCCTTGGAGCATTTTGCTTCTTACATTAGGGACATTCTCCATATGCCCCAAAAGAAGCTTTTGTCTCCCTCATCTGAAGAAAATAAAGGAAAAGAGGGCCTTCTTATTTATTTCTCTACCTTTATATCTACTTTAATATCCTAATCACCCACACTACTTACATGTCTGGGCAGTTTTTGAATTTCCTTTACAATATTTTAGCTTTTTTTCTTACAAATCAGCTTTAGTCCTGTAACATTTTTAACCTGTATTTTCGTCATCCACTTCACAATAGACACACATTACTGAAGGAAATCTGTTGTTGGTTTTAAGAGATATTTGTTTGAGTAATCGTTGGCTTTTTATTGGATTTTAAAAGGAGGGAGACTGGAAAGATATTTTCAGTTAAATATAGTTTGGACTGAAGTGTGCGGTCTGACTGGCTTGGTCAAATAATAGGATCTATAGGAAATTTAAAATAATATCAGTTGCATATTCCTCCCTTTCAGTTAGATAGCACACCTCTGAGTCACATATTTTACCTTCCCAAGGGTTAATTATTTCAGCTTGGTAGTCTAATTCTAAATATCAGCCGTAGGTTTAAACCCTGGAGTGTGAATCTGAGAAATTGTCTTCTGCTAATCCAACTCCCCAGAGGCATTTTAGGTGATTACAGTCATTCTAGCTGTAATTTATATAATTATAGAAAATCTGATTTTTCTTGGTTGTCTTTTTTTCCCACTTGTCTCCTGTTGCCTGGTCTGAAATAGAAGGCAGAGATTTCATTTATGCTGCTAGATATGTAAGTGTATGCATTTTCCCCAAGCTGCTGTATTGATCATGTGATGTTGTGGTGCTGTTTTTCCAAGTGACAGCTTTAGAAAAAATACATCAGTGCAGGTGTACATGAAAGTCAAGATGGGAAAATGAAACAGCAGGACATGCATGATCACATCTGTAAAATTGTGGCAAATTGCAGGATGCCACCATGTGGAGGCTATAGCCAGTGGGATACTCTGCAGTCAACCATTCCAGTGAATAGGACTGGAACTCGGGGATGGTTTAACAGAGGACTACCAATCCAGCATGTGATGTCTTTCCTCTCCAGGGGAAACAAGCATTGATGGGAGAGGCTGGATAGTACAGGGAGGCAGAAGAAGATTTCATTCATGAAGGAAGAAAACTTGGGTCTTGCATGTCTCTGAAATTTTCCTGTTTTCATGAAGACTTTTTTTCTGTCTGTATGCAGAAGAACCTTTCTTGCTGTCATGAGTTGTATAATCTCTCACCACAGACCATTTTAGACCATCTTTCTCTCAAAACGTGCTGGGATTTCTAGGAGATGTCTAATTCTGTAACCAAGCTATGCCAAGCCTTAAAGAGGTTGTATTGAAAACAAAACAAACAAACAAACAAAACCAAACACAAAAAACCCAAACAAACCTGAGATCTACAGAAAAAAAATTCAGATATTAAATTCCCTAGCAAACCACAGAGAAGAAGATATCTGAAGATATCTGATTAATGACAGATATTTGGCATTAATTATTAGCAACCTTGTCAAAGAGATATTACATCACAGCCATGAACTCTGTTTTATTCTCCTTTGTTATGGTCCATGGATTAGAGGGAAGGAGAATTATGGCAATGAGGGGATATGGAGAAGTCTATATGCAGTATCATATGGATAGGCAGTGATTTAATCAAGGCTAAAAATTTTGTAACATATATGTATTTTTAATATGTTTTAAAATGTTGGGAGAAGATGGAGAAGTATCTTATTTCTATTTGAAGATTTTATTCTGATAATATGTACCAATTTTCCTTGAGAAATATGTAGATTCTCACAACTAGAATTTCTTCAATTTTATTCTGTTTCTCCTGAGTGCCATAGAGTGACTGGACTAGAAAAGATCTCAGTTCAAATCTCAGCTCTCCTGGGAAGGGCTCAGAATATTCCTCTGAGTATCCAGAGGATATTTTATGTCCTGATGAAATGCTTCCACTACTTGGGAAACTTTTAAATGCTCATTAGGAGAGTGTAAGAATAACCTGATAGCTGCTCTCTAGGAAACCCTTGCAAGAAACTGAAGTAATTGTGGGGGGGAGAGAGAGAGAGAGAGAGAGAGAGATGGATGGATGGATGGATGGATGGATGGATGGATGGATAGATAGATTGATAGATAGGCAGACAGATAGATGGAATCCATCTATCCATCTCCTCTCTGCTCTGATGTGCTGTGCTGGTCTGAGGATGTAGGCAGGGATGATGCAGGCAGGAGTTTGGTCTCCACCTCTGAAAGCCCAGGATCTGAGAGGAGGAGGGAAGAGGAAGAGAACAGTTACTTCATGCAATTTTTTTCTTTATATCAAAGCATGTATCTGTCCAAAAACCTTCTGAAGAAAAGAGATA
This sequence comes from Phylloscopus whistleri, assembly GCA_017589585.1. NCBI lineage: Eukaryota > Metazoa > Chordata > Aves > Passeriformes > Phylloscopidae > Phylloscopus > Phylloscopus whistleri. The sequence continues at coordinate 350,653 of JADMLD010001547.1, read as the reverse complement.
ATATTTTTGTTGGGAGCTAGAGCAGATCCTCAGAAGTAAACACATGGCAGAACTGGGAATTTTGCCCTGGGAAGGATTTCACAGTTGTAATTCTCCTTTGCACTCAGTTTCACAACAGTGTGACCACAGTGGCCTTTTGTTAGGATAACGGATAAATGAGTCCTGTAGAGGTTTAATTACTTAAAAGAATCAGAAATAAAAAAAAAAAAAAATTGTTTTTGATTTGATGCCTTTATATTTTTTATATTTTATATTTTTATATTTATTAGAAATAAGTTAATATCGTGGTGCACAAAGCTTAAGCCAGTAGACTCCTTTAGAGTTCCTCCCAGTCTTCCATTCCAAGAAGGAAGAGGTGAATGGCATATGATGTGTTTTTTAAATTGGGAAATATTATTCCTTAACAATTTGCTTGCATTAAAGAACAAGTAATATTATATGGTCAGAACAATATTTATTTGTAGCAGTTCGTGACCTCTTCATTTATATAAATACTTATGACTCGTATTTCTTGTCTTCTCCATATCTCACTCCCCAATAGCTTTATTTTTATTACAAGCTTTTATATTTTCTATACTTGCTAGTCATAAAACACTTTCAAGTAGATATTTAGGTGCCGTCACCTGGATCTGACCCTCTAAGTTCTATCTGTCCCGTTAAAAAATAGGCAGTGAGTGACTGAAAACCAGAAGAAAAATAACAAATGCTAAATCATCAAGTAGGTTATTGCTTTTCTTGCTCATCCCTCCCCACCTCACCCCCACATAATAAAGAAAAAAAAATCAAGACAGGCAAGGTTTTCAAATCACATATTCCTTCAGCAATAATAAGGTGGTTGATGCTTAAAGCCTCTCGCCAACCTTAATCCCTAAATCCCTTGCATGCCACAGCAAATTGAAATTCAGTTTGGGCTGTCCAGCCTTGTAAAGACAAACCATCCTTCATCAAAGAGGTGTCTGTGCTGATAAATTGCTCCCTTCATACACATGACACTATCTCTAAAAGTGATTTGTGTACATTAGGACAGCAGAAAAAGATGAAACGAAAAACCCTTAAGAGTAAACTAAGATGAAGAATAAAAAAGATTACTTGGAGCAGTCAAGTAGCTTTTTACAGAATCAAATTTTGGGAAGAATCATTCATTGTAGTCTCTGTAAAACACAAATCCTGCATATAGGCCCAGCAGAAATGACTTAAAATGGATGTAAAACCCACTGTGGAATTGCTCAGATGTGTTTGCAAAGCTGTTGTGGGGATGGAGTTCAGGAGGGCAAAATACTGGACAAATGGAATGAATTCTGTTGTCTGATTGAAAACAAACATATTACAACATTAACAAGTATTTTGGTTCCTGCTGTTCTAGTGGAGCTAGGATGAAATCTTAAGATGTTGTTGTGTTTTATCCAATGCACAAGACCATTTTTCTCCTAGGGAAGCACAGCTCTGGCCGCTGCTGTTGCTGCTGTCTTCCAGTTGGAATTTGCGTGTCCTGAGTAGCTATTCTTCATCGCTTTTTGCAGTGCTCCTAATATAACATACTTTGAGAAAGGTTTGTTCCTGCCCTAGATTTTCACAGCAACTACTGCTTAGGATGTAAAATGCTTCTCCTGGTACTTCAGGGGTCTCTATGATTTCCTGGTTAAGAAATCTAAACAAACGAAAGCGTAGGGAAATTGAGTACGCGAAATATAGAGGGTTAAGTAAGGATTTTATCCAAACAAAATTCAATGGAATTGAAAGGTGACAATATGATAGTATCTGTTTTAATAGTAACATTCTGTATGGCAATGATTAGCAGGTGAGTATCTATTTTGCAGTAATTAGGAGAAAAAAAGGCTTGTTGAAGAATTTACTCCACAGGTTCTCAGCCCCATATCGTAAGGAGCAAAACAATATTTGTAGCATTCCTGTGTAGAAAACCTTCTCTTGTCTCCTGTCACAAAATCCCACAGACCTCAGGCTCTATAATGAGGAACAGAGACAGGTTATTGTGGAACAAATTTTGCAGCTGTGTTTTGAACCTGTTTTGAGTCCTTTTCTCCCACTTCCACAGCCTTCCCACTGGTATTGTGGGCACATTACAAGACTGGCCACTAAACAGAATTCACCTGCCTAAAATAGTTTCCTGAAGACCAGCAATGGCAAAAACACCAAAGAGAAATCCAAAGGAGAAGAGAGACAATTCCAAAAGTAAGCCAAAGTAGAAATATGTGGCAAGTCTATATGTATGTCCCTGAAGGTAATCAGATCAGACATAAGAATTATGCTGATCCCTACACAGATCCTTTGTCTCTCCTTAAGGCTGATAACTCACATCTCAAAGAACCTTGACAAACAGAAGTGATTGACACTCTCCTCATTCAGACCTGATGTGCCTCAACCATTTTTCCTTAATTCAATTTTGTATGCATGATCTGAGTTCTTCTACGATGTGTTGTTCAGAGAATTCATATGGCTTTGCACACCTGAATAATTACTTAACTAATCTTGGTTTTCTTCTACTTTGCAAATCAGAACCTCAATAATCAGTAAATTCCTCTATGCAGGCTGCTGCATTCAGATGCTTATTTTAAATATAATATAAGTGGAGATGTAAGACTAAACTACAGCTTACTTTGTCTGCTTTCTTAATTTACTATTGATAAAAAAGCAAAGAAAAAAAAACAAAAACCAAAGGCAGAATGGGGTGGTTGAGGGGTCCAAAACAGAGTAGAAATCAGAAAGGAAGAAAGACCAGCCTAAATGTGTGGATGCTTGGATGGATGAGACTCAAGATTGCCCATGTCTCCACAGCCTTATCACCTTTCCACTGTCTTCTGTATGTACATATATAAGTATATGTGCATATATTAATATCTGTAAATAATTAAATGACGCAGTTCAGACCGGTAATTTATGTCATGGCCCTGAAAATATTTCTTCTAGTATTAGAATTTTTTGCCCATGGAGAGTTTTCATACCTACATCTTCTTTCACCTCTATTGGCTGTGGAATCCAGAAAATTAGTACATTTTCTGTCATTTCTATACTCTCTTTAAATTTCTGTATTTGGTTTGGAATTTAATTTTGATATTCAGATTAGTTCAGTCCTCCCACAGGATTTCCAATGGAACTTCAGAATATCAATTAGTTTAAATGTTGCTCCTATCGATAGATGTTGATTTTTTTGTGTCATGCATCAGCAGCAGTCACTTTGCAGTACCATAGAGAGATTTGTTAAACCTCATCCTCCACGCAGGCTTGATTTGACCTGTGATGGGCTGTAGCCTGAAGATCTTGTAATTTAAATAATCAAGAGAAATGGAAGGTGGGAGAGCAGCCCTGGAAGTGTCCCAGCTTACAAAGACAGGTAGAGGGGCTGGATTCACAGCAGAACCAGACTAAGCACAGCTAAGCCTCTGCTGGCTGCTCCTTACAGGCAGCAGACAGAAAGAAAGGCACAGAAGCTAGGTCAGCCTTCCTGAGATCTGAGTCTCTGCTACGAGTGCCTTCCCATGGACGAACAGGGAGCCAAAGGCAGCTGTGGTCCCAGCCACAGAGGATTCCTTGACAGGCAGGAAACCTTTAAAACTACATGATTGGTGAAAGATGCTGATGGCTCCAAGGGTTCAGCACAGTCCTAAGTATCATGAAAATAAAGTTGCTGGATGGCTTTACTAATCGGGTCCCACGCTCCACCTTTCAATTATTCCTGATTGCCATAATGTTCACAGCAAAAACAATTTCCTGGTCTTCTTTTGCCTCTGAGCAGTCGCTCTCCCACTCCCCATTCCTCTTGACCTTGTCAGACCTGCTTTAACTCCACTGGTCTCATAGTTCCCTATCCCTGCTCACCCAGCCCAGGGGTTCGTCTCTGGGATTGCTCAGGAACTGGGCAGAGAGCCCTCCAGGCTCCCTTGGAGTGGCACCCATGGCAGCAGCCGTCAGAAAACGCTGAATGCTGTGCAGACTCCGTGCTTCCCAGAAGCCAAACACAGCTTGGAGTGGCACCCATGGCAGCAGCCGTCAGAAAACGCTGAATGCTGTGCAGACTCCGTGCTTCCCAGAAGCCAAACACAGCACCTGTGTAACACCCGCAGCCTTTTCAGGCCCGGGTACCAAATAAAAAAGAATTCACCCCCAGCATTTGGCCCACCAGCCCTGTGCAGTGCAAATGCTGCTGCGCTAGCAGGTAAAAATCCCTGCTGAGGTCTCATATTCACAGTCACCCCCCTGCACAAAACTGCCCCCACCTCCTCTGATATCTTGGAGAAGTAAACCATTTGTTTAATCTCTTTGCTTTTCCCTGACTGCCAGTAATGAAATGCTGCTCTTTCTGAAATAATTTCCTGACTATTTGCTGAGATTCATCTCCGACATTTCATTAAATATGATCATTTAACTGTACAAGTACAAATGTATTTTTAATTTAGCTTACTGCAGATATTATAGATGTGGGGAAATGAATTTGCATTGCTCTAGGACAAATATATCATTCACATATGAATGCCACAAAAGAACAAATTATTAAAAATTACTGAAACTTCCACAAAGATTTATACTTAACATTTCCATTTTCAATCTCAGTGCCAGGGAAACATATAGCTTGTCACTATATCACACATGATATTATGAAGAATGTTTGGAAGATTTCCCTGGGAATCTTTATCAACATTTCCATTTTGGATTTCATGTCAGCGAGCAAAATCTGCTTTCAGGGAAAAAGGTGAATTCAGCTGGGGTTTGTTTGGGAAAATTTGGCTTATCAAATAGGCTTTCATTAAAGAATTCCATGACCACACATAAAAAGAGATATTACTTTAATGAAGATAAACCCAAAAGAATAGAGATACTGATAGATTACATATATAATAGAAATATTGATTAATTTATCCAATGCATCTTCCATCTGTAATGTTATGTCAACTATATGTTCATGAACCAGCAGTCAAGGTTAGAAAAGAGAAAAAAGAGAAAAAAAATTAACCCTAAGTTGGTCACAAAGAGAGATTATTTGGACCCCAAAGTGTGTTTCAGATATTTTTGAGTTTCAAGAGAATCTGGAAGTGAACTTATTTAGGTTAGATTGCTTGGATTTTTTTCACATTTCAGGACTAAATACTGTTGTTTAGGAAGAAATCAAAAGAGTTACCATCAATATACTGTGTGTTTTAAGACTAAAAGTTATATATATTAGAACTTTTATATTAGCTAAACTTCCAAACAACCAGTTTTGAACAATGAGGGATATATTGTGCTAATCTCTACATAAAGAGGAGAAAAAGAAGGCAGGCTCTGCTCCTATATACATATATCACAGTTTGCCTTTTAGATGATATATTACTTAGAAGTAGATTGATAAATAGCAGCAGTTTACTCAACACATCAAAGTGGTACAGTGAATTTTTAACAATGTATTTCAATCTGTCCTGGCCTTGATGACAGGACTTCAAACATATTTGAATCTTGAGCTGTCATTTCTGTACAGAATGGGGAGTTCTGGATTATGAACCTTTTCTTTACATATGAGAACAACAGTACCAGTAACACAATAGAGGAATCATGTGCTGGAATTTCTATTTTACAACGTTCTGTTTCTATGAAATGTAACATTTTCTTAAACGTATTCTATGAATTTCTGTCTTTGTTTTTTCTGTACCTATTTTAGAAATGTATTAGCATTTTGAACATAATTTCTCTATTTTCACAAAAAGCATTACAATACAAACACTTCTGATGTCTTTTCAAAGCTTGAAACATTAACTTGCATGGTGGTGGCTTTGTGACTCAGAGCTTCCAGATCACATCTTCACAAACTGAATGCCACCATTTCATTGAAAAGCTGCCCTTGTTGGTTTACAACTGTGTGTGACAGGTATCTCCAAAATTAATTTTGAAAAATTAGTTCAAGATGAGCCTCCCCAATTGTTACTGTAAGTAGACCAGACCCATATGCCTTTTTTTCCCATTAATTTTATAGTCAAATCACAGTGAAGTGAGTTTAGGATGCTACACATAATGTCTACTTAATTTTGGTATATGTCTGTGAGGAGACTGGAGGCGAAAGCAGGTCTGAATTCCTGTCAGTCTGGTTCAGCACATTTGAAATTAATTTACTCAGCTCTTCATTGTTTCTCAGTGGACACTTAGGCATGTCCCACACAAGGGCACTTTTCTGTGTGGGTAGAGGACAAAACTTTTATTTGCTGGGAGATGCATTTTTCAGTACTAAGGAAAAGGGGCAGAGCTGGGAAACAGACCTTCCCTCAGAATGCTCAGGAGCCACATGAGGAGACACAGAGGCCTTGGCTCTCTCAGGCTCCTCATGAAAGCTTCATCTTCTTTCTAGTCCTGTGTGCTGGGTGATGGGATGGGATGATAAGCTTGTATGTGGATGAGGTCAGAGATCAGGAGTGCAATTCCTACCTCCATCCCTTACCTGCCTGATGAGCTGAGAAAATCCCTTCATCTAGTTTTAGCCCTTGTCATGACACCTGTATTTTTCTAGAATATACTTTTCAATTTCAAATGTGGCAGAACAGTCTCTTGGAGCAGTCTCCCCATTTTCTGACGAAGACCACATTGCAGTAAAAGTACAAGAAAACTTTGCCAAGTGTCTCAGCTGCTCAGCTGTGGTCACACTGGAAAAAATATGCCTGAGAACAAAACTATCAGCATGCACAAAACAACTAAAAAAGGTATTGTGCATAACAGCACAATTGCTGAGTCATTTCAGCAGCTTTTCCCTCAGTTTTTCTAGATTATTTATACTCTGTGCATCTGTAGTCTGACTTCTGTTTTGGTTGTTCAAATACATTTAAAAGTCCGGCCTTGGGTGTTTACAAAGAAAACTCCCATGGAGTTCAATCACAACTTAACTGGGAAAGCACAGAGGAGAAACTTGGTAAGCAACTTAGGATTTGGCTCAACTTCATTTTAATGCATTTCTTCCCTGAGAAAAAAATCAATCATAAAACCGGTGTCTTGCTGGAGTGTCCTCCCAACCTTTCCCTGATAGGGAAAACAGATGTCTCACCCAACATTACAAAGAGGTGCTTGAAGGGTCCTACCATGGATTTCACTGACTGTAAATGAAGGCCCATATCAGCTGGAACGAGGAACACAGCTGCACAATTGATCACACTCCTCTTGTCTGAGAGGTCAAACACAAATAATACTGACATGATAGGAATTAGGGGTAATGGTTAATGAAGACAGGATCCTTACTCTTCCAGGGGATATTTGCCAGGGTCACTGGTTCTGTGTGTAGCTGAAAGAATAAGCAATGTAGCCAAGTAGCAAATATGTAAGCCAACATGAATATTTGTATCACACCAGTGGATGGTTCTGGCCAGCAACAGGACCGTGTTCTGCAGTTCGAAAAAATAACTGGATAAGAGGAAACCAGAATAATCATGCTGTGATAAATTAAGTTTGTGATTAGAAAGACTGTAATTCCTGGGTAGTGGAAATAGCAGATGCTTGAGGAAATGCCAAGCTAGGGGAGTTAAGTACCAAATCTCATTGAATTTCAACTGCCATGTTAGTTATCTAATTGTAGTGCAATAAGAAAGCTGCTTTAAAGGCCCTACAGCATTTTTTACACCAGTAACTTTTGACAAAGTTTACTTGGGATTTTTTCCCTGTTTTATCCCAAAGGACCTTCTTTTCTGAGCAGTGAAGGAGAAGCCCTCTGCCTCAGTTCTGCCATGGTCTCTGTGACTTGTTAGTGTTACAATTTGTTTATTTTCCAATGCCAGCTTATTTCCAACAACAACATGTATTCCTCAATATTTGAATCTGCTCCAGGATACATGGAATAGCAGAAAGCAGAGGCGGGTTTTAAAGTTTGGATTTTTTTCTCCTTAGGATGGAGCTAGTGGAAGAATTGTCTTGATATTTGACCAAGCAAATTATGCCAGCTAGTAGGTGCTTTAATTTGTATGCCTGAGGCTTAAACAATGCCACATCCACTTAGAGACCTGAGTGTTACTGCTCTGCTCCTATTACAGTTTGTGATATTAGATCATGTTACTGTGGATGTGTGTCTGTAAGTCCTACTGGCTGCCTGTGTGCTCATGAGTGCATTTCTGGCATGGGGATGGGAGATGAAAAATAAATCTAAAGATTATGGAGAAGCAGTGATTTTTGTAATTTAAATAAAATGATCCATTGGTACATGCTTTTGGACCAAATGAGCAAAGATGTCACAAGTAATCAAAAGTTTAGGGTCTGGAATTCCTAGTAATCCAAAGTGATCTTGAATGCAGGATGTCAAAAGCTTTAAAATTGATAAGAGAACAGTCCTAGATCAGTATGACATAGCAAACAACCAGTTGAAGTGCCGAGCTAAATAAGCCACACTAACATGTTGGAGACCTTACTTATTTAAAATAAATTAATACCTCTAGCTTTTCTCATCAGGGTATGTCCCTTAAAATATCCCCTATAATTTGTTTTATGGGTTTGCATCATGTGAGCATATTTTAATGAGATACAGGGCCTCAAATTACATGTTTGTTTCAAGAGCATCATGCATGTTCCAAATAGTCTGATTATCAACTGCAGCATCACAGGAGCACATAAGTTACTCCCAGTGTTCAGTCATCTACAAAAAGTTATCACCACAAACTCTCTTACCTACTGAGGGTAGCACTACCTGTATTTTCTCTTCTGCAAATAATGCCCTGCCCCAATGCTGTCACTGTTACTACTATGTGACTATAGATTTGTAGAACTGGGATAAGAGCACCAAATTCATCAAGGCCAAGTATTTTCATTCTCCTTTCCCTATGTAAACATGTTTATTATCTACTCGATAACAAGTACTGAATGGAACCTACTATGGAGCTATTGCCAACAAGTGGCATGGTATTTTATGTTATCAAAGCAGGAAAATAACAATCATAAGTACTACCATAATGTTGCCTCTACAGAAATGAGGAAATCTTTAGACAGATAAAACACAGAACTGAATGCAGGAGATCTGAGTTCTCTTAGTACCTCTGCTGCAGATACCTTCTATCACCATATTAGACCAAGTCATTGTTTGAATGCATATTTATCCTTCTGTGAAACAGGAATATTGCCACTTGCAGATGTAGGTATTTTGGGTCACCCATTTTGGAGGAGCTTTCTGACTGGGATGCTGTGAAACTTCATGCACTGAGATTTTTTAAGCCTTTTGGCATTTAAAAATGTACATGTGAAGCTCCTTTGGAAATGTGATTTAAATTTATGTCAAGCAAAGTTTTTTTAAATGCAGTGCTGATTTTCTACTCACAGGCCACGGATTTGTCTATGCTTCACACTGACCCTTAATAATTGTTTCAGTTAAAACAGTATAATAACAATCTTGGTAATAGTGGAGCTTATTCTTTACTGACAGGTAAAATACTGTCAAGTTCAGACAATTAGACTCCATTGCCTTTTTCAGTCACTGAATGAACCATCACAGAGACAAGGTTTCCATAATTTAGTTATAAATGATCCATTAATCCATATAAGCATCATTTCAAAAGCAGAAGCCTAATGATGATGGTAAGAATGGTAACGGCAACAAGACACATAAAAGAAGGACTTGCTTGCCAGGAAGAGATATGAGTGCATTGCTCATAGTCAACACTATATGCACAAAAAAAAAAAAAAAAAAAGCCAGTGTTTTACTTAACTATGCCTTAAGTGGAAATGGAGAATTCTCTTTCCCCAACTATCCAAGCTACCATGGAGTTAAAGCCAAAAATATCTATAAAGACAGTGTACTCTGAAGTGATTGGCACTGTTTTTGTCACCTAGTCCTTCATCTCCTGACTGTAAGAACTGCACACACACTAGATCACACCCAAGCTTTGGGAAACCCAGGCAATGAGGAGAGGGCAGACTCTACCAGAATTTGAACACGCTGCCGTGCCACAAGCCTTTGTCCCATGTGGATGGTAAATAGTCTGGAGATGTGACCTATAAGATCATAAAGTAAGGGAGTTCCAACTCTGGTAAAATTCTATCAATAGTTTCATGAAGAAACACCAGATACTGAGCACAGCTCTAGGTTAAATATTAGCAAGGAGTCTTCTATCTATCACCTCAGGTGCGAAAATAAATATATTAGAGAGAACTCCACCTGGCCTGGAAAAATGGCTCTTACACTTTGCCATGGAACCAACTGAGATGAAAAGTAAGTAACCACCAGCTAACGTGAAAGTTTTAAACCATCATCAAAGATCTGAATCTTCAGTGGTTTTGCATGCCCCTCTTTATTTTAGAAGGCTCTGAAATAAAATTCTGAGCAAAATCACCTTATTTTTGTGAACAGCCTCTGGTAAAACAACAAAGCAGATATTTGAAAACCTATTTAACATCGTATAGCAAGCACCCTTCAGGTCCTGCATAACAAGTCAACAGGTAAATTGCAATGACAGAGTCATTTTTAAGGGGCAGGTTTTTGGTATATTAACTTTGGTACAATTTTCTCCTTGTCATTTTTTTGAAAAGCCTATTATCCACTATTTTCAGTCTTTTATTTATACAGTGATACAAGCAAATAGTTTCTGCATATATCCTGCTCTTGCATAAGACATGAGCAGCTCTTTTTGTTATGCCTTTCTTGAGATAAAAAAGCAAATTGTAAAGTATTATTTAAAAAATCACCCAGTCTCATCCACCGCTGCAGTAACTTTATTGAGTTCACCCAGCTCCATGTTTCCAACAGAAATCTTGTTAAAATGCAAGCTGGAATGATATATTAATTCCACCGATGGGTAACTGTGTTTAACCGAAAAAACAGCCTGACCTAAATTTGCTAAACTGCTCCTGGAGCAGCAGATAAGTGAGCCAACGGTAGCTGAAACAGACGAATGGAGCTCTGAAGACGATTCTACCCCAGTGTTTTTGCACTCTATCTTGGTGACTTCAGGCAAGCCACATTAGCCCTTTTCCCTCTTTCTTACCATCTTCACACTGTTAATCCAAATTGATGTTTAGCTTCATCACCAAGATGATGTTAAATGTATTAGAACCCATGAGCATTGCCTCTCTAGCGAGTCTTCCCCTCGTAAAACAAAATTGTGACACGATGAGAAATCTGTCGATCTGCATTTTATGAATTCTAATTTTACTATGCAATTACTCTATCATCAAACATATCAGTGTAAGTGGGATCTACTATATACACTATCTGTGCTGTATCATACACTGATCTGCCTTCAAAAATACAGCATTTTGAATATCAGTCATCTATCAAAATGCACACTCTGTAAAAATAATTGGTTGAAGTGAGGCGCATAATCCATCCAATTTTTCTGTGAGAGGAAGAACTGTTTACTACAAAACTTCATGTGGGAAACACAAGCAGTGGGTGTGAAACTCACATAGCAAGACTGGAAGCCCATGCCAAGTGAGAGGTTGAGAGGAACATATCCTTGTCATAGGGAAAGACTGTTAAAATCGGGTAGCAGCTAGTGCAGAGAAAGTTTACTTAGAACAGAGAGATTAAGACAGAGACTTAATACTCCCAAAAATGCTGTGTTGAAAAAGGGATTCAGGACTGGCCTGACTCAAAAAATGTTTGCAATTAATGAAAAAATTAAGGCATGAAATCTGTATAGAGGTTATTGCTGTAGCCAGATTTGAATTTTTCATTTGTATAGGGACAGAATAACTGGGTTTAAGATTTTGTCCAAACCGTCTGGTGTGTGTCATGTAATTTCCTATTTCTTGTCTTTGAAGGGTTAAATTATAAATACAGAATGACTGCTGCGTACTCACTCCATGGAAGACTGTAATTAAGCTATTGGGCAAATAGCTGTCTGAAAGACCTGAAGCACTCAGAGCCAAGGTCTCAATTTTTGTGGTAAGGAATAGCAGAACTACTTGCCGGAAATACAACATGAATGCAGAAAGAAATATTTAAAACATAATAGCCCAGCCTAAATCAGGAAGCCTAAACTAACAATATTCACTTATCTAGCTAGAACTTTGATGGGTTTTGCATGTATAAGTACAAATAGTCAACTGAGAAAATTTAAAGAGAAAAGTTACAAAGGAAGTAAATGTGTGCCGTAAAAATCTTGAGTTGCGTATTGCAATCCACCTTGATCTAGTTCCTTGCTGCACTTGGTTATATTGTTCTTTTTTTTTCCTATGTCTTGTTCTATCCAAAGTGCCTTAAGTAAAGCAAAGAGGGAATATCTTTTCTATCCAACATAAAGAAAAAATTATTTTAAAAGAAACCAGAATTATTTCCTTGGTACAAATACCAGAACAAAACTTTATCATTCTCCTAGTTTTATTTTAGTCTTCCTACACAGATACTGTGCACTTGATACAAACATGGGTTTAAAAACTCAATTTAACAGCAAGGAAAATAACAGGAGCAGACTTCATAGACCTGGATTTGCTACAGCTACACTACCACAGATGAATTGGGGAATAAGAACCAGCAGAGGCAAAGGAACCCACTTCCCATTACCATGGGAACAGACTATTCCTATGCAATTAATATTATATGTAGTTTAGATCAAGGTGAGAATTCATGAGGCTGGTTTCTGGCCAAGGGGAAACATTTCCTTGCATTTACTTCCCACGCTAAATGTAAGGTTCTGCACTCATCAGACATTCTGCCCTCTGGAGCACAGAGTGCTGCAGGTCCTATCTAGATATGCACACATACATGACTGCTTTTCTGTTGAATTAGCCTGGCTACATTATACACTGTTTATGCAAGCTTTATTTCTTGTGAATGTCATATTAGGCTGAGGGAGATCAGCTGCTGGTTTAGAGCAAAAGTTTGAATGAAGCAGGCAGACAGTATGTAATTTGGCAGAAACCCCAGCAGTACAAAATTAATACATCCAAATACTTTTACTTCATTTAAATTGCTGGAGTGAGATTATCCCAGCTCAGTGCTTTAAATCCTATAGCCAAAATGTTTTTGATGTGGAATTAGTGCTCTATTGTTAGGTTTACTGTGGCCACAAATTTATTCAGCTAATATCTTTTCTTCTCTGGGCTGCTGGCTCAATGTAGAGCTGGAGGGCGACCACCACCTCAGCACATCTACATACAGTGAAGTGTCTACTCTAAGGCAACCATGGGCTTCTTATGGGTTATTTGTTTTTTTAAAGGAGCCTTTCATTTGCCTCAGCTTATCATAGGGTTTTGTTGAATCTCAGGTGTTACCAATATCCCTGTCAATGTCTAAAGTAGGGGAGAAGTTGTGTGTGTAAATAAAAGAATAATTTTGTGTCTTAATTGGCTTGAGCATTGCTTTCTGTAAGTGCAATGTATTCCCATAAAATCTTTAGTCTCCTGATTCTCAGCAGTGACTAACTCATGTGGGGCACCTGATTAGGTTAACAGCTAACCCCTTAGAACATTTGAAACTAACCTCAGCAAGCCCATGCACTTTTGTGTAGCACTAAGGTTCCCCAAGGTGTTCAAAAGCACAACTGGAAAACGAAACTTTCCACAAGGCTTGGCAAAAGTTCATCCGGCAGTTGCTAGTGATCTGGTTTTGAAAATCTTTCTTCCAGATGGCTAAAGTATAGCCACTCTCCCAAGAGTGATTATGCTGTCGATAAAACCTCTCTATTTTTGATCATAAATTCATTGTAAATGAGATCATTTTAGTCTTGTACAACACCAGGTGTATTGTCTGTGATTAAAATAGCAGGTGATAATGATTCAGCGGCATGGAGAGAAGTCTGTTCCTACCAGAGAAAATTAAAGAAAGTAGGGAAAAGAAAGCTGATAATAATTGGATTTGTTAAATCTACTCAGATTTACTGGATGCAAAAAGATTCAGCCCTGTATTGTACTCAGCTGGCAAGTCAGATGGAGACAGACTGCCAGATGCAATCAGCTGCAGGGAAATCAGACCCAGCAACCTGACTTTTCTTTTTCTTTGCATTCTTCTCAACATTAGCCTAACTTTTCAGAGTCACTTATATCTGCCATCCTCCCTAGACAAATGTGGGCAAAGTTTAAATTTAAATAAATAGCTTTATTGATAATTAATTTAAGAGCAGAACAATATCATTAGTTCAGTCAAGTAATAAACATATAGCACTAGGAAAATTGTTTCATTTAAGAGGTATTAACCTTATTTCCTTTTATTTGTAAAAGTCATCTTTTATTGAACTTAATAGCCATCTCACAGCCAGAGAACTGCCAGTGTGAGATGCAAGTCATGTAGGAGTAAAAAACATTTAAGGAAAATATTTGGACACAAAAGGGATTACTGTTTAGTTGTTAGTTTATATGGATAAGTGAATCTTGTAGAGTTCACTATTTTGAAAAATCTACCAAACTAATGTCATGGCTGTGCCATTCCTTGTACATTTAACCCTTTTACAGACTTCATCAGTCTCTACTGTTTCCCCACTACTGTTCACAAGTAGTGTCTACACCATACAGTCTTTCACCAACAAAAGAGGCATGTCCACCTCTACAGTTTCCAACTTGAGGGTAGTCAAATGGCAAGAAACAGAATTTTCCAGTTCTTAAGCCCCATTAAGGCTCTGATTCTGCTGTACATTCACCCACATGGAGAATCACTGGATCCAGAGTGTTCTCTACAGATATCAGCACATGCTCTGAAACCATTTTTAATGAGAGGAAAAGTTGCAGCAGAACTGGCAATGCTCCTATCACAACCTGTCAGCTACGTAGCAGAGAAAAAAATTGTTGATTAAAACCCATTTTGCAACAATGTAATTAAACTCATTTCTTAGATTCAAGAAAACATATCTTCAAGCCTTTGAAGTTTTGAATTACTTGTTTTGCACATTGACTTCATGACCATGCATTTCCTAGTAATAAATTATAAGAACATTTAAGCAAAATTGTACCAACATGTTCGTTTTCCCTGACTCAGACTAAAGAAATGTCAAAAGAGTTGGTGCAAATGGTCAACATGAGACTGAGTCAAGGACAGAGTTTTGGAGTGGTTTTGGTTTCACCCAGATTATTCAGCTTTGCCTTCTAAGCTAAGTATGAAAGGACCCTACCTTATTTAACAGTAAATACGTGGATGTTACCAAACCAATCCAAAACAGGGTTCCATCCCTCATTTGTAGTTAGAACGCATAGGTTAGTGCTAAAAGTCTGATTAAATTATTTGCATCTACTGAATTGCTGTAAGATTTATAAAGCTTTGTTATTGTGTCCTACATTGCAATAATAGACAGATTAGAGCTGAAGACAGGAATTTTCCAATTAAGATAAGCAATTGGTAACCTTAAAGGAAAGGTAAAACAATTGATCCCCTGCATCACCTCCTTACTGGCAATAGAGTGAACAGGAAGAGACAATTACTCTTTTCTGAACTACCAAAAAGACAGATTGTGCACAGCAGTTGCACTGGATGGCTCTGGTAACCACCTTCACTAGTCAGAAAAAATATATACCTTTCAGATTTTGGCAGGGTACACTAGCCTTAGGGTACACTGTAAAGGCTAATCAGCCAGTCTGACAGGGAGCTGAGATGTTAAATCAGCTAAGAAGGATACTTATTAAGTATAATCTTAGTAATACCTTTTCTTACTTCATCTATTTGTAATTTTATTTTATTATTTCTAATGTGCATTATTTCCTAGCTAGCTGTAGGTTTTTATGCTTAAACCTTTTCAAAGGATTTAAGGATCTGACAAACTACAAAGCATGCCAGTTCTTTATCCCTGAAGTCAGACAGCTGAAATACTCTTTGTTGTGCCTCATATCTCAATACCTTTATCCATGTTTTCCAAAGAGTATCAGTGTTGGACTTCTAGTTTTGCCTAGCTGAGAAAAGAGAGTTTTAAGAGCAAGTGAAAGAAACCTCAGCAGTGGCCTGTGTATGGTATATGTTTCCTCATTCTCACAAAGAATTTTGGAAACTTTCTGAACTTCAGGGTCCTTATACCATCATAGAACACAGTATATGTTATCATTTCGGTAGCATGTAGCTACTTCCTGGAAAAACAATTACATTTTGTGGTTTATAATCTATTGTTTACTGATTGCTTTGAACACCAGTTTTAAAAGCAATACTGAAACTACTGTAGTAATGTGACAAAGTTGCTGCTGGGACTTTTTGTGATCAGAGGGCCCTTTATTCCTCCATTATTATCAACAGCTGCAAGTATCAACACAAGCATTTTGCTTAGTAACAATAATCAGAATAACTTACATTTAACATCTTCCCCTTATTGAAATTTGAAGTCTTGTTCACATACACATTCTGGTCCCAAGCTCTTCCTTTCCTCACTAACCACAGTTAGGATCAGTGTAAGAACCTCTGCTGACATGGTCTGCATGAAATTATGTCCTTCAGTCTCCCTCACACACCTGCATGCAGGACATCTGTATCAATGTGCCGTGGAATGGCACTAGGCAGCTCTTCAGCCATTCATCTGTCTGAAGCTGCATCAATGAGACATCTCAGCTTCCTGAAACATATGTCTCTATGCCCTTTGCTTCTTTCTTTGATAATGTTGATGAAGTATCTTTCTTGTATGTGCATTGGCATAAAAAATGAAAAAGAGGAGAGAATGTGGCAGTTCAAAGGTGCAGCACAGTTGGAAACTTTTATCCTTGTAGAGAAGGCAGGGAGCAGAGATGTGCTTGTCCTTGCTTTCCTGCAGATCTCAAGCAAAGCTTAAGATGAAAAGCAAGAGTGAGAACGAGTAGCAGTATACAGAGGCCAGGACACATCAGTCACTAGGTTCAAGTGTTATTCTTCTTCAATATCCTAATTCCAGCCATACAAAAATAAATCACAGAACCTGTTTAAATTGATTTTAGCAACACATTTTTTAATCTATGTTTTTCAGTCTTGGTAAGCACTTTACTACAAAATACTCATACTAGGTTGCATTTGCCATAGAAAATGTTGTAAAGGAGATGCACAGAGAACTGGACTTACTAAGACCGAGTTCTTTCTTCTTTCCTCCATTAGGTCCCAACTGGCAGCCTTCTCTGGTTCATGCTAAAAGAAAACCAGGGAAGGGGTGACTTTAGAGACTCTCAAGTGGCTTTTGCTACTTAACTCGTTAGCAGAAGGTCACAGTACATATCAGCAGGAACACAGGCAGTAAGACAAAAGGCAAGAAATCATGCATCCGATGATTGGAGAGGCCCATCAAGGAGAGAAACGAAAGAGAAATAATTGCTAGGAAGTTTTCTTAGTGCATTTCCAACTTAGACACATGCATGGAGCTACCGAAGACGGAGATGACAACCAACAATAATGCTTTGCTAGAGAGGCAGGTCTAGGTCACGGCTGCGTTCATGCTGGTCAGATCTGATTGACTGTGACAAACAGTGCTGAGTAATTGCTCTAATCACTCCGGTAGGCATTGTACCTTGGCCCAACAAAAGGATGATGCAATAGCGGCTTCAGAAGCCTGCTGCCCCTTCAACCTGACATCTCTGACAGCAGCGCATTTGTTTTAATGGGAGGGTTATTTGGAGTTGCTGCTGTTCAACAGGGGGAAAGCCCAATGAGTATTCCTAAGTTGGCCAGAGATAAGGGCCTCATTAAAGTGCTCAGGAGTACTTATTTGCAGGTTGACTTGCTGTGATGATCAGTTGGTGGAAAGCTATAACAACGAGAAGCACAAAAACATGTCATAGAGCATTGGCTGCAGGTTTGTGTTCCTCAAGAGCAGCAAACAATTAGGGTGGTGTGTCGTCAAAACTTTCACATCAACAAAGCAACACATTTGCTTTAAATGAGACAAAGTCAAATCTACTTAAAGGAAACAAGAACTGGAACATTCTTCTGTAGTGCAAGCCACTTCAGGACACCAGGCTAAGAAGAGTACTGGGTGAAACACCCCATGAGGAATCTCTATTTCCTTCCTGTAATTCCTGCTTTTTTCCTACTTCATGTCAAATAAGTCTCTGTTTATAGCAACAAAGTTTTGTGAAATCTGGTCTCCCTTCTAAAGCAGATGAAGCAGCCTGGGATATCTTCATCTTCCTTGTTACAAGATGTCTTAAGAATGACTGCTGTGTAGAAGGAAGCAGTCTCTGTTTGCCTGATTATAAAGGAACGCTTAAGCCCTTCAGCCACTCCACTCTCCTAATCATTTGCTGCCTCTGGAAGCCGAGTGTGTTCAGGGCTCTCCTTGTTCAGAGCAAGTCTGATGCACACATTGAGCACCCGAGACGAACTTGATGAGTATCTGATTTGCTGGCTGCCACAAGAGCATCTGCCTCACAAACAGCATGCACTACGTGATTTTATTGCCCACTCTCTCAGTATCAAGAGCAAACACTGCTTGCTAGGATGCACTCCCAAGTATTTCATCTGTAAGTACTAAGTGAATTGTCATTGAAATATGCAGCATAGACTTCTATTACGAGGGCTAAAATGTTTAACACATGGGTGAGTTCCCTCTGGGGGACTAACATTTGGCAGAGCTGGCCTCCCTTAATAACGTGTTGTTCTCCAATGGAATGACTACAATAGATAATACTAAGTGGATGTAAGTGAAAGGCATGCTGGTAAATACTTTGTTTATTTTAACTTACTTCTCTGTGTGTGTGTGTGTGCACACATGCAGCAGTGTGTGTCCGTAGGCAGTTCAGGCTGCTTGACCTTCAGAAAATAGGTGGAACTGCAAATTCAGCAGCACAGTTGTTTGCACTGCTTTAAGCATTAATTCCCATGTAACAGAGGAATTCCAGAGCTGACCCTTAGGGCAAGTTTATCATTTATACCACCTAGCTGCTGCCAGGCAGTGGGAGCTGTGATTCAGCTTTATACTTAAAATGCATTTTTGTCTTAATTATTTGCTGTTAACTTAGGTTGTCAGCATTTTGCCTAAGTGTGTGCATGTGGATGTGCACATGATAGTGTGCGTGTGAGAGAAAAGAGGAAGACATGGAGTGTGACTGAGCATCAGCCCATTTAACAAGGGGTGTGACTTCCTCCTTGGTGACCAGTGCACAGGAAAGCTATGATGTGCTTGGGAAGGTAGCCACATTTGCTAGAACACTTCCCTTCTCTTAAGAGTTTTATCCAGGAAAGGTGAATTTGAACAGATTGGCCCACCCTGACTAAGCTATAAATGATGACTGGAAGTTTGGAGAGTGACCTTGGAGAGTAGGATTGTTTTAGCAATATCACAGCAAAGGCAGCGCTTGAATGTCACACATATAAAGGGATGCAGTTAGTTATTGCCTATGCTTTCTTCAAGGCTGACATAAATATCTTAAATTAAGTTAAAGATTGATCACCCGAAATACAGCCTATTGAGGTAGTGAACTCTTAACATGGCTTGTCATTGGAGTTCTTGAGCCTCTGAAGCTTCTCCTGAGCTAACTTTTGAAACATTGCTATCTCTGTATCCAGCTCCTCTTAATTTCATTCATGGGTCACATGAGGGAAGGTTTGGAATATTGGAAAAATACAAAAACTATGTCGCTTCTGACATTCATTGATGTAAAAAGTAATTTACTTTGACTTACAGGTCCTATTTTTTTTCCTCTTGTCATACCAGTATTAATAAGTGATTCTGTTTACTTCATTGAAGTTAGTCAGTTATATCCACAATTGCTGCCCACAGATACAGCTCTGGTGACTTTGATTTGCAAAGCTGTGGATTTGGCCCATGTTCTCAGTGAACCAATTCCAGATACACATGAAGGTTAGAATCTAACCCAGCAGGTATCCAGAAGGGTTACAATTTTAATTGTGGGAATTATTTGTGTAGGGACATTACACTGAAATTTGATTATAACTGCTTCGACAAGTGTAACAGTCTGTAGGAAAATCAATCCTGTTTCTGTAATGAAGAAAAACAAGTCATTTTCAAAAGGAAATATGATTATACATTCACAGCTTAGGTTGAAGAAACAGAAGGCAGCTTAATACAGTGCAGGCTCGCTCAGAGGGAATATCCACTCGCTGAGGCCAGCATAACAAGATTGGATTCCAGTTTAATGTGGTTGTGACTCAAATCCCTTTGGAGAGTTTGTTTGACAATCTGACAAAGTTATCTCAAGAAAAATAGGTTAAAAAACATAAACTTGACTTCAGTAACTGCATTTCCTCTTCAGCATGTAGAATATTTTGCCTGGAGGCCCCTGCAGCCTGAAGCCCCATAGGTAATACCACTTTGTGCCTTTACATAAACCAAAATGCTTTAGCTGGCATTTTGCTCTCAGAAAACGTTTGCCATGTGATCTTAATATGGGGAAATAAGGCCTTTCTGATCTCTCTGTATGAAAAAGAGAATATGAAGGAGATGAATTGTAACTGTTGTTACTGCAAGGACCTGGGCTCATTTCCAGTAATTTCTAACTACTGTTTTAGTTATATTTGAGTAGATGCCTAGTTCCCTCATGATGCATTTCAGAAATCCCAGTTTAAAGTTGAATCCTCACACTTAGTGTCAAAGCAGAACGTGCTAAGTGGAAGTGAACGCAAAGCACTGCTCTGCTTCTGCAGATGGGAAATGGAGGCCCGGAGAAATGTGCCATGTTGCCTTTGGGGCTAATTGCTTAGTCACTGGCAAAGTCGAGTCACTCCCACACTCTGTCTTCAGGCACAGGCACAGAGTAGCAATGGCAGTAATTGGAGCCTTCAAGATATTACAACCTCTAACTATTCATTACTGTCCTCAGTTGTCATTTACCATCTTTCAGCGGGTGGTTACCAACTCACAGTTGAGCCACCAGAACAGATTATGTAAATCCTAAAGATTCAAAGCCTAATCAGACAGGTCTTCTCAAGTCACCTTCATCTCCTATGAGGAAAAGCTGAGGGAGTTGAGTTTGTTCTGCCTGGAGGAAAGACGGTTCCAGGAAGACCTTATTCTGGACTTTCAGTACATAAAAGGGGCACATAGGAAACATGGAGACAGACTTTCAGTAGGGCCTGTTCCAACAGGACAAGGACCAATGATTTTAAATTAAAAGAGGGTCAATTTAGATTAGACATAAGGAAGAACTCTTTTATGATGTGGTTGGTGAAGGACTGGAGCCATTTGCCCAAAGAGGTGGTGGATGCCCCATCTCCAAATATTGAAATATTGAAGGCCAAGCTAGACAGGACTGTGAGCAACCTGATCTAGTTGAAGGTGCTGCTGGTTACTGGAGGGCCACTGGGCTATATCACTTCTAATAGATCCTTCTAACCCAAACTAGTCTATTATTCTACTGTCTTATCTCTGGTTTAGGTTGAGCTGGATGAAATGAAGTAAGTGTGGCATGGGATATTTTTGGAAGCACAAAATAACACGACCATGACTGCAGACTGTCCTGTCTCCAGGGCATCAGCTGAGGAATGCAGAGAACACAAGCTTCATGAGGTCTCTGAAATCAGCTGAAGATGACCCCAGCACAATATTGCAGTGACCCAAGATGTTGATAAACAATCAGGACAGGTCACAGGACAGAGAGAGGAGATACATATTCAGTTGAACAACTTTCACTCTGACTTCCTGCATGGTTCACTCAGATCATTAACTGGGACCCTTCCAAAGAGCATTCTGAACTTCAGCATTGTCTTGCTTAAGTTGCAATCAATCTTGCCCAAATTGATTCAGATCCAAATGCTAGGAGTCAAGAGCTGCCACCTCTAAGGTACTTTAAGTCCCTTTCTCCTCAGTGTTCAGTAAATATCACTGGTTGGGTGGGCACCTTCCTGAGAAACATCTAAAAGGTTTGGGAACACTTCCCTTCAGAAGTTCTCCTCATATTCTGGATCTCCCCATATTTTAAGTATAACTTTCTGTTGTGGTTATAGTTTTCTCATAGACTCAGATGCCTCAGGAAACAGGAACCTGCTATTTCTTGGCCTTACTTTGCTCTGTTTAACCAGCAATGAGAAAAGATTTGGCAAAACAATTAGTTCTGTCCTCTGTTCTCTGCTCATGCAGCCCAGCATGAAACACCATACTCTCTGGGCATCACATCTGCACTCCTCCATCACCAATTTGTAGCAGGAAATGGGCAATTCCCGAGGCAGAGCCAACAACAGATTCATGTTGCCACCTACTGCATCCTGGAGCTGTGATGCCCTGACATGTTGTGACATTAAAACAGTGCCTTGCTTGTGACATGCTTACTTTCTAGGGTTTTTCCTGTGGTAATAACAGCCTCGTACACAGAAGCTAACTTCCCTACCACAGTGCAACAGGCCATCATTCCAAACTACACCTGAGAGATGAAAACGAATGGCATATGGGATACGCTGCACTCCGGGCTATCTCAGGGCACGGGCTGACATAAGCACTATCTGATGTGCTGTGAATAATTCAACAGGAGTGCATGCCTGTCTGCACCAAATTTGTATGGCCAGGTGATCCAGTAATGCATAAATCCAATCTTAGTGATCATCTGACCACAGCCTAAATGTTCAATGCTTGGCTGTATCATTAATCTCACTGTGTGATTTTAGACAAGTCATTTTCCCTTCCCTGAAAATCACTTTCCCACAGCTGGAAAATGGGACATAAGAGATTCCTGTAAACCCATATCTCTTGGGGGCTTACTGTCCCACTGCAGGATGTAAGTAAATTCTGCTTGGTTAGAATGAGTGTTTGCAAAGAAATAATAATCATAAAATAAAAAAAAATACATGAGAGAAGTCAGAATGGAGAACAGTTGTGTTTTAAAGGTTGCCTGAAGGCTGTCTCCAAAAATAATGGGCTTTATTTTTATCCAGAAAACAACTTTTAAAGAAATAAATTGTTTATCTGTCTGTCCAGTAGATGCAATTGGTCCAAAGGAGCCCTTTCTGGGGGCTGCACTCTGGAGCACAGAAATCAGCCTCAGCATTGGCAAATTCTAATACTGAAAGACTCTTTATGCTTCTGTAATTCATTAGATTAAATTGAAATAATATTTGCAGTTTTATCCATCTGTTCCTTTTTCTGTTTTCAAATGGGTTCCTCTCTTTATTACTGGACTGAAATATTGCTGTGAAGAGTATTAGGTGATTTCACACAATATTAACCTGTGAGCCATTATAAAGTTAAAAAAATAGATGTGTGGGAATAGTATGATGAAATTCACCTTTGTTTAGACAAATAATTTATTTTTAAAATTTTAAAAACTGAGAAAAAATGGCATAATATGGATCAGAAGTCATTCTAAACCATACTTACTAGCTGTTTCAAATTGCATCTTTTAACCTTTCAAAATAAGTTATGCTAAAGTAGTGTGCAGTGTTGAAGAAAGTGTTGCATTTACTCAGACTATTTTTCTCTCACTACCAATGTCTGCCACATGCTGCCACTGTTACTATTGCCCTTAGTGATTAATAGGTTTGACCACGTTTTGGAAGAAAAGCAGCTTTAACATTATGGGCTACATTCAGTCGTGTACTGGAACACCTCAAATCTGTCTAAAGCCTGTTTTAAACTCATATATCCTTTTTGGTTTGTTCCTTTATTCCCTTTTTAAAAAAATGTATTTCCCTGTTGCACAAAATGGGGACTGACTGTAAGTGAATTAGTCCCCATTTTAACAAAGCTGTTAAAGTTAAGAATGTTTAAGCATGTGAGTAATCAATAAGCTCAACTCCAGGGACATGAAATAAGTATGTGAATACAAAGCTCCCTGAATACATGCCTTAGCATGGCTGAGGAACGGGATGTCTTCTTCATAAAGCTGATCCCAGAGCTGCTGAACAGTGGGGAACTGCAAATTAAAGCAGCCACCCGTGTACTGAACAATCTCTCTAACACAACCTCCTGAGTTTAGTTGTCGTGCTTTGCCCATCACCATAGTACCCGAGCACATTTGGAAAGTTAAGGCAACCATTTTACACTAGATTCTATGATTAAAAATTTTTACTCTTAAGTTTTTAACCGTGGAAATTTACTTACATTACTTTTCGGACGCAGAGGGAGCACATATTGCCTTGCACGCCCACCCAAAAGTTGAATTCAAAAAACCCCAGGCCTAGAGAATATGAAGGAAATGTATTGTTCAAATCAAGGTTAAATTTATAATGCGCTTTGATCTTCTACTAAAAAGTAACAAATTAAGAACATTATCTTATGCCTACTACAGATTTAAAAATATTAAAAATGGAGAAACTCCTTTTACTCATAAGGATCTAATATCTTTTACAATTGTGCAGGATTATTTCTTAATAATATCACATTTACTAGCATTTTATCCAGCAAAGGTTTAAATGTCTCAAAGAAGGTATTTTACAGTTTATATCATTCTGTCAGTGCTGAGATAATGGTGTTACTGGTGCTGCATAAAAATTAGTAAATAAGTATTAAAAGTAAGCGGAAAGGTTCTTGCCATTTTCCAATGAGAAACAGTCTGCCATGTGCTCATGCATGTGTCTGAATCTGAGCTGGTGTTTCAGACTGTGCATTTTAGTAAGTCCTTCAGGTAAAATGGAGGGTAAGTCTCTGTGAAAGTATTAAGAAAAAAAAAATTACCACCACCACACAAAACCTATTTTTTACTTCTGAATTATATCTAGGGAAAATATTTTCAGATAACAAACCTGACACAGTGGTCAGTCAAAACCCCTTCTGTGAAAGTTGTATGTGCCAAAGATTTATTATTATTATTATTATTATTATTATTATTATTATTATTTCTTTATTACAATGAAATTGTGAATCTTTTCTCCTCTGTTTGTTTTTTTCCCTTATACTTGTTTGCTTTAAAAATAATGGATAAAATCCTGCACAGCATAAGCCCCTGGGAGATCTGCCAATATATCAGTCATCGAATGTAGCTTTCACACCATAATGTAAGTACTGTGGATGTTGAATTTTAAATAAAAACATCCTCTTTCCAAATGCTTTTTAGACACTAAAATTAAACAAAATGAAAAAATCAAAACAGTCAAGGCTGAAAACACTTTCTCCCATAAACACTTGACATTTTTTCTCCTGACTCTTCCAATGTTATAATTTAAACACTTTTTTTGGTTCTTACAGGCAGGGAGGCAAGACAGGACCTGAACATTGAACATAACAGCACTGCTTTCTTCTTGCCTCCTTTTGAAAAATGTTTATCAGACAGTCTTTATATACATAAAAAAAAAATTCAAAAAGCAAACAAATCTATTATTTTTACGGGTCACGATTAAGACTCCAATTAGTTGGCTTACTCAGTTAATTCAGCTTTTAGCTAACATTTCATTTTTGAGCGAGAGATATTGACTCATTCACTGAGGTTCCTAACAAGCAGTTCCACTCTATTCTTTGAAATAGAAACTTTTCACTTTCCTTAAATCATACTTCTTTCTATTTTCAGGGGATTTTAGTGTTTGCCTGTGCAAATAGATAATAGACACTGTTGATTTAGATGACACCTACATGCAAGCACCAAATGATACTCCCTTCTCCATCAGCTGGCCCAGCATCTCATGAGCATTGAGGCAAGGCAAATTTAAGTTGTGACATTGTAATAAGAATTCTTGTGAAGCACAAAATGCTCAATAAATGACAAAGATATCTCTTGAGGGACAGCTGAAAGCCATCTATACTCAGGCATTTCTACAGCATAAGAAAAGCAGAATGAGACAAATTTATTTTTGTTATTTTTATTGATTAAACTTCATGTTAAATTTGAAGTAAGTGTATTCAATGGCAGTGTAGCCTCTGGAACCTACTGTCTAATCCAACTAACTTGAGGATAAACTCACAGTTATACAGATAATGTGTATTCAGCAGCTGTTGGCTGTGACACACACAGTGATATAGCATAAGAAAATCTGGGAGTGGGAAGATTCTTTAGCTGGAAAGAGGCTTGCAATTTTGCATGACAGGACATGCAAAATATTCTTCTATTAAATTAAATTAGTAATATGTGAGAGCTAGTGAAGGAATAGCTGACAAATGGGCAAATGGGTTATAAATCTTTCTCCATCTGCTACATGCAAGGCTTTAAGAACACAGATTCATGTCAGAACACAGATAAGCATTGTATTATTATATTTGTATAGAAAAAGTTTTGCAGATGAAAGGAAGACTCCAAAACAGAGCATTACCTACAGAGGTACATGAGATGGATTTCAGAAAAGTTGATCACCTCTTTATTAGGAGACTTACCTAAGTCTGACAACTTTTTTTTTTTTTTTAATTATATAAATATGTGACCCTTTGCCCCTCAGTTAGGCAATTTGTGTTTCTTTCCATGAGTTAAGCTAGATCAGGCCCATGCCACAGCCTTGTGTCCTCCATGAAAACACAGCTATGGACTACCTAGGCCTGACTATGTCCCTGCCACTAAAGGCACAAAAGCCTCACTTACAGGCAGACAAGTAGAGCTGGGGCAACCTGATTCCACCTGACCTTTTCCTTGGAGAACATGAAGGACATCTCTTATTTTGCTCCAAAGAGAGAGGTCCGGCCTTAGAGAATAATTCTGATCTCTCCCTGTGGGTTCTAGTCTTTACTTTCACTAGTAGAGTTCAAAAGTGGCTTCTCTGCAAACACAGGGCTTTTTTCCAATGTAAAAGGTGTGTATTACTATTCCAATGTCACACTGCTTTACAATGCTCATCACAGACATGTAGTGTAGTCTCACTTTTGTTGTCCTCTTGTGAGTAACCCCAGGGCAGCTGGTGAAAGGCAGGCAACTCTCTAGCTGTAGTTTGGCCCTCAGCTCTTCAGTGATGGCAGCTCTGAGGACTGGTTCATCCTCTGAGGAAGCAGAATATGCTTCCTCTATCAGAAGCTGAATGTACGCTTCTTCCGTGAAGTGTACATTCTTCTTCTGAAAAAGGTCATTTATAGTAACTGCTTCTAGAAAGGCTGTATGATCTGTACAGGCTCTTCTGAATTGAATTTCTCCCTGGCTTGAGCTGTGAATTATGCTTTTCTGACTATTCAGTAGTTTAGTCTTCATCTTCTAATATATCACTCTTTTCTCTCTGAACTGATGGTGAGGATGGAAAGCCTTTCTTTACAGGCCCGTGGGGTTCCCTGTATGAAAGGAAATCTGCAGATCCAGTGGTGAGCTTTGTGGTTCAGTTTAGGTTGGTGGGCTGCAGGCTTGCCAAGCCTGAAATTCGGACTCACAGAAGGCATTTTTTTATGTTTTCTCACATCTCCTTATCTCTTCCCTGCTCCACAGAACCTTTTGTTATTACGTTAGAGCATCAGCCTCTGATATCTATAAGCAATGCTTCCTGTACACTGTTTCATTCATCAGACCATAAGTCATTTAAGTTAAGGATGAGTCCTTTGCAGGCTTAGTCCAATGAGTAAAGGACCCGAATTTCATGCAGACCAGCTGTACAATAAAATCAAAAGTTAATATTATCTACTATTTCAGCTCCCAATCCAAATCTATTGTGTTTAATTGAACAGTGATAAATTCAGTTACCCAGTATAGCAGATACCCTTTTCTTTCCCTAGTTCACCCACAAACAATATTATATTTATGGGGAATTTAGCCACCTACAGCCACCATAGAGCAAGATATAAATAGGGACAGCTCCAAGAGGAAAGACAAACTGATAGATTGTTAGACAGACTGAATCAGTTTGTAGAGTTGACAATTATATTCATTAACTCAATCAGCCTTCTGTTAATAGTGTGGGTTTGATTGCCGTCTTGCCTACAGGTAAATCTCCATCAAAATTACAACCGTCAGTTAGTCCCCATTTTTAGAAACTATATATGCTGGGAGAAAAAAAAAAAAAATAGAAAAGGGTGTTGCCGTATCCTTTCTTCCAGCAGCAAAAAGCTGCTCCAAAAGCAACGGGAGGTGCGGAGCCACAGTGACCTCAGCCGGCGCTGCAGGGACCGTGCGGCACTCGCGCCCCGGCGGGGACCGCATCCACAGCTCTGCCGGGCCCTGCTGCCAGCGGGACGGTGCCCAGCGTTTTCCCACCCTCTGCAACTGCTCTTGCTCCCTGATAAAGATCCAGGTGCTGGACCTAGGATCTCAGACTGGGCTGAAATCTTTTCCAGCTCACCATCCTCAGACCCTCTGAGAAGCAGGGTTCAGCATGGCCACGCCTCCAATGTCCCTGAGTAAGGATGGATAGCAGCAGCTAGGCAGATGTTGGCTGGTACAAGTGACAACAATTTAATATGGGTTAAAATTAACATTCCTGGTTTTTGCAGGCACTTGTAGCAGACTTTTTTAAACTGTCCCCCAACATACAGTAATAAACAGCATGTATTTTATGCGGATGTCAGTCAGCCTCAAATTAAGAGGCTGTGGTGACGCGAAATAAATAATTCTCAGTAAAATTCTCTATGACATAATTCTTTATGACATAAATAAATTTCATAAAATTTTCTATGCTCTACAAAATTATATAGCTCTTATTCTTAAATTGTGAATTCTCAAGTCACTGTCCATAATTATTCAGTACATCCTCATGAAAAAACAACGCTGTTAAGAGCACTAACACACACATTCCAAGGTGAAAGGTAATCGTTTCTGTCCAAGGGCACATTTCTGCACACATTTTGCACTAATTTTTTGAACTGAGATCATTATGTTTGCAAAAAACAGACTTACAGTTTTCACCTAAAGGCATCTTTTAGTTTCCCTCATGAAGTTTCCATCATTTAAAAATACATAATGTGTTACTGAAGCCATACAAATGTCTTAGTTTTGTGGATAATAGAGACCTATTTTTTCTACTGATAAGGAATAAAGCCAAGCTATTTTATTTCTCAGCACAGCAAATAAATTGTGAGTAGCCCCAGAATCTACAGATTGCACACTTAGCTAAGACAAATGCATCTTGTTCTATTTACATTCATGAGGTAATGTAGGTCTCCACCAACCCAAGAATCAAGCTTCCTGTGTGTTCAGGGGCAATGTCTCTGTAGTCCACAATCCTCAGAAAATCTAAGCCATCTTTTCCTGGCCCAGGTTCACATGCTGTGCAACAGAAAGCCTGTTGTTAGGAGCTGGAGTAGGTCAGAGCACCATGCAGTGCTGTAAGAAAAGGTCACTCAGAGGGCTGAAGACTGAGGGCAGTTGAGGTTAAAAAGTGAGAAGAGCAATCTGGGAATGGGGCACAGCCAGTGTTCACAGTGAACTAGTTCACATCAACTCTGTGACAAAGTTTCCAGGGAGCCACAGTTTCACTCTGAAGCCACTTCTCACTGCAGAAAATTTTGAGAAGTGATGCTGTGTCCCTTATTCAGAAGAAATCCTCTTAGAATTTACACTGCTCTAGAGAGATATTACATTTTTTGTCTGATATGGTGTATCTGGGCCCTTTAGATCTGACCAGTGGTGTCCAGAAGCTTTAAACCTGAATTGCATTTATTTTACACAACCACAAGCAAGTAGTACATGTTTCCTTTCCCCCTTTTGAAGTTTGGAATCTATACATGCCCTTTGCTTGTTGTTTTGGTTTTTTCTACTTGAATCATCAGGAGAACTGGAAATGATCCAGAGATTGTCCATCTGTCAGAAAAATGTAATTTTTTAGTCAAATTTCACAGTACTATCAGGAGAATAGACATTTCCTTTCTAGTTGCAGCCTAAGTCAGTTTTCTTTTGTGTGCTCTAATGTGCTTCTGACCAGCCAAGGGTTTTTTTGTTGTTTTTTTTGGCAGGGTGGATGTTGGCTTATTGGTTATGAGAGCCTGCACAATCACTGCAGTGGAAATAAGAAGCCCTGACACTAGAGCAGTAGAAATAACAATGTTGGTTTCTTCCCACTAAGTGGAAATAACATGCTTTGTTCCACCAATCTGAGGTACAGAATACCTGACACGAGATGGTGTATAACATTTTGCATTTTTTCTGGGAAAATGTCTCAGCCACACTGCATTGTGCCAGAGCAAAACTGCACCAAAAATGTCCAGGAACAAGGTCACTGATAACAGGACAGATTCTCAGGGCTGAGGGAAATCAGGAGCATGAGGCTTACAAGGACTTGTATCAACTGATAACGTGTCCCAAAACATTTATTTCACTGACTAGGTGAAAGTCAGCTCTTGAGTATTGGGCCCTAATACCCCTGTGTGAAAGTCTTTTAAAAAAGACTGTCTCTAAACTCCAAAAATTAAATATATAATGAGTGATAGACACTTTCAATAACTGATCACATATAACTGACAGGAAGAAATGGTGAGCCTGGTTGAATAAATCATGCAGCTTGCTGAACTCGATAGCATCATATATTTTTAAGGTAAGCCCTCATGGATTTTGAATAAAACAAGAATCATTCAGGAAAGGGTTTTGCCTTTCCTTATCTCACCATACTAAGGCAATAAAAAGTCAGTAATTTGCCAGACTCACCTATTTCTTTCACTGTCTCCTTTGCAGTTCTGCATGGTCACAGCTTAATAAGGAACAAAATCTTTCTGCCACCCACTTGTAACATTATTTTTAGTACAAACTCTATCTTAACGGACTTGAAAATATCTGTAGTTAAAAAGTATTCTAAAGTTTCAGAGGACCCTAGAAGTATTAAGATTAATGCAAACATGAGGAAATACAAATATCTACTTCGGTGGACAATGAATCAGGACTGACCTACTGTGGGAGAGGCTGAACTGGAAGAGAGTATTTTTGAAATACTTGAATCAGCAGCACTTCCATGAGGAAATTTTAAAACATAATTCTTAAAAAGGAAAAGGAAACATAAATGCTCCTTTTTAAGGTTTTTCTATTCCCTTTTCTCCACAAAATTTTATATATTTCTGTAGTCTGTAGTTTTATATATTTCTGTAGGCTAAGTCCTACAAAGCTGTTGTCCAAGACTTCTTGAACTTCCCTTCACATTTGCTGACAATTTAAAATGAAAGTGAGTGCCACTTGGCTGAATAACTGAATGTCCACTGGCATCAGCAGTACCTTTGCTCAGACCCTGAGACTTCATCTCAGCTTTGTGAGCACAGATGGGACTGTACGATGGAGGGGGACCAGCCTGGTTCCCTGTGTGCCTCTGTCTCACATGCCACTGAATATGAGCAGGGCACTGGGCAGAGCCAAGACAAGGGCCTTTGAACCATCCCAGTCACTGGGCTGCTCTCCTGTTAATGGTGTAGCAACAGCAAATTTAAAATCAATTGCCTTTGTATAACACTCTCCATTTGTCAGCTCACAAGACAGACATTTCCACTTTCCTGTGTTGGTTAAGCTGGAGAATAAATAACTGACTTTTCAAAGATTATTGATAACATCTGTATTAATTAAATACCAGAAGGAGACCTTGGCAGGCATGGTCTGGAGACTGTGGCATTAGCCCAGCATGAGAAGGACTCATTCTCTTCTGATATGTTTGCCTGGGTAGCCTTGAGTAAACCACTTAATTCCCCTGTTCTGTCCTGCTTGGCCAAACTGGACAACTAACCCCTCCTTGTTCCACGAGAGGGTTTGATGTAAGAATAAATATATCAAAGGTAAGAACACACAGTCTGTATAATGGGGTGATGTACATGTCTTACAGTACAATTACAGTTACGAGATTTTTTTGAACTTTGGTCTGGTCACCTTACATCTTCCCTTGAAATAAACTGGGTTTTTTTGCCCCAGTGTAATTCTATGCTTTCTTCATAAAAATCTGATCAGAGCATTTGTTCAAAATTTTTCCCAGACTGGCCTGAAGTAAAAGAGAGATGTATGAGGGGAAGATGAAGCTACACATGGATGCTTTTCTGTTACAGCTCCTGGATCAGATTCTCAGCTGACAGAGCTACAGGGTAATTGGATTACAATTAATGTAAATCTCCTGATTGATACCACCTAAGAATCTAGTCCTATCTTCTAAAATCAGACATTTTTTTTTCAGAGGACTGTGATACCTACAGTCTTTTTTCTGTCTGTTTGTTAAAAAGTGTAATGAGCAAATAGAACGAGCTTTAACAGTGAACTTCAGGGTTTTCTGAATTTCAGTTTACTCTTACTGTAATATCTTTTTTTATGTCACAACTAGACTGCAGATAGAAAGGCTGACTGTGTCAAGGGAATTTGGTGTTTTACATTTAGAGGGAACATTTAATGAATTATGCTGCCCCCAGATAACCCCTATTTCATTTGTATATAACGCTCAGGGCTAAGGATTGTCTTCCTGATCCTTCTCAGATATTAGGCAATACAATTCAAGAGTGGTCAAATTACTGCTCACATCCTTACTTCAATTCTGCAAGTGCTGAGTGCCTTAACTCCCACTGAGGACATAAAATGGCTTAAATACAATAATAATCTTAAATTTATCAAAGGCATAAAGTTCAGAGTAAAATCAAATACCTAAGTTTTTCTTTGTGTGGTTAGAGTGCAAAACATATTACGTAAACCTGACCTTTTCGTAGTACACTATTTTGTTCTTTTTATATCAGTACCTAATTGTTAGATTTTTTTTCTTTATGAAAAGTACTCTAAAACATTAAATTGTTTATAAATATTCTGCCCCCTAATCTCTAGAGGTATTACTGATTCGGCTTCCACTAACTGGACTTGTCAGTTTGCAATTTTACATCTTCAGGAGGCGTAGTACAAGTATTTAAGTCGATGTCAGAAAAAAACTAAAAGGAATACATCAAATGGTACATTGGTAAATGAAATAGTATTGGTCCTAGGAAGGAACTATTTTATTACTTAACAGCCTTTCAGTAAAAAACCTGAAAAACTAATCAGATATCAGGCTTCAGGGTAGAAGTTTGTTGTCTGTCAGGGTCAGCAAAAAGATTTCTCCCCCTTCCCCTCTGTCAAGACACTGGTATAATTGGCTCCATGCACTATGGAAAGCAGCACCTCTCCCTATGGCACAAGGCAATTGTCAGCAGCCTCTGGAAACTGGGCCTTACCCCTGACATGCTTATTGTTTTACATCCTATGTCTCCATTTCGAGTTTGCTTTCATTTTGTTTGTTTTTAAGATATACTAATAATTTGCAGCTATAAACATGAGCATATATGTACCTATGTGAGAGATCAGGCCAGGTGAAAAGTTTCTGCCTCTCATCTGTGAGGTTCAGCAAGCAGCTGCACTTGCAAGCCCTCCAAACAGCTGGACCCTCACAAAAACCATAAAGTTTAACTACTACAAGCAGTGTCCACATCTCTGTAAAAACTAAGCAGTGAGAAATGAACTAAATCCGTTTGAATATAACAGACTTTTCTTAATACAAAATGTAACACTTCTGAAGTGTTGCCTGAAGACTGCATTTACCCTCTGATTTCTACTCCATCCAGATGTACAGAGAGAGCAGCAGCCTATGGAACAGTATGTTCAAACACTCTCAGCCTGAGCCTTGGACAGGAGAAATTGGTGTATCTTCAGTGAATACAGTATACATCACTGGCTATGGTGGAACTGGGTTAATTTAATTACCTGAGGAGCTGCCCTGTGTTTCCTCAGAGCTCTATGTACTCCTTCCCTTCTGTTTTAGTGTGGTTTGTTATCATATGAACGAAGAAAGGAAGGATCAGTGGCTGCAGAAGGCTTACCCCAAGCACTCTCATTTGAACTGGTGGCAAAACTCCCCTTGTAAAGAGTGGAAGTCCATTTGGGCCTGGAATGGTGTGTTTTCATAGGATTTCCCTGTCCTTAGGATTCTGTATGAGTCGCTGAGCATTTTCAGTTGATATGGTAGTTTCAAGAAGGAAATTCAAGTCCAAGTACTGGAATAGGAAAGGAAAGGTTTTGAGTGACACTGATGATTTTCTTCCACCTGTTTGCCACTTGCATTCCCACTTTGGTAGAACCACAAAACAAGAGTCATTTGACCAGCATCACTTGTTCCAGGGCAGAGAGCACAGGACACAAGCAACACATTCTCCATTGCCCATACAGAATTCAGATGCTTTAAAGTGCAGCAGAAGCAAGACAAGCTACGAAATAGAAATTGTTTGCCAAATGGCAAACACCGGCCCTTTGATGTGAGAAATGGTGCATGGAAGAGCTACAGGTCTCCAGGTTTCCCCTCTTTATTATCAATATTGACCCAGCTGCCTTTCAGGGTGTACATAAAACCATTTGTATGAGGACATGGCATGTTTTTGTCATAAGGAAACCTGTTGCAAAAGATCTGCCTGAAGTTCCTGAAATCTTCCCCCTTGACTACACCCAGCCAAGTGCCAATGAAACTTTGTCAGGAAAGTTTCAATGCTGGTGGGGTTGCTACAGCATATTACCTCAGTATTTGTTGCATGGTATATTGTTGGATTCAACCTTGTGAATTGTTCCTACTAGTGGAACATGCTAGTGGGTATATTAACTTACAGAAAGTCAAAATTTGGGTATAGAGGAGAAAGATGTGTTATAGCCAGATAGATCACAGAATCATAGAATATTCAGAGTTGGAAGGGACCCAAAAGGGTCATCAAGTCCAGCTCTTAAGTGATTGACCTATATAGAGATCAAACCCAAAACCTTGGCCTTATCAGCACCATGCTCCAAGCAAGTGTGCTAAATCACATGGCATACACACCAATCATTTCTGTGTATATCCCCATTTATCCCCAAATTGGTCATTTTTCCAATGACCAGAAGATAAGCTTAGTTTACAAGCATAAAATGGTATTCACAATATTTTTATTGGTAGAATAAATTAATTAATCTGTGGGTATTTCTGATGAGTAGTATAGACTGGTCATTTCTAGCCCATAGGCTGGGATACTACAGCTGTGAGCCCAAACTACAGTGGCTTGACACTTAACTGTGCTTTCTGCATACATTTAAGATACCTGAATTCCTCCAAAAATGCAAATCAATTAAAGATATTCTGTTAGCTCTCTGCTGAGTGTTCAAGGAACTATTACACACTGACAACTGATCTCCAAGTTGCATAGACTGTCTCTAAGATTGCATCTCAGCCTCTTTGCTCTCTGTACTTAAACACTGCACCTCTATAGAAAGCTGATACAGCCCAGTCCCAAGGCCTAGGATATGTATTAAGAGTCGTACAACACATCAAAATCTCAAGAAAAATTGATTTGCAGCACATGCAGTAGACATGCAAGGAAATGCTCAGCAGGATCTGAACAGGTTTTGTCATCCCAATTAGGGATAATGATTGCTGCTGCACTGTAGCAGCACTTCCTTACTCAGGCAAAGTTCTGCTCTGTTTAATGTCATCCTGCATACAAGGACTACCAAAAGCTAGCGAAATAACTAAAAAATATCATGTTGCTCTGCCCCAAAAGAAACATGTTTACTGTGGCTTTGAATAACTGAAATTTGCAGAGTTATGTTTTAATGTGCCCAAGAAGTTAGTGCAAGACCATAAACTGAAAACATGCCAGCTAGTTATTCTGCCCTGATCCCCTGTGTAGAGGCTTTTAATCATTAAATACATGATATCTTATTCCACTACATTCACAAAGGGTTGCTCTTAAAACTTTTATGTCATTTTGGCACCTGCACCATGCTTCTGACAGCAGTTCTCTTCCCTTAGCTGGGGAAGCAAACCCAAGTATGGTTCGGTTCTTCAGCCTCCATCAAGAGCAGCTCAGCTCATAAACAAAAATCAGTCCTCATGGCTAATATCAATAAACACAGCAGGCTTTGAAAGAGGATGGTGGAAGGGTAGCCATGAGCTCCTTTCCATCTCTGCTGTAATAGGGGCTGTAATCTCCAGCAAAAGGACAAAGCAGACACCCAGGGACAGTGACCCCTGAAACTACCTCAGCGAGCACTGGCTGGGGCCATCTGAGCACACCCTGAGGGCTCACCACTCTCCCTGTGAAGAATGAGTGCAGACAGCTTCTGTACCCTCAGTTTTCATCTTACCTTACCCCATGCTGATTTCACCACACAAACAGGCCTTTGGCTGCCCTTTAGAGTCTGCTTGCTCCACAGATATTTGTTAGTCAACTTTAAAACTGTGAGGAGTAAGAATTGACATCAAAGATGCCCCTGTTATTTAGAGACTGCTTCTGGACCCTGACCATATTACAAAGCTAAACAGAAAATCTTGCTGACATTTGGGAACCAAAATTTTTTGAGTCAAGCTGATTTGTGTTCACTGCAACCTACTTATGATATATTTAATTAGTCCATACTTCAGGGCTGCTGTCAATCAGTTTCCTCTGTCAATTGGCCACAGATGGAGCTGCATTGCTGGGGGAGGTAGTAGATATCCCTGACACTATTGAGGAAGATCAGTATGTCTTTTTTACACTTGCACAGTTAAACCTGTCACCTAATTCAATAGTAACAAACTAATGCTTTGGTAACAATGCATTTCAGGACAGAATTTTACTTCAGGAAATTACCTGGGAATATCCTTCCTCTTCTAGAGATTGGGGCACAGCCCATGGTCCCATATCTTCCTGGGAAGGTCTGGAAACACCACCTAAGAGATTGCTACTTCACCCAAAATATTGGCAATGCCTTTTATCATCTCTTCCTTACCTGTTTACATTTTTGAGGTTTAGAATCATTATGACAGTTGTAAGGTCTCTCACTCAGAGGTCTTAAAGAGTGTTTCATAAATTTGGATTAGTCTGTTTTAAAGGACTGTCTGCAGATATAAGATACTGATTTCATGATGCAGTTGGTCACTTTACATTTCTAAATGAACTAGAGCTCAAAGACAAACCTGGGAAGAACTTCATCTTTTCCAAGACAAAAGGAGCTTAATTTCTAAGTTTAGAGTGAGTCAGGCAAACAATGCATGCAATTTTATTTCCCATGGCAAATGGACAGTTGATGTTTTTTTCACCTGGTCTTTTCCACCAAAAGATCTTGAAGAAGCGGACTGCATTATAAATGGTGGAGAAAAATTATAATCCTGATGCTGTCTCCTGCTTCCAAATGATGATGTGCAAGGCACATACATAACTTCTTGGCAAGGATCCATTTGTCAAAATAAAAAAAGCCAACTGCACAAGGGAAAGAGACGATAGATCTTGACAAACTTGTAGATGCTAGCAAAAATGTAAACAAGAAGTTGCTGTGACTGATGTATTAATGTAGCACTGCCAGAATACTAGCTTCAAAAATTAACAACTGTTGATGCTTTTGTGACTAGTCAAAAGAGCAAGTGTCATGATTTCTGCTATGTTTGACATTTTCTATAGTTTCTACTCAATTTTAATCTCTGTGTAATATTCAATGCTCAGCTTTCTACAAGAAAGACAGAATAAGTAAGATTCCCACAAATGGGATAATACGTTTGAAGACAGCTGACCTTAGAAAAGAGATAGCAGAGATGAAAATTTCTTGACATTTTTATGAACTCATCATTTTTGCCATTTAATATATAAAACGAAAAACCTATTTCCACTGATTGATTACTTTAATGAATAAATGTACTCAATGAGTTGGTGGCTTGAGTAGATTAAATTTCCCTTGCTGGTAGGAACTGGCCTTAAATGAAAGTGTTTTGAGGGTTTATTCCTTCTTCCCATACCAAAATAAATTGAAGATGGAAAACCAGTCTGAATTTCAAACCACTTGATCTCTGTGTATATTTTGTAAGCCACTGTCTGAACCTCTGTGATCTCCCAAGAAGTAAAACTCAATTACAGTCACCCAGATTGTAGGCTCACACAATTCTAAACCAGATATTTCAAAATGTCCCTGATGAGTTGAACAACACCCAGCAGCCTATAACCATAACTTGCTTCCTTTGCATTATACTTCCTCGCTGTAATCGGTTCAAATACTCATCATCACATAATCCTCACTCCTCACCTCCACGATATGTTTTCCAAAACAGAAGTAAATAAACACTCAATTTAAAAAGTCTGTCTCGCCATGTATGGTTTTGACAAGCTTTGATAGAGAAGCTAGACTGAAGATCACTGCTGGGAGCAACAGGCAAAAGGAGGAGAGATCAGTACAAAAAACTAAATTTAAAAAAGAAACCCAAGTGTGCTGGTTTGAAAGAAAAACCAGTGAGACTCCCAGTCAGAGAGACAATTTAATAGGAGAAGAGAGGGAAAAAAGGTAAAATAAAATAAATGGAATAATACAACCTAACACCCTGTTGGTCAGGGTGTTTGAAGCAATCCAAAGGTAAGTCGTCTTGGAGTGGCAGACGTGGTTCCGCTGGAGCAGAGATGATCCTGAGAGAGAAGGGTCCAGTGATGGTGAGAAGGGTCCAGTGATGGCGAGAGGGGTCCAGTCTTCCTTCAGGAATCCGGTGGAACCAGATAACTTGTGCTCCTGTGTCTGTTTTTATCTAGGTAGGAATGGTTGGCTCTTCCCACCAGGTGGAGCATCTCACAATGGAATATGTCACGCTCTTAGTCAGCCTTGATGGCCCACTAGCAGAAAATATCCCCCTGGAGGGAGGACGGGTGGTGAAAGAGATAAGAAACAATCCCCCACCTGTTTTTAACTGTTTATCAGAGGGCATTATCAGAGGGCATCCACCCCCCTCCCTCCAGAGTTACAAAGAAAAACATCTCCCCAACTGCTTTCAGCAGATGAAATAGAATACACATCCTTGGCTCCATAACCCAAGACACCAAGCCAAAACCAAAAACCACCCTAACACCAAGGAAAAGGAGGAACTGTGTGATTTTGCAGAGGTGCAGGACAAGATAATCTTCTATTTGTGAGCCTGTTTTCTTCTGGTTGATCCATTACCAAACTCATGGGTTATGGCCAACAGAACCTGAAATTCTAAAACTCATAAGGTTTGCGTGTAACTCTTTCCTGCAATCCTGAGTAAAGCACCATGAATCTCAGTAGCAGAGCTTCAGCTGACATCTCTATACTAATACAGATTTCCCTTTAAGTAAAGTTTATGCTAATATCAAACAAACACACTTGCCAAAAGCTAAATGTCAATTTCTTCTCACAAAGACAGCCTGCCACAGACAGAGTTGGTGTTGGCCTGGGTGTATAACTTATATTCCAAACACATTTTGCCTTTCAGAAAGTTGCTTTACTGGAAGAAAAAGATGCAGCAAAGCTATAAAATGTACTGCTTAATTCCAATTTTGTATTTTTAATTTGTTTGTTTACTTCATAGATTTCTGTCTCCAACACTTAAAAGTTGAAAGAGATCAAGTAAAGAGAAGCAAAGAACAAATGACAAGAGCCTTCGTTTTTTACTTCACATTTACTTTCAATAGCAATACCAGCTTCAGGGGGGCTTTGCTGCAAATAAAACCTGTGACTGCACATATAAGAAAGAGAACTGAAACTTTGGTCAGTCATTAGCTCCATATTTTCATTTTTCTGGTTGTGACCTGATATTTTCTCCTGTTGTCTTCATGCAAGTTGTCTCAAACCACGTTTGCAGGAGAAAGGGTTTCTTACCTTTCTTTTGGGGTTGGCTACTGCTCAAGGAAGGAGTCTCTCAGAGTTCATGTCTGTATAAATACACCTACCTATTCACTCTGTCTAGTCTCTATTGCTCTTTTCTCATTCTCCTGTTTCTGAAATGTTTCCTAGTTTTAGTGAGTGGTTCCTCAGCAACTCAAAAAGAAGACAAATGTGCTTGGGTGTAGTATTTGCTCATTCCTGTCCTATTAGAGAAAATGTGCAGGTACTCTACTCTAGATGGTTAGATTAGGAAATATCTAAGTCTGATTCCTTTTTTTTTTAATTACTATTTTTATTAGTAGTTTTTACTGCATTCTCTAAATGCAGTAAATTCCCTAAACTCTCTCAAGAGTCCCAACTATTTCACTACTCAGTAAGGCAATTGAAACTATATGAGCATTTGTTTCTTCATAACTCTCAACTGATACAGAGCCACAAGCAGCAATAGTTTAGAAAAGTGTAAAAAAGTCTCGAAAATTGTAGCAAAAAAAAAGTATGGTTTCCACCATTTATTATCTAGAGATGTGCTGATTAGGTTTAGATGAACTGGCAATAAAAACTGCCTTGCTTCTATGGAAGTACTTGAGCCCTGCAACAGGTATAAGAAACTACCTAAGATCCTCAGCAGAGTCTTGTTTTATCTGCAGTAATAACTGTGTTAGCATGAGTCTGTCTGTGGAATAGCTGTGTCCTTAAAATCTGAAGAATACTTGACCATTAAAATCAGAATAGGTGCACCAGTTCAGGAATTCTCACACCAGAGCAGGAATCCTAGATGCATCTGACTGCAACTCAACACTGAGGAAACCTTTTGTCTGATACAGAAAAAGCAATTCATGGCCACTCATGGCTTTCCTACAACTACCACTAATGGAAAAAGAGAACTATAGGAAAGTCTCTTTTAAAATGTGGTTCATTCTTAAAGCCCTGTGAGACCCACCTATGACATTAGCATAATCTGATAGTGATGTGACATCCCCTTTCAAATCCACCCTTTCCTCAAGGACATCAGGAGAGGTGAAAGCTGACAGCATTTCTGTTATAGTGACAGAGCTGTGGGTCAAGCAAGCACCACAAGTTTACATGAGGGCTGAATTTGACCTTGTGTCACAACAGCTCCCAAAGGATCCCACAGTAAGCACTAATGTATTCAAGGCTGTACATACTGGCATTGCAATGAGATCACCACTTTAAGGGCAATGTTGAGGGCATCTTTCATCCTGGGGCATCACAGAGCATTGGAAAGATGTTCTGCTACAAAAAATTTGCGACAAGCTGCCATCGTCTCCTGCAGGGCAAATACAGGAGTCTACTGTTGAAGACAAGCCATCAGAGCCTGCCTCAGGTGCTGACAGCACTTCTTTAACACATCCACTTCTCTAACACAAGCCTTATTCTCAACAACAGCTGCTACTGATCGAGCTGTTACTGATCGGGCATCTTCACCTTGTCGGCTAAAAGGCAAAAGCAAATCTGTCAGAAACAACGTGGCCCAGCATCCTGTGGGCAGAGAGCTAGATCAGCTTCTAGTCTGCTGCCTGCACACTCATATCCAGTACAGCGAGCCAAATGTGCTTTGTAGAGGCCTGGGGAAGACCAATTGATCTTTTGGAGGCAAGAGAGAGGGCTGTGTGATGAGTGGGCAAGGCTCACTTCCAGCCCCCTGACCTGCCTGCCATCTAGTGTATATTCAGGACATATTTCCAGCTGAGCACAGCCATAGCTGGAGAACAAAGAACAGAATTAGTCTGGACAAACGTGGCATGTTACTGATAGGGTACACTGAAATAGCTTAACCTTTTCATCCCAGGACTCTGCATTCTGTAATTAGGGCAAACCACCTAAAAACAGCTTCTTGACAGCAGCAATTCACTTACAATAATCATGTTCTCAAAAACACAACAGAATAAATCCAGCACTTACTTATCTGTAAAAGAAGAAGCAGATTTTATTTCAACAACCAAATGTACCACATTTACACATGATAAACCAGATGCCATTCTCTAGGTATATCACTTTTAAAATCTGTCGTCTGCTCCATCTATTTGGCAGGGACAGAACTGCTTGTGCCAGATACACACAACTGCTGAAAAAACCAGCAGTCCCCTGCTGAACCAAACCTCAGCATTCAGGCTGGTATATCAGACACCAGTTTGATCTCTTCTGTGCCATTTTTTTTGTAAATCTGAATATCCAAACCCCCAGCAATATTGGTTGTTTTTCTTTAATGACATCTTCAAATTTGGAAGGCAAGTGAGAAATAAAGGATAGTAAATTTGACTTAAGAGGATGAAGCTGAGAGCAGAATATGTCTCTACCGAACTCTCAGTAAATTTTCTGTGTAGGTCCATATTTTCTTGTCTCAGGAAAATAAACCTCATAACAATCAGTGCTGAAGAGTTGGCTCTTTCCTTATTGAAGAATAAAGTTACCTACCTCTCAAAAAAATACTCCAAAGGAACATCAATGAGACAATCTTTATAGATGAATATATGTGTTTACGAATATATACACACCCTGTTGATTGGTCTCCAAATCCATGGAACACAGTCAAAGTTATTTTGGAATTATCAAACCCAAACTGTCACCTATATTCAACAGTTGTTTAATTTCAAAATTGAGTCACAAGGTTTTTGAGATCCAAATGCAGATATGCTTATAAGAGACAAAGTTCAGGGAACTCTGAACTATACATGAGTGAGTCAGGTCCAGGAACACTTTAGTCATGGCAGTGTGGAGCTGATCTCCTCTTACTTGGGGTACTTAGCTTTTATGCAGCAGTGCAGTAATGCAGCTATCCTGCTTGTGGATCTGGCCCTGTCTTGCAGCTAAAATGATGACCTTAATTCACTGCAGTGCCTGGGCAGCACCGTGACTTGCAGTTGTCTTCCATGGAACAGAAGTGAAAAAGAAATCAGTCAATTTTATAATGGTCGGTGACGAATCCTTTGTGCCATTCTTGCCCTGGCTGAAATGAATATAAATATGTACATCTCTTGCTAAATTAAGGCCTACATGTGCATGAGGTCAGCATTCTCAGAAGTATGACAAGTCTCCCTTTCCCTGCTTGTGGTGGTGCACTATCCTAGCATTAATCACACAGCAATGTTCCCTTCCCTGTTTCCTTCAATATGCACTTAGGCTAAAATCAGCTGCTGGGACAGGAACCTCTCTGCGTCCCTGCCTGCAGAAAGGCTTCTAACTAGCAGTCCTTTTGTCGGTGTAACCTAGTGGAAATGGGACAAAAAGAGAACATTGTGCCTCTTAGGTTTAAAATATTGCTTTGAAGTTGTTTTCTGCTTGACACATACAAGAATGGCCAAATTTTAACACAGACCTAGGGCTCGTGTTTCTCTTACAGAGCACGGGGTTAAGCAGAAGAAAAAAGAAGCTGAAGCAGAGGAGAGTTGGCTGTTACAAGAACCATTCTTTTCATGTGTTCAATTTTCCACGAGCACTTGAAAAAACATAAAAGTCAATTTCATCTTTGTTTCATTCAGCCACTGCAGGAACCAGGAACAAGCCTGGATCTTTCAGTTTGTCTGCACAAGTTCCCTTCATTTCAATGAGCAGCATGGTCTCAGTCTTTTTTTTTTTTTTCTTAAGCTAAACGAATACCCTGATCACACAGGTCGTGTAAAGGGTATCACCCACAAACATTTAGCCAGTTACCCACATTTTAAAATTAATGGTGAAACCTTGCTGCGGCACCCTGCTCAGGGAATTCTTATGAGGTGTGGATTAGGAAGGTCCTACTGGTCCTGTTAGTGGGAAATAACATCGTATACTGACATTTTTATTTCAACAACTGTGTAAAAGTGTCCATTGGGCAAACCTACCTCCTCCACCTCCCCTAGGGGTACCTGTGAATAAATAAACCTTAAGGTGAGCATAGTTCATTGTGCAAAGCAAGGGCACAAAACAAAATGTGAAAAAGACCTCTTTGCTTTTTGTTTGGGGCAAGGGGGGGAGGCTGTGCAAACAGGATCTCCGTGCCCCAGGGAAAAGGGCTGAGGAAGGAGTGGTACTCAATTATAACCTTGGCCTCCCTGTGGAAGAGGATGGCACAGCTACAGCCGCTGTTGCTGAAGTTAAGAAGATGGAAGGAAAACTGGATTCAAATTGTAACTGCTGTGGGTTCAAGGCACAGGGCAGAAAACATTCTCCATTTGTATAAAATATAGATTTGTATGTAAATATTCAACAATAGCTTCTGTAGTAATGAATAAGAAATAAATTGCTTATTTGATGTATGATAAAACCACTATTCGGCACAGATGATGCAGATGACACTTGATTTATATTGTCTTGCAAAAGCTTCAGACAATTAAGGAGAAAACTGTTCTGAGACTTATTCCATCGACAAAATTCTGGTACAGCCAACAGCAATATGATTCACACAAGGATCGTCTGGCATGTGAAGCTTGTTTTAACAGATACCAAAGTGACATACATAAAGCTGTCAGGCTTTCTCCAAAGGACAGTCATCCACTTCATGTTTCAAGTGCCAAATTAATTATATTTGACATTTAATTTATAACCTCAGGTATTTTAGATTCGGAACTTGACTATGACAACAGCAGATTAGAGCAGGGCCCTGTTTGACAGAATCGATTTTTCAATTTATTTTCCTTGTATGTGAGGGTCTTGATTCAGATTTTTGTGTCTCAAGCTTGCGTACAGGACAACGATACCTCTAAGCAAAGGAGGCTTCCTTCACCTCCTCCCCCAGCCATTTCGTGCTGAATTATTTTGCTCTCGGAAGCAAGTTTCCTCTGCAGCCTTAATCACAAAGCTCCACCTAATGGAATGAAGGGAGAACTGTGCCCAGAAAAATAAAGGGAGAGAGACTTTGCTAAACGCTGCTATCAAGGGAAAACTACTACACAACCGTAAGCAGTTAATCTCCTCC
The DNA here is from genome assembly GCA_017589585.1 of Phylloscopus whistleri. Lineage (NCBI taxonomy): Eukaryota > Metazoa > Chordata > Aves > Passeriformes > Phylloscopidae > Phylloscopus > Phylloscopus whistleri. The sequence goes on along the minus strand of JADMLD010001547.1, from coordinate 306,645 downwards.
ATCTAATTTATAAAATCTCCTTTTTCCAAGGTCTTTAAAACTTTGAGGTTTGAGGGAGGAAAGCCATTGAAAAAATAAAAAGCAACCACCCAACAACCCCCAGATTTCCTCTGACTGATACTCTGTTTTTCATTTTAACTGATAGACATTTCAACACATCAATACTAATATTTTACACTGGTAGATCACATCTTCTAGGTTCCAAAGCATCTAAAAATTATAAATATGCAAAATAACCTGCAAGTGTAGGCATATATTTACTGAATAGATGGTTCATTATCAAAAGTAAAATTGCTCAATAATGAAACTATCAACTAGCTTTCCAAAAGGGGGCAAAGCATTTTTTTCAAGTTTCCCACTGAAAAGGAAGCCTTTCTGTACAATTTTACATCATTCATTGATATCACAGAGCTGGAACACTACTGGAACACTGCTGGAACAATATAATATCAAAATATTGCCTAAAGAAAGGAGCCAATTAATTTTAAAAAGCTCTGTAAAGAACAAGGCCATTTTCAAGGCAAGTTTTTTTTTTTTCAATTCAGTATTTTACGGACGTTAATATAGAAGATCCTATAAAGCTTAAAAATCCCCTCACAATTTCAGATTTGCTCCCCAGCCAGAGGAAGGCTTAGTGTCCACTTTCAGACTTCTTCTGTAACAGAAGGTACAAATCTAAATGTCACCTTGTATCAAGATAAAGTGTTTCACTGGAGAAACAGGACATTTGTCAGGATCATCTTATCTGAGATGACTAACGCAGTGACAGCCCTGAGTCTGTATTGTGAAAATGTCAGCAGTAGGACAAGGCTAGCTCATTCTTTTTAGTAAAAAATGTTAGTTTGGTGTTCAGTAGCCTTCTTTCAGAAATTGTGCCTTGGTACTCTGCACAAATAAACCTGGAAATTTAGAATTGTTTTAATTCCTACCATTTATGGTCAGATGTACAAGTATGACATCTGCAGCAGAGTATCTTCAGTTTGAAAGGTGATTAAATCACGTCTTCATCAAATCTCAAATACACTAAAGTGCAGTTAAGTCAGGCTATTTCATGGCCAGCCGAGATTTTTGTGGGGTTTATCTCTACTCCACTACTACTATTACAAGTATTGATTAGGACAATTTTCTTAACACTACTTTTATCCCTCCTCTTCCTCCTCTTTTGATGCCCTTGGGTAGATGCTTGGTTCTGGCTGATCTTTCATTTCACAAGATCCCTAGTGATGTAGCTCTCCACAAAACTTTCTATTAAATTTGGCTGCACTTGGACAACGAGTTCAAGATTTGCCAGGTGGAGGAAGGCAGGACAGGCAAACAGATGGATAGAAGCAGTGCAATGGTTCCTGAGAAGCCCAGGAGAAGGGAGGGACCGTCTGTGTGGGCAACCTGAGGGCATCCCCCAGGGACACATCAGGGCAGCTCCTTGTGTGGCACCGAGCCATCCATGGAACTGAACAGCGAGGGATCGGCCGGCTGGGACACCGGGGGGAGTGCGGGGCCCGGGGACAGAGCTGGAGCTGTCCAGAGAAGAGCAGCGAAGCTGGGGAAGGTCTGGAGCACAAGTCCTGTAGGGAGCGGCTGAGGGAGCTGCGGTTGTTGAGCCTGGAGAAGAGGATGCTCGGGGGGGACCTTATCACTCTCTACAAGTCCCTGAAAGGAGGGTGTACCCAGGTGGGAGTCGGCCTCTTCTCCCAGGCAACCAGCAATAGAGCAAGAGGAAATGGCCTAAAGCTGCACCGGGGGATGTTCAGGCTGGACATCAGGAGAAGTTTCTCCACAGAAAAGGTGATCAGGCATTGGAATGGGCTGCCCGGGGAGGTGGTAGAGCCACCATCTCTGGAGGTGTTTAAGGACAGACTGGACGCGGCGGTCAGTGCCATGGTCCAACTGACATGGTGGTGTTGGGTCATAGGTCGGACTCCGTGATCGCTAAGGTCTTTACCGACCAAACTGACTCCGCGAACCCCCGTCCCGGGACACCTCGGCGCCCTCCCCTCCCCGCCCTGGGTGGGGAAAGGGGCGGCTCCGCCTCCCCCGCCCCTCACGGCTGCCCCGCCCCCTCCCGCGAGGCCGCGCCCCGGAGGCGGGGCTTGGCGCGCGTGCGCCTGGCCCACCACGCGGCCGGGGACGTGCGGGGGCAACTGCGCACGCGCCAGCCGTGACCCCGGTGCTCTTCCGTCCCCCCCCACCGGCCGAACGCGAAGCCTCCCTTGGCTGCTGATTGGCCGGCCGGCCCTCCGGACCAATGGCAGTGCGGCTTCCTTCGGGGCCGCCCCGGCGCTGGCCGCCAATGGGGCGAGCGGTTGTTGCCGCCTTCCTTCCCTGTCCCGCGTGTCCCGCCGCGCAAGATGGCGGCAGCGGTGCGGGGCGCGGAGGAGCTGGAGCTGCTGGAGCGGCTGCTGGGGCTGCCGGGCGGGAACAAGTACGGCGTCCAGGGGGAGCGGAAGGTGAAGGGAGCGAGGAGGGGTCTGGAGCGGGTGGCGGGTGGGAGGGCGGACGTGCTCTGGTCTCCTTTCCCCAGTGGCTGCTTCCCTCCGAGCCTCCCTTCCCGCCTCCCTGGCAATTACCCCCGGACACCCATGTGACGGTGGCTGCGGCCCCACAGATACCAGCCGACGTCTCCTTGAGTGGGGTCTCACCTGTGCTCCCTCCAGCCCTTCCTCACCAACCCACACATATTGTGGATGTTGTAAGGGCCTCGCTGCCTGCGAGCCTGTAGGTTCTGAAAACTCCTTCCCTCTGCTTGTGGGAAGGAGCATCATGTGTCATGGAAGGGATTTCGGCTTGACTTGTACTTGTTCTTTCACCACTTTCCTTTCCCTGTGCGAGTTATGTCTGTGTTATCTTGATTAAATTACATGGGAAGGAAAAGGTGCTTTTCTAATAATAGGAAGATGTCTGTATTGAGGACGTGTTGCTCTTAAATATTTTGTTCTTTTAAAGGGCACCCGCCTGACATGAGGTGGTAGTGGGGTGGGAGCCGGTCCAGCTGCCGTGCCTGCAGTGAGAGGACCAGAGGAAATGGCCTAAGCTGAGACAAGGGAGATTCAGATTATTCAGATTCAGATATTACAAAATATTTTTCCCTCTTGTGGTTCTCAGGCATTGGAACAGGTTGCCCAGGAAGGTGGTGGAGTATCCCTTTCTGGAGATGTGTAAGAGATGTCTGGATGTGGCACTGGGGGATGATTTATGGTGCAGGGTTGCAGTGGCAGTGCTGGGTGGGTGCTGGACTGGATGGTCTTAAAGGTCCTTTCCAACTTTCTGTGGTTCTAGATGTCTCAGTGTTTCAAAGCTTGAATGGAAACATTAGGTTCCATGGTTTAAGAGGCACCAGAGGCATGAAAAATGCAATGTCGAGCTGGGAGTGTCACAAATTTGTGAGCCCTTTGTTTAATCCTCCCTCCTGGAGAAGGTTGGCTGAGAAATGAAGCTCTGCAGTTGCCTTATGTTTTGAGGGTTTTTAATTGACTGTTTATGTTTAGAGTCCTGAATATCTGTATTCCTCAGTTCTTCAGTTGCAAAAGCTGCCTTAATTATTTTACAGCCCAGCTGGTATTTTACTGCTATTGCCATAAAGCATGAGGGTGAAAAATTCAAGTAACTAGGTCTCTGTGTGGTTTTTCTGGCTGCATGTTCAGTGGGAAAAAACTTAATAGTAGTGAAAGACTGGATACAACTACAGAAATAGTATTATGCTTTCAGCTTGCACCTTAGGTGAAGTAAATCCGAACATAAACAGACTGCTCTGTGTGTCAAATACTTAAAGAGTGTTGCATTTAAATCAGTCTCTTTCATTTTATGTCATAAATGGGCTCCAGCCTGTTGCAGTGAGTTTCAGTTCACTCACTCCCTTTCTGGAGGTGGTGGTTCAGTTTCCTTTCCCACAGCTGAACTGATGCTGCTGTCACTCACAAAGACGTCATGGCTAGAGCTGGATTTGTGTTTTGTTGTGTTGTCTTGCTGGTACCAGTGAGCTCCTGACTGCTGTCCAGGGCCTTTTGGAATGGTGCAGAACACAGGAATAAGCTTTTCAGGAGGTGTGGTTACTGCAGCCTGCTTGCTCAGAGAGAAGTTGGATGCTGCTGACTTCACAGCCTTAAGTCAGAGTCCTGAATTTGGAAATGAATTAGAAGCCAGTTAACAAGATTTCTGCCAGTGTTGGAGCAAACAATGCTTTTTCTGCCTAATATTGGCAGAATTTGCTTAATTGGAGCTAAAAATGTCTTGGTTTGTTCATGTTCTTCTGTAAAAATTGAAAATGAAACACCTCAAAGAGCAAAAAGTAAACACAGACTTGGTTTTGATGGCACCACCTTCACCATGAGTGTTTGTAAGTTCTGATCTATTGCTTCAAAGGTCCATTTGAGAGAAGATAAAAAAACCCAGTCATTGATATAGAAACTGCTTTCTTCAGTTATCTGTTGAGTCTCACACTTTTGTTCCCACTTGCAGGTTCCTGTTCTCCAGAGCAACAACGGCCCCGGGCTGACGGGGCTGATGACCATCGCTGCCCACCTGGTCAGGCAGGCCAGGCAGGAGCAGCTGCTGGGCAGCAGCGCTGAGGAGAAGGCTGTGGTGCAGCAGTGGCTGGAGTACAGAGTGACCAGAGTCAATGGAGGCTCCAGCAAGGAAGAGACCAGAACAGTTCTGAAGGTAAGGAGTGCTCAATTGCCTTGCCACTGAGTTTTTGGGGTGGTTAGACCTTGAAGAAGATTGCAATGCTGATGTGTGTATCGGCATCCAGTTAATGAAATCTAACAAATGCTAAGGGCTTGACAGTACCACTAAGTACTGGCTTTTATTCCTCTTGCTGCTTTTCACTTTTATTGTCAAAAATACCCCAACAACTGAACTGGGAAAACAGCTAAAACTGTAAAATACGTGAAGCAGAGCTCTTGCAGTGGTTAATGGCTGTAAATTATGAGGGGTGTTCCACACAGTTTAGAGACTGTTCAGCTGCCTGTGTGAGGTGCCAGTTCCTTACTGTCTTCAGAAACCCTTGGCTATAAGCAAGTTGGTGTTGTATTCCAGGATAACACTTCTCTGATTGTTTTAAGAGCTGTTCTTAATGATGTGGCAGTTCTGGGGTACAATCCATACTTGATGCTGTGGTAATTGGTATTGATGTTAAAAGGAGGTGCTGGACAGAATTGTGTGCGAAAAGTGAAATCGGAAAGAAGCCTCTACAAAAGTGTCCTTCACATGGAGCTGCTTTGTGTGGAGTCCTTGGTCTGCTGTCATTAAACTTTCCTTGTAGGCTGAAGCTTACTTCCTCCTAAACAGGTGGAAGCAGAAGAGAGGCTCTTGAGGGTTCCCCCTGTTGTTTGAGCAGCCAGATGACAAGGAGCAGATAGCAAAACTTTATTTTCCTTACTCTTTGCAACTGGTAATAAGTATTTTTTGCAGTCTTGTGGGACCAACTTGAAGAGAAAATTTGCTTTACACTGTTAAGTACTGTTTACCAAGTGTGTATAAAAGAGCAGTGAAATTCAATCAATTTTTAAAGTGTTTATCTTTTCTAGTTTAACAAGTATGTTTTAGATGGAGAGTTACGTTGCTCAGTGCCACCAGTGAGTCTGAGTTCAGAAATTTGTGAGCTACAAGGTTGACTGCTTGAAGCTGGCAGAGTCCTAATACTTCTGGTTCTGATGAGGTGTGCAGAAATCAAACTGAAGCAGTATTATGTTAGTTAAAGTCAAGGAAAATGCATCTTAAAATGATACAAAACAAAACTTTGTTACTCCTTGAGCTGACAGCCCTCTTGCTGCCTATCATGCCTGCATTACCTACCAACTCGGTGAAAATCCTGACAAACCATTTCTGTCACTTCAACCCCAAATAATCTGAGTTATCTTGGTTTCATTGTATCTGGGGAATACCTTCCTTTGTTTAATTGTGACTTTGTTTACATTGCTTCTCTTTTTGTAACATGTCTGCTCTTTCTATGTGCAAGTGCTATCCAAACCTTCACAGTCATGGTCACTCTACAGATACAGCATGGAGAGTGGCTGCCCTTTAGGATTTTTACAATTTGATTGAAGTAGGCTGATTGGCTAATCAGGCTTTGACTTCAGGTTTAGCTGTGGTATGATGAGGCCCTTGGCCCTTGGAGGTCCCTGTTGTCTAAACTTCTATGACAAATGTCACAGAGTTTCAGTCATTCTTTGAATAAACTTGAAACTTGTGATGCTTTTTGTTCTCCCGAACTGTGAGAAGACCGGATGAGAACAAATAATTAACTTCCATTTACCTTTCTTGCCTTTCTATCATATAAAAACCAAAAGCAAGTTTTCTGTCTTGTTATAACCAAGTTCATCTGCTCAGGATGGTTTTAGTAACGATACCTGCAGTGTCAGCACATATGTGTGAGTATTTGCAGAACTGCATTGGGGCATTAAAACCAGATGCAGAGATATGGCAGTTTCCTGCTGAAGCTGGGATCTTTTTTCAGCTTTGGCCTCAGTGACACTGATTGTGTAGAAAAGACAATATGCTGAAATACAAATGTGTAGCTAAATCAAGCGTTTCCCAGCAAAGCAGAATTTCCTTACTGAGAAACAATCGTGTTAGTTGAGAGAGAATCTCTGCCTTTAAGTGCATTTAAGAGTTTTTCTGTGGATTTTTTTTTTTTAGCAAGTGTTGAATAACCAGAATTTTACTTTAACACAAGGCTGCTGTGGAATTGTTTCAGCACTAATAACTTCATAGTGTAGCAATTAAGGGCTTTTTTTTGTAATTTGTTCTCTTGCCACCATGATTAATCAGAAAAGGGGCAGCCTACCATTAAAGTATACTGTGCCAAAAGGGAGTACAGGTAAAAAAAAGAAACTAAAATGGGGAGGGAAGTCTGAGGCTGTAGTTTTACAACGTGTCTGGAATACACAATGGCAGTCTTGGGACAGTTGCAGCCTAGAGCCACAATTTATAATAAGCTGTGCAAAAACAGTTCAGTCACTTCTGATACAAACTTTAGGCTGCCTCTATTTAACCCTTAACTGATGTGGTTCTACAAAATATCAGTAAATAACTGGTTTCATGTTTGTTAATTTGAATGGGAAGGAGTTTTTGTTTGCTTTACAAAAATAGGTTGTTAAACTGTTCTTACTAGCCTGTTGCCTAAAGCTGTTACTTGGCAGGAAATTAGTGGTGAAACAGATCATCTCAATTTTATATTCATCCAGAACAAATGCCATGATGTTCAGAATGGGCCAATAAGGGGCTAGTTGAATTTTGTCTAATTTTGATTTGTGCTTCTGTACTTGACAAAACAAATGGGAGCAGTACTCCAAATATTCCTCAGCAGATCCGTAGGAATGATGAATGTCAATAGCAGTGATAGCATAATATCCAGTGCATTATATTTACTTTCTTATCCACTGGATAAAAGAGTATAATCTTCTGTTTCTTTGATGTTTAGTTAGTGATAAATTAACCTGCATAGGAAAAAAAAAAGTGAAAATTTCTGAGTTGTCATGCAGGATAACTAGTGTTTTTTCTGCTCCTCAGGGAAGGAACTGAGAACCTCTGTGCTGTCAAATGTCTACTTAGTGACATTTGTAGTGTCTACACAGTGTTAGTGACTTCTGTTCAGGAGATTTTTATATATCTGCTTTATCAATTTTAGGTATTTTAAACCTGAGGATTCTTTCCCTCTCACACCCCATCTTCAGAAACCTCTGACAAATAACTGGTATCTTGTTAAATTCACATAAAAGCATCCACATAAATGTAGAAACCTCTGGTCTCTGAAGGATAATGATCACTAAGAATCTTTGTGTACTACTTTTAATGTCTAATACAGAACAATGTTCCGTGATTTCAATTGGCTTTATCCCAATCTCCCGTGCTGCCTGACTGTAATCATGAGATCCAATTAGAAATCTGAATAAGAGCTGTAATTTCTATTTAGTGTGCTTCCTTAAAAAATTACCTGTTTCCACAGGTACAAAAGGAGGTCAGTCCATGCTCTGTTTGTGCCATTAATCCACAGCTCTCTACACCGTTTTTTGAGAGTTCTGAATGTGATGCTTTCCTGCTTTGGCAAGCCTGACCGGCAAATGCTTTTCAAACTTCTGTTTTGTGTTCACTTCTTTACCTCTTCTGTTAGCACCAGGATATTTTTGCACACTTACAGGTTTAAAGATTGAATTTTTATTATTGCAGCAACATTTGTTGATTATTTTTCTTTTGTCTTTTACAGAAATCTCAGTATTCTTCCAGACCAGGTTTAGCTCATAGTTTGCCAGTTAGAGAGAAGAGTCTTGCATGAGAATTAAAAATATATCTCTGTACCAAAAGTGTACTTCTGCTTTTCTTGGATGTGGCTGCAAAAACCCTTTCTTGGGTTCTGCGTTGTCAGGGGCTTTTCTGAAGCATTTGGGAATGCTCAGCTTTTTGTCTTTGCATGGTGTGAGAGATATAAATGCATTTAGGGCATAAATGACCTCGAGAATCTTGCTGACTGAAAGGACAGGACATGCTTCTGTGTGTAAGGGAAGCACATACACCAGCAGGGTGTTGTGGGCAAAATATCCAGAACAAAATTGGAGTGTGATTAGTTAGGTCCATTGGAAGCTCGTATGTTGTCGTAAGAAGCGACTGTTCCTTATCCGAGCCGCTGTCACAACTGGCAGTGGCTGTCAGGGATTCAGCAGCCTGAGCAGATTAAATGGATTTGGGTCCATTGGATTGCATATTTAACAGACAGTAAGCAATGCTGGGGGGTGCTCAGAAGTGTGCTCTGAATGGGATGTCTTGAGCTGTTGCTAGATAGAAGCTGTAAATTGGATTTTTTTCCCCCATAGAACAAGCAAATGGAAATCCATCACTTAGTCCATAAATGATGCAACAATTCTTTTTTCTCTGTTGCTGTTCTCCCTCTCATACCCAAAAATGGTGTTTGAATTGCTGCAGTTGTTGTTCAGTGTATGTTAATGCATCATAATGCAGCTATGCCTTAAGTACCTGTCTGAAATTTGACAAGCAGTTTCTCGAGGGAATGCAACTGTAAGTTTATATAGTTACAAGCAACTTCCAGGACTATCTTAGTCTTTTAATCCTGGGTTTGTATAAATGGAATTCATTTAAGTGGTGGTGTTCAGTACATGAAGGACAAATGATTCAGATGACAGCCAGCAGACCCGAATTTCCTGCATGTGGCAGAAATTCTATACAGTTTTGTTTTCATATTTTCATTAATCTCTCCAGAACACGAACACTGTTTCATTTTAATACTGTGGTCACTTAAGCAAACTTGACTTTCAGGAATTTTAGCACATTTGGCTATTAGCCAGTAATATAATCATCCATGGGAAGCATAACACATGAGGCAAGATTAACTAAATGTGCTTAATGCACATGAAAAAAATACAGTGTTTCTGAATTAGCTTGACTTGCAGAATGAAATCAGAATATCTGTCTATATTTTAGCGGAGGAAAGTACATGTTCAAAACCAGAATTGTAAACTAATGCTGATTTATGCAAGACATTTCTGTCAAATTTAATTTTCTCAGTTAACTGACTTCATGAAATTTGATGAATCAGAATAAATAATTGTTCATGTTGTAATGGCTTACCTTGCCTTTAAAATTTTAGGATTTTTTTATTGATGACTATTTTGGGTGTACATGTGCAATATAAAACTCAGAATTAGCATGCTGTAATTTCTTTGATGCAGAAATTCAAATTTTTCATCAGGGAAATAACTGTGGTGATGGTACCATCAGAGATAATGAGCTTTTTACTTTACAAAATCTGATTCCATAGCCTAAGCTAAAAAGCATAGGGGAGGAGGGAAAGAAGATAGAATTTCAGTGGTGTTAGTTTTCATTATAATGGATATGGAATTTCTGTTTAATTGAAATTAAAAATGCTGGTCAGAGAATTTGTTTCAAAACAGACAAGTTTGTGGATTTTTTTTTTCTAGTAAGCAGGTCTTTGGGTTTGGGATTTTTTCTTCCTGCAAGTTTTTCTTATCATTGGATTTGCCTTCGTGTTGCATGTAGGAAATTCCACAGAACTGTAGTTACGTGTTTGATGTAATTTGAGCACTAAGTAACATGAACAAAGCAGTAAACCAGTCTAAAGAGAAGAAGCTACATAGCCAGGGGCAGTTGACCTTACAGAATTTTAACTATGCAGGGGTTAAAATGTTTCCCTGATTTGCTCTAATAAAAGAAATCAAAGCAGACATGGGGATGTTCAGATACCACAGAAGTACAGGAGTCCTGTCACGAAGAGGTTATCAAAGAATAGTAAGGTGGCTTAGCAGAGCCGAACTTGTCAAAAGCAAATGCAAGGTTAAATGTCTCAAAGTCTCAACATTCTAGTTTTGTGTTTTGGTCTTGGTTTATTTTCAATATATGCATTACAGGAAATCCCTCTATCAGTAAAATTATGTAACCACAAAAAGTACAACGTGCTTAAGGCCAAATACAATTTTTAATTGTTCACTAAGTATTAACCCCCTCTCCTCACCCAAGACTTGTTTTTTCAATAAAATGATGTCTGAAAATGGAATGTGCTGTAATTGAGACTGAAAAAATAAAATTTTTGAAAATGTTAGTTATGTTTAAGCTGCTTACCTCTGTTTCTAGGGCAGGGGGAGGGAGTGGCTTAAGCAGATGTGTGGTGTTGTGGGGTTTTTTTTCCTTCAGATAAGGGGAGTTTCCAAATCTGAGGAAAAGCAGAGAAACTGTTTTTGTAGATGTCTGAAAATAATATTGTAGAACTAAAGCTGGCTTATCCTGGGGTCCAGGTTAAAGTAGATCATTTTATTGCTACATTTCTTTAGAGAAAAGTAGGGGGCAGAAAGATGCATAAATTGGATGACAAGTAGGTAAGATTTGGAGAAAAGGAAGGACAGGTAAAAAGAGCTGATTTGTGATTCCTGTGTCCTCGGAACTGATAAACTTGATCAGCACAGAGCATCAGCCCCTTGTTTGCTGGCAGAGAACAGTTGCATACAAAAAGCCATGAGAAGGAGTCTTTCTGTTAAAACACATTTGAAATAATTATTTACTGAACCTGAATGGAAGCATTCTACTAAGCACCCTCATAGGCTCTGATCTGGAACAATTGAGAGACGATCTTAAAATGCTGAAATTCTCTCTTCTTAGAGACTTGGTCAGCAGCTGAATTGACAATATCAGTCATAAAGAATTGCTAGCTGTGATTTCAACTTTAATAAAAGCAGGTGTCAAGTGATGGCAGCTGCTGAGTATCAAGTTACCAGCATCAAGCTTGGAACACCTTGTCTCCCACCCCACCCTACTATCCCTGTGTGTTTCCCTGGTTCTTAGACATTTGGAGTTCCAGAACCTTGCTAACTAGCTGCACAGAGTCCTGCAGGACAGGGATAGCTGCTGCTGGAAGAACAGGATGCTGCCCTTTTATCATAGGGCTGCATTTTCTGTTAATCAAATATTAAACATTTGAATTTACACTTACAGTTATGAATACTCAACTCTCTAATTTTTGAATTTCAGTAATTTGAAACCAAGAAAAGACACCTGAAAGTATTTCTGTGGAGTTAGCATAAAATAAGTTGCATTTGCATTTACAAAAATTTTGCTACATATAAAGTACTTTGTTTAGAAACCAGCGTTTAAATTTTACCTAGTTCTCACTGTGAAAGAATATTTTATTTTATTATCTTGTCACTTACTTTCCAGCATTTTTTCTTCTTATATTGTTTATTTTGTTTGCTGAGTTGAGATAATTTAAAATTGATGTTTATTTTATATGCATGGTCTCCAGAGGAAATTTCTATTATTTTTAACAACTGCCATAATATATTGTTTCTCAAAGTTAATGCTACAGCAGCATAATGACTTCTTCCTTTTTAGGATCTTAACATGCACCTTGAAGATAAAGTCTACCTTGCAGGAAACATTTTTACCTTAGCAGACGTTCTGATGTACTATGGATTGCATCATATCATGGTAAGCATTACTTGCATCATTTTTATATGTACAACTGTCATAATTGTGATTCATCTAAAGGGCATTTTATTGTTGTAGAATTCAACCTACTGAACAAAACAGAGGAAGATAAAACTTGTTTTTCAGATTTTCATTTTATTCTTTAATATTTAGCTATGGATCTGTCAAAGGACCTGTAGTGTCAGAATGCTTTAGTTTCCTCTGCAAAATGTAGCCAGGATGATGCCGGTCCCTGTGTTTTTAGAATTGAGGACTCTCACCTGTTCAAGTCTGAAACGACTGATCTGCAGAGCTACAGTCAGAGAAGTACATGGGGAAATACATAAATGAAGCTGAAAGGATGTATCAGAACTGAAAGTATTAAACTTTGTTAGTATTAAATAAATACAAATGCATGTAAATTAAGCTCCTTAATGCATATAAAAAGTTTGAGCCATAACAAATTGTCATTTGTGTTTCCAGACTTAAGTGATAAGACTTGATAAGGTACATAATATGAAAATAACATGGGGAGCTGGCGCTTAGGAGGAAAAGGAGAAAAAAAAAAACACTCCAAAAATAAATTTGTTCTGAGTGGGGAAGATGTTGAGATTATTTGTAGTCTGCTCAGGCTACTATGAAGTGCTTAAAAATTGGTGCACCTTCAGTTCTGAACCCCAAGTGTTAAAGCAGTAGAAGCTATTTGCATTTTGGTGGCTGGAATGTGTTTGTAAATGAGCCATTGTCGTTCTCTGGAGTGGGAAGAAACCAAAGGACTCACATAAAAAGGTCTACTAAATTCTTGGGAAAAGATGAAATCAGTCAATTTTGCATTAGAAAATTGAGGGGGGGAGTGAGGATAATTAGAAGAAGATGCCTCTGACAAATGCAAGTGTGTCTGAGAATTGAATTCAATCAACTGGGTGAATGGTTACTTTTATACAATTAAAAGGAGAGCTCTGGGAGAAGTGTAGAAGAATACTACATTTCAAAATGGAAGCAGAGGGGAGGGGCAGTCAAGTAGTGAAATTCTACCAAAAATGGAAGAGAACTTACATATCCGTATCGTGACTGTCCAGGAGTAAAAGTTCAAATGAGTGTCAAGCAGAGGAGAGGGACGCTTCATTTCAGAAGGTTTTTGAAAACATGCCAAATTCACATAGAATTAATTCTGTTAAATGATATTTACCTTGTAAAATACCTTAAGCAGTAGGATAAATGTATTGATTACAGTGTCAGAATGGGTTACCTTTCACATACGATATGCAGACATAAAAGATTGTAAGTATTTTCTAAAAATGTGATTGTATATTCTGTAAAAGAGAATCAGTTCAAATGAGACTTTTTAAAAACGAACTTGGCAGGGGAAAATCCAAGCATATTTTAAATTTAGAGTTTGCTCTAGAGTAGACCACCTAATCAAGATGAAAAGATACAAGTTATTGCTTTGGGAAATAGAACAGATGGTAAAAACAAATGACTTGGTGCTCCTGGGTGCCTGCAACCATCCAGACACTACTTGGGACAAGTTTATAGTACAGCATCTGTTTCTGAAATGTTTGATTTCATCAAAGGTAATTTTCTGAATCAGAAGGTTATAAAGGGCAAGCAACAGTGTGACTATTCTAAATAAACATGAAAATCTAGAATCTACTAACTAGGAACTACATGTATTTTGAAGGTTTCAGAATTGATAATCATATAGAGGCCAGATCCTGAACTGTAGGATCTTGTGATTTTTTTTTTTTTTTTAGTATCTTTTAATTATTTTTATTTTTCTTGTAATCGGAAGAGAGTATGTCCAGAGCTGCTGCTCTGCCCTGAGCTTTATCAGGGAGGCAGGGAAAGCTGCTGTATCTCCTAATGTGATGTCGTTCAGAGAAGCAGTTTGTCATATCCACCACTGCTTCAGCTAAGCCTTGTGCAAAATATCAATACATGTTTCCTATGATGCTTTAAGAAAGGAGGTAGAAATGGGAGACATGGGGCAAACCTGCAGATTTTGCTGTCCATCAGGTTGTCTAGAAAAATGATCTGAACTTTACTGGTAGTACCTTAAAGGTTAACCTCTGCTTTTGATAGACTGAAAACTACATGCTAACACAGACATTAGTGATGGGATACTGTAAATATTACTGACATACCATGATCATCCTGAATAAGCCAAGTAGTGAAACTTTAAAACCCTTCTGATGCACATGTCGTTGGAAGAGTTTTTAAGACCAACCACTCCTATAGCTCAGTTATATAGTCAGATACCTGTGGTATCTTAGCTTCTCTGTTTAGATCATGCATCTTTGTATTCATTCCCTCCTCCCATCTTCATTTTGCCCTTCCCATTATTCAGGAGGGGTTCTGGAGTCTGGTTCTTCACTGTCCAGCCTCATCCATTTGAAGTGAGGGTTTGTTTACTGAGCAGCAGCAATTCTTAATTCTTCATTTGTATGCCCGCCTTTCATTCTCCCTGTCCTTTCTAGTTACCTTAATAAACACAATAGTGTGATGTGTTTAAAAATTCATATTGTGGGAAAAGAATTATTGTTTCAATCAGCGAGAATCAGATTCACAGGTAGTGTTCCAGGGATTTTGCAGACAGAATCTGTTTTGGGTCTTTTAATTAGAAATACACACTCATAGTAATAAGGCAGGACCTAAATAGTACACACTGTTCTGCATCATAATATAGGTCACAAACACCTAAAAAGTGTAATCCTTGATACTGCCTTTTCAATCAATGTGATCTACATTGTCATACATAATTGATGTCTCTGTATTTGTAACATTAATATTGTTGTCTTACAGACATTTCAATTTCAGAAATATGTATGTGGATAAATATGAACAATAAAGTTCTACTAGGTTAAAAATTGCAGAGAAAAACATGAATTTAGAAGCATTGCTTGAGGTTAGCTTAGGCAATCAGTAAGCATTAAATTCCCCCTGTGGTAATGAACTTGTTTTCTAATCTGGGGGATTTTTTAAATAATATTTTTTTAAAAGTTTCTAGATGTCTTCATTCTTAAATATTATTGACCAGCACAAGTCCAGCTTTATTTCAAGAGAAATAATCAAAATTATGATTGGTCTGCTTTTATACTTCAAAAATGTTGTCAGAACCAAGAAAGTGGTCTCAAATCTGTATCTCTGACTTGAAAATTTCTTTAATAAGGTCAGGAAAATTACTTGTGGGTGAAGTTTATATCTGCAAATGGAAGACGCCTCAGTCAGAATGTTGGTGTCAAACCAAATATGATCAAGTAAAAAACAAACTAAGCAGTTGTCCTTGAGTCAGAACCACTAATACTGGACTATAATGAGACTACAATAGTAGTTTATTTTGGAGTTATTTTTTCCATAAGGAACATTTCCTATAATAGACAGATTGCCATGACTTTTTGTGAATATTCACTTATATGTTGCTTATTTTAGTACTGAGGTAACAGGCTTTTCTTCTAAGCAATGATGCTAAAAATGGTTTTTAAACTGAATTACAAAAGAAGCAACTTTAACTTAAAAAAAAATTGTAATTTTAAGCTTATTCCTTTAACAGCAGAAAATTAGACAAAACTATGTAAAAGTAGATGTATGTCATGAAATACACCATCCAGCTGTTGGGTTTTTCCTCTTTCTCCCATATCTGAAGGCTAAGTTTAAACAGCCAGATAGTATCTATCCTGTTCTTGATGCTGAAGAGGTTCATATGCAGGCAGGTATTTTTAGATTTTCTATGACCTGAAGGGTGTGGGACTTTATGCCTGCATCCCCAGTGCTACAGAAAGAAAATATAATTAATGTTCGTGTATTTTTAGCCCTTTCAGAAACTCTTAGAGTTGCATTGTATGATAACCACCTTGGTTCCCCTCGGTGTGCTTTGTGGTGGAAGAAAAAGACTTTTTTTTTCATGACATGAAAAAAAAAAGTCTGTCAAATTAAGTGTCTGCTTCTTTGCTATTAAAATAATTGCTTTAATAGCAAATAATTATTTTAACAGCAGAACAGCAGTCTTTCTTAACTTGGGGGAATTATCTAATTTAATGAGGAAGAACAGAAAATACCCATCTAACAAAATGTTGTAAAAAATGCCATGGAAGTGATCTCTAAACAATTAACCTAAGAGTTATGTTCCAAGTAAAAAGTAGAGCATGCCACAAAGTGCTTTTTAATATATTTCACTGATAGAGCACATTATGTAAATAAGTAAAAATATCTTGCTTGTTGTGCCTAGAGTACAAAAAGGGGTCTTATTATTAGCATAGCTGTCTGTTTTGCCCTTCAGATGTTTTTTCACTATGCTAACAGAAAGAAGGAGGACTAGTTTTCCAGGCTTTTATTTTTGATTTACATTGGAGAAACGTGAAGATGGAGAGTTATCAGTAAAAGATTATGGGAAGGAAATACTGTACCTGCTGCAAAATCTAAAATTTAGCTCAGCCTTTCCATAACCAGGTGCTTATCCATTGAAGACTTTGAAAAAGGTTATTGTAAACTCAAGGAACTTAAAAGTTTCAGTATTTTAGTATTTTCTCATACTTAAATACCTTTCTTCACTTCCGGTACTTTTAGATTACCTTAGAGCACACGCATTGTTCTTTTCATGCACTGTGTTACTTCTTAAATGGTCCCCCAGCTTTGTGTCAAGCATCAGCATCCAGCTACCATTAATTATAACACACTGCAGGTGATCAAAAACATCTTTCCCTAAATGGTACTGCTTGTTTTTTTTTTGGTCCTGAATATACTGCACTTGTGGAAACTCAGGCAGTTTGTGAAAGTGTGTTGCATTACCATAGCTTCCGCTTTTTGTTTGTAATGCCTTTTGAAATTATAGAATTTTTTTTCCCGCTCTGTAAGTGCTCTTCTGGTTAGTGCTATTCATTTGGTTAGTTGCAAGTAACTCTTTTATATTTCTAGATCAGCAAGAATCCATGGCTGTTTTTTATGGGTTTTCTGTGCATTTCTATCAGACTATACAACTGTAGGAACAATGTTTACATTTCCATGCCAGCAGCAAGAAAAGCGGATTTTCTCATACTGCCTGAACTGGGGCTCATAACAGTACAAAATTGCAGAAGGAAATACATCTGTAGTGCTGTGCTTGTATTCAGGTAGGAACGTTCCCTAGGAAGAGCAGCTACTTGGGTTCAGGAGCAGCTGCAAAACCCTTGCTTTTTGGTTGCTGCCAGCTACTATGCTCTTAATTTCCCACTAATTGAGCTTTAATGCTTTGTTCTGTTGGTTTAGAATTCCCTTCTGCAACTCCTTGAAATTCTTCTCCCTCACTATTTTTCCACAGGTTCATCTTCTAGTGTATATCCTTACAGTCTTTTTGCTGCTATATGTTTAAAGCTTCCCAGTTCTAAGCCAAGTGCTGGGCTGTTTGAGAGAACAGCAAGGAGAAGCAGCAAATCTGATAGGCAACCCCTGAAATCAAAAGGGTGGCATGTCAAAAGGTGAAGTGTAAGACAAGATGTGGATTTTAAGAGCAGGTTTTTACTCATGCACTTGAATATCTGTAAATGAGTATGTTCAGCTCTTTCTGTGATCCAGTTTGTTGACACAGATTTGTTTCCAGCTGTCTTGTGCCCAAGGACCAAATTTTCAGTGAACCTGCAGCATCCATAAAATCTTGTGTTTGTAGAACAAAGCATAAGGAATATGCCATCTGTTTAGCTTTTGAGAAAATTAACTTTGATTAACTTTAGAAATCTAAACATGAAAAATAATAGCCATGTCTAGATAATTATTTATTTGTTAAAACTGTCCTCTGCAGATGTGCCCTTTTTCATTGACTGTGGCATTGTCAAGATTTAAGTTAAATTTGATGGTTAACTGGCTATCTGAAAATGAAGTGAGGTGAATCCTGCACTGATTGGTTTCAGTATTGGTGAGATAGGATAGGGTAGTTGATGTGAGAATCACATTTTGTTCCTGATGCAGGTTTTACAGTCTGTTTTGTGGACTACCCCATTGGTAATTCAGTCGTAGTATGTTAATGTGAGAAAAGAGATTGTGGTCTAAACTGATAAGCCAACTTGATTACAGAGAAATAAGAAGACATAAAATTGCTAATCAAGAATAGTAATACAGGTGAGACAAGATGGGAATAGTTCTACAGCTGGCTTGAAAGACTCTGAAGAAGTAACAGACTTTGTAGTAAAGCTTTGAGGATGCTGCTGATCTAAATTTGGAAAAACTTTTAAAAGTAGAATTTGGATGTGTAACTGTAGATAACTTTACCTAAGCCAGTCTTCTGATTAAAGATAGGCTTGAAGCTCTGCATTAATCTTAGCCACATAGCCTGTCACGAGGAGCTGTTGCAATAGCGTGATAGAGACGTCTTCCTAATTGATCTTGAAGCTGTTCTGTGTGATGGTACTTTAAATATTTTTATGAAGTATGGGCAGATTTCCAGTTTGTTTCACGTTGTAATTTGAATCATGCCATTGCTATCTTAATAATGTAAGCTAGCAGATCTGAACATTTAAGTTATGCTGATTCCTGGTAACTATTCCATTTTGAGCAATACAACTTCTAGTTTTCCTATCCAGTCTGAAATTGCCTGGAAAAAGCTTACTCCTGTACTTACAATACACCTTGAAAAACAAAGTAGTTGCTTTGCCTGTGAGACGAGACTGACTGCTAAATGAACATTCAAGGGCTGTGGAACTCTTCCTTGCACCACCCAGTGCTCTATGCTGCTCCATGAATAGAGAGATGCATTAAATTTGTGCAAAGTTTTTCCCCCTCTCTATCATGCAGCTGTATATTCCACCTCCAGGTCTGTTCCTTTGAGTAGATAAATTTTCATACATATGGGTTTGAGTTTTACTATGTGAAATTAGGATAGAATACTGCTGGACTGTAACAAGTTACTTGAGTTTAAATCATTTGTAAAACGATCCACTTTTATCTCACCTCACTACATGTTATGACTGTAATGATGCAGTGCCTGGTGTTACTGGTGCCTTGTATTTCCTCCCCATGCAGGTGGACCTCACAGTGCAAGAAAAGGAGAAATACCTTAATGTGTCTCGTTGGTTCAACCACATCCAGCATTACCCAGGTGTCCGACAGCATCTCTCCGACGTCGTCTTTGTCAAGAACAGATTATACACTAATGCTCATTAAGGCAAATCTTAATGTCGAGTTGAATGAGGTGTGGGAGTTTAGAAGTTGTACTGTCCAAAGCCACTAACCTGCAAATACTGTTTTGTAACCTTCTGTATGTGAACTGAAACTGTCAATGCCTCAAATAATACAACTGCATTGGATTGCTGTTGTTCATTCAAGACTTTGAACTAAGGAGTTGTTATTGTGTATCTGATTAAATGCAAAAATGGTACAAAAATGGAAATGGAGTTTTAATTCACTATTTTTTTAAAAATTTAAAGTTCTTTTAATTAAACATTCAAGTGAAATTACATGATCTTTACCATCAATTATTCACTCCTTTTGCTATTTATTGAATTTTTATGTATGTCAACCAGCTTTCCTTTCATTTTGTTTTCCATGGATGTTTACACTAGTTTTGTACAAGTTAAGAGCTATATTGTGTGCCAAGGATGTGAAAAAGGGAACATGCAAATGTTACAAAGTATTTATGTGACCGAATAAATTATTTTAAAGCTGTAGTCTTAATTTGACTGTGAAACTTTCTAGTTTTTCTTCAGGAAAAAAGGTTTTAAAAGGTTAGTTCACTTCCTGCTTCATTTTGTGGTGTACTGTTTTGAATCTAGAAGCATTTCCTTTCGAACTGGGTAGCGAAGTTAGTGTTCTTAAAGATTTTGAGTGTGCCTTGCTTCATTTTTTACATGAGTGGAAATGTACTTTTCCCACCCCCCGACAAAAGCAACCAAAACACTCAAGATAGTTTGCTGCTCTGTCAAGTTCATTAGCAATGTTTAAAGTGGGCTTTAAAACCAACTACACTGTTGCTGAGTCACACATTTGGATGGGTCATTTTACTGTAGAATGTGGTCCTCTGATTTTTATTTGTAACAAGTATAAAAGTGCTAACTTGAATTGGTTAATTACCTACTGCACAATCCAGATAACATTTCTTTTAAGACATGAAAGAAATACAAAAATGCTTTGATATTTTAATTGATAAATGAACTTTTATGTTGGTTTCTTCAGCAGTGTTTAGTGGACAACTTCACTTTCTTTTCTTTTATGTGCTACTTAGAAGCGTCTCACCCAGTAAATATAAAAAAGCTATCTTGGATAGATGTTTGAGCATTTGGAATGATGAAAGTCCTTAAAAAAAAGTAGATAATGAGATGAAGTAATTAAAATATATCCTGACACATAAATGGACAGAAGAAACTTGCAAGGATAAGCATAACCTGGACACTTCCAGACTCTAATAGGTGCTTTCTATAGGTATACACAATTTTATTTTTGATTCTTTTACTGAAGATTTACAGGTACACCAAGTTAGTTTTAGGGCAAAAATTTCAGAAATCTCTCATGATTTCCTGGGGGCTTAATTCTCCACTTCTACTCTTGTTCCTTGCTACTTAGAAGCTCACCTTGTGTACTTAAAAAGATCTCCCTGAAATCTTGAAATCTGTTCAAGGGTTGTGGAGTGGGCTTTAGTAGAAATGTATATTAGAAAATTCATTCTCAAAGCTTTTCATACTCAACTGCCTGAGAGCTTCAGGTGTTTACTGTCAGTACTTGTTCTCTTAATATCCAATTTATTCAAACATTTGTTGCCCAATAGTTTGTATTCAAGTGAGTTTGGTTTTTCTCTCACGTGTGGGAGCAAGTGATGGTAAGGTATTAGAAAAATACCTGCACTTCTACTAAATCATGCTATAACAAACCATTTTCTGTTTCAGAAGGGGAGCATGGGTGTGAATCATCAGTATACATTTGGTCAGGGTTTAGGCAAGTTTCATGTTCATCTTATGCTTTTATTTTTTTATCTATGCTTTTGTAAGTGAGAATGATTCTTTAAAGTGAATGTGCAAGCCTTCATCCATGAAAAGATGAGACATTACAGCTGACAATGCTGAAATTGAACCAGAATGAAATGTTGCTGGGAACAGTACTGTCATGTTTTCAGACAGGTTGTTGTGGAGATGATGCTACAGAGTGTCATATTTTTTTTAATCCCAAACAGCTGCTGTTTGCAAGTATTGGGATTTCTCAAGTTGGCTACATGCTACTGCTGCAGTATCCCCTAGCCTCTTGTGCCAGTTTTATTTTCTCTGGTGTAGAACAAAAGTGTTCCTTGCTGCTGAAATGTTTTAAAAAAAAAAGTTCACCTAGTAGAAAGATGAAATATTTAGAAGTGGATTAGTAATATTTAACTCTCTACTATCTAAAAGGCATTTAGTCATTATTGTATAGCAACTTGAGCATAATTGAATTTTCTTTCCCCTTCTTGGAGAAACTTTAGGGGATAGAGGGTTAAAAGCAAAGAAGGATGAATTGAGGCTTTGCCTTTAGAGAGATGACTGGGAAAACCAGATGGTATTGATTTTTCTCGCCTCTCCCCCTTTCTATCTAATGCCTTTTGATCAAGGACAAATAAATCTGTAAGAAAACTTCTGAAAAATCACACAGTTCTATTTGAATTGATCTGAGACTGTATAAGGTACATTTTTTACCACTGTGCTTCATAATTTTAGAAGATGAGGAGCTCTCATATTAACATTGATGGTCTGTGTAAAGGGTTTGCATGGGTGAATGTTCAGCTGCTTTTAAAGCTACTTCCTCTTTCTGTAATGTTTTATTATACTTTCACTGAATGTTGGTAGAAGAGACTTTGCTCCCTTGCAACCCCTTTCTCCATTCTTAAAACCCCAGTTGCTGAAGGGCACTGTGATGTTTAACTTCAGTTGCTTTGCATTTTGATGATGATGACCACAGTGATGTGTGGAATTTATTTTCACAGCATTCCATGAACAGCAGCACTTTCATTTGTTAATGTATCTCATCATTGCAGTATTATTATTTTGCATAATTGTTCTAATTTATTCAAGGGGCCTGACATGTTATGGTCTTATAAGTATGTGCCCCTGGGACTTGAGTGTGTTGCCATATGGTGAGATAGTACTGCATGACAACCTTTCAGCAACAGAAGAATTCAACAGTGAAATAAATACGATAATTGTAAGTGTTCAGTGAAAGCCTACACTTAGCACTTTGTCTTTTTCCCCATGATGCCAAGATGACTGTTTGTAGACCAACCAGGTTGAAACAGGTGTTCAGTATTGCATGAGATATGTTAGAAATATGCTGGTGATTTTTAGTTGCCTTTGTGTGTGTAACTTCACTTTTAAGTAAGAGTTCAGTTTGACTTCTGAAGTCTCTAGGAGTGTTTCTTGCTCTGAGACTTATAACTGGGCAGCAGTGATTTATAGACAAATCCAGGTTTAATGTGGTATTAGGAAAGTGAGCAGGAATGAGAAATTTGGAAATATTACACTGAAAAAAAAAATAGTTCCAGTTTAGACCTGAGGACTAAGAAAATCTGACCATTCAGATGGAACCAAAGTTAAGGCTTTTCAACAGCAAAACTAAAGTAATTATTTATGATAGCTTAAATGTGTAGCATGCTTTCTGTTGTGTTCCTGGTCATCAGTGATTCACCTTCCAGGTTGGCATCCCAGTGTTTCACACAGAAAATGAGTTAGAAGGTATCACTTCTGGTTCACACTTGAAACAAGTCCAATCCAGCAAGTTTTGTTACTCTTCTTCACCCTACCCACAGTAAGTACTTGCTGTCAATAGGTTTGTACCTATTGAACTTCCTGAGATTCTTTGTGTAGAAAGTGTAACTTTTGCCAATGAAGTCTCCTAGCAAACACCTTAGCTGTTTGCCTGTAAGAGGTGATATTTGCACATATTTTTAATCTTTTTCATATTGTATTCCTTCTGTTTACCCAGTCATCTTCAAAATATTTGTAAACTGAAGCAGACCTTCTCTCAGGAATTTCATGCTACTGGCTGACTCTTTGGAAGCGCATAGGCCTAGAAATGGGGAGCTTATTTTTTGTGAGATGCATCTTAGACTTTCCAGTAGGTGTTACAGCTTTGGAGTATCTTGATAAAATAGTTCTACAAATTCACTTTGTTTCTCTCTCACACACATACACACATTCATTTCAATTGTAGCTGATGGAAGGTTATTGTGGACCCTTCCGTGTGGGTGTGGATCCTGGGTTACTTGCAGGGTGCTGAGACTAAGTAAGGTTTCATGTAGATGTACTTTGCAATTCAAATAAGACATTCATTTATATTAACTATTTTATATGAAAATGTGACTTAGAAGTGGTTTTGTCTGTTAAATAGACCAAGTAACATTACAGATAGAAGAGCAGTAGTACTTGGGTATCTTTATTTTTTACTTGGTTGAAACAACACTAGATGATCAAAAATCAGCTGTCAATTTGGAAGAGGACAAAGTACTTAAAAAGCAATTAGCTGAGAGAGATGAAAATAAAGGAATAGATAGGACTATAAAATCATCATTAAGAAATCCAGTGTAAGCTCTACTATTTAGAAGTCTGGTTCATATTCTTTCTGATCTGTTAGCATCTTCTGTTTGCATCTCTGCAGGTGATTTATGGTTTGTCTGCTATGTTGAATGAAGAAGCTCGGAATAGATTTTTCAAGCAGATTTGCTTGGTATGGCCATAAATTGATTTTACAATTGTATGTATATACAGAACCTTGTATGTAATTTTCTTTTTTTTTTTTCTCTCCTTTTTTTTTTTTTTTTTTTTTTTATTTTTTTGCTAGAAAGAGGGATCTGTAGGCCTGGTTTTTTTCCCCCTTTTTGTTTTTAATCTTATCTCACCTCTTTTAATCTTTGGTGTGTTTCACAGTCTTTAACTTCAAAGTGTAATTGCAATGATGCAGCTGCTTAATGGATTGCTTCATTTAATATTTTCCCCCTAAGAGCAGTATTTCTTCTTTGCATCTATAATTGGATCATGCTGCTGCTGTCCCTGATGGAAATGCCAGATTTCAGATTCACCATACACCTGAGCACATGCTTACTCACTTGGTAATCTTAATTTTTTTTTCTATTTATTTATGAAAATTGACTTGGATTACACACATTTTCTTTGTGCTGGAATTTTATTGCAGAAGAAATTAACGGGGAAATGCCATCATGCACCTCTCGTTTTGCCGAGTTTTCAGATTCAGACTGGGCCTTTGTATCCCACTGCTGCATGTCCAGACTGTGAGATGTATCGTACCTCAGAGCCCAGTTCCAGGGCGATATAAAGATATCACAGATTTGGAAAAGGGGATCGATTTTGTAGCAAGCATTACTTGTTGCTGCTCTGTGCACTTTCCTGCAGGCATGGCCTTTATTTTCCATGCTGGTAGTGACTACAGCCAGCACGGCTGCCACAGAACACCGCGCATGCCATCTCTCACTCTGCAGGCAGGCGGGAGGTGACTAATTTTTCATTGTTGCTGATCTGAAGGATTCCCCTTTCCCCTCCCACACTACCTTGGCCCCTTTAGGAAGATTTTCATCCATTAAACTTTTTCTTCTCTGTTGGAAGAACTAAATCTCTTTCAGCATTTTCGGGCTGGTGATCTAATTTGACAGCTCGTAGGTGATGTCTATTCCTCTTCAAAGAGGCAGGTAGCCCCGGGCTAGCCAGCTGCATTGTGGATTCTGCAGATTTGGCTTGCTGTTCCTGCTGGGTGTCATCTGTCTTCTCAGTCTTGCGGTGGATAATTTTTGTCCTCCCCAGCATCATCTGCCTGAGCAGTTTCTGCCTGGCAGGCCTGTCTGTCCAGGTTGAGCATCAAACACAGCGGCCGCCCAGCTAATGTGACAAGGCACCCCTCCAAAGAGCGCAGCCCCGGGCCTGCTTTGGCCAGCATCGGCATCGCAGCCCGCAAACTTCCAGCCATCACCATCGTGGTCTTGCTCTCCCATCACGGGTGCAGCCCATGGACTTATTCTGCTGGCACAAAGTATGTCCCCCGCCTCGCCCTCTTAAGGGCCGTCGCTCCGATTCCTCCCATCCGGGCAGATGTCTGCCTCAACAGGTTTGGGTTTCCCTGCCTGTTGCCGGCATTTGACTCGGACACCGCCACTTGGATGCAATAATCCTTTAGTGGATTATCATCGCCAGACAGCCTGTGGGGGAAATGACAGGACTCGGCACGTTCATCTGAAGATTTTGCAATTCCGAGTGCTGCTAATGCTAATGGGAAGTGGCAGGGTGATCCCTAAAAGAGAAAGCGGGTTCCGTTGCACGGCAAAAATGACATAGGTTGTTTAGCCTCTCTTCCAAAAAAATACATGATGACTACATATGTTGATTTTCATGCTCCAAGCCATAGCTATTTCCATATTTTTGTGACTTGATGACTACTTTCTACAAACTGACAGGTTAGGGGCTCCACAAGTATTGTCTTTTTTATAGCCATCACCTCTTTAAGTCCTCCTTAATTTCTTTAAAATATGTTTTGAAAATAAGCTTGACTGGGCAATGAGAGTAAGCAGGGGAACAAAAAACAAAACCAGGCATAAATACAACAAATAGCATATTCTTAAAAAAAAAACCAAAGCAACATTATTCAAACAAAGGAGGAATGGTTTCAGAACAGTAGTTGTAGAAACCAATGCAACTATCTGTCATAGGATTTGCCCTTGTTGCAGTCCCATAATGCCAAACCTGACATTAGTCATGATGTAAAAACTCTTTCCTAGAAATGCAGTACTTAGAAAGCCCCTTAACTACAGGATTTCCTTCTTAACAATTAAAAAGCTGGAACATGGGGCTTAGAGAGGAAAATAACTTGTCTGAGAGGCTATGAAAGAATGGCAGCTAAGTTGGAAAGGGTAAAATTAACACTTGAACAATTCTAGCCCAAATTAGTAGTGATGATTGAGCCAGCTGGAATATCCTGTAGATATTATTAATATATGAGCATGACTGTAATTTACTGGTGATTGTCAAATGCTTACATGTTCTGGATTCAAGTGGAAAAATATAACTACTAATTTACAGGTTGCAATAGGTGGTCACTTTCAGGAAAAAAGATAATGTAGAAGGGAACTATTTTTAAAATAATTCTTACATATACTAATTGCCTAATGTAATACTTACAGACTGTAACAGTGAAGGAGTGGAACAACTTTTACATTATATATTTATGCTAAATTTAATAATAATGTTAGTTGAAGAACACTTCCCAATGTAAGATTAATTGTATTATTTAGACAGATTCTAGCTATATTTTGCCTGATTTGGGGGGAGATTTTTCCAACAAAACCAAATAACTCATTTTTAAGCCTGAGTTTAGAAGATTATAGATATTGTAAAAAAAAAATAGTAATTTTTGTGAGCAGTTTCCAAGCTTTTGTCATGTGGCACAAGGTTTAATAATAGAATCATTTTTCCTGTCAGTTCTAACAGCTTTTAAAAGTCCCTTTTTTTTCCTGAGCCACACAATTGCTCCTACTTATAAAAGCTATGCAGAGTAGAACAGGGGCAGAATGAATTTATAACAAAGAATACATATTACTCCTGTTTTCTATTAATAAACTAGTAATTGTCCCAGATAAACTGGCACCTTCCTGGTATTCCAGGTAGGAAGGAAGCCTTCAGGACACTGAAGGCTGCAGCAGCTGTAGCAGAATTTGTGTTCCAGTTTATTCTTCATTGACCATACAGCAACAGTGAGAAGTGTGGTATGTATTGCAGATTTAAAGAAAAAAAAAATGTGTAAAAGAAGAAACAAACTTGGATGCCATGGCCTAAATAGAATCAACCCGTTCTAGAAATTATTGAGCAGCAGGAAGAAAAAAACCACAAACAGAAGTTTATATACTGTAACTTATAGGTGGCCTGGAGGAAGGGGAAGTATATTGAAAGTACTCTAATGCTCCCACAGAATCACAGGATGGGTCAGGTTGGAAGGGACCACAGTGGCTCACCTGGTCCAAGCTCCCTGCTCAAACACAGTCATCCTAGAGCACTTGGCACAGGATTGCATCCAGAAGGTACTTAAGTATCTCTAGGGAGAGAGACTCCACAACCTCTCTGGACAGTCTGTTCCAATGCACTGTCACTTGCACAGTAAAGAACTTCTTCCCCATATTCAGGTGGAATTTCTTGTGCATCAGTTTCTGCCCATTGCCTCTTGTCCTATTGCTTGGCACAACCAAGAAGAGCCTGGCTCCATCCTCTTGTTACACCCCCTTAAGATACTGATAGACATTGATAAGATTCTCTCTCAGTTGTTTCTTCTCAGGGCTGAACAAGCCCAGATTCCTCAGCCTTTCATTGTAAGAAATGCTTCACTTCCTACCAAAATCCTACAGTTTTGTAGCTCTCCACGAGCTCCATGTCTTTCTCATACTGAGAGCCTCTCTTGTACTCTGAAATGGTTTTAAAAGAAATGTACAGTGATTTTACATCATTTTTGCTTTTTTAATAGCAGAAGAGCAGCTTTTTGCTGCTCTTTTGTTTGTTTGGGTTTTTTTGTAACCTGCGTGTCCAGCAGTGGTTATTCATGTTTGCTGCGCCTAGACGCAAACTGGGTTGCTTAATGTATGTCTCTTACTATAATTTCTGAATCAGAGAATCCATTAGATTGGAAAAAACCTCTGAGATCATCGAATCCTATCTATGAGTAAACACTACCATGTCAACTAGACCAAGTGCCACGTCCAGTCTTTCCTTAAACACTCCCAGGAATGGTAACTCCACCACGTCCCTGGGCAACCCACTGCAGTGTCTAATCACGCTTTCTGTGGAGAAATTCCTCCCGATGTCCAACCTGAACATCCCCTGACACACCTTGAGGCCATGTCCTCCTGCCCTGTCGCTGGTTACCTGGGAGAAGAGACCGACCCCCACCTGGCTACACCCTCCTTTCAGGCGTTTGGGGAGAGCGGAAAGGTCTCTCCTCAGCCTCCTCCGTCTCAGGCTAAACACCCGCAGCTCCCTCACGCCGCTGCTCCCAGGACGTGCCCTGCAGCCCCTTTCCGCCAGCCCCGCCGCCCTTCTCCGGACCCGCGCGTCTCTGCCCCCGCAGCCGCCGCTGTGGGAGGGTTCGCGGCTCCTTGGGGGCGGCTCCCGCCGCCGCGGCCGGCGCGCCGCGATGACCTCACGGCGCGGCAGCGGGCCCGGCGGAAGCTCTGCAGGGAGGGAGGCCGGGGCAGGGCCGGGGCGGCCCGGGCTGCGCTGCCCGGGGGCCGCCGAGCGCCATGAGCGGGGCCGGCCCCGCGTCCCCCGGCCGCGGCGCCGCGCCGGGCCCGCCGCCCGCCGACAGGAGGCGGGACTCTCCGGCCGCCGGGTCCCCGATCCAGCCCATCATAAAGGGTAAGGAGGGAGCGGTGCGGGCCTCCAGGGGTGCCGAGCCCGCTGTATAACCCCGCGGCAGCGGCTGAGAGACGGCTCGGGGGCCCCGGGAGCGGCCAGAGTGTTCCGGGACCCCCAGGACCGGTCCAGCTCTCCGGGATTCCAGCGCCCTCCATCCCTCCGAAGTTCGGCGGCGTGTGCTAGATTTAAAGCTGGGCTCCTGGGAGGCTTAGCTGGCTTTCGTCTCTCTGAATTAGAAACCGGGGTGTCTCTGTGGCTTTTTTTCGGGGAGCCGAGTCGGCCACCGAGGCCCTTGCCACGGGCATGAAGTTTACTGGGAAGCTCTTACTTTTGGTCTTGATCGCCCAAGTTTTGTCCTGCTTAATCCGTACACAAAGCGTTTGGACTGGGAAGTGGTTTAGCCCATGGTTTATTTACTACAATCACGACTTTCACAAATTTCTAAGTAATCGTTCCTGCACCGTTTGAAACTGGGTGGGATTCAGGGTGTGGAACCAACACGGGTGGATACAGTAGAGCCACAGGGCAGGTCCATCAGCTGGGGCAGGAGAACGCATCCTTTAGATGGCAGTGCTGCCTTAAAGTCTTTTTTTGGGACTACGTTGTGTATTTCTTGAAACAGTATTTGCTATACTCTCACGGTGCTTTTCAATTTAGCAGGCTTTTTCTTTGTGATAGACAAGCCTATTTCTCCACACATACTTAAGTAGTAAGTACTCTTTTCCAAGATGAAATTACAAGTCTGGCCCTAGAATACAAGAAAATGCTGACAGTTTTCCTTTGTAGTGAGAATTCCTCCTATCTCTTGCTGCAGAAGACTCCCACACCTACTCTGTGGATCTCTGTCAAGCTGCAGTGTTTAGTTCTGTTCTTTTACCGGCATTCACAATCAGATATGGAAGCTGTACTGAGCAGAAAGAGGATTGAGACAAAGGATGCTGAGCCACAGAAGAGAACATTCACCTTCACAGCAAGGTGTCCTTGGCACCTGGAATGCTGGTTCATTGTGTTTTATCTAAGCTGCTGGTTTGCTGGATAGACAGGTTACCCTACAAATTCTGTTCTGGTGCCCTTTTGGTTTTGTATGTACTTGGTGAGCACCAGTCATTCCTCACACTGAGGTCTAGTGTGCTGCCTTGGTTGTGTAGCCTGGTGTGAGAGAAAAACTAAAATTCTGGCTTTCATTAATCTTCTAGATGTTGGGGAAGTCTATTCAAGACTGCTGGATCACCGACCAGTAATTCAGGGAGAAATACGTTACTTTGTTAAAGAATTTGAAGTAAGTATTTGTATCTTATTGGATACTGGCACTGTCTGAAATGCTGAACAGCTTTAGCATCTTTTTAGGTGTCATAGTAGGTACATAACTTTCTTCAAAAGGGCTTGACATGGATTTTTTTTTCCCTAAATAACATACCTGTAGTACACATCTGTGTCTTTAGCAAACAAGGCAGTAGTTTTTCTTATAAAACTTTTGAAAAGAACATGTGTTTTTTTGGCTTTCTTTTTCCCTGCAGAAGACCAGCAAGAATATTGATGTAGGAGAATAATGTAGTCCTAACATCTTAGAGAAGTTCATAGAAAGTATTGTTGGCCAGTGTAGGTTTATATCTTCTTGAGAAACTACTTTATGCCTCAGCTGGAGTCAGCCACCACAGTTATGTTTTTATTTTCTTTGATTTTCGTTACACAAGAGAAAGTGATACTGCTGGAAGAGAAGAGGAACACTTTGTGCAAAGTAATAAAATCATTAAAAATTGAATAACTGTTATTTGATTGGCTGCAGATAAGGCCAAAGTACTGAATGTGTAGAAGTGTTTATATACAGCTTTGCCTGGAAAGTATAATTTGGTTTCCACAAGATGGCAGCAAAAGTTTATAAAATTTGAATCCTATGCCAGGAAAAGGCTGTTTCTGTATAGATTTTCTTTCTTACAGAACGTGGAATTTAAAAATGTAACTGAAAATGGAGTTACACCTCAAAATTCCAGTATGCAGACCTGATTTGAATGACATTGAAGTTTCTTTCCCCCTCACCACCCACCCCCCCAACCGAGATTGTAGCTTATATTTCAGGCAGGTGTATTTTCTCTCTGCTGGTTTAGCAAAATCTGTATATGAAATAAACTCTCATCAGATCGGTATAGTCTGGGCTTGAGAGTCATAAGAAATTATTTCTTTTCTCTACTTTCCCTAACTAAGCTGGAGGGTACAGTAAGTAATTTTAACTGTTATTCCACAGGAAGGAAAATACTAAACTTATGGACAAAATTAGAACTTACCTTTAGGTTGATCATTCATATATTTGTCTTATTTCACCTGAAGTCTTGTTCTGTTTCTTAGACAAATTTAATGTATGCTTAGATCTTTTATTGAAATTTAGTTACTGGTTTATACTTTCAAGTGGGGGGGAATAGCAAAGTAGAGGATTGTTTAAAATTTTGCAATTTAGAATTTCTTTTAAGTGTACTCAGGACCACTGGCATCCAAAAATTCCACTTGTTTCTCACTTTGAGATATGAGATACTTTTTGGTTGTAGTAGGACGTGCTTGTTCTTTCAATGATTAGCACCTAGTGTGCAAGGAATGGAGATATGCACTCAGGGAATCTGGAGCCTGTTTAATTAAGGAGTTTTACTTATCTGTGCCTCTGTTTCTGAAGTTTTAGAATGGGTGTGGTGATCCCTGTCCCACTTTAGGTGATAAAGTATTCTTTGTTTATGTAGAGTTTTTATCTAAAGTAAAACACAGGTGAAATTCAGAGTGGGAATAGTGCTGTGGCTTCAGAAAAATAAATCAATTTTTTTTTTAATTTAGACAAGAAACCAAGATCTTGCTGTACTTGTAATTAATCATGATCTAGAAGAGCTGCCTCTTTAGTCAGCTGTGTTATATTACTTTTTAGTCAACTTCATTGTTTTACTTCAGTTAAAACAATTTTTACTTGCATTGTTTTCACCTCCTGCTATATTAAGTGTGGAGGGTCAGACATCAATCAAGCAGAATCACTGCTATGTTATTTCTCAGTAACCAACTGAGTTATAAAAATGAAATGCTTTCAAGCTCTGTTGCTCTCTGTTGTTTTAGAGATGCTGTAAATTATCTATAGAAAACTGGACATTTTTTCCCCACGGTGTGTAAATAGTTAATACTGCCTTTTCTCACAAGGGCCAGAGGAGTCATTCAAAGGACTCTTGTATTTTAATGTAAAGAATGGAACATTGCTCTCTCTTTTTGGCAATTTTATCTGTGTTGTTAAATAAATAGAGTAACACTTTAGTAGGCAATGGTCTAGTCCTTGAGATGAAGCTATTAGTTGATCATCTTTAATTTGGGAAGTGGAATTCCTTGCTAGCCACTCACTTTCTTTCATTTTTGTGGCAGGAAAAACGTGGCCTCCGAGAACTGCGAGTACTTGAAAATCTAAAAAATACCATCTTTGAAACAAATGAACGTGTTCTTCCGAAGTGTGAGCAGGCAATGCAAGACAATTTGAGTGAAACTTTCAAGAGATGTAAGCAGGTTGCTTCTTATTACTCTGCATGCATCATTTTGAGGCGTAATTTAAATAATTTGGGTTCAAAATATGACTTGTTAAAAAATTACCACACTTGGGTAGTTTTCTATTCTTTATGTGCTTTGTTCTCACTTCTGTGCAACTTTAAAAGGGAAACAATAGGGATGTTTTTTGATATGTAGTAGTTCAGCCAGTCAGCTCTTGCTAAGGTTACATTCAAGTTTTTTGTTGATTTAAGTAGAAGCTGTTTCATCTCATTCTTTTCCTATTCACTTGGAAATAGTGCTCCACGTTGACTAAAGCCATGGACAAAATTTCTGTTTCCTGGTTTGTTGCAAGCATGCTGTGGTGTGACCTTCAGGTTTCTTAATTTTCCCACAGGAGTGCATAATACTGTTTCCCATCACTTAAAACTTCCTGCTGCATAGCTATGAAATTTATTATTACTATTATTATTCAGTCCCAAACTGGGAAGTAATAGTAATTGCACGCTAATCTTAGTTTCATCCTTATTAATATATTTCTTTGCTACTCAGATTTTAAAAGAATGTTTGACATTTGTACTAATTTTTTAGTGTTCTTTTCTTTCTTACTTGTTTAGTAAGATGGATTCTTCAAAAGAGATTCTAAGAAAGTGTGGGTACACAGCTTTACCTGCCAGATTTATGCATTTGAAGCATGCCACTGTGGATTTTGTTACAATTTGTGTGTGGCATGTTGTATAAGCATTTAATTTCCTTTAACTTATTTGTATGGCATCTGGCATATGCAGAATAGCAAATGGTAGATGGTGCTTTACACACCAAAAGGATTGCAGGAAAACACTGAAACTTAAAATTTAGTCATGCAAATAAGGCACTCTAATACCATCTAACTGGGGTGAACCTTCAATACTGCTCCCTGGCTTTCTAAAGACTTTCTAAAGGTGTGCAGTACATCTCCAGTAACACAACTCCCAGAATGGTTGAGGTGGGAAGGGACCTCTGGAGGTCACGTCCAACCTCCCTGCTCAAGCAGCAGCAGCTTGAGCCAGTTGTCCAGGACAGCATCCCAAGTTGCTGCTTGGGAAATTAGTGTATTTAATTCTGTGTTAAAATTAAGTGTTAAGTAAGTTAGGGAGAAAAGGGTGCGTAGGAAGGAATACAGTTCCTATTTCCATTGACAAGTTTTCCTGGGCTTAGTCTGGGAGAGCATAAAGATGTACATGTGGAGTCTATACACAGCTGATGGGGAAAAGTAAGGGCAAAAAAAAATCCCAACTAACTAAAACAGAGTTTGGTCACCTGTTTCTACTTACTGACTTGAGAGTGGTTTTTGATGTCTTCTGAGGTGCTGAGTAGTGCACTCCAGCTCATCAGCAGCACTAAGAGTGTGGGCACAAGAGGACCTCACTGCCTTCCTGCTTTTGGCTGCTAGAACATACAAAGGTTGAACTCTGCAATAAGTCTACTTACTTTTATAAGTGTAAAAGTTGTAAATGTAAAGCATTTATTGCAAGTACAGGTGATTCTTGGGCAAAGTTAAGTGACATAGTAGAATATAATCTTCACCTTGCAACAGCCTGCCATCTTCTAAATCCCTGTCAGGCAGCTTTCTTTGATTTACAACAGCAGACTGATCCACTGCAATTTGTTGTTTCAGTGCAAGCTGCCAATGCTATGATCCACAGACTCCAAGAGAGGGAGTATGAAGCAAGAAAGGTAAAGGATGGATGGATAGATTTTTATTTTGTGGTCTAAGAGTCTTGTGCTTCACAGCAAGTTTGTCTGCCTTCAGTATAGCAAAACTTAAAAACATACTTTTCTGTACCTTATATACTTGCAGTAAAACTTCTTTTGGGGTGATTTCTGCAGTTATAAAATGTACACTGCGAAGTTAATGGATCTAGCTAACTCTTTATACAATCTTCTGATATATGGAAACTATTTTTTTTTTTATTTCCTTTGCTTTATTTTCCCTC
Source organism: Phylloscopus whistleri (assembly GCA_017589585.1). Classification (NCBI taxonomy): domain Eukaryota; kingdom Metazoa; phylum Chordata; class Aves; order Passeriformes; family Phylloscopidae; genus Phylloscopus; species Phylloscopus whistleri. The sequence goes on along the minus strand of JADMLD010001547.1, from coordinate 272,927 downwards.
CTAGCTCAGACTATAACATTTGTCACATACAGGGAAAGCTTAAATATAAAAGAGCTTATTTTCTGTGGAACAAAAAACATCTAGTAACCTACCAGAATGGAAATGTAAATCTTTCCTAGTTTGCTGAGAACATTGACCATATTATATATATTGCTTGTTGAAAAGGAAATGTTTTTTTTTCACTTGTGGATGGGTTATTTAATGAAGGGCTATATTATAGGAACATGCGAATCATTGGAACCTTTTCATTTGGCTACTCTTTGCTTATTTGAAATACATGTGCTCCGAATCTAAAACCTGGAAAATTAAACAAGAAATTAGTTTCATGTATTCCCATTACTACTTCTTTATTGTGTTCCTGCGTTATCTCTTAACTTGCAAAATGCTCTTGATAATAATTTAGTTCAGGAAAAACCAAAGACGTTTCCACGGCCATCAAGCAAAACAGGCTGTGCATCCATGGATGTAAGCTGATAGTCATGTTTTTCTTTCCTCTTTTGAAACTGATGAAGATGGGCAGTCCAGTTGCAGTTGAATACTGGCACTGGGCAAACAGCACACGCCTGAGCACTGACAGGGTGTGCTTGTCTCTGACACTAGAGTAGATACTCACGGAGAGGCAGGAAATTCTTACAGTTCTGCTACTGTTTCCTTGAAGTAAAACTTTAATAAGAAATTTATAACTTAGAAAATGATCAGTCACTTAGTAAGAATGGTGACTGCTCTTTTTTAAAAATATTAGCTGTATGTTTCCACTCTTTTTTTTTTTTTAATATGTAGTGGAAGAGTAGTTATGGGTATCCAGGATTCATAGCATTTTTTAAAGTTTGTATAGTAAGAAATTTTGTCTTGAAACTTTCCAAGTGGGAGTAGTAACATATAGGTAACTTTAAAAAAAATACAGATAGAAGTGGTCTTTGTAGTGCAGCCTCTTGAGGAGAAATACCTTTTCCTTACTTTTCTGGAATGATGTGTTCTGAAAAAATAATGAGATTTTGGCAGAACATAGTGTCAGGTTTGAATAGGTGATGTGTAATTGTGGCAAAAAGTGTTTGAAACACCAATATTTCAAAACCTGTTGAATACAAAGTAGTGTACCAGTCAAACTGTTAGTGTGCACTGGTGTATTTTCTCAATAGATGCTGCTGCATCTGTTGCAAACAAAAATGGATCTTAGCATAATGTTGTTAAAGTTTATCAAAGGCTGCACTGAAAAAAAGCCGTGTATTTAGCCCCTGCTGTGTGGTCTTGAAGAGCAGCAGAGTGTTTAAGAATACATAAATGGGCTCCCAGTGCCTTTAGTTGACAAAAATGCCACAGAGAAGAAACAGTGATTGCTGATACACTGAAAAGGAGAGGGACTAAAAAAGGAAGAAGGATTAATCCTCTGTTTTGCCAGGAGCACATGGAAGAACAACTGCCTGGATTTATTTTGGCTTCTGCACCTGCAATATAAGGGGGCCAGGCTGTCAATACAGCTTGCAAGCAATCCACAGAATTACATTGTGTTTTGTCATGTGCATTGGATGTGTGTATGATCTCTTTTTCTAGATAGCTAGACATTTTTAACTTTTTTTTTCAAGATAAGATAGTGAACTAAATTAGACAGCAGAAGCCAAGCAGTAGGAAAGTATGAGGGGAAAAATAACTTATTTATAAAGGAAGACATTAATCACAGTGAGAGCTAACTGGCTAAAGCAGAAACACTAGCTGCCAGTTTCAAAACATTTCATATCACTGTTGTTGTATTTTATAGAAATAGCATAATTGCTAACACAGTCACATTAATAGTATTGCAGACATCTTACCACTTGTATTGGATTGGCTATACAAAAATATATGTCTTCTTTTTAGTTTCTCCTTTCCATATGTTTTCTTGCTAGTTTCCAGATACTTGAACATTATGTAGCTCTCATTAACCCCCCGTTTTAGTATGGAAATGATTGTTATGAAGTTCATATTTTCCTCCTGTCAGCTTCAGGCAGACAAGGTGATGGCTCGTGAGGAGAAGTGCATTGCCCACTGGGAGCAGTTCGTGAAAGAACAGCAGAACAGACGTGCAGAGGTGGACGAAGAGCACAGAAAAGCTATGGAGCGCCTCAAGGAGCAGTATTCGGACATGGAGAAGGAGCTGGCCAAATACGTTTCTTTTTAAGACCTTTTTTAATAATGCTGGATTTGTGCCATGCGCAGTTGCTTCTGACTTAAATTGAGGTTCTTTTGGAAAACTGAAGCTGATAGAAAAAAGGAGAATTTCCTCTACAGGTTTGGTACGGGACGGAAAGGTTTGCATACTTTCAACTTAAGTGCCTATCTATGCTTTTTTGGTTCAGGGCAGTTGGAATGCCAGTATTTCTTTGTTTGTTGGAAGGTGGAACTGAAAATTGTGTGACTACATCAGCTCAGGGAGTTGCAAACTGGAGTTCTCTCCCATCAGCAGAGTATCGTATCATTTGGGAAAACGGAGACTAATGTAATATCAGCTGTCCTGGTGGGCAGCCACAGCTCTTTCCCAAAAACTAGGTTAATAGATTCCAGCCATAGTTAGCTGAGAATTCACTGGGAAAACTCTATATTCTGCTTGTAGATTTCAAGAAAATAAACTTGTTTTATGGAATATTTTACTATGAAGATTAACCAGTGAAGGATCTCAAAAGACTTTTAAATCCAATTGTAATTCAAACTTTCGGGTTGTATGTTCAGTATTATGAAGCAGAGTTGCAATTTGAATGGTTTTTGTTAAGATAAAAATTGTATGGTAAGCTTGGTCAACAATTCCTTTTTTTCCTTCCCTGTAAATGTCTCAGGCCTCTCTTTTTAAGCTTTACTGTTCTAAGCAAAGCCAAAACAAGCTAAAAAAGTGATCATGAGAAGCATATCAGTCTTTGTATTAGCTTTGTAGCTAGTACAGTTTTACCTTAAATATTTGGCATGCTGTTGGTTTACTTAGGATAAGCTTGTCAGAACTTTATGAAGCAATTGAGGTAAGATTTTTGTTTCTTTATCAGCGTAACAAATGAGCAGATTAGTAGTTAAATGCCTTTAGTACTGATCTGCTTTCATACCAACTTTTACAGTGTATGTGAAATACACTCCTGCACTGCTTTCCTTTATCCCAAACTTGCAGTTACCAGCAGTGTAACTGAAGAACTTAACTTAATCAGTTCATTAACCAAGGAAAATGAGACGTAGTACCTTAATGAAATTTGCTGCAAGCTAACCGTTGGTCCAGGAAATATCTTTCCATAATTTAGCTGGTGTCCAATGTAGAATGGAAACAGGTAAAAATAAACAGAATTTATGCTTTACCTGTATTGCAGCAGAAATACATCAACAAGGGTTGCTTGTGTAGGTTTATGGCTTGGTTTCAAGGCTCCATTCCTGGCAGCATGTTGATAGTGTGATTAAAGTTAGTAGAGGAGATGGAATAAGTATTTGAGATTTCTTTCAATAACACTGAATTCCTGCCAAGCTGCTCTGCCTGCTACCGTAGGCCCAACAGCTTCATCAATCATCATTGTGTATCTGGACTGAAAAGAGGATTTGCCAACACTGGGGCACGCTGGAATGTTGATAATTCTCTGTTCTGCATGGAAAAAAACATAGATGTCTCAAAAGGATCTCACACATGAAAAATAGGAAAGCCTCTTTTTGAACCACTCCTGTCTGAATAGAGGGCGTCTTCTGTAATATTTCTCAGCTTGTGTACCCGTGATGAGTGTTGTAACTAAGCTCAGACTTTTCATTTAAAAAGAAAAAAATGGTTGTTGCCTGTCTTTGAAATTGGGTGTGGAATAGTTTTGTTTGGGGCACAGACTGGAAGTGGCTTCTGTTACCAGATTATTTGATGTATATGTGCTCAAAGCCCAAATATCTTTGTAACAAAATGCATTTAACTGCCTACTGAATTAATTTTTATTTTTGCACTGATAATTTTTAATAAGATTTAGATATCTAATTAACTGTGCACTGGAGCTGTAGGTTTTAGTATTTCATCAATTTGGAGGCTCATAAGCAATGATGCAGGTGTTATAAGTTGGATATTCACTGGAAAATAAAGTGGTATTTCCAAAACCTGAGATGTGTGCTCCTGATTTTTTGGAAAGCTTCTTAAGTACTGACACTGAAAATGTGTTCCTCTTTCAGAATGTTTTATGCTGAAGAATCTTTTATTCTGGAGATCATGAAAGCACACTTCAAAATCGGTCAATGTTATTCATTGGGGGAATGAAAAATATCTGTTCCTGAAATAATTTCATTTAGTAACTTTCACTTTTTTTTGCATGATATGCTCTAGGTACTTGGAAATGCTTAATCATCTTTGAAGCAACTTGCCAATATTTATAGGAAAACCTATTTTTCTGTCCAGATGCTTAAAAAAAATCTCGACCAATACCTGATGTGTCCAATACTGAATATGTCTGACTGATAAAGAAAGATTCCTCTCTTCAGCTTTTTTTTAATCAAAGTGGGACTATAGTCTGTCTGGACACAATAGTTCTCCACAGTGCAACTTTCTTTGCAAAATTCAAGTTTTTGTTATTCGCAGTCTCGGCTATTTGGGAGAAATAGAGAAATCAATAGTTTAATAGTTGGTTTTACGCCATTGGTGCATGAAGGAAGTGTTCCACCTTATACTTGCAATTTTACATGACTGAATTCCAATAGTTTTAAAAATCTTGAGGATTTATTTAATCCCCATTAAACCCGATAGAAGTTTGCGCTGGATTCCAATAGGAGTTGTAAAAGGTCCTCAATATTAAGTTAACTTCTAGTATGAAAGGTGAGTTTTGCAATCCATCTTCGTACCAGACTATGTGTGTAACTTTTAACTGTTAGTGCTGCTTATTTAGCTGAACTGTTCTTTGGAACTGAAAGTGGGGTTGGGTGTCATGTAACCACTGGAATGTTTTCTTAGTCTTTCTGTTCTGATGAACACATAGCAAGAAGCTGGTGTCGTCCTTGGAATTGCTGTATGAAACCTGCCCCTGCTGTATTTAGGGGAAATAATAAATTGGGGAGCTGGAAAGGTATCTAAGGGTTTGGGTTTTTTCAACTGCCTTATGTTAAAAATGAACCTGTGTGCTGTTCTTCTTGGAATGGGTTATATCTAAGACCTACCACATTATTTTAACCTTAGGAATGAGAGAGAATGCTGATGTGTGTGCTCTCCCTCTGCTTCGTTCTGTGGTGACACTGGCTAATACTTTTAATAGAAAAAGTACATCATTACAACTGGAACATCACATCTTCTCTAATAATCTATGGCTTGTTTGGTTTGTCCTCACAAATTGTGGGTTTTTTTCAGAAGTCAAACTACACAGCAGGAACGTGGCATAATCAGCCAGTGAATTGATCAGTTCCCTGCTGAGTTGAAAAATGCTTCATACGTCTCAAGGGTGTGGGTTCTGAGGTTGACAGAAGTTCCCCAGCAGGTGTCAGTGTAGTCTGGAGAAGGAGCATGAGGAAGCCCGGTTTTATACCAGGTGTGAAACGTAAATGCTGCTGTTCAGTTCTAACACAGTGTTTTGTGTAAGTAAAGGACGTTTTGTGGATGAAACCGCATATTTTTAAATATAAAGTGAAACTACTTACCAGTGGCATCTGCCCCATTAGAACAGGATACTCTTAAAGTTACTTATGGAACGTGTGCTGATGCGAACAATGTTGTCCGCAGTTCTTTTGCATTCTAATTAAGATTTTTTATGATCTGAGATTAGACTCAAATGTTGGAGATTAAAACATTCAAGACCTGCATTCTTACTACTGTTGGTTTTAGAGGATCAGGTTTTCTGAAGATGTGATGAAAAAATTTAAGCTTATTGAAGGAAATTGTGCCATAAAAAGGAAATGGTAACTTCTGCAAATAAAATTTGTGAACCAAATTACTGTACCACACATTTTTAAAACAGGCCCGTTATTTTAATAGCTTATGATGAAATTAACTTCTCAAAGAATTGAAGATGAAGTATGCCCTGTGCTGCTGGTCAAGCTTCTGGTCTGTGTGTCAAGGTGCAGCAGAATTTGCAGGAAGATGGATTTGAAGCAGCTGTAGTAGGATGTTAATGTTTAACACAACATTCATAAATAAATAGTTATGTCAAAGATTGTTCAAAAAATCTAAATAATGTAGACACTTAAAAGAGAGGCAGAAGTCAAAAGCATCAAAGTCTATTTTGAAGCAATTAACAAAGGGAGTTTTCTAAGGGTTGAAAGAAATCTTGTAGAAATACATTACTCCAGATCCATGTACCTTCCAGTTCTGCAGAGTATAGAGATCTGCGTGCAACGCCTTGGCAGTTTTGTATATAAGCAAAAAGCAAAGTAGGAAGAAATTTACTGAAGACACTGGTGAGCATTAGAAAGAAGAACATCTTGCAGGTGTAGATTTGAAAATCCAGGCTCAGACTTGTTCTTCCTAACTAGAAATTATGTAGAACTGTTCACCTAAGTTTGGGTTTGCCACCTTATATACTTTGTCTGGGCCAAATCAGAACATAGATGGTTCAGATTTTTGTTTAACATCATTTTGTTGATGGTGAAGAAAAGAAGACCACCCTTTCAAGATGAGCTTTCAAGACAACTGTACTGAAGGGTGGACAATACTGGATGTTGAAACACTAATTTAAAATAAAATCTTACCTTTCCTCAGTCTTCCCCAATAATGACTCACTGGGTGGATACAAGGAGAGCTGCAATGGAGAATATATATATTTTTTATTATTATTTTTATTTTTTATCAGACATTGCATTTAATGTGATATAATGGAATTTAGTGGGAACCAAAGCACTATTTATGGCTTTTGCTTGGTACTCCTTACTAACCTTTTGAGATGGACATATTCTATAAATTTATCCAGTGTTTCATGACATATGGTCCCAATATTTTTTAATCTGAAAAACAAACAAACAAACAAACAAAGCCCAAACCCCTTTGTTCTTGCTGCAGTAAATGTTGCAGGAACTGGATAAGTATTTTTACTTGTCTTTGAATTAATTGTAAAATAAATTTGCCATCTTGATTTGGAAGGCTTGTGGGATGGTCCCTAGTCCGTGCTTTCCCAAACGAGGATATGCAAAAATGCCTCTTGCCACAATGTGTTCTGGAATATGCACAGCACTTTTAAGTAGCTTGAGCCCTGGGAAATTTAGTTCAGGATTGTTTGAGATCATAGGAAGTCCTTTATGAGTGGACACAAGTTTGTCCTTTCCAGATGTTTTTAGCCCTCATTAAATAAATTCCGGTTCCTGAAAATCCCCTCTCCAGATGGCTCTAAATATGTTCCAATATTTACTATGTCAACTGAATTACATAAATAGGAAATATTGTGCATCCTTCTAATGTACTGATTTGAAAGAAAATTAAGCATCATTTATTTACTAAACAATGAATGTTCAAAATTGTAAAGTAGAATTACAGTAGTGTGCCTAGGTAGCAGCTTGGTTTCAAACAACAAATTAGCTTTTGGAATCCTAAGGAAAAGTTGCCTATCAAGCTCTCAAAGTCCTAAGGATTCAAATTTTTTTTTAGAATAAGCAGCCTGCAATACATCGACAGATACGCTCCACAGTGTGGAAAAAAATTCCGGAATCAAGAAGCACTTGAAGCTAATAGGGATGTGATATTTGTGTCTTGAGCAAGTTTAGAGATGCTCATTTTATCAGCCAGTGTGATGAATTTGTTGTCTGGGGCACCTTGTACAGAATACATATACTGCACTGATAGCAATTTGTTTAACACTTTTTTGTGTACCCATGTATCCAGGACAAGTGGGCCTAATCACTGGCTACCATCTCTGGTTGTAAAAAGACTCAAAAAACGGAAACACCAAATCTCAAAATATATACACGTGTACTAAAAAAAAATAAATTGGGGGTAACAAGGATGCATTGTGTTTTGAAACTCTCTTGCACCTGTGACTTGCAGATGGTAGAGCAAATGCAATTTCCTTTAAAACATCCACAAGCAGATAGAATATTATGTAATAAAGCTGCCTAATTATTGATTTGTTTCTTAGCCAGATGTTGAGGTAGGGAGGAGATGGACGATGCAGCCCACTACATCACATTGTTGTACAGTTTGTGTTTGCCACTGAGGTGGTCACCATCAGCACATGGTCATGAAATGCAAAAATCTTCCTTCAGTTTGTCTGTAGAGGGTGCAATTGAGAAATGTGTGGTGGTCAGTCTGGAGCATGGATTGCCATAGCAGAGTTTCTGCATGCTGTCCCTTAGTCCTTAAGCCCCTCTCCCTCAGAAGAAAAAGTATACCCCTTCCAGGCCCAATTTTACTTTAATCAAAAAATAAATTGAAATTCAAAAACTGTGTTAAATTTTCGCCATTATCTTTAGTCAAAATAAAGAGAGAGGTTCAAACTGAGCCCTTGTTCTTACAAGTGTCAGTCCTCATTACATTTTGCCTGTTGACAGGTAACTGGACTAAGACCACATCCCTCTGCAAGGAGGTTATCCAGCAGCCATTGTATCCGTGCTACTGTAGGTCATTGCCTCAGCGTGCTCCCTTTGAAAAGGCTGCCATAAAGAGAGACTTCAGCTGAAAGCTATTTCCAAATAATTTTCACACGGTAAGGAATTATTCTTCATATATGATGTGATTTCCACGTGCACCTTCCTTCTGCTTTCAAGTTCCCAGGCTGGTTTGTCCCACAGAATCCAATAAAGTAAGTGTAATTTCTCCCTAGGGTCTTTTCTGGTCATGCTTGATATCACTTAACATAATGAGCTTTTTACTCTCACATCATAAAAGGTTTTGTTTGAAATTTCTCTTTTTTTTGTACTTCAACAAAAAGTGTTGCTTACATCCCTTCTAAAGAATGCTCTGAGTTATGTGAAATGTGGACATGTTGTCTGGGCCAACCCCTTATCTCTGCCAGATTCAAAAAGTCTGGTTCAGTACAGTGGTTTAGACTGCATGTTTTTATTGTGTTTTGTTTCTTTTAAAAATATGTATGTGTGTGTCTTGTTAAAAAACATTGCTGCCCCCGTCTAGGAACAATGCAACACTCACATCATTTCCTGAAAGAATAGAGTTGGAAGGCAATTATCTACTCACCAAACAGGCTAAAACAACAGTTCCTGATATTCTTCTCAAATATTTCAACTTCCCAGGAATCCGGAAAAAATAATTCCATGAGACGGTGTTATGAATGAAGGTATGACATTTCAGTTTCCTTCACTTGGAATCAGACATCCAGGGGTAATAAATTACCATGTGCTTGGCACTGCTGGGAGGGGGTCTGGCTGTGGCAATTTGTTTTTCTTCAGAGCAGGAACAATGAAGTGCTTTTACATCCTCCTCTGTCCAGTGACAGGCAAAGGCTTCTTTCTTAATGAGCTTTCTTTAGCAATCACATGAATTACACATAGAAGGAACAGGAACTTGATGGCAAAGTACCTTGAATCAAATTTATTTCCAGATAGGAAAGTACAATAAAGACTTCTTTTTCTCATTTTATCTCTGTGAAGTAAAGCCAGTGAAAATCTATGGTCTCAAAAATGTGCTGTACCAGGGAAACATATGGGGAGAAAAATGACAAAGCATTTTTACCTCTTTCTTATGCATCTCAGTGAGTGTAATTCTTACCAGCATTGTCTCAGTCCAGTTTCTGTCACTCTGAAATAACTGCATCTTCTTTCTGTGTTCATTTTGTGCCTCTTCTTTTTCTTTTGTCTTATTAATGCTTTTAATAATAATAATTGCTTTTGCAGGGTAATCTTCAGCTTACTCATTACTTTGTGTTTGAGTAGGTCTTAGAGGGGATTGCAATTTGGAATGTATGGTAGACATTTTATTGGCATACAAAAAAATGAAACCCTGCTCCTGGGAAGAGAGTTGATGCTCTTGATCTTTGAAGACCTCCCTTTATGTGTTTAATAGCAGATGGAAAGTACTTCTGAAAAGTGTGTTTGGATCCAAAACGAAGAATCTTAGCAAGGCGGCACAGGGAACCTTGCACTATTAAATTTGTGAAGCCATAACAAGGAAACTGCAAGTCAATGCACATCAAGAATCAAGTAGTATTAAACCAGAAGCCCTTAATTGAACTTACTCTCATTCTTGCATCTGGGTGGAGTATGAAGAAAATATTCTTAAAAAGAAAAGGTATTGATTCCATTTATTTACGAAGGGAGCTATTTCTGGTTTAATGAGAATATATGGATATCATGTAACTTTCCTTAGAGTTGTTTTTCTTTTGTTACTTCTTTGAGAGAACTTTGAGAGCTCTACCAGCTCCAGGGCTGTGTAAGATCACTTGCAGCACAGCAGCAGAGATTGCAGAGTCTGTCTGGACTCAGCATCTGGAAGCACATTCAGCATTTACAAGGGATCCCTTGGCCAGAAAGACCTGGACTCAGCAGAGGGCTTTGCATGTCTCCACATTGTGTTGTGTTTGTGCCAGGGAAAACAGGACAAAATCTTGCTGCTGCTGAAGCCTTTAGCAAAATTCACATTAACTTCACTGCAGCTAGAATTTAGATGGGGGTTTTGTAATCAGGCATGGCTTCTTGAGGAGAGAAGGAAGTAGTCCTTTTTTTTATTAATGACCCTGAACTGTGGTGAGGAAATCTGATTAATGTAATCACTGTTCTCATGCCACTGAACTTTCATGCCCATGCTATTTAGATCTTTGTTAAATTGAATCTATTGTTTTAGGTATGTAACTTATCTATTTATTTCTCTTTTATTAAATAGCGAAGATGTGATCCTGTTTGCTGTATCAAGATTTAATTAGTCCGTCACAACTCAAAACTAGCTTTTGCCAAGCATTTAAAATTGGAAGGCATCTCATCAGTAACGAGGTCAAAGAACTTTAGCATGTTTCATGGCTCATGACATGTTTTGTGAATAGTAGGCTGGTCGTTAGTACCTGTGAAGGGTAGGTAATAAGAGTACTTTGTCTTTTACCCAAAATGCCACTGTGGCTTTTACATGAAACAAAAAATAATAGACGTTAAATTTAGTTTATTGTTAAGTAGGTCTTTCTTTTCATACCTGACAGCCCTGGATGTACAAAGAGGTGAACAACTTATTTCCATTTTGCCTTCTCTTGCTCGTGGTAAAGAGGTGATAAGCTAATAGTTTCCACAAATATTTTGGTAGAGCCCTACAGGCTTCACCTCCTGTCCTTTTTCACATGGCCTCGTAGTTGTGACTGCTGTAGGACTTGATGCTCTGCTTTCCACCAGTGCTGTCCCTTTGGCTTCACTTCAGCTCATTGCTGAGTTGGCAATGTAATACAAAAGAAGTAAAAGGCAGTAAATTATTTCTGTTCCTGGAACACTGTTAGTGGCCATTAAGCCAGTAACAGATGTTTAACTGAAAGGTCAGATAATTTACAACGTGAAACATTATTTTGGTTGCCACCTTTCACAATTAGATGTATATAGTTTACCTACCTAATACAGTATTTGTGGTCCCGTGCAATTAGCTAAAACCTGGGCTGACAATCAGACCCTCACTCCATTATGGGATCATAAGGAAGAAAAAGGAGGGGAGAAAAAAGAGTCCCAGAGAGCTGAGTAAAGCAAACTAAGAGTCATTGTGTCTTGGTATTCTATAATATCTATATTGATACTTTGCTAAGCCCTTTGATCTGAAGAAATTGAATTGAGCAATAAACAGCTAAAGATTACATAGGAAGACTCAAGTGTCAGCTTGCTTGGGAGCAAAGTATATTTTAGAATATGTGGTCTGGAAACTTCAGGCAATCTATCATATATTTTATTTTTAAAAAAACATGGAATTTATTAGAGTGGAGTGGAATTTGTTGTCGTTATTTTAATGTCTATACAAAACAGGATTGTCACCTTTTCTTACTGTGCAAATAATTGAGTCATGAAGGCTCCAAATTTATTTTCTATAAAATTGAAAGGGAAAGAAAAGGTCTCAAATTGTGTTTCTTTCTAAAAGGTAACTGCACTGTGCATCCAAGCGTAGTACCGGGCAGGGGTTGTAGGGTTTTTTGGGGTTTTTTTTATGAGGGGTTGGTTCCTGAATATTCTGGTGGAATAGCTGTGTTTTTTGCTAATTGTAATATCTTGCTCCTGGGATCTGCATAACTTCTGTGTAACTAAGGAAAAGGAAGAAACCCAAACTGTAGAAGTACTACATAGGCAAGGCATTAGCAGTTATGTTATTTTCATATATTTCTTACTAGTAAATGCTACAGAGAAGGGATGAAAGCTAATCTATATTCAGGACAAAACCCATCTATTTTGCATATTAAATGGATAATCATTTAATTTTTAGATCTGTGGTTGAGCCAGCATTTAAGATAACTATTAAAAATAAAAATTGACTTTCTGGGGGCTGTTGTGTTGCCAGCCCGTGGCCGGAGGCTCGGGCAGACTTTCCCCAATTAGCAGGTTGCGTGCCCATCCTGCTTGGCCAACTCCACTGTTTATGCGTCCTACGCGTTACCGCAGTCATGACTCAAAACAGTAAACACCTCGGAACACCAAAAGTGCCAAAAGCCACCTCATTTTTGTTGTTATTTTCTGTAATTATACCTGGGAGGACTGGAGAGTTTTAGCACATTTCTTCCCTCCCTTTTTTTTTCTTTTTTAATGACTTGGGTTTTGCATCCCATAAACCCTTGGCAACGGGTACAGCAGCTGCCTTTGGACTTGCAGGAGATGAGGTCCTCGAGGACATTGCGTGTTTCAGCAATGACCAGTCCCTCCTTTGACCATGCCAGGTGTTGGTGGTCTGACCAAGAGAGTGGCCATCGTTTGTATGGCCTCCTTGGGTGGTGTGGGGCTCACCCTCAAGGGTCGCGTTCACTTCTGTGACTTCCCTCCTCTCCTTTCTGTTTTGTGTTGGCCTCCTAGTGAGCAGTGATGCCCTCTGAGCTCTAACTCCCATCTTTTACCCACTTCTTTCCTCAACAAGCCTGTATAAGGGATTGCACAGTTCTGTGGGGTTTTCCCTCATTTTTTTTCTTTCTTTAATATGAAAAGGTCAGTTTGGTTTACTTTATGGTAGAGAGTATGAGACCTTTTAGCGGAAAAGGTGGATGCAAGTTGTTTTCATAGAGTTTAATTAAGGTTAAGTAGAGTTCCCCCAAAGTTTGTGCTGGTGCTCTCTAATGTTTGATTTGGAGGAAGGCGCAAGCAATGGGATCATAAAATCAACACATGCCCCAAAGAAATTACTCAGTCACATTTAGAAAGGAGGAGAAGGAAATGTGGAAGGACCCAACAAAGATCAGGCAATCTGACATCATGATGAAGCTGCTATTGCAGTGTAATGTGATTTAGAGAACAATGTTGGCTATTTGTATATACTAGATTTTAATTCACTGAAACCAGCTGGGAAAAGAACACAAATGTGGCTGTGAAGAACTGAGAGAAAGGATTTTTCCATCATGTCATGTTGGCTGAAAAGCAAAGAGATATATGGGAAATGACGTAGTATTAAGAGAAGAATAAAGAACAGTACTAAAAATAAAATAGTGAAAAACCTTGATATATGGTATGTACTTACATGGACTGCTAGATACAGTCTGCTCCACCTCAGAAAGAATATGACTGAGAAGGACAGCAAAAATCTAATGAAGTTTTGAGAGGTGAGTATGTAGGGAGAAAGTTTTAGAGGCGTGGTGTGGAGTCTGAAGTTTTAATACAGTAAACAGAACAAAGTAAATCATAGATCTATTCATACTCCTTTTTTATCCCAGAGGAGAGAGAAAATTGATTAAATCTCTTTGACTATTACAACTGATTAGAGAAGTTGAGTTTTTTATATAACACACAATTGATTTGTTGTCCACAAACAACATATAGGTTGTGGACAATATAGGTTGTCCTTGATAGGTTGTCATTGACCAACTGCTTTGTCGATGAGCTTTCTGGGAAAATTGTCCACGCCTCATTGCAGGACTCTGCTTAGGAAACTTTCCATTGGCTTTCTTGGCCTAATTTCATTGTGACCTTTCCTAACTCTTGAACACTATCCTTTGCACAACACTTTTTAATACAGATGAAGGCATTTCATCAGACACTGGTCTTAAGATATGTGTTTTCTATGGATTTTAGTGTGTAACAGTTGCTATCTAAATCTTAGGGAACTCTAGGAATGAATTAATAAAAAGTCTCACTTTTTACTGAAAGTAAAATGTGTCTTTTTTCTTTTAAGATTCCCTCATCCTATTGCACCTTGCTGTTTTCCTGGGTAGATAAACATTCATGTGCATTTCACAGAATTCTTGAAGAGGAGAATGCACATGGCTGGTCATATCTGGTTTATTTCCAGTTTTAAACTTGTCAGTGAGTTTTGGGCAGCGCAGTTTGTTGGAAATACCTTGTAGGAGGTGGGGTGATATTGGATCCTGCATGGCTTTGAAAGGTGCCTTGGCGGGAAACTAAATGGTACATTGACTTGAGGGAAAGAAAGAGGACATGTTTCTACTAGGAAAATACAAATAATCCAGATTTTTTCCCCTATAAAGCAAATACATCCATGCCATTAGCGTGACTTTCTGGGCTTTCAAATAAATTTACCATGCAAAGGTATTGAAAGGCAAGGTGGCTGCAGTCTGTGCCAAACTTGTAATATATTGTTGCTCTCACTTATTAAGAGTTTGCTGTAAATAATCTTTCTATCTATGTGTCCATATTTGCTTTATGTGGAATTAATAGTGCAGCAGCAGCATGTTTTCCTACAGCTCCTTTTGCTTCCAGCTTTTCTGAAGTGTAACATACTTATCTTGTGTTGTTTTAATGCCACTGGAACAGTTGTGCACTGACTGTTAACTGTCTGCTGGAGAGCAAGACTGGCTTCTGAAGGTGAGAGAAGGGCATCTGGCTGGGGACATCTTGCAGATGAGGAAACTGTGAGGTTTTCCCAGTGCTGGCAGAAGGAAATCGGGTTGCTGTCCTTAGGGGTGGCATAAGGAGCATCAAGAAATCTGAGCCACGCTTTCCTTTAACCACAAAAATGGTGTTGCTAAGGCCCCATCCAAATGAATTTTTTCCTGGTCAACAGTGGGCTATGGACAAAGAGAAAATCCAAATATCCTCCCCTTGAAAAAAACCCAAAACTAACACAAAGCAAACCCCACCAACCCCATCCACCAAAAAGCTGCAAGCCCCCATCCTTCAACTCCTGTGTTCCTGACTCTGATCACATACTTCTGCTTCAGCAAAGAAGAGAATTCCATGAGAATTTAATACTTCAGTCTTGAGTTTCCCACAGAGCAGCTGGCTTGGGTTCCTTCACAGAGATAGGGTAAGCAGTAGGTGATGGAAGGTTTTCCAGTTAGCACTGGCATACTCCACAAAACAGGGAAGGTATAGAAACAGATATAAATTAATAATTAAAAATAACCCACTTTCACCAGTAACAACAGAGAAAATACTTTCCATGCTATGTAAGTAATACATCAACATTTAAGCTGATTAAAATTTGATAAACTACTAACTTCCCCGTTTTCTGATAGGAAGGCTGGGGCCCAAGATAAAGCAGTGTCATGCTGGGGAGGACAAATACCGTAGCATCCAATAAACTTTCAAAGCATTTATTTTGTTAAGACTGATCCCTGCTTCCTTTGTAACTCTTTGTTTATTAATGAGTTGACTCATCCAAAGTCCAGCAGCTTGTTTCCACACCAGAGAGATGGATTTGCACCTCTGCCAAGTGAGTCAGAGGCAGAGATAACAGCCAGCAACAACAAAAGTCTTCCCTGGTCCCTTTGCCAAGAACAATTGGCAGAAAGGACTCGAGGAGTAACTTATCACCAGCATGGGGAGAGGCTGAAGCTCTGGAAGCAGAGGGGCTGCTGCTTGCCTACCACAGATAAACAGCAGGATGCAACCCAGAGCCAACACGCATTGCAGGCTTTACCTGGTGGAGGAGAGGAGGAGGAGGAGGAGGCACCCAGCCGTTAATGGAACACTCTGGGAGAACCAGCCAGTTATTTTAAGTGGTCTAGTAATAGTACCAGCCCAATGCAGCAGACTTTTTTACAGGTGCCAAAGCCACGCTGACAAAACCCTGAAGATAATTGGGTCGTGAGGTAGTATTGTCCACAAATGCACACACATCCTTGAGCTGGTTGAGGTCTTCTCAGGTGAAGTGCTGGGTTTTTTAAATGTGAGCAGTAGTCAGGTCCTGTAGTAAGCGTGATGTGAAACAAGCTCACAGCAGTTACATTTGACGTTTCAACCTGTTTCTCAACCTGTTATTCTACAAAATAGTGATCACCTGTTCATATCAATGCTTCTGTGTTTCATCTGGATGACTCTTTTGCTCAAGGGTAAAAATATAGCAACACCTGGGGCATATTCTCTTACAAAAACCATGTAAAAATTTGACCTTGTGATTGCATTATAGTTCTCTCTGAGAGGAGGCCCCTCTGCTAGCTAGTCAGAGAAGCTCAGGCTTCACCAAAATGATAAGTTACAGCTCTGCAGCTAATATTTGCATGGCATTTTGGACAAAAGACACGTCTTACCAAATAGCATGTTGAATGGAACTGGAACACTGATGGAGATAAAAGTTCTGTTGCACGAATCTCATCATGATTAATGAAATACAATTCAATATGTTTAATTAAACAAAAGAGTATAGCAAATCTGAGGGCTTAGAGTGGGCAGAAGTGGGAAATGGTATGTTGTGGATTGTCCACTATAGCTGGCCTTCATACTGCTACACCCATTTCAGATTAAGGAGAAATTTGAGCATGTAATTTTTTTCTGCATCTCTTATATGCCTTAAATCAAATTTACTTCTTGATATGACTCAATGTCAGAAACTGTCTTTCCAATCTGGCTTGGTAGAGATTATTTTTTGTTATTTTTTCCTCTTTTCTGTCAATACAGCTAAATTGTGTTGAGATCCTTCCATTTTTTTTCTGCAGATCTGTTTTTTTCCACAACTTCATCCAGCTTCCTCACTTGAGCTTTTATCATACCATGTGTTACTCTTCAGCTTGCAACATGCTCTTTGCAGGGGTCACAGAGACACATGCTTCCCCCCAAAACAAGTGTACAATTCCAGCTCCACTTGTCTTTGTTTAATCGTGCTGCTTCTCACTTCAAAACTCAGATTTGGCTTCCATGAAGCATCATATCTAATTTAGGACTCGAGCTCCTTCAGCACAGGACAGAAAAATTGCTATTGATTCTTAAACTTTAAATTTCCTGATATTTTGTATTCCAAAGTTAGGCTTTACTGAACTATTGACATTATTTTTGTTTCACAGCAGAAACAACAGAGGTAAAAAACAGCATGAAAATGGTTTGCAATGAAATTTTTCATAACCACCAGACCAAGAGATGAGAAAGTTACTTATTTCTGAGGTATGAGTTCAGGATGGCAAAATAATGATTTCCTGTGAATCAACAATATTATTATAAAAACTGAATATCCATAATGTACTTATGCTGTAATCTTTGTCCATGAGCCCATCTCAGCCTCCAGGCTTCTCACTCCCACTTTACCTCATCATATCTAAAGTCAGACTTTTTGCACCAGAGACCACGCCTTTCCTATATCTATTTTTTTAAGAGCTCATCCCATTTTTGCTTGCTCTATAAATAACTAATAGCTAGTGTGGTGCCAAGGAAGGAAAGAAAAAACAGATACATTAGATCACAAGGCAAAATAAGAAATCGACAAACTTAAATATTTTCCTTTCAAAATGCAACCACTCAGGAGAAATCAACACAGCCAGTGTTATGAATGAAATCCACCTCTTCATTGCAGCACCCCTGTTCCTGACTAAAGACACTGCCATGCCATGCAAGGACATTTGGGACACCTAAATGACAAGTCAGACCAGCACTATGGGCTGGTCACTGTTGGGCAGTGGCTGCAAAGCCAAGGCCAGAGATGCCAGAGATGCTGCTGGCAGCCAGAGCTGCCAGAACCCGTGATGGGGCTCAGCAGTGCTCCCCACCTTGTTGCCTGGTGCCCTTCCCTTGTGCCAGGTGTTTGGAGCAGGATTGGTGCCCCGGTGGGCAGGTGAATGTGTGCACAGCTGTGCCAGCACAAGAGGGAAGGGATGAGCAGGGACAAGGAGTGCTGGGGCCAGAAGCTGCTTATGTCATCATGACTTCCTACTTACATCAGCCAGGGGAGTGGGGGCTGAGAGTCTCTAGCCCACTGGCATTCATTCCCCTTAAGGGTCTTCACCCTGTTACCTTACCTCATGTGTTTCTAAGCAATCAGCCATACGAGCATTGGCAGTGCTGCAACCTCTTTGTCATTTGATGTACTTTTTATTGACATGCTTTTTTTCTTAATGATGTGTTATTGATTCCATTTGCCTGTTGTGTTTTCACTTTCCTTCCTGTTTAATATCTCCTTAAGTTTCCTTCTTGTGGCATCATCTTAACTTTGCTAAAGATTCAGTTCTGCTTTTCGTTTGGATTCTAAGGGTTTTCACAAGGATTTGAGGAAGCTGGAATGCAGTTCTCCATCTTGAATGGATGATATGTAATTCTTTAAAGTGTTGTAGATTTCTTATCAGTAGCAAAATATAGATGAGGAACATGAACTACACTGGATTCCCAAGAGAAATGTAGGAAGAGAGGAATCTGAACACCTTCTCATGAGATCAGAAGGGAGCATTGTTTTGGGACCCCCAACTTTTTCTTTTAGAGTTTCTTATTCACACACAGCAGTAACATTGGCTCAGAGGACTCTAAGCAGACATCTCATCCTTCTTCATGCCCTTTCTTACCACAAATGTTAACAAACTTAAAGACAACACCCAAAATGTATAGCTGGTAGCTGCACCAGGTAGTAGCCTTCTATATGTTGATGGAGTAAAGGACTCTAGAAGCTGGGTAACATATACAGCTGCCATCTCACATTCTACACGGGCAGACACAGCTGTTTGTGGTTTTGCCCCCTCCCTGGAGTCTTATTTTGCTAGCACCTGGGAAATGCACCTGGTAGGGCTTTCTGGGACTAAGGAACAAACAGCACTGGACACGCTCACTGTGCTGGCTGAGAAAGAGCACATGTTACTTCAAAACAGCATTTGAAAGTGGCAAAGGCAAACAACCCTTCCTCCAGCTACAGGTCAGAGTGAGAACTATTCTAATTTAATCCAGATCTATAGGTTTCGGAGACTCTGTCCCCCAAAGGATCCAAACTGATCAGAAACCTAGAGATCTAAAAAACTGCTTAACTTTTCAGCAGATAATTCTATTCTGAGCTGCCTGTGGACAATTCCTTCCTATTAATAATTAAATACACCCATGGAAATGCAATTTTCTTTCTTCATTAAGAAGACACCAAGGGCTTTCCCAGAGTTTGAGACATGGTGCACACACAGCACCAGGACAGCCCCCACAAAAGAAAGGCATGTGTGGGGTGGCAGCTTGATTTGGAGATTTCAGTTCAGCAGGTGGTATATGGAAGCTGCTGGACATTCCGTCAAAGCTTTTTTTCAGAATTTTAGTGTATTTTATGAACAGATTCCTTTCCCATTTCCCTCTCTGTTTCTTTGACAAATTTAGAAAATGCTATGTCTCTAAGGTACCAGGCATGTTAGAGAGGTGCCTTGTAAGAATGGTTATAAACATGCAATGTATGTGTGCAAATATTGCCACGTAAAATTAATAGTTTACACGTTAAAACCAGGTCCATTTGTTTCAGTGGGACTTGAGGCGTGTCCATATGAGAAATGTGGCACATAAACCCCCGTGTCCTTCTCTGCAATGTCTCGTTTCCTACAACTGCTGAAGATTTAAGCAGCTAGAGGCAGCGTGGTGCCTCTGAAGATGGGAGTGATGCCAAGCACTTGGTGTTGATGTGCCCTCCAACCCTGTGAAAGCTTGGGTGTGTATCTCAAATTCATGACTCAGGTTCCAACGAGCAGTAATTGTTGTAACTGTAGTCCTGGAGCAGTAGCTGCTGTGCTAGAGTACCTGAAATGGTGAAGTCTCCTTTCACTGTCAGGTGCTGAGCACGCAGAGGCTTGGAGGGGGTGACTCAATGCAATAAAGCCAGTGACATGTGTTGACTCACAGAGTTCTGTCAAGGAACTACACTTCCTTCTTCTGCTGCCTGAACTTCATCTGCAAACAGAGGCCCCAAGCCAGGTGTCACGGTGGCAACAGATGTTAAGAGTAACAGCAGATATTACAAAGCTTATTTTTTAGCATGATTTCTCATAATCACATTGTAAAATCCATGTTTTCATATTTTGCTACACAGTAGGAACGTCCAAGTAGGGTTGTTTAAGAGCTGTAACCTCACCCTAATTTGAGTGACTATAAAGAACAGGAAACAACAAACTGAAAGGAAGAATGAAGCAAAAGTTAACCATATGCTAGAAGTTGTTCCTGCATTTACTAGCTGGAGTGCTCAATAAAACTTATTTGCTATTTATATCTTTTTTTCCAAAGTAATTTGCAAGTATTCATAAATCAATCCTTACAACACTCTTGTGGATTGAGTATAAATCTCTTTGCAGCTAAGCAAAAGCACAGACTTGTCACTGTGGCTCGACAGGAAGATATGGAGCTTATTGTGTCTCTCCAGACCTGAATAGCACTGGGGTCTTTGGTTTGGATCCTTTGGCTGATGACCACTGAAGCAGGTTTGCATAGACAGTGCCTCTCTGCCAGGAGTGCCAGAGGCTCAAGCCATCTGCCTGTCAGTCATACACTGCCAATAAAAGATCAACTTTAAAAGCAGGATCTGCTATAAAAAATAACTTCCACGTCCAAACAAGCCTTATGTACACAACCTTATCTAGAGAACCCTAGATTGCCTCCACTCTGAGATAACAGGGAAAGAAACCTTAGCCAGGACCACATCTCAGTGGATGAAACAAGCGCCCGTGTCATAGGTGCTGCCTGCTCAAGGAGGATCTGCTCTGTATCAAACAGGATCCAGAGCCTGTAAACACATGGGATGGATGGCTCCTGCATGCCTTAAAGTACAGCCAAAATGTCACACTATGGTCAAAATGTTTTTTCCAGGGAGTGGTCATACAGATCTATTTCATTCACACATGGAGAAAAAAGGTGGTTTCATGGATTTTTTATGCCCTGTCATTTTAAGGTGGTTAATTCAAAATCTGAGATTCCTCTTTTGCTGAAAGCTTCTTCAGGTCCTAGAACTAGGTAGATATTTCCAATCAAAGGAAGTCCATCATGTGGATCTCAAAGTAGAAACACTCCTTGGCACGTAAGACTTAATGATGAATGTTAAAAATTTCTTTATGGTTGTTTTCACTGCACTACCTTGAAGAAGGGGTACTCTGTAGGCAGGACACACAGCCCTGTTCTTTGCTTGAGTTATTTCAGAATATTACACTAGAATTCATTTAAACTTATGTAGAATGGATTCATTATATCTGAATGAAGAGTCTAACTGTCAAGTGGCCCTATCATCCAAAACATGCTTAGCCCTTGCCTGTTATTGTCCTAATGTTTGTGGAGCACAGTGCAAGACTCTGAGATAGTCATTCAAAGTTGAGTCAATATTCCTAAGGAATTTAATATTCATTGAAGGTAACTTTGTAATTTAAATAAAAATACATATCCACTGTGTAGGGTGTCTTGCTGGTGTGAGAGTAAAGGTGCTTTCCTTTTTCTCCAGTGTGAGAAGGGCACTTGGTTTGCATGTCCTGTGCCAGCAGGAATGGCTGTTAAATGCCTACATTGTGTTGTTGACTTAGTGATACGATCTGTTTGCCATCAGAGACTCCACGTAGTGCTTTGTACACATGAAAAACAAGTAGTTATAGCTTTGTTTCTGCTGTTTACAGAGGATGAGAGTTCTTTAGTGTGACAGAGAATCAGACCCTGAGGCAATTGCTGGTTTTGAGTACATGAAATCATCAATCAGCATACAGAATACAAGTTTAGTAAGTGATATGTGAGGATAAATTAATATTTCACATTGTAAAAACAGCACGAGATTCTCCCCTCCCCCCTTTCCAAACAGAAAGTTGAGTGGCAGAGTAAATGGGGGGAAAGGCACTTTGTTTACCTGGAAAGTTTGTAGAGAACAAAACTTCAGAGAGGCTTTTTCTGGTGACTCACTGTCTCTGAGAGGAATATTATGACCTGCAGCAGAGCGTGAGGGTCCAGCAGTACTCCCTGGTGAAGAGTTCTCAGTTACCATTGCTTCACAGAAACAGGAATTTTGGTGGGTTTATGCCACTGGTTGAATGTACCTGGGCTACTCTTGGTACCTCCTTGTTTTCTCATCAAATGGAATGTCATTCTGCTTGAGATGGAGGAAAAAAAATGGATGAAATTGTTCAAAGGTTGGTGGTAGGGTGTTGTAAGTCATCAGTAACTTCTGTTGCTCCAGCCTCTTTGCAAGCTAATGCTGTTTTCCTGTAGGATACCACATTGGAGTCCATGTGTCTCAGTGACAACTTCAGCATCATGTCTGATTGTCTTTCCCTCATTTCCAGAATCCAAGTGGGAAGAGAAAGAATTGTTAACCACGCAATTTCAGAGTAGCTGCCCTTGTGTGGTTGGTTGCATAAGAGTTTCTCTAAATCTAAGTTGTTCAAAGTGTATAGAGCTGTAACTGTGTAACTACAATATTTTAATTTTTCTACATGCAAAGCTTTAACTAAGTGTGCTCGAGCTCGCTCAAAGGGAAAATATTTATTTAATGTCTTCTAGCAGTTGGCACACATGCAGCCTATTTGTCTTGGCAAGATGGCAATCAAGGAAGGGCTTGCTTTTTATCACATAGACTGAGCCTTCAGAGAAAATGCAGCAGGTTTAGTTTTGTTAAACTGCTTGAGGTACCTCAGCTTTTCATTGAAAACATCAGCACAGAAAATTAATTTCTCCCTGGCTGAATGCTTAAAGCTACAGTCACTGATTTAGCCATGTTTACCCAAGGATTAGGTCAGAAATATAGGTACCTAATACTTTTCTAGCAAACCAAATGCACTAGAAACATGATCATATTTCATGAAATGAGATAAGATTAAATTTTGTCTACAAAAAGAGCAATTTTTCTCATTAAGAATAATGATTCCAAATTCTCTGATAGCTAAAGCAGTTTAGAGCAAGCTGAAATGGCAGGGACACAGTTAATGCTCCTAAAACAGAGGTCTCTGCTTAGGAACAATTTGGACACACAGGAGAATGACAGAAAAGCTGATGAAACTGCACTTGCCACAAGGCATCCAAAAAAACTTCAAAAGATCCTACCACAGCCCCTCTTCCCATCTTGTAAAGGAATGGTAGTAAAAAATCTGTTGAAGACAGTGCTTAACCTGCATCATGTTTTGATGTCTTTCTCACCAAGCAGGAGTTGAACAGATCCCCTAGGGTGAGCCAGAAAGACCTAATTTGGCTAAATCTTTGTCTAGCCAAATTATTTACATGTAGTCACCGTTATCTGCCATCCTCTCATGTTTTCTCTTTCTTCAGAAATACAGTTACACCCATTTCCAAAGATTCTGTGAACATCCCTCTGTGTTCAGGGCAATGATGGCATGCTTTTCTGCTATGTTTGGCCTGGTGATGACTTCATCTTATTTGAAGGTTTGTCATGAGTCTTGTGACATTATTATTTCCCATTTCCTCTGTTTTTCTGTCTTCTTTTTCCATGAGTGCTCTCCATTCCTTTCTTTGGTTTCTAGGGAAAAGTCCCACCATGTTCTGTCTCTGGCCATTTCACTGTGTAGCCAAACTCTTCCCAAGCACTTTGTGAAGCTCTTGCCTCCTGAGCACCATCCTTTACTCTCTAGATTAGGACATGATCCCTTATTTTAAAGCACAAGACTTTTTATTTGGCTTTGCTAAGGTGTCCAGCTTACCAAGAAATTAGCATCCTCTATAGTATTTGCCCCTTTGATGGCCTTTGCCTTACCTGCCATGAGTAAATCTATCAACAAAAAGGTGTAAGTATTGACAGCCCCTTCTGAGAGCTCCTCTACCTGCAGCCTGGTTGCTCCCTGGTAGGTAGCATTTTGCAGTGCTGAGTGCAATGTGTGCTCTGTGGTCCCTGATTCACTCAGCAGGCTCAGGTGGGGTCTGCCAGCCAGAGCAGTTCACAGCTGCTCTCATGCTCTTAAGAACAGCCAGCTTGGAAGGGAGTGAAGTGTAATGAAGGCATTTGTGTTTACATCCAAATCAGCTAGCTCCCATTTAAAAGGTTGGGTGTTTGTTTTATTTTTTTAATATCTGTACATCCTTCTTCACTTCTCTGAAGCCATGAAGACTGCATTTGACATCAGCTGTTGCAGGGAAAAGGAGTTCATTAGTGCTCCAAAACTTCCAAATTAGATTATGTGACATACTGCAAGTATAAAACAAACATTAAGTAATAGCAGCCCTGTCAGTTAGAATTACACTTCTTCCCAGTTTTTGGGTCTTCTTTACTAAAGAGAGGTGGTGTCACTGTTCAAATGAGAAAAATGAAGGGAAAAATTTTGCTCTTACTGGTCCCCTTAATTGCAGCTGGCTTTCAAGGGGTAACATCAGAGTCCAAATTTTCTTTGGGTGGATATCGGAGTATGCTGGTTATGAGCCACCAGAAGAGTGCAGGGCAGATCAGGGAGAAACTGCTGATTAAAAAATAATTAAAACCAGTTTTCTTGCTTTACAGCATGTGGAGCTGGCCAAAAACTATGAGTGAGTAACTCTGTCTACAGATGTGCTTTTTCATTTCTTTTTTTTCCTAATCTTCACTCACCTTCTCAATATGTCAGGGCATTTTAAAATTCTTCTCATGCCTGCAGCCACCAATTCTTGAGCTTCAGGTTGGTTTTACTTAGGGTATGTGGAGAAATCACAGGGGCTCTGTAATGTGTCAAATATCACAATGGATCAGCATTTGTACTGGCAGATAAAAGCAGCTGCAGGTTACTTAAGAGGGTGTGTGCAGTGTAATGGAAGAGAATTCAACCATGGAAAAAATAGCCTCCAGTATTCCATCATTAAGAGGAATACATTAAAGCAGCTGCAGAATTAATAGCAGGAAATTCCTTCTTTATGATCCATGAAATTTTCAATCTATATTATCCTATTCTTCCTAACAACTTCTAATTGCAAAAGTGAATTTCTCCGTTTATTAATTTTGCCACATAGTGACTTACAATTGAGAGTAAATTGCCTGAAAACAAAATCCAGTTTCATTTGACTGAACCATAAAAATCAGAGGACCATGGAGTGATTAGCACTCCCAGCAATTACATATTCTTTTCCTGCAGACAATGAAGAGAGCAACCATTGATACTGGGATTTGTGGCCACGGTGGTCAGAGTCCCACAGAGACAGTGGCTAGCCAGTACAATGAGAATATCTTTCCTCCAGAAAGGAGAGCCCTCACTTGCCATGAGACTGCTCTTTCCTTACTCCTGTGCCATTTGCTAGGCTGACAAACTTGTAACATTTTGTGGGTGGCAAAGTGATGTCATTTTACTCAACAGCTTGTAGCAATTTCCACTCCTAACCCTTCATGAGAGGTACAAATTACCAAAGAAAAGGGTCTATAAGCTTACAGATGGCAGTATCGCTTTTCTTTTCCATTGAGATCACAACATGCTTCTTTCTAGCTGAATGACAATTGGGCTGTCACTAAAATTACATAATGCTGTGTCCCCTGAGGGGCTATAGTTTGGGATTCAAAGGACAGCTGTCAAAATACAAGCTGATCTATTCTGAGCTTTAAAAGTCTCTTAGGGGGCTGTACATAAGAGTTTGTCTTTTTTGTGTGTGTGTGAATTAGAGGTAGAGTTAACAATGGAATGCTAATGAAAAAACTACACTTACACGGTAAGTTAAATGATAGGCAGAAGATACAAATGACACATTAAAATAAATGGTGCTTGCTGTAAATCACAGACTTATGCAAATGGCAGCACTATAACCACCCAGTGGGTTTTGGAATCCTGTGGTAAAGCTGGCTTTCCCCTTTCTATACTATCACATGATACAATATGTAGTAAAATCTGCTCTGATTTTCCAGGTTTTGTCCTGTGTCTTGAAGTCAGCTGTGTACACTGAGTGTCTGCAAATTACCGTGAACAAGCATTAAATCAGAGTCTCAGAACAGCCTTTGACTGTGACTGGAAGGGACAACTTGGGCACTTTTAGAAAATGTCTCCTAAATTTCCCCAAACAAGAAGGGGGGGGGAAAAAAAAGGAGAAAGTTAGGAAAAAGTATCTTTGTTTGGGTAAACATTCTGGTTTAGCTCCTGTGAGGGCCTGCCTCTAAACAACTTCATACCCACTCCCTCTGAATGGGATGGGAGAGAAAATCAGAAGGCTCAAGATGTGAAAACTCATGGATTGAGATAAAAGGCAGTTTAATATGTGAAGCAAAAGATGTGTTCACGAGCAATGCAAACTATGGGATTCATTCACACACTGCAATTGGCAGGAAAACACTCAGCCATTGCTGAAAGAGTTGGGCTCCGTCTTCCATAACAGTGACTTAGGAAGACAAATGACATAATTTTGAACTTCCCTTTTTCTCCTTCTTTCTCCCAGCTTTTATTGATGAGCGCAGTGTCCTGTGGTGTGTCATATCCCTTTGGTCAGCTGGGGTCAGCTGACTGAACCCGGCCTCCTGCAGCAGCCACTTCCACATCCCCCAGTCCCCACCTTTGCCTTCTGTGACTCAGACAATGCAACTGGACCACTTGCAGGTGAGGGACCAAGGCAAAAATGTCATCTATTACCTCAGCCTTCTCCCTCTTTCTGGTAACTGGGTCTTTTGTTTCCTTCTGAAGAAATCCCACATTTTCCCTAGTCTTCCTTTTATCACCAACATACCTATAGAAACTTTTTTCTTTTTGTTGCTCTTGATGTCCCTGAACAGATTTAATTCTCTCAGGACTTTAGTTTTCCTGGCTTGATCCCTGCTTGCTTGGAGAACTTCTCTGTACTTCTTCCAGGCTACCTGTCCGTGTTTCCACCCTTTGTAGGCTTTGTTTTTGTGTTTTAGTTGGTCCAGGAGTTCTTTGTTCATCATGCAGGCCTCCTGGAGCTTTTGCCCAACTTCCTCTTTGTTGTGATGCATCATCCCTGAACTTGGAGGAGGGGATCCTTGAATGTTAACCAGCTTTCTTGGCCCACTTGCAGGGTTTTATCTCATAATATACTACCAAGCAGACCCCTGAAGAGGCCAAAGTCTGCTCTCCTGAAGTCCAGAAGAGTGAGCTTGCTGTGTGCCCTCCCTGGTACTCCAAGGAACTCCACTATTTCATGGTCATTGCAGCCTGGGCAGAGGGGGAGGGGGATGGCAGAGAACCTATCTCTGGACTCTATCAAGTAGGGCAATCTTTTGCTGTATGTTGCTTTAGCTGACAGCAAGAAAATCACATTTAAAAAAACCCGAAACAAACTGAAGGCATACAAAATATCACCTTTTCAAGTCTGAGTCACTGAGAGGAAGTGGTTGTCTGTGACATGAATGGAAAGGGAAACATCTGCAAAATAGTCAAACTCTTAGATTAGATGTTAGTCCCATTTCTGAAATGCATTTAACACTAAGGATGAGACGACTGAGATGTGTAAGTGTTAGAACACACATTTGCTGCTCAGCTGTGTGGGAATGAATGAGAAGATGAATGATTGTTTTTATTTGCCAGTCTGATTTGTGCAGGAGATTTGTGGGATGGCACTCAGGCATGAATGGGAGCTGTTGGCTTGTTTAGTCTAGCAGAACAAAAGAGAGAAAGGATGTCACTGCTACCTCTAAATACTGTCAGAAGGGAAAAGACTATTTCATTGAAAAGAATGCTGGCAGAGGAATGCTCTGGTATGAATGAGCTATAAATAAATATAGGCTGACTATGAACAAAGTTCATAATCCTAGGCAAGAAACTAACTTTCAGAGAGGAGTAGGCAAAAAAACCTCCAACCTTTTGCTTGTTTTAAAGTAGAGCTGAGACAGTTTACAAACAGGATTGTACAATCCTATTATCTGGCAGAATGAGGACTCAAATTCATCCACTCTGAGATCTTTTCCAGTCCTAGGCTCCCTGGTCCTACAAAGCATTTACATCAGACCTGTGTATTGCACAGCCTCCCTGAGCACATACTACCCACTGAGGACTTCCTTTGGCCAAGCACATGTGGATAAATATTTTGTTTGTCCTGTTTAAGCTCTGCAGGTCAAAGCTTCCACCAGGAATAAGCTGGTGCCTCTTAGCCAGAGGGAGCTGGCTGCATGGGGAGTTAAGGGGCTAGGTATGAGGATTATTTCTCTGCAAAGACTTGGAGATTATTTGTGCTTCCAGAACTGAGACTGAGAGAATGGAGGACATTGGGAGATGGCATATGTGCACAGGGGCTGTAGGATTCACTGGGAGCCATAATCAGCAGTGACTGTTGGCATCCAAGGATGAGCCCTCCTGTTTACAAACACGGTGGGCTAATGGCTGTGTATTGGCAATTTCCTCTCCATTAGGAGGTTAGTTTAGATCATTCTTTGCAACCATCAGTTACCATCTGTAGCTTTGTTTTTCCTAATGCCTTTTACCTCCAGATGCATGTTCTCAGCCAGAATGAGTTGCTGTGAGCTGCTGATCAGTGAGAAGCAATTGCAGCAAGCATAAGTGGTTGCTGTTGGTGGCTCTTCATCCTTGGGACTATTTGCTCTAGGTTCTGCCTTCTCAGCTGTTCCATAACATTTACTCTGGGACAGGCAGAGGGGGCAGGAAGCTGGAGTGAGGTGGTGGACAATGTAATTGAGTTTTAATCAAAATGCAAATCAGCAAGCAGGAAACACTAACTCATATAAGCGATATTAAACTTATTAGCATTTTATGGAGAGAAAAGAGGTATTCTCAGAGAAAGAATTATTCTTATTGGCAGTTCTGACCTAGAAGTAGTTCTGTCTAATTCACAAGATCTTAACTATAATCTGTACCTGTTCCTCTAGGGAATGTTATTATATATTGTATTCACATTTCTAATGAAAGTGATGTTGTATTGCTGTCCCTTTCTCAGTGGTATGTACCTTAGATGGAAGCCTTAATTCCACACATTCATTAAAAAATATTTTAAAATAGCTTTTAATTAGTCCATTTTTAATTAAGGTAAGAAGATCTGTAATTTAGAAGTCTATTTTTAAGTATGGTGAATGTACAGAGAAAAAGTAGATCCAAAATACACTCATGGGGAAAAGAAACAGCTCTCTTAACAACAGGAGGTACTTTCTGTGGTTAAATAACTCACCTGGTTGTATCGACACTATTCTTCAAGGTCTGAGAATAAGTCATTCTCTACCGTTTCTGATACTTCCTTTTTGTTTAGGGGGTTTGTTCACATGCTGAAGAGGGAAATAATCTGCACTTGTTCTTTTTTTTCTTTTTTTCTAATGCATAATTAGTCAGCCACTTAATTTGACCCCCACAGAAAGAACCTTTGTTTAAAGAAAAGGCTACTGCTTTGTATTTACGCTTAGTGATTTGAAATTAAATTTTGATTCAGGTGATTAGCTACTTTTCTGGACACTCTAGGTTTGTCCTTTCTTCTAGCTTGGCGGTAAGTGTATTTTGAGTCTTTTGTAGTTGTTTCACATATGCATAAGGAGGAATTTTGGTAGACTAATTTTCAGGCAGATAATAGCTTTAAGAAAGCAATTAAAATTTTTCGAAGAAAAGACACGTCTAATTTTAATTTCTATTTTTTGTGGGGGGAGGGGGTAAGAAGCGATTTTGTTGGCTCTAAGGATGGCCTTTGTAGCATAAAAGTGAGCTTAGCAACCAGCTCACTGAGTCAGCACAGGCTCTAAGCAAAAATCAGCCCTGGAAATGAGGTGGATGTTACACATGCACATGGGCAGCACGGGCAGATCCTTCCTTGTGTTAGTCCTGTGGAAGAGGTGATGTTAGAGTGACACATTCAGTGATGAGACGATGTGGCAAAGGAGGAGTCTGGAGGACAAAATTTGAAGTGAACTCTACCTGTCCAGGCACTTGACTGCAAGCAGCAGCTTGTCAGCGAGCAGAGCAGTGCCAGGATGAGCCTGTCTTGCTGGTTTTGAGTCCTGGTGTTACACCAGCACAGACCACTGCAGGTAGAAAGGTCAGATATCTGTCTGCGTGCACGTGTACACGATGAATTATTTAATTTCCTGACTTTTTCATCAAAATGTATTTTGCTGTTCAACAAGGTGTGTCCCTGAGTATTACCCACCTCCCTATCGCAAGCTCAAGGATTTGAAGTTCAAATCTAAACTGAAAATAATTAAAATTGAAGCAATTATAGAAATGCTCTGAGACCTCCAACACAAGAAAGTTATGGACCTGTTGGAACGAGCCCACAACAGGGCCACAAAGATGCTCAGAGGGCTGGAGCACCTCTCCTGTGAAGGCAGACTGAGAGCTGGGGTTGTTCAGCCTGGAGAAGAGAAGGCTCTGGAGACACCTTGCAACAGGGGAACTGCAAGAGAACTGGAGAGGGACTTTTTACAGGGGCACAGAATGATGAGACAAGGGTAATGTCTTTAAGGTGAAGGAGTGTAGGTTTAGATCAGATTAGATATTGGGAAGAAATTCTTTACTGTGAGAATGGATAGGCTCTGGAGCAGGTTGCCCAGTGAAACTGTGGATGCTACATCCCTGGAAGTGTCCAAAGCTGGGTTGGATGGGGCTTTTCTAGTAGGATGTGTCCCTGCCTATGGCAGGGGGGTTGTAACTAGATGACCTTTAAGGTCCCTTCAACTCCAAACCATTCTGTGATTCCATGAAGTACAACCCCCTTCTCCCGTGTTACATCAGCTTGCAGCTATCTCATACCGATCTCCTTGCCCTATTATTTGCTACTACTACAAATACACACTACAAACAGTGATTATTGTTACTCTGTTGCAGCTCGAAAACCCTCAAGCAGTGTGAGCACCCATTTGTTCCCTTCCCTCAGAAGTAAGGGAGCTGAGCCAAGGGAATGGAGACCTCTTTCCAGTTGGGCATGGAGCTGGGACTGAGGCTTTCTCCCAGAGGCACAGTGCCTTTACTGACCTGGCTGGTACCACTATGCCTCCCTTCTCATCACTCATTTATTGTACAAAAAGCTTCATTGCAGTGTGTGTGCATGTGTAAATAGATACCAAAAATTATTATTTGAAATTTTAATATAAATCCATTGATCGATATAATTAATATATATAGTATAAACCAGATATGATGTGTTACAGAAATAACATTTTAAGGCCTTTCTAAAATTATTTAATTATTTTTATGTTATTATTTATTTCCAGAAATGAGTGTGTGTATAAAAAGATGAAAAAATTGCTATTGTTTTAAATTCTAATATAGATTTATGGAGCAATATAATCAAAATATAACATAAAAATAGATATTATATGGTATTTAAATAATATCTTCATGCTTTTATAAAATTAAGGATTTCCAGAAACAAGCGTGTTTGCATATTAAAAAAAATACATAAAATATGCTATTATTTTGTATTTTAATATGGATGTATAGGGCAATTTAATAAACAAGTAACATAAAAAATAGGTGCCGCGTGCTGTGCAAACAACGCTTTCACAGGCTGGTGTATTTCCAGAAAGGAGGGTCGGGCTCTGCGTGCGGGGGCGCCGGGGGAGGAGGGGAGGGAGGGAGGGAGGGAGGCGTGGGCGGGGACGGCGGGCGGGGCGGGGCGGGGCGGAGGCGGCAGCGGCCGCCCGGGGCTTTGCCCGCTCGCTCTCCGGCGCTGCCATGGCTCCGCTCCGCTCCGGCCCGGCGTGGTGGTGGCGCGTCCTGTCCCTGGCCGTGCTCGGCCCGGTGCTCTGCGGCCGCCCGGCGCGGGCCGAGCCGGAGCCGGGGCCGGGCCCGACGGCGGCGGGGGACCCGCACGGGCGGCACCTCTACAGCGCGGAGATGCTGCGGCACGGCGCCGCCGCCGCCCCCCACTTCGTCATGTTCTTCGCCCCGTGGTGGGTACCCGAGCGCGGCGCGGCCCGGCCCGGCCCGCGCCCTCCGCCCGCCTCCTCCCCGTTGACGTGGCGGCGGGGCCGGGCCGGGCCGGGGCGGCGGGGAGGCCGCGGGGTCGCGCTGCCCCGAGCCCCGCGGCGGGGCCGGCCGGGGGGGGCTGGCGGGGAAGGGCAGCCCCAGGGGCCGGGAAGGGCCGGGACGGGGAGCGGGAGCCCCGCGTGTGCCCGGCCCGGGCCTCGGCGGCCGCCCCCGCCACGGAGCCACGGGCTCAGTTAGGCTGGAAGGGACCTCTGAGATCATCAGGTCCAACCTATCGGCGCCCGGAGCCGCTCCCGGCTGGGGCTGCGGGGGGAGTCGATCCGGCGTGTCCCAAAGAGACCCAGGGCAATTGCAGCTTGGCCACCGTCACTTACTTTCCCTGTGCCCCCCTCCAGACCAAGCTCGCGGATGCTTTCATTGCAGAATCTATGTTCTCTTTGCAATCAC
Organism: Phylloscopus whistleri; assembly: GCA_017589585.1. Taxonomy (NCBI): domain Eukaryota; kingdom Metazoa; phylum Chordata; class Aves; order Passeriformes; family Phylloscopidae; genus Phylloscopus; species Phylloscopus whistleri. The sequence goes on along the minus strand of JADMLD010001547.1, from coordinate 240,588 downwards.
GAAATTTAAGGGTAAAATTGCTGTGTTAACCACCGTGCTGTGTCCCCGAGGCCACAGGTATCCGTAGGAGAGCTGGAAAGTTCTTAAGTTATGTTTACAGGAGACCCGCTGGGCTTTTGTCCTGGACTGGTACTTTTGGCACAAAAATGGTTGAGACGAAAGAGGGAACAGTGCTTTACTGGATATTCCTAGCCAAGAGGACAGTACTTCTCATCTCTGGATCTTTCTCATGGTTGTTCATATTCTTCTCTTTGCCTTTTCCCCTACCCTTTTTTATCTTACTGATATCCAGTAGATTTTATTGGGAGTTCTGTTGTTAGGTTTCTTTTTTTCCTTTTTTATTTCCTCCCAAATTTTCTTTCACCTGGATAAAATAAAGTTAAGGGAACAATATGCAAAAGTTGTGTTTTGATCCAAAGTTATCCATTGCTATATGGTGCCATTTAGGCATATGAGAGGCTTTGAAATCCATAGCAGGAAAGCGTTTCCTTTGAAAACTTTTTTTTTTGTTGTTATTAACATTGACTTATTTATGCCATGTGAAAACGTTAAGCCTTTGTTCTCTGAAGATCACAAAAGTGGAGGAACACCTGACTTGCTGGTGAAGGACTTTTGCCTGAGAGTGCAGTGGGGCCTAAGGAGTGCCTGTGCAGAGCAGGAGTGCCTCTGTTCTCTTCTGTACTCAGGTGATGGTATCTGTGTCTGATCACACTTTGACTGACTTTTTCACAGGCATCCCTAAAACCAGATGAGCTTTCTCTTATCCCGAGGCACTGTTTGTAGGAGACCCTCTGCCAAAAGTGCTGCTGCAGTATCCAGTATGTGCTGCACATCCTCAGGATCAAAGGGAACACTGGCCTTGAAGACTTGGATCAATCACACTGTGCCCTTGGGAGGGCTGAGGATCTCTGCCCAACTTAAGTGTGAGGGAACTGTGTTCTTTACCAGATTTGTTGCAGCTTCTCTGGATGTTCTCCTCATCCTTAGCAAATCTCTTCCAGATCTCTGGTTCTTGGCTTCAGGGCCCTTGGTCTGGATGTCTGGCTGCTGACAGGCAGCAACAGGGCCAGGTTTCAGGTCCAAGGGAAGAGCAGAACAGAGGGAACACCCAAGTGCCTGAGAGAGGTGCTTATACCCACCAGTAGTTTTTACTGTCAGTGGGATCAGGGGGAAGCCTGGCAGTCCTGGAGTCTATATTGGAGCCTCTTGCCCTGTTCCAAGGTGATGTGCTAATCTCCTAATGCTTCCCACAGGCTGTTGTCTGTAGTTCCAAGGCAAACAGCAAGCAGCCCAAGGTTCAGCTGGGATTGTCTTTCAGATTTATGTGGGTGCTGCTAATGTTGTACCTCAATGCCACCAATAAGGGCTGGGTTAGAGCCAACACCACCCTTCTCTTCCAGATTCTTGAAACAAATGTTGCTGAGGGCTTCACTCAGAAACAGTGGTGATACACGAGGTCCTGCGTTTGTTTCAGAGATGGCGGGATACTGCAAGACCAGAGAATTCCAAGTCATTTGCCATCAGATGTCACTAGGTTTTTGTTCAGAAGGCTGTCTCACTTGGGGACAGAACTGGTTACTCTTGGTGGCACAAAGTATTCTTAAGTTGTTTGCCATGCCAGTTGGGTTTGTACAGAGGAGTGAGGTTCCCCTGGTTCCTTAGGAGGAAGGAATCTCTACTGAGTAGTTTCACTTTGTCATTTTGACTCTTACAGATCTTTTCAACATATGTTCTTTATTGGTAAACCTGGCAAGTCCATTGAGCTGCAGCAGAATTGATCACCAGAGTTCGTTGTTGTTGAATCAAACTCTCTTGACCGGATTTTACTTCAGTTGAATTCTTCTGTGCAGAGCAAGACTGGTCCTGGGCTGCTTATATCATTATCCATGTCTGTGTTTTTAACTGGATAAGGATTTGAGCTGTATCTTGCTGTGGATCTGCCCTTGCTGGCTGCAGAGCTCAAGCTCTGGTAGGGCCCCCAGAAATGTCTGTGCTGGTCTCTTTTGGATCTTCATTTGTGCTTGCCAATGGAGGTTGTGGATGCTTACAGCTTTCTAACCCATGTAGGAATAAAAGAACAGAACTCATCATTGACAGCCAGGTCTCCACTGTCCCCAGCAGCTCCTCCAGCCCCACTAATGTGTTGCAGAGTAGCAGCAGTGAAGGACTGTGTAGTAGGTGCATTGGGCTGAGGGAAGTGTGTGATATTGCATGGTCTTGCTCTTTGATTTTGCCTTCCTTGGTTTTATATACATTTCCTTGGGAAGTTCAGAAAAAGCGTTTTTGGGACTGTCATGTATTTCCTTCTGTATAATATTGTTTGGTTTTTTATCAACTAGGAATGACTACCTGGTCTATTATTGATTCAGATAGGAACATTTTTCCTGCTTTATTCTCAGTTTAACTTCCGTAATCCAAAGCAGGAAGGGAAGGGGTGTGTATAGCAGAGATCACAGTGTTAAGTAGGGACAAGGCAGCTCTGCTGTGCTTTAAAATCAGAGGTTAATTAATTGGGATTCCCTTACCTAGTTTTCCATGCTCTGTTCTCTAATACCAGCCAGTATTCATTTGGTGTTTTGAATCACTGCATCTGCCAGGGGAAGGGATCAGGGTATCTAAAATCCTTCCCTTAATTCAAGCTCTGTGAAGGAGTTGACTGTGGAGGGACTTGAGTCAGAAGTTAAATATTTAAGGATTATTTGATTTTAATAATAACACATTGTATTCCTTCACCAGGATAATTCAGAGTAAGATCACATAGGAGGTTGCATTCAGCCACATCATGGGAGCATGTGTGATTCACTGTGCCTGACTGTTACAGGACTTTATTAAGATCAGAAAAAAATCTTTATCTTGAAGTAAATCTCAAGGTTTTTTAGTTTTTTTTCTCTTAATGATCTCAGAATACCTCGAAAGGTGTGAATCTGTGCAGCTTTTCTACAAGTGTAGTCAAAGTCATTTGTATGAGTGAAACTATTTTAAGTCAGAGCAAAATTCTCCATCGTGCTAATGGTGATTTAGTTGTTACTTACAAAGTAGATGTTGTAGGTGATGCCAAAGCAGTAACTGCTTTCATACTGTCAGTCTGAGAATGTTTTCTCTTACTCCAACTTTGCATTTTTTAGATATCTTGGAGAGTTGGCAAAAGCAGCCATTAAAGAGAAATTAAAATCCATTCCTTAAAACTTTCCATCATACTTTGAGGAGTTGAGTATTGCAATAATGACTTGAAAGACTAGGAAAACAGTGAGAAGAGTAATAGCTATCTTTTGCTTCTGGGGAGGTGCTATTGTAGGAACTGTGAGGCCATTTTTCTGTGTGTATGCAGATATAAAGAGTTGATGGTGACTTACTGGGGCAGAGCAAAGGATGGGAGGGTTTTCACAGAATATTCTGAGTTGGAAGGCACCCACAAGGGTCATCAAAATTTTGGGAAACCATATTGCGAAATCAGTTGTGATGTTCCTTGACTTGTGTGCTACAATTCCTCTGAAGCATGGAAGTGCCAGTGGCATTACAAAGAGGCTAGAAACTATTATCTGCTTATCTACTGCTAAAAAAATGGAATTTTGAATATTAGAATGTAAAGAAAGCCTGGCAACCTTGCAGGATTTTTCTAGAAAGCTGGAAGACTGACAGTGCTTTGATTAATAGCCTGAGTTCAGAGGGTATGCATAGGATTTGTACTGTAAAAGGAGAGTAGCAAGAGGTTCTCAAATCTTGATGACTTCTACATGAGATGTGTTTGCAGCATGCTACAGTTCTTATTAGCATTTACTGTTGCTTAGTGTAACAGTGCTTGAGTATAGAAGATTCCTGATGTAACTGATTTAACTTTTGATTTATAAAATTATTTAAATTTATCCAAGTCACCATTCTGCATGTGACTTTTCCATGGGCTCATTCCTCTCTAAGTGTGAGCAGGTATTAAACAGTATCTTGTTCCTTCTGTCCCAGGTGTGGACATTGTCAGCGCCTCCAGCCAACTTGGAATGATTTGGGAGATAAATACAACAACATGGAAAACCCACAGGTCTATGTTGTTAAAGTGGATTGCACTGTAGATGTTCCACTGTGTTCTGAATTTGGCGTGCGAGGATACCCTACGTAAGTATAGAAAGAAGCCTGCTCCTATTTTTCTGTTTTAGTTTTCCAGGATCCTCTGCCAATTTCTTGAAGCTAACTTCTAAGCTGTATTTTTGCTGGGTTTCTTTGTAGCCCTTTAGACCTGCTATATTTGTTTTAAGCCTTTTTACCACGTTGCCAAGTATCATGTGATACATAGTATTCTTATGCTTTTTTTTTCTTTTTTTTTCCTTTTTTTTTCTTTTTTTTTTCTTTTTTTTTTTTTTTTTTTTTTTTTTTTTTTTCTTTTTTTTTCTTTTTTTTTTCTTTTTTTTTTTATTTTTTTTTCTTTTTTTTTTTCTTTTTTTTTTTTTTTCTTTTTTTTCCAAGAAGCTGTTTTATGTCTTGGAAGGTGGCTGTGTTTAACTGGAGTCCAGAATCTTCCTGTTCTTTTGTCTGGGAGTACCTCTTACTGAAGCAACAGAACATTGTGCAGCTGTGATATGCATGACAGAGCTGGTTTCTACTAACAGTGCTTTTAAAAGTAACTTGCCACAAGTTTGTCAGTACATTGCACCCTTCTTAATTGCATTATAGGTGATCTCTTAGATTTTTAGTGAGCTTAGTGCTCATAAAGCAATAAATTCACAGTATCACTTAGCATAGTGGTGCTGATGCTTTGTGGACTTTTTTCTACCTAAATTTGCTTATATTGATCTATTATATGAGTATTTTAAGGTTGCTATGTTTATGCTGTTATCAAGGATGTATGTCTAACTACCTCAGCTTTGGTAGGCAGAACATGATCTGGTGTATCTGTGAGCCTTTGGGTTAGGTGTGTTCCCTTTTAAACTGCCAGAAAAGGAGCAAAAGGATTTGTTTTTCACTCGTGTCTTCTTTGAAGCTTCTTGCAAATATGGATAGCATCCTTTCAACTGCTTTATTAATTACTCATCTTAGTGGGGCTAACTGGGGATTGTAATCATCTGTAGCCCTTCCACAGCCTGTGCTTTTCAGTTTCTTTCCCTTTGCTCACTTGGTCTGGTGTTTTTGCCAAGCCCAGCAGCAGCCTGAACTTTTCATTCGCTCCTGGCTGCACCCACTTGGACGCAGATGAGTCCGACTGAGTAGAAGTTGAGAGGTATAAATAGCATAGTCCTTGTTGAGATAGGAATTGTCCTTAAGGGCAGTGTGGGTCTTGCTTCCACTACAAATGCCAAGAAAGAATGAATATTACAGTTCTGCCTTCATATCTCCAGAAGTGAGCATTGGTTGTCATTGCATATTTGCATAGATTATATTGTGCTGCTGTTTCCCTTAAAATAGAGTGGCAGAGATTTTGAATAGGAAAAAAAATCAATGGATGTGTAATTGCCAGAGGGTTTTTTTCCCCTCACTCCTCTTTAAGGTCATTGAATATATAGGAATAGTAAGTGCTTGCTTTTATCTATTTGAAAAGTTAAAAATAATAAGACAGCCATCTGCTAGGTGTAGAAATATAGCAATGAAGGTGAATTCATGGTATCAGCTCTCTTCCTATCTGAGTCAATTTTGAATTAGCTTGTTTCTAAAAACCTCCAGCAAGGGAAATTTCACAGCTTCCTCAGGCAGAGGTATTGTTGCAAGTCCAAGATGTGCTGAACCCTACACTGCTTTTCCAAACACTGTCAAAGGAAAGGCTGCATCCCCTTTTCATCCCCTCAGAGAAGAAGTGGCTGAGCAGGTCCCTGCACTTCATATCACAGTTGTCTCTGGATTATTTGGTGCTGCAAAATAAATACTCTCTCAACTGAACTACAGAAAACTTAACCCTTGCTGGCAGAAAATAAAGGTGCAGCTAGCTTTTTTTAAGATGTTACTTGACTTTGTTTTGTTCCTTTTCAAAAGTATTGCTAGGAGGTGTGTTTTAGATATTCTTCTTTTTCATTTCTTTTGCTTCCTTATTCTTCTGAATTTCTATCCTCACAAGGAACATTCAAGAATACCTTGAACAGAAATGACAGTGGGAGCTCCTATCTCTTTTGAATGTATTTGCATTATGTGGTTTTTCAACACTTTCATATGTTCATTTCTTCTAACTGTGGATCAAGAAGAGAGAGAAAAACATTTCAAGAAACTAAAGAAGCAATACAAAATGACAGCTTGGCAAGGGGAACTGAAGACTAGGTGACATTAGTAATTGAAACTCTGATTTGCTTTAAAAAATAAGACTAGGTAAGAATTCAGTATCACACCTTTATTAAATATGCTTCCAATTTTAACTTAAAATTTAGTACTAGAAGCTTTACATAGTCTATGGAAAAGTTTTGATAGTGATTATTGAACTTGACAATCATGAAGTCTGGATGTCTACAAGTAGTCACTTATCTTCTTGTCCTATTGTCTTGTCTCAGTATGTTTTTAATCAGTTTAATACCACATGAAAAGCCCTACGCTACAACAGCAGTCAGGGAACAAAAGGTGAGAAAGAAATTCCTGGGAAAATAAGCACTAGATATTTTTCCTTTGGTGATGGAGAGAGGTGAATGAAAAAAAAAATGATGCTCTTTGACAAACTAAAATAGGATTCATAGAACTGAATGCTGCAATTTTTAAATGTCTCTTTCTTATTGATCAAAGTAATGTTACACTATGCTGATGTGTAACTTGGTATATTTTAACTTCTCTTTTTAAAATCTCCTTAAAGCTTACATGGGAATGAAAAAGGGTCCTAAGTTTTAGCCATGACACTTCAATCTGAAAGGGGTGCCTGATGCTGATGTTAATGGTCGAGAGATCTGTTACTGCAGCCTGAGCTGCATTGCCATGGATTAGCAAAGAACATTATCTTTCTGAGAGTGTTTCCTGTGTGAAATTTTTTGCCTCACTACATTTTGACCCTTTAGGCTAAAGTTGCTTAAACCGGGACAAGAACCTCTGAAATACCAAGGCCCTAGGGACTTCCAGGCACTGGAAAACTGGATGTTGGAGAAACTAAATGAGGAACCATCTGTAAGTGAAAAGGAAATATTCTTTTCTGCAGGCTTACTTATCTGTCATTTCTTTAAGTTAGGTTTCAGTTTTCAGGAGGAAGTCTGCTCCTGAGAATAAAAGTCAGGTTGCAGTATCAATCTGAAACAGCTTACATGTAAGTCAGAGTAGTAATTAAAACTGTCATCCTGTGACCTGCTCTCTGTTTCCTGCTTTTAGAATTACAGTACACAATGCAGTTTTAATGCTTATACATTTGACATTTTAAGGTACAGTCCTTGCTGTCAATTCATTTGGCACCTGTAGCCATAATGTTTCTAGAGTAAGAAAAGCAATTTAGCTCTAATACATTATAAATTGCATTTGTGTTGGGCTTAATTACCTCGTAAAACATGGATGCCATCTTTAGCTGAGTTACTTTCTGATAATGTTGTGGCCTAAAGAAAAGGTTTAAAATGATCAGTTAAGTAAGATTAGCTAATGCCATCACTAGGAAAATCCTTAAATTTTTGGGGGTATCATTCGCATATGGGAATACAAGCCTTACCTAAAATTTAATTTCTGATTGCTGTTTCTGATCAAGAGAAAGCTTTAGTGATTGCTGAACCACAATTAGAACGTGATTACATTTAAACAAACATGGTATTTTTAATAACTGAACATTGAATGCTAAATTATTTTAAGAAATACATTTTGAGGTTCCTTAAAAATTCTTTTCAGCTGTAGGGTTAGAGTCTAGAAAGCATTCACGTGCCTTTGCTAAAATTCTTATGAGTTTCTTGCAAGTTCTATATATTGAGTGTTTGCTCTATTTCCATTGTTGCTGTCTTCATTGGAGCCATTAGGTAGACAGCATTCCTTCTGACACTAGGGAAGCAGAAAATAGCTTTTGCTCTATTTTTAAGTAGCCCAGAGGCCACTGAAATGGGTGTGATGGCAGTTGTGGCTGATGTGTGATGCTCTGGAGGCACTGTTATATAATTTAAGTGTGTTAATTTATGGTGATCCAATGAATGCTACAGCAGTTACTGCACCCTGTGACTGTCCTACAGCACAGTGAAAGACTGATATTCCACAAACTCTGGTAACTCTGTTTTATGTGGCAGTCCTTTTCACTTTTTGCTGTCAAGTAGCTGTTTTTTAGGAAACATTGGGTACCTAAATCAAGCTAAATAAGGACATTGCTTTAAGAATTTAAAATTTCAGAGTCTATGGCACTATCACAGAATGGTGTGATACAGGAAACAAATGTTGTGTATTTTCTGTAGAAGAGAAATAAAAGTTAATTTTTCTCATGAATAGGACCCAGAATCTGATGTGGAACCACCAAAAGCCCCTGAACCTAAGCAGGGAATGTATGAACTCTCAGCTGACAATTTCAAGATGCACATAGCAGAAGGTAACTGTTTTTTCCGAAGAAGAGAAACCAGGTTCCAGAGACATTAGTAGTGGGAAGTCTGCACCAGAAATGTTAGTTTTCAGGTTACCTCCTTCCAGCAATACCTAGTGAAAGAGGATGAAACTACAAACTATAAAAATGCACTGGTTAAATTACATACTGCAGACTATGAGAAAGCTGAAGTACAGCACTCAGCAGGCTGTGAAATTATGTTTCCTAACCCCAGGGAAGAAGCTAGTGGGACTTGCTTAACTAAACTGTCTGTTTTCCTGAATTCCTTGCTCAGTCACAGCCTTGCCACTTTGTGTTTTTGCAAATCCCATTTCCTCCTTCCCTAGGTGCTGGCTTGTTCTTCCTCCCAGGCTGTTGGTCTGGATAAGTAGAATCCACCCGCTTCCTCCCTGCAGCCCCCATCCCACTGCAGCCTGGCCCTTTATTTGATATTGTTTAGCTTCCTTCCTCCAGAATTTAATGCGGGCAAACGCTTTGTCTGTTTGGCTACTTTAAAAAATATTTTGTCTGGAAGCTTTAAAATTAATGCCAGGAGGGATACCTCATAGGGGAAATTTCACCCCTCACATGATGTTTTTTTAGACAATGAGCAAAATCTTAGAATACAGACTTTGGGCTGGCATGAGGAGGATCCTACTTTCTCCATTCGTTATCTGAAAAAGAAAGGCTGGATTAAATTAAATGTTTGCCCATGTGATACCACTAGGGAGGTCAAACCAGCATTTCTTAAAGTAACCATTAGCTGATTAGAAATATTTTTATGTGTAAAGCAGCATTTTGTGCAGCTTACTTAAAATTTCCCAGCATATCTGGCTTAATGTGGAATTCAATCACAATTCTCAATTAATTTTCCTCTAAGCCATCAGTGATATGCTAAGCATTTGTCCGCTTAACTACTTTCTCAGACTGTAAATTTCAGTGCATTGTAAATGTTTTAGTGTTTTTATTATGTATCCATTGGCCTTCATAGAGGAGACTTTCTCATGGTCAAATATGATGGTTGAGCAGGTTTATGGTCTTCTGTAAATCTGTTGTCCTCTCTTGACTTCAGTTACAAGGAGTTCAGTGCTTAAATTTAACTGCTTAGCAGTTACACCAGCAAGGTTGACTTCTGTTCTTAAATAGCCTCCTTTTACCTTTTTGCTGCTCTGGGACAAAAATAAATTATATTGTTTTCTATTGAGGAGAGTGTGTCAGAGTCCATGGTAAAGAATGTCTGATTTTGACTAGTGTTCTTATTAATTTGTGGGAAACATAATTTTGTGGTTTATTTGACCAACACAGAGCATGTCAATCAGTTTGAAAATCTCCCACATGCAGACCAGTCAAGTTAGAGAACACTATTACTGCAGTTTGTTTCCTGGTTATTTTGTACTGCCTTTCCTCTGACCTTCCTTTGTGGACAAGCCTTCAAACTAGAAAAGAATCCAAGTAATACCAGCCCCAAAGCAGTCTTCAAAAGGATTCTAAATAATTCTGCTAAAAAGAGCTTTTCTCAGTTGCTGGTGTTTCCTGCAAATTATTTTTTCTCTTGTTTTAATTAGGTTCATTTTTATTTCATTTAGCAGAGCCTTGCCTTGATGTGTGCAAAAATGTGCAGCAAATTGAATTAATTAATCTTAATTGAAAGAAATTGCATACTCTAGTACTTTGCAATCAATAATATATACTTTTAAACTAAACATTAGTAGGAGATAGCACAGACACTCTCTTATGCATAAAATGCCACTAAAGGCAGACATTTCTGAGTAGCTGTCATGAAAATTCAAAGAGCAGGGCAGAAAAAGAAGAATGGAAAACTGAACAACATTTTTCAGGTAATTCATGGGCTTAAGCATTTCTTAGGAAACATCATTGCATGAAGTTGAAGTTTAATACTTCACTTTTTGCTGTTATCAACATATATTCCTTGGTAGTTCTTTCTACTCTGTAACAGGGCAACTGATTGACACAGTAGAATTAAACACTAAGGTAAATAGGTTAAAAGTATCAGTTTTAATACCCCACTTGTTGGCTTGAGATTGTGAATCTGTTTGGATTTTCAGGAAATTTGGCAATGCTGTGGGACTGCATATAGTATTGAAAACTTAATTGCTGGAGTATTTTGTCCTGGCCTTTGATTCACAGTGTTTCCTATCTTTAACTCAGGAAATACCATGATAAATTTGCAGCCTGAGATTAGTACTTAGGCTTTAATTGCAGCCAAGTTCATTCCAAATGAGCTAATTTTTTTTTTTTTTTTTTTTTTTTTACTTAAAAGGTAATCACTTCATCAAGTTCTTTGCCCCTTGGTGTGGCCACTGCAAGGCTTTGGCCCCAACCTGGGAACAGCTAGCTCAGGTCTTTGAGCATTCAGAAACTGTCAAGATTGGTAAGGTAGGTGAAGCACTCTTAGTCTGAAAATATGGTTTGTGTCAATGTGTGTTTCAGCCAAGAATCATGCCTTTTGTGTTATGTTTTGCAAATAACATTTGTTTTGTTTGTCACCTCTTAAATCCTTTTGTAGTCATACTTTGTTTTTGATTTTGAGAAGGTCACTTTTTTTTTCTCACACATCCACATTTAACAGGTCCTCCCTCATTTTAAGCAAAGCCTTGTCACAAAGCTGCCTCTCTGCATTTCAGAGAGCTGGGAATAAGTCTGATACTTCAGATGCAGGGAGTAATACTTTGAGAATTATTTTTTTATTATTCATTTGCTTTGTCAGTACTTGATAGACTTCAGTATTTATTTTGAGTGGGAAAGTGACTTCTAATTTGTTCTTTGCAGCATTGGATTCCTAAGCAAGCTTTAGCCCTACTGGGTATTTATGATGAGTTATTTCTTTGTTGGTTTTGGTTTATTTCCTCTTTTTCCCCATAAAACTTTTAAAAGGTTTCAGGGGGTCTTACACCTTAAAAATTGATGTGTTGTCCTGCTTTACTATTTCCCTTAGGGTTGATAACCAGGTTCTGTGGTGTATTTACCATGGGAGCTTGTTACTTGTACGTGGAGTGACTTCTGTGCAGAGGTATGGAGGTGGTCTGGCAATTGCAGTTACTGGCTTTATTTGCTGACCCATACCTAAGTCCAGGTAGCTCATGATGGGGATCCCTCTGTATCTGCCCACAGTGGAAATCGGACCGGGCTCAACTTCCACGTCCCTAAACTCTCACAGTGATTGCACTGATCTGAAATACTGCATGGCAGCAGTGTTGTCAGTCCTGCAGAGGGACTCTCCCTCTGCTGTCTGCCCTGCCTCTGCCCTTACTGCACTTTCAGCTTTAGCAGGAGGGATGAGCTTGACTTTTTTTCTAATGCTTTTGAAAATCTGTTCATTCAGGTATGCTGTACATGTAAAGCACAGGCCAGCAGAATTGAACTTAAGAGGAGACACACAAACAAACAAATAAATAAATAAATAAATACTCCTTTTTGAACATTATGTGTGTGTATATATATATATATATATTTTCAGACCTGGTGGATATAAAGTTAAGATTCCCTCTGAGAGTGAAATGTCAGAAGCTTTTTCTCCTTTGAATCTTTCTGTACTTATTGATACCCTTCTTTGCTGTCTTAGGAAATTGCTGCTTAAGTATCTTGATGAAGTTACCACTCTCTGGTACCCAGAGAAAAATAAACAATGAATTTCCAAAATTTCTGTTCTAGTCAGTTTTCTGTGGCGTTTGCAGTTCATATTACTGAGAGTTGCTATTTAATACCTCCACTAAGATTTGTCTTGATGCCTAGACAATTTTATGTAACTGTATAGCTTGTGAAATATCTCTTGAAGCATGTCTTGGCTAAGATTTTAAGTCTGTAAGTAAACAGGAAACACAACTGTTTCTAAGAAGGTTGAACCATGACCTTCATCTAATCTGAGGGAATAGTGTCTTAACACTGTTTAATTTTTAGAATTTATCTTCAGTGAAAAGCTTATAAACTAGTAACTTTACAGTTTGTGACATTAGAATTGAATGTTGCTATGCACTTGGAGTTTCCCTTGGAATACAGTTCACTTGCTAGCTGTTGACTTGCCTTCTGAAGTCTTTAAAGAGTAGTCTTTTAAAAATGGGTGTGCCAGTTTGTCTTCACTTTAAAGCTCTCTCACATTAGTGTTTTGTGTCTCATTGTCCATGCACTGATTTTATTAGCTGAGAATATCAAGTACTTTTAAATTGAAATATTTAATTATGTCTTCATTGTTCTTTGTAACTGCTACTGCTTCCTTCTAGCCATTCCTCCCCCCCGATCCCTCCTTAAAAAAAAATAAATAAATCAAATACACACAGAGCCTCCCAATTATACAACCAAACCACTCTTTGGAAGGCAGACATAATCATTCTCAAGACAGTACTTGGTACTGAGTTTTGCCAAGCCTTGTATTGCTGTATTTTTCTGAGCTTTTAAACAAGGGAGGCTGTGATGCTTGTTGTATGTTTATTTTAGGCACTGAATAGTTTTGGGTTTTATTCCCAAAATGTAGGTCGACTGTACCCAGCATTATGAAGTCTGCTCTGAAACCCAGGTTCGTGGTTATCCCACACTCCTCTGGTTTAGGAATGGTGAAAAGGTGAGTCTGCAAGTACAGCAAATGATCACACCATTTTTTTCTGAATAATATTTGGACTATGCTTACATTCTGGGAAAAAAAAAACCAAGTGGACATATATAAAAGTCCGCTTATGAGAGAAAAGGTGTTGGAGGTTCATTTGGGTACTAGAAGAGGTAGACTTTGTCCACAGACAAAAATCAAAGGTTTTTGTTTTCTGTGTTTTGCAGACAACTGATAGAATGTTCATACATGTGTAAGCAGTATCTCCAGAATTCTGGGTTTACTTTATAGTAGTATTTTACTTCATATGGAGCACAAAAACCTAACTAAAATAGAAATAATAATAAAGTATGTAATTTTTCACAGTGTATATCAGAAGGTTCTCATCTCTAAGTGGTGCCCATCTGCTGAGTGATGTCTAGAGATGTAAATTTTCCTTCTTATGTAAACCTGAACATTTCACATGACACTGCCAGTGAGAATCTTGCGGGCCCACTTGACATTTTTCCTTACAGCAATTCAGAGAACTAAAATATTCTGAAATTATGGGGAGATAAAATATTTATAAATAGCACATACATGAACAGCAGTAAATAAATATATTATAAATTGTAGCATTATTTATACTATATTTCACAATTTCAAGATTAGTTAAATATATTCAATGGATATTAAAAACAGGCCTGCAAGAGAACTCAGGCTTACGCTTCTAGCTCTTACCTGCTAAAATCTGGGCAGGGGGGAAGGAAGAGGGGGTTTTCTCCCATTCATCTTGCATTCCTTTTTGAACATTTACAGTATCAGCAACATTAAGTTTTGCTACTCAAAACAGTTTAATGGCCACCGCTTGTGACAATTTTCTGGCACTCTAAAGGGAAACTGGCCATAATCACATACCAGTGCATATATGAGGTTTGATATAAGCATCCCTATAAGATGGGACACTAAGGAATTTAACTGAAGCAGCCCCTGTGTTTTTGAATCTCAACCAGATTCACATAAGAGTTCAGCCTTGTGACCTCTCAAGGCACACGACAGCAGCACAACTGGAAGCTGAGAGAGTGCTCAAATCAAGCATGGTAGCATGTCCTAGGTTAGAGGTTTTCACCTAATTAAACTTTCATTTAAACATTGTAAAAATTGAAGTTTGAGTTCCTTGGAGTTATTTGAATCAAGAGTGCAGCGAAAGAAAAAAAATCACTGCTGCTGTATTTGGTGAAGCTGAACCTCGGCCATTAATCTGAACAATGTATTTCAGTTGACATCAAACTGTCTTTCCCCACTGGCAGTGTGGCATTCCTTGGTGAAATACTGCCACCAAAATCACATGTTCCTCCATGGGCTGATACAACATATTTGAAAAAGCACAGAACAACCTCAACGATTTTCCAATAATCTGGCTCAGGAATTCTTGAAACTCTCTCTGGTGGCTATAATACTGATTGAAGGGGAAGGAGAACCGATTCAGTCATCCAGCCTTGTCTGTAATAGCTTCATCCCCTTTGCCATAACTGAACTCTGGCATCACACCACTGCTGTTGGTGAGGTACAGCAAATACCCTGGGAGGACCCCTGACCCTGCCCTGCTGACATGGGTACAGACAATCTCCTTAGGGATTGACACCCAGTGCCAGGAAAGGGGCAAGAGTTACAGGAAACATTATCAATTACAAAAGAAGGAAAATGTGTAGAAACAGTTCCAGTAATAAAGGAAAGTTGAAGAGATGTCTGTTCTTCCTTCTATTGTATGGAAGAGTCTGTGTTGTTTCTTAAAGAGTCTTCCTTGTTTGCAAGAGGAGATTCATCTTGCGGCCTGCACCACATGGGATGGGACCACATCTCAAGAATTCCATCCAAAATGGATATGTAATGCCTCAAAGATATGATCTCTCTTCTGAACAGGAAAATTAGTACTAATTTTCACAGACTGAGGCAATCTGAGGGCAATCATGCAAGAGCCAGATTGGAGAGCGCTGACAGTGCATTTGAGGGAAGAAAGAAAGAAGCTGCTCAAGAGTGCTCTGATTTCTTGTTCTGACAATCTCCTGATTGTATTGTTCTCTAAATTTGGAAAGTACCTGAAGTATGGGGAAGCATCCAAGGTAAACTGTGGCCTCTCAAAGATCTGGCTGGCTGACTGCTTTATGTACAGGTTAAACAATAGGATTAGAGTTTTGTGAGAGTGGTGCCACTGAAATGTCTGCCCTGCAGCAGGCTGCTGTCATCCCTTGCTCCCAGGTGAACTTAGGTGCCCAGAGTGCATTGCCTTACTATTTGGGCTCTCCAAGGAATTGTGGCAAGTGTGTAGGCCAGAGGAGTGACTGTGTAGTCCAGAGACATGCAAGTTAAGGTTTTCAGCCCTGTCAAAGCACTGTGTAGAGCTCCAGGGTAACAGAGACCACACCCAAACCACAATGGGAATTTTATTGTTCCTTGTAGTAGACTTAGATTCAAAAAAATAAAACTTTGAAAAAGCTGGCTAGGGTGAGACCAGGAGGTCAAAGTGGCAAAGTTTCAAAAATTTGCTTCTACATTTCTAAAATACCTTTCATTTCAAGGAAATTTTAGATTGTTCCCTTTGGGTACTGAAGAATCTATGGCAAAACTGAAGACATGGAGTGAATGGAATGTCATAGAGAAGTTTAAGAGCTAGATAATCATATTTATTGTTTATAGGCTTACACTTGGCAATCTTACATTTTTCTAGTAATTATTTATTTGATACGTCAACTGCATATAGAAGGTTAAGCAAACTGTTTGCTAATTGTAGGGTGACCAGTACAAAGGGAAGAGGGATTTTGATTCCTTAAAAGAATACGTGGATTCCCAACTACAGAGCTCTGGGAAAGAGCCACCAGCAGATAAACCTGTTGAAGCCCTACAGCCACCTGCAGAGCCCACCCATGCTGAGGTAAGTGCTCCTGCACTCTGCAGTAATGTAAGGTGTTCAGACTTTTAGCAGCCTGTCTGAGTCTTCCATGTGTTTCTCTCTCTGATAGCTTGACAATTTCTGGATGTAAACTGTACCAAATACTTCCCTGGTTATTTTTTTGAGTAATTAATGAGTGGAATCAGATCATAAATCCTAGAGATACTTTTATTAACCTGATGAACTGGAGAAGGAAAATAAATCTGATTCCTATTTTACGGTTGCAATAAGTTATTTAGATGCAGGCGTAAATGTGGTCTTTTTGGCCCACGGAACTGCTGGCACCTGGGTCTGTATGACAGCATATATCACCACCAAAGAAATGAACATTTTGTGCAAGATTATCACTTGAACCCAGGAGGATGGTGCACACTGCTAAGCCCCTAAAAGACCCCCAGGGTTCTATACTTAGAAGTCTATCTGCAGAAACAATGAACAAATATGATGAAGACCAGTACCATTATGGTAAGGTAACATGCCCTGTGACAAGAAAATTCCTTGGGGTTTGGAGATTTATTTTAATCTTGGTTGTAGGAGCTACATACATTGTGAAGAAATTGGCAGAAATAACCTTTGCACAGTTGTAGTTCATGTCATATAGTTTTCTGTTGTTTCTAATCCGTTTGGCTTTTCATCTGCCATTTTTCTTGGAGAGGAATAAAAAATGGCTGAGGCTGAGTAATTAGGGATAGATTTCAAACATAATTTTTCAAGAAATGTGCAGAACATACTTTCTGCCTATAAAATAAGGGACAGGGATTTACACTCCCTTGTGATATAGACAGAACTTAAGCAATTAGGCAACAATATTATTAATATAAATATTGTTTGTATGCGGCTTCTTAAAGGAGAATATTACCTTCCCCAGCTGATTTTTCCAGCAGCATTGCTTAAAGTGGCTTGCCAAACATTATAGACCACATAGATTTACAATTCTCATGCTCTTCAATTTTTTATTTTTTTAATTGACCTCATATTTGGAAGATCCCAATGAGCTGGTGTTAGTACAATGCCGAAAGTAATTAGTTGTCTTTCTATTTTTATAGAAATAACACAAACCACATGTGACACAAATTCCCACTTCTGTCTTGCATTCACCAGCACACACACAAGGAGGAAAGGATTGTTGGGGGAATTTTTTTGCCAAATAATAGTAGACATAGTGTAGAACTCAACTTGTCCTTACAACTTTTATCTTCAGACCACTTGACTCTTTGTTTTCATGAATTTTGAAACAAGGGGCCAGCCCCTGTAGCCAACAAACACTGACTGCATTTGCCACCAGCTGACCACAGCTGATACCACAGGCAACAAAAGCAATGAGTTCCTACTCCAAATTTGTGTCCCAGTGTTGTGCCCCTACTTGGATTCCCCCATGTCTTACCTAGCCCAAGTACTTGCCAGCCCTTTTACAGAAGCTGTACTTTGACATCCATGAGACTTCTCTACTGCCAGACATGGCTAAAACTATTCAAAAAATGATCCAGGTGGATTAAGGCACTGTGATCAGCTGATGCTCAGGTTATGTGATTCCATTAGATGTCTTTTTTGAGACACAAAGCTAAAACTGAGGTATCTGATGTTTGGAACATCAGTTTCAGATACCCATTTAGGAAAACCAGAGTAGAAGCATAGTGCTTACTTTTTGCTTCATTTAGTAATTTCTGATTATTTAATAATTAGAAAATATAAAGGTATCAATTCTAAACAGTTATTTAGAGGTAATAACACTTCAGGTTAGTGAAATAATTCCATGAACTAATAGTTATTTCCAGAAATGTTTAAAGGTACTGGATAATCTGGATTTTCAATTTTATTTTTGGCTTCACAAAACTTACGGGGGTTAAAATAGAATTGATAATACTGTCAGCTGTGATCTTGTTTTTCTTTTGCTTTCATTTCATTTTGAAGCTTTCATAGGCATGAGGTGCATTTATTTGTTTATAATCCCTCCTGCCTTTAAAGGTGTCATGCAAAAAATGAAGTTTCAGCTCCATGCTCTCATATGAGACTGCAAGCAATGTGCTTTCCTTCCATCATTCCCTTGCTCCTGATATTATCAGGAGTAGAAATTTTTCCTGGCACCCATGCAAGTGTGGATGTCCTCTTGACAGGCAAATCTGTGTTTCTGGTAACAGGGTTTTTTTCTGTGCATGCAATGCAGGGGAAGAAAGAACAGAGAGAACAGCTCTTGAGTGCCTTGAATACCTCATTAAAATCTCAGATGGCCATTACCTGCTTGAAGCCAACTCTTCTAAGGGCTGTTCCTTGAAACATAGTGTATTAAAATTAAGGTGTTTTTTTACAATTACTGGAAATTTGGATACAGGCAAATCCTTTGAAAATAGAAAAGCTTTGTTTCTCCAGTTATGGATGAGATTCACTGTAAAATATGCTTTTCTCTGCATCTCTCTAGAAAAGGAAAGTGGCTGAGAAGTAAAAGGCAGGTCTGCTGCTGCTACTCCTGTTTATATTACTAACACTATTATCTTTTCCAATTTCAGTTTCCCTTTTAGGAAGGTAAAAGCTCAGTAGGCTGATGTTGTATATACAAAAAGTTTTGACATTTTTTTCTCTTTTTTTTTTCTTTTTTTTCTGGGGACAGGCTGCAGTGCTCTCTCTCTCTGAAAAAGACTTTGATGCAACCATTGCTAGGGGGATCACCTTTATTAAATTCTACGCTCCATGGTAAGAAGTTTGCAGCTGCTGCTGTTCAGGATTATTGCTGGCCTAAGCTGTGAGTGCTTTAGTTGCTGTAGGTCTTTGAGCTGTAGTTCTCCATCTAAACTGTGAATTAGCTGAAGAGTGTGTGTGTTGGCAAAAGTTGCTGCAAAAAAAAAAAAAAAAAAAAAAAAAAGCTCAGTCTTGTTTAGCTCCCTTGAGCTGCCTCTCTGTGGAAAGGCTGACACAGGAGCTTTACCCTGTCAGCCTCCAGGTACTGCTGGGGTGACAGAGAGAGTGAAGCTTTCTTTGCAGGTGCAGCATGCTCCTATCCCTGGATTAGGGTACGATGAGGGGAGCACATCACCATCTCTCAGTGCTGAGAAAGGAGAGGATCTGGCCTTATGGCACTCTCCAGCTTTGCTTGGGAGCCTCATTCGAGCACCTGAGTTTTGACACAGACTATGAGCTATGGATAATTTATTGCCTGTTACTGTTCAAATAACTGTCAAAAAACTAATTTGCACAAGTGACAATTTTAAGATGTTCTTAACAGTGTTATGTTCATGTAGTATATTCTTGGAGGGACCCAAGGTAGAAGTGCAGTTGGTGTAGGTGTAGCAGCTACCCAATGGAAAGCATTGGAGGAGGAAATGAAAGTAATGCCTGGCATCTGCCATTCCTGCTATATCCAGCAGAGCCTGAGACCCCAGCTGGGTGAAGACCTCAGTATTACAAACCTGTAGAACAAGTATTTCTCCCCTTTTTCTTACTATTCCCTTTCTGAGGGAAAAAGAAAGTTTCATGGTTCTCTCTCTGGTTTATAGAATTCATCTTATTTGTGCCTCTACTGAATTTAATGAAACTTGTATGCCATCTTGCTCATCCATTGCTGGTCTTTTAGCCAACAGCAGGAAGCCCAGTATAGGAGGAGAGATTAAAATTAAGCTGTATTTCATTGTGTTAAAGATAAATCATATCTGATTTAATCACTAGCATTCTATTAACACAGTGTATAAAATATAAAAAGATCTTTCATTTGGGTTACAAAAGGCCCCATTACAAAGCAACACCAGCAAATGCAACTCATATTTAGATGTTCTTAGGCATCTCAGAATATTGCAGTGTAACTTCAACAGTAGGCATGAATGTATTTCTTAGCGTAGGCAAGAATTACCTGGGAACGTTTCATTTCACTTCAGCTCAATGCTGCAGTCTTTTCAAGTGTTGTCCCCCTTTGCTGCTTGAGAACCACTTTCTGTGCTCTCTTCCATCTGTAAGATCTGCTTTTGGATGAGAGCAAGTGTCTGCCACTACTGGGTTAAGAAATACCCTGCCCATAGCACGCACACCCCTCATGGTTTACTGCTCTTTCCTCAGTGCCTTTATCCCCTCTGTACTCAGAGGGATTTAGATTGAGTCTGTGCCTGTGCTGCTTCTGCCCCACCTGCAGAGCTGGCTGGGAAATTCAGTTCACACCTGTGCTCAAGAGCAGCTTCCAGTCTGATTTCTGAACCCAGGGCTTGTTGGTATATCTACTAGTTCATTACCTGGAGCAACCTTTTCTGGGAGAGTTTGAGATCAAGAAATGTCCCCTTTTTGATTATCTCTTATTAACAGTACCATATCCTCATCTCATGAGATTCTCATGGGATGCTGCTGGATCTCACAGATAGGATCAGTGTTGGATGGCAGGCTGAGAAACAGCAGTTTCAGGATGTAGAGTCACACCAATGTGTGCTGCCTGGCTGCAATGCTCAGAAAGCCACCATTTAGGAAAATGCTTCCTATATTTATGTAGCTCGTATCCTAGTTTTGGCTCTGAAAGTCAGGCTTGTGACTGCCTGTAGTGCTCTGCATATAAATGACCATATTCTCTTCCAAGTGGATTAACTTATGTAGGGCTCAGCAAACACTATTATCTTGCCCTCTAGTTCTGCCCTTCACTTAGTTTTGGATAAATATTAATGTTAACTTGCATCGTAAGCACAAAATCATCCTGTAGTTTTTGTGCATGGTCAGAAATGTTATACTGTCACTGTGTATTAACAAGGTGGCTTAAATATACACTGGCTTGCATTAAGAAAACTTCTGCTGAGACATCTTTCATTATTTTTGTAAATGCCCTGATCCAGCCTCAAGGCAACTATGGGTCTGTTTTAATAACCCAATTAAGGTGCAGCTGGGTTGAACAGAATGAGCAATGCAGCTTTAAAGTCTAAAATGCTTTGGGAATTCTTCTTGAAGGCAGTAAGAAGTTCACATTAGGAACTTGGCTAAGCCAAATTCAAAATATGAACAAAATGAATGCTTTACTATGCATTGGTCAAAGAGGCCATTAGGAACTGAAGAAATTTAATAGGGAAATTAAAATCTCCTTTAAGTAATTAATCTTGAGCTATATAGCTTTAGCATAATTGGCATATGCTACCTGAAAAATTAATTCATACTACAGACATTCCGTGTCTTCCTGAAAGCACTTTTGTTTCCCAGAGATCTTTTTTTTTTTCCAGTTAAATATTCTCTGTGCTTGTCTTTATTTGGCTTCATATTCCTCTGTGGGTACAATGTTAATGTACTGACATCTAAAATACCATTCTAGGCAAGACTAACAAAGGCCAGAAAGTACTTCAGTGCTTAACTTAAATAAAATCACTTGTTTTCTTAGCTCATTTACTGACATAGTAGTGCAAGGGAGTTGGAGGGCCAAATCATTAGAGGATAGGAAAGGCTGCTAGTTAAACTTACAGCAATTGCAGCAAGACAGTAGAGATAAAGTGGAAAGTGTATCTGCTAAACAAATCTCCCTCCTTTGTTTCTAGGTGTGGTCACTGTAAGAACTTGGCTCCAACCTGGGAGAACCTTGCCAAAGAGCAATTTCCAGGTTTGACTGATGTCAAAATAGCAGAAGTGGACTGCACTGTGGAACGTAACGTCTGCAACAGATTTTCTGTAAGTGCACAAGTTCTGAAATGAAGAGGACACTATTGTGTACCAGATGTTGGAGGCTCCAGTGTGCAGCCCAGCTGGCTGCTGCACTCCAGGTGCCTGCTGACAGTACAGCTGTGGTCTGTTAGCCAAAAAGAGGCACCTGGTGACACCGTTTCTTTCCTGAACTGTTTGTTCAGACTTGGACATTCTCATTACTGGACAAAGCTGAAGAAGTCCTTACTTTAGGAAACCTCTATCTCTGAAAGCACCAGGGCAAGTCTTGTGGTATCCAACGCTGAATTTTGCTCCTAGACAAAAAATGTCTTTCAGAGCTGGAGCTGCCATTCCAAGAGCCTAGAGGAACATGTATTACCCCGTTCTCTTAATGTTCAGAATTGCAGGTTGGCATTGAAAGTTCTGCCGTGGGTTTGGGTTTTTTTAAATTAAAAAGGCTTACTGTTTTAGAGGGGTTTGATGGCTTTTCAGAATCAGGTAAATATGAGTGACAGATACAAGTCTGAACATTAATAATAGCAAGTTTCTTTTCTTGTGTGTCTTTTGAAGGTACGTGGTTATCCTACACTTCTGCTCTTCCGAGGTGGAAAGAAAGTCAGTGAGCACAACGGAACGAGAGACCTTGAATCACTTCACAGTTTTGTCTTGCGTCAGGCAAGGGATGAATTGTAATAAAAGTCTGGATGCTCTGTCCCTGGCTGTCTCTGTACAGTAGCAGAGGGATTTCTATCTTTGCTCATTTTCAAATAGTGTATTGGGGGGGGGGGAGGGGGTGCTTTTTTTGTTTCTTCGTTTCTAGGAAATTGAATGTACTAAACTTTGGTATCTTCCCCTTGTGTGTGTGTTAGAGACATGCCTCTGTGTGTGTGAAGGAAAGCTAACAAGTAGTTACTGTGCAAATCAAGAGTATTTTCAGCATTGGTAGTTGCACTGCATTTCTGCATTCCCGCAATGAAGTGTAAATGGTTTCCTTTGAGACCAAAATACGTTAAGAAAACCAACTGAAAGGCAGCAGTAGAATATTTTTGTGTTCAGGTTAGATCTGGTTAAAAAGTAATCCCTACAAACTGCTTACCATTACTAGAAAGGCAAAAGCTACAGCTGTTGTTGAGTCACTTTTGCCTCTAGAATTGTACTTAATCCCTATTTGTCTTAATATAGCTGCCAAAAAGTTGAAAACACACACACCTTTGGAAGATACCAGGCCACCGTGAGCTGGTTGTTTCCTGTTAATCCTCTCAGCATGGGAGGTCTAGCCATAATGAAAGTGATGGTACTGTAACATGTGCCTGAACGTTACTGATGCCATAGTGTACATGTGTCAGGTGGATTTCCATAGGCTGCTGCCATCCAGCTCCAGAGGCACAACTATGCTCTACTTCTCTAGAGCCAGAGTGAAAAAATAGGTGCTGTTATAACTGCTCTCTTAATGGTAAATGATCAGTTAAACTCCAGAGCTGATGACCTGTTTACTACCCCACCCCTGAATCCAGCCATTGTGCTGACCTGCTCCTTAGTCAGGGTACCTAGAGAACAACAAGTAGTACAATGTATAATTTTTTTTTCCATTCAGCTCTTCTGCAGTAGTGTAAAATAGTTTCTCCCTCTTCTTGAGCCTTAACATTTTTCCAAGCTGTAAGCATTGCTAAGTTTGAATGCTAGGACCACACACTTTGTGGTGTCTTGGATTATAATATGAATCTATTCTTTGGTGCATAAGATGTTCCATGTTAGACTTAACTGAAAGCCAAAGAATTTACATTGCAGAGACTGTCATGATACAAAGGCAACAGCAAACCAAGGACTGAATTCTGCTGTCTCATGTGCACAGAAACTCATGGAATGAGGATTGCTACAGGCTAATTTGACTTATCTGTCAAGATGCTGGGTTTTGTCCATCATATGGAGTAAGTTGGGTTGCTTTTATTTTTTATTAAAAAAAAGGCAAAACATCAATGAACTTTTAAACCAGTGAATTTCTCCTGGTTCTTCACTTCACTGTCTGTCCAGAACTTTTGATTCTGTTCAATCTGAAAATGTGTGAAGGTGAAAAAGCCACAGTGAAAGCTAAGTGTTGTACTGGCAGATGTATTGGATCAACATGTGTACTTCTGCCTTTCAGGAAGCCTTTATTATGTTTTTAACAACTTTCTAGTGAAGCACAATCTCATGAGTTTCTTGTATAAAATCAAAGTGGTACAATTGTTTACACTGAGATTTTTTCTAAATAAAAACTTTTTAAAAAAGCAGTCTTTCTATAAATGATACAGCACAATGAATATACAGTGACAAGTGCAATAAATTATAGCTTGTATTTACAAGAAGCCTTTTAAATGCAAGTAGAGGTAAGTGCATTTAATACAAGTTTAATATTGATCAAAACAATTTGCTATTAGCTTCTGCTAGACAAACCATGGCTCTATGCTGCATATCCTTTATACCAGTTTGTTAGTTGCATGAGTTGATAGGGAAAGATTGCAAATGTTGACATTCTGTCTTCCTGTAAACAAACTGTCCAGCTAGAGAATGAATGGCCCCTAAGCTTTTACGTCTGAATTACAGCTGAAGAAGTGTCCTGACTTCCTTCCTGGGCAAGGGGTAGTAGATGAGGCAGCTCCACATGGGGAGTGGAAGGAAGTTGCATAAGAACAAGTGTATAAATTTGTATTGCTCAGTCAGATGGTGAACTGGGAAGACCAGCCAGGGTTCATGGTGGTGTTTCTAACACAGGGTGCAGCCAAGCCATCTTACACTTGCAAGAGCAGAGTTAAACGGTGCTGGGAGCGTAAGAGAACTGAAACATCTGCTTTGGCACAATTTTAGCTGCTTACTGTCACGACAGATGTCAGGAGAAGACTAACAGTCTAGGTGCAGAAGGCCAGAAGGATCTTGCACGAGATGTGCACTCTACGTCTGAAGTGCTAACACCGCTTTCTTTAGCTTCTCTGCCTCTCCCCCTCATCTTCCCTCCCCGCCTCCAAAAAGAGACCTCACTTGTTTTGGATGTTGAGTGCTCATCTGGTAAAACTACAGCACATATCCAAGCACTGCTCCAGGCCAAGCTTCGCTGTGAGATTAAGACCATCCCAGCCAAATAAAGTGTGTGGGCATTTTGCTGCTGCTGCTGAGCTGAGCAGCCACCATGGTGTAGGGTCAGTCTGTAAGAAGTCCAGCAGTTTGCTCCCACCCCAGGGGGTGGTGCCCACACCCCTTCCTCCCACAAGGCACATACATGGTGTTCTGAAGGGTGGTTCATCACGGTTGGTTTTTTTTTCCCCAAGGTGGTAAAAACAGGAGTGTTGTATCCAAGTTCATGGCAGCATCACAGAGTCCGTGTGAAGACTTTGTCAGTGACATCCACAAGCTCTTACTACCATATTTCTGTATTTCTTCAAGATTACATTAGAATTATCATCGAAGTAAAGTACAGATATAGCATTTAGTTTGGTAGGTGCACAGCATGGTTTGGGAACGTAATCAGGATTCATAAGATGAACCTGTTGCCAAGAAAGAAAACACAAGTGAGACACTGGTATATTGTTTACAAATTCACCTGGTGCTTTGGCCCTGAAGACTTACCAGAGTTTGTACAATGGCATGATTGGTTGCGTTCATATGGGCGTTGAGTGGGAACGAGCACTCCCCATCGCAGTAGTTGGCTGCATAGCCCTTCGGAGCGATTATCCAGTCCTTTTTAGGGAAACAAACACAACGTGGTTCAACAGACAACTGCATGCAATTAAGAGCAGCTGAAAATTTTCCACTAACTTCTTCCTTGAGGGTGAAAATGTGTTTTCACTGAAACTGCTCGGGTTTTAGTTGGTTTGTTTTCTTTCTTTTTGTGTGTGATCACTTTTCCATGGACACACTGATTTTAATGTCCAAAGAATCGTGCACATCTATGTACAGCTCAACTACCTAAGAGGGCTTTATCCCTAAAACTCTTCCTGGATTGTATTGTGGGGATTGTGGTTTGGAGGCCTTTATGTTCCAATATTTCCTGCAGGACCTCTGGCTGAAATACCTTTCCTAGGTTGAGTCACAGCCACAGCTGGTGTCCTCTCATGGAGACAATCACAGATAAGCAGGCACACAGGCACAGTTCCACCAGGGAGCTCCACAACAGGAATATAAAACCCTGGTGTGCTGCCTCAGAGACAGCCTAGCTTACACACTCCTACACAGGAGCATCACTCTGCTAAAAGACACTCTGGGAAATCTTAGCTCATGACAGCTTCTCCACATCTGCCAGACTCCTAAAGGAGGGGCAGGACAGCCAGCCTGAGCTGCGTGAGCAAGCACGTGGCCCCCATGGCAATTTGAGTGCTACACTAGGCAAAAGTCTTCACCACAGGGCTGATAAAAAAATTACAGCTTGCCTGCTGCTGACACGAAAGAGCCAAAGGAAAATTAAAAGCTTAACAGGAGACATTTGGCCTCCCTTGGTGTTGGGCTCTGCAGGTCACCCTGTGTGAAACACACCTCCTAAAATCTCTTAGGAAATTTCCATTCTACCTGACAATTACCTGAGTTTGCCTGAATTTTGCTACAGTAGGCCTGAGCAGCCACACACTGTTGCTGCAGCTTTGCTAATCAAGTTTGTTCTGAAGGAAATAGCAGTGTCCAGCAACTGCAAGGGGCTCTATCTTGCCTTGATCACCTTCCAACAAAAAGTAGGACCTGGATTCCAACTCTTAAAATGAGCCCTGCTGGTCTGTGGCCTTCCTTTGGCAGCATCTTACCTTTCTGCAACTAAAAAGGTGAAGGTAGTTCCTTCAAGATGATGAAATTCCCAACTGGAATCCACTTCCTGCCCAAAGGCAGGGCAAGTAAGATAAGGAAGAGATGGAAAGAGTCTGCTCCAGTGAAAAGCCACCCATAATGTAATGTGGAATGGAGTCAGCACACAACCACAGTTGCAGCTAATGGCTGGACTTGACACATAAGCTACAAAAAATGCTGCTGTCCCATTAGCTGAGAGAGGACTTTCATGTATTGAGTATTACAGAGGCAGCAGGGACAGACTTGGCACCCTGAATTATAACCTAGTAAAAACATTAGCTGATAGAAATGGGACCTCCCTCACAAGTGCTGAATGAAAGAATGAAAAAAAAAATTAAAAAAGAGAAGGTGAGGGCATTCTTTGAAGTGTGATGTTTGATTGCACTATAGCTTGGTCCTAAATCACTTACTCTAAACAACTTTTCTGGCCTCATGGTGTTTCAACTAAACTCAGTCTTCAGTCTACCTACCGCAGGCAGTGCTAATTGTGGGGCAGGGATTGTAGAGGATTTCAAACAATGGCCAAGGTTAAAATCAGGGTGATCACCAGAAAAAAAATTAGTTAAAATCACTGCTTAACATCAGATTGTTTTCCTTATCATTAGAGGTACAGAGATAGAAGCCCTTGCCCGTACCGTGACTCCCATGAGTGACAGAGAACGACTGTATACTTGAATCCCATAAAGTATCAAGCTTTCTCTGGGTCTTATCAAATGTCACAACTATCAATATTTATTTGCCCTTCTCTGTGACTGGTTTTAGTGAGGAGGCACAAGGGACATTTTAAAGCATAATGGCAGACTCGAGTGGAATTACCGTGACACTGTTTAGATAACATTTCATAACAAAATGTCTGGTTTACCCGGAGAGAAACATCACACACCTGCCATCCCAAGTCTTGGAAGCTAACGTAAAGCTCATGCTTTCTGCACGCCGTTTTTAAGTCACTGCTGTTGTAATCTGTTAAAAGAAAAAGAACAAAACAAGAATTTAGCAAGTAGAACAGGCAGAGCATTGCTGGAGGGCACATCTGGCCAGATGTGTGCATGCTGCGGGCTCAGCAGCGAGAAGTGACGAGCTCCCTCAGCAGCCAAAAGGATAAGGGTGTTGAGGGACATCCAAAGCAGGGCTGAAGCTTTTAAGATGCCTGTGGGAATGGTGGAACCCAAATAACACTGACTCAGTTATAGTTACTTCAGCTGTCTTTAAAGTGCTTGGAAAACACCTCCAGTAAAATGACTTCTTAAAAATAAATCTACTCCTTCAGCCCAGCCTAGGCTGCATCCCCATTGAGTGGTCACACTCACCCCACTTCCTCAGCTCCCATTTCTGACATGGGCTGCCCCAGGTGAGGAGCTCAAGCTGCACACACTCACTGAGAGAGTGAATTACAGCCCCAGGAAGGTTGATCATCAGCTTGTGCCCCTGCACCAGTCTGCAGAAATCCTCAAACAGCTAAGGTGTCCCATAGGCAGGGAAGCCATGTCCCTGTTCCTCCCTGTGCTTCACCCCAGCTTGCCCCACACATCTCATGTGACCCATGGCACCACCTCTGCCCTTGCACCTTTACTAACCACGCTCTGAAAAACACATTACTCCTTTCCATAAACTGCTTATCTGCAGATGACACAGCACTTGATGTGCTCTTGCCATTCACTTGCTCCTTACTGCCAATGAAAGTGGGGACACAGGATGCAAAGCCCTGACCAGGACCTTCTCCCTTGCCATGGCACAGTGTATGGGGATGTTTCAACCGTGCAGGAGCTGCTCCTGATGATCCCACAAAGTACAGCTTTTGACAGCAAGTGGAATTTCCCATTTATATTTGGAAAGAGAGGCGGCTCGGCATGTGAACACCTGAAACCACAGTGAGCAGAGGAGCTGAGCTGTGACAGAGGGGCCTTTCACCTCCAGGTGGCTGCACAGATCCAACATGAAGGGTGGTTGCTGATTTTGTCACACCTCAGGTGACTGCTGGACCTCAGCAGAGCAGCCACAGAAACAGCAGGGTGACTTGGCCATCAGCTACAGCTGCTGATCCTGTGCTCTGCACCCAAGGGCAGGTATGAGAGAAAGAGATGGCAACAAATTCAGCCAAGCAGCCTGGGAGCCCAGGTCACTGTCCATGTTTTCCTCCCATGCCTTTCCACAGGGGCCTTCTCCTCCCTCACAGCCCTCATTTGCAAGTAAAGGCGCTCCTGTCAGCAGGCGGATGCCACAGGCTGATGTCCCTGCCTCCTGCTGCCCTGGACCTTTCAGCTTACCAGCCCCCTGGTGCCCCTAACACGGCTTGAAAGGGCACCCTCCCAGTGCAGCTTTCCCCAGATGCAGCGGCTGGGATAGAAAAATATTTTTAGTGATTTTTTCCTTGGCTCTGAATAAGCCTTTCTTTTTCTTCCCTTCAGCACTCTCCCCCCCACACACCACCACCCCCCCCCCCCCCCCCCCCAAAGTTTGGGAACTACAAATGCAAATATTTATTCAAAAGAAAAACTATAATACTAAATGCACATCCAACTGACATTAAGGGCAGCACAGCAGTACAGCTGGGTACAGTTAACACTGAGGGCTGAAAAAACCCCTACACCTCAAACCCAGCTTCCCAACCACCAAAGATTAGAGTTGTTTTTAGAAGCAGTTGGGTTTTAAACTCTAAGGATTGCATTTCAGACTTTGAATAGCTTCGCTTCAATCATGGATTTAATCAGGTGAGCAGAGCTGGTGAACAGCCTGCTGCAGCATAAACATTCGCCCTTCCAGGAGCACGCGGTAGCAGGAACGGGGGCGAGTCTCTCTATTCAAGCTTTCCATTTTCAAACCAGACATACCCAGTAGAAACCAGGGCGTGGTGGTTTATTTCGGACTAAGCTTTCCAGTCCCTGGCTCAGCCCAGGAGCAAATTTCTAGCATGAGATGTTTCAAAATGATTTGGTCATAATGAGGGAAAAAAAAATGAGAAGATACTTTGAGTGATCAACAGCTTTCATTAAAGCACCTGAAAATGCAACTTCATTGTTCTTCAATGAGAAATATATCATTTTTTAGAGGAAAACCATCTGTATTTGACAGTGGAGTTGATCTGTTCACGACTGAGTGGGTAAACTGGTGCTACGTTCCAAATCCAGCTACAATTTACCCAAATCTGTGACAGGAAAGGGGAGAAGGCAAGGGAGGCAGAGAAAACAGAAGTGGGAAGGAAGGCAGCAAGCAATCACAAGTTTAAGAAAACACAGGGGTGGAAAAAAAGAGCTGCTTAACAAGCTACACCAAGCAGAACATGTTATGAACATGTCCTCTCTCACACTACCCCCAAAAACTCACCCCAGCTCATTGGTCAGAGTCAGCTGATTCACACTCTGCATGGAGCCCTGGCTGCTCTCCACCCAGGGCAGATGCAGACAGCTCTACCGCCAGCCTCAGACCTTTGCTTTCCTAAATGTCAACACAACTAAACATCCCCTCTCCCTGGCTTTACACTCTTCCCTATTTAACCCACATCCCAGGATCCCCTGCCCTCTTTTCTTGTTATATCTTTGCCTACTATGTCTGCTTTATGGAAGGTATTTTGGCTCAACTTTAGGTGAGTCACAAACCTTTAAGCAACCCTTAGCAATGGCTTTCTGAATTGGGGAAAAAGATGCAGCAAATACAGATGCACATAATCATGATCCATTCCCTACAGTTAGGGGCTCAGCACATGCCCCACATTGGACATACACCCAGTTATGTGCCTGAGAAGAAGAGGAATACACAGAGTCACGGGATTTTGGCAGAGAGCTAAAGCTTGCTGAGCTACTGAAGTTGGCTTCCACAACACATTTTCTGCAAAGCCTGGAAAGCAGCATCAGCCACCCCAGGGCAGCATGCTCAGCTGTTTCAGCCCAAATTGCCACTCGAGGTGGTTTGCAGAGCAAGATCCAACTGCCAAGAGGCAACGGGGTTTGTGTCCCTTCCTGCCAGCCTGGCAGCAGGGAGCCAGGAGGGCCAGGAGCAGGCAGACTGCAGAGGGGAGGTGCTGCAAACAACTGCCACAGGGCTGGCCTGCACTGCCAGGCACAGTTGGCAGGAATTGTTTGCCAGAGGCCTCCAACATCTCTGAGAGTTCAGGGAGCTGCTTTGGGAGCTCCTGTAGGCTCGCTGTGGGTTTAGCAAAATTGTCTCTATTTTTTCCCCTGAACATACCAATTCAGAAACACTAACTTGGCACTTACAAGGCATTGCATTTAATCATACTGCAAACAATTTTGTCTAAAACACAGATTCAAAAAAAAGCTCAAACCCCTAGTTCTGCACTTAAAAATAACTCCCAGAGCAGCACAGTTAGAACAGCACAGCTAAGATGGCTTGTCTCTGTGGTGTGTTTGCACTGAATCTTGTCTGCCTTCACCAGGACCCAAGTCTGACTTTCTGCAAGCACAGATGTTTCTTTTAAGACTGGACACTGGCATGTGTGTTGCTGAAAAGGGTGAGAGAACAGCCTGACCCTAATGGTCTTCCTCCTACAGATACTTATGCACCCACCTTACATTTCCTATAGCCTCTCCCACGTTAAGTGCTGGCAAAGAACATATAAATATTTACTGAGGTCGATCCATCTGAGAACACCCTCGCTGCTCCCAAGGTGCCAGTTTACCAAATTCCACACAGTAATTAATTGCTTCTGTGATTCAAAATAGCTTTGACAGAGGTCTCCAAGGCCAGCCCCTTCTTCTTGGTGTTTGACTTTGGTGATCTGTCCGGATAAAGCCGGTGTAAACTGATCACACAGTTAATAACAGCCCACTTCACATGAAAGTGATCTGCCTGGGTGGGAAGAAGGGGAGATGTCGAGCTGACGTGAACCCACATGTGAAGGCACACGCAGAAATGTTGGCCATGCTGCTCCAGTCTGCATCCAAACACTGCACCAAAGGGAAAACTAAACTGAAGGGAAGATTGGCTACCAGATAACAAAGTTTATTAACAAGGCCCTTGCCATCACAAAAGTATTTGGCCTTATTTGCCTTCAGTGTTTGTGCATGCTGCCCTTTGCAGTATCTGGTTCCCGTACACGTGGGGAATCCTGTCTGGTGCCGTGCACGTCTGCTGGAAGGAAAGGCCACTTGAAGGGCCTCTCCATTTTTCATGGAGCACCTCACATCAGTCCAGGTGGCATGAAAGAGAAGGACCTGAAAAGGGACTTGGCTTGAGTTTCATTCAGAGCAGCAAGTGCAGCCCCCAGTCAGGCATTTAAATTCTCTCCATGAGCAGGGGCTGACAGGAAGGGATGTGCCTGGAGGCTGACTTGCAGAATAAAGGATTATCCCCACTGGACAAGGAGATATCCCCGTGCAAAACACATAATTCATGGAGCTGGCTGAAGGGCAGAGGTTCACTGCCTGCTACTCTGGACAGCCCCATCTCTTTGGTCAGCTGGAGGGCCAGCACGAGTCTGAGAGCAGGAGTTCAGCCCACTGCAAGATTCAGCTGAGCAAGCGCCTGCAGACAACAGCAGAGGAACTCCTGTGTGCTCTCCCACCCACCGTGCTCCTCCCTGTCCAGGGCCAGACCTGGTGTATGACTTTCTGTCTCAGTAGATGAAAATATTCCCTTTTTTTCCTGCTCATCCTCCTTCTCCAGAAGAATGGAGGCTCCAGGAATGCATTGACGCAGGACTCTATGTCAAAGCAGTTTATAACCATGGGGGTTGCTCAGTTCTGCTTTATATAAGCCAGTGATAATTACGTGTTTATAATACATGGAAATAAGCATTCTTGGCAAAAAAATACAGGCCATTGGGAACCTTGTGCCACAGACAGCGCCTTAGCATCTGAGCCCTTGCTACTGACTTCAGGACAACAACTGCACATCAAAGGGAGCACAGTGGGGTCCCTTTTGGGTCCCTTTCCCACACAGCAGCATGGTCTCACCTAACCCCCTGACTCCCCAGGTCCAGTACCAGCCCAGCAGCACACTTCATGCACTCCAAACTGACTGAAATACTTGCCATATCTAGACAGAAATGGGGCTTTTAAAGACATACTGCCCCAAACCAACTCACAGCAGCTTTTGGGAAAGAGGCTCCTTTTTGGACTGAAAAAAGAAAACCCTGTGTATTGATTAACACAGAGCAAGGAAGTTGTAATCTACAAAAAAAACCCCAAAACAAAACAAAACAAAAACCAACAACAACAACAAAAACACCACAAAAAAAACAACCCACCAAAACCCTGCCTTCCTCTGCAGGACAGAACTGCTCTCAAGCCCTGGGAGGCAGCAGCAATCCTAGCTTGGGGAAGAGCACAGACCAAAAATTTGACAAGATGTGAGATACAACAAGAGAACGACAGGCGAGGAGAGGCACAGAAGGGAACTGCAGCATCCCAATTCTGCACCCACCCAGATGCACCAGGGCACCCTCAGAAGAGTTAGGCAACCTTTAGGATAATCCCTGGGTTTGCCTTCTGCTTCGTCCTGGAGCAAATGCTTCCTCAGCCCCACCATGCATCATAGATTTTTTATCCTCACAGGTTAAAAAAAAAGAAAAAAAGCCCTGTGATCTGTTAGTGCTAAAACCACTTTTTTGTCATTGGTGCCTCTTGGGCTGTTAAATCAACCACTTCTTAAAGAGAACAGTCTGAGAGCGTCACACGTGGAAAGGAAAACAAGATGATGTAGTCTCTCTTTTCTAAACACAGAAACAAACCAAACATACATCTTAACTTTAAATTCCCCTCCTTTCGCCTGCCTTAAATCCACAGTCTCAACCATACCTTGTTGACTACTGCACTGCCAAATTCCAGGTTTTAAATTAAAGCTGGCCCAAAAAAAACCCTCGAGACCACAGACTGCCAACTATTTTTCCCCTTTTTGTCATTTTAGAATTTTATGACCTGATGTGTGGTGTAGTCAAGAAAGCAGCAAAGTACAAATGGCCCTTTTTGCCCAACATATCTGCTCCCTCTGGGGCTTTGAGTCACATCACCTGATTTAATAGTGTGAAAATTTCATTTCAGCACTGTGAAGTTTGCAGAGCCAGGGAGAGAAAGCTGGAGCTTATCCTGATTCCAAGTGGCACTAGCACCACAAAACAGCAATGCAGCAAGTAACTTTCCCAAAGCACCATGAATGCATTAAAAATTTGGCTCTTGTGAAGGGAGCTGAGCCTACCTAAGTGGGAGAACTGCCTGCATAACAGCTGGGCTTACAACACCCAGCTGAATAAACTACCTGTGCCCTTGGCAAGCTCATCATGTGGGAAAGTAACTCAGCAAGCAGCTACGATGCCCAGCTTTAAAACTGCAGCGTGGAAACCTGGAGACCAGGACCAAAGCAGGTCTCAGCACCTTAGATGCACAGAAGGTGTTCCCCATGGCAGATTAGATGGTAACTCCTCCAGGAATGCCATGCCAGCACTGGCCAGCCTCCTCTGGAGAGGTCGGGCTGCAGAACTGAGCCGTTCCTCCTGCCCTTAAAATCCCTGAAGGGACATCTCACAGCCAGCCGGGTCTGGCACTTGCATGGCAGGGCACAGGAACCCTTAGCCATGCTGCAGGGAGCACAAGGGCATGCAAAGGCCACCAGTGGCCAACTGCTGCTGGCACACACTAGCCCAGAGGGCAAGTCCAGCACCACAGTGGGCTGGAGCAATTGAGCTGAGTCAGCACACAGCCAGGCACAAACCCTGGCTGCCAGCACTGCAAGGGCTCCCAACCTGGCTCTGGCCCCTGCAGCATGGAGACACCTTGGTGCAAGCATGGCTCACCCACAACCCAAGCATGCAAGAGCAGGGAACAGCATACAGATTCCCAACAGCTAAGCATCAGCAAAGCTGGCTCATCTCCCTCTGCTGTGTTTGGACATAGAGTCAAAAAGTACAGATGCCTCTCTTCCTTGGGGCATAGTCATTTCTAGACGTGGGAAAAGCAGGGATCCTACTGGAAACAAAGGGGGCAGCATAAGCAAATTAATCAAGCAACTCGGAATAGGATGAAATGTTTGAGAGGAAAGAAAGTACTCAATGAATGGAGGGCTTGTAGCACTGTGGTGATGGAAAACAGACAAGACTTAGAAGACAGAAGACTCAATTTTTGTCAAAATGTCATTGTTGCTCTATTACCCCACCAGCCCACAACACGCTCATAAGGCTGCTGTACAATACCTGCAACATGCAACCTTCACTACAGAAAAAAGACTAACTCCTTTGCCTGCCTGGAAAGGTACTTCACCATGTGTATGCTGATGTTCTCACAAGATTTAAAAAAAAATAAAACATCCTGTGCTGTTCTT
Organism: Phylloscopus whistleri; assembly: GCA_017589585.1. Taxonomy (NCBI): domain Eukaryota; kingdom Metazoa; phylum Chordata; class Aves; order Passeriformes; family Phylloscopidae; genus Phylloscopus; species Phylloscopus whistleri. The sequence goes on along the minus strand of JADMLD010001547.1, from coordinate 206,019 downwards.
CCATGTTTTTTCCAAAGAAAACTGAAAGAGGACTCTGCTGGGAATGCATACATGCAACACCATAAATCTCAGTGTACACAGAGATAGAGTTTTTTAAATACAGCATTTCACAGGGCACAATTCTGGACAAATACTGCATAGCAAGCAACCTACAAGCACAAGAGTTGTGGTTAGAATACCTCACCCCCTTGAATTCAATGAATGCAACTTCACACGGGGTCTGGACTCCATGCTGGATTCAAGAGGACTCCTGTAAGTTCCATTATGTGACACCTCCTCTTCCACAGCCTTGCAGATGGAACCTATTCCCCCGAGGAAGAGCATCCCACCTCAAGACCCCCTTCTTGCTTCTGCCCTCCAAAGCAGCCAGAGCCATTACAAGAAGTCATCCCAGCTTGTGCTGCATGATCACCCCTGTTCCCTGATTACCTGTGACACTGGACACCCTGGAAACGTCCTGAGTCTGGGTGGAGCGGTTCCGGCTCTGCTGCCGGCGCCTGCTGCTCGCTGACCTGGTGGTGCGGAGGTGAACCTCGCTCACTTTGAAGAAGGCCACCATGAAAGGCTGCTTGTCGTAGGGGCCATCTCGCCCTACCAGCCCTGCTTCTCTAGGGTTTACACTGAAACCTTCAAGCCAAACAGAAAAGGGAGTGTTAGAGAAACGGTGCAGCAACCCGGCATCACCACAGGCAGCCTCTCCTCTCCTCTCCTCTCCTCTCCTCTCCTCTCCTCTCCTCTCCTCTCCTCTCCTCTCCTCTCCTCTCCTCTCCTCTCCTCTCCTCTCCTCTCCTCTCCTCTCCTCTCCTCTCCTCTCCTCTCCTCTCCTCTCCTCTCCTCTCCTCTCCTCTCCCTCTCCCTCCCCTCCCCTCCCCTCCCCTCCCCTCCCCTCCCCTCCCCTCTCCTCTAAACACCAAACATTCCTTTCCTACCACCATGACCTATGGACGTTTTTATGACAGCACTCCACCCATGCTGGGTAAGACTTCACTGCAGCATCTGCCTCCCCTTTGGCATCTCTAGTCCCATTTTGGCAGCAAAGATATATAGATAGATATGTAAAACACTAAACTCAGATGTGTCACGAAATTAGTCCTGCTGCCTGTGAAGCACAAGAGGCAGACATGAGATAAGGAGACATCTAGGGACAGCAGAGGGCAAAGAGATGGTGTGCTTTTGCCAGGAGCACAGTGATGGGCTCTCAGCCCAGCTGGGGAGGTAGAGGTTGGCACTAACATTTCCTTAGGGAGAAGTGGACAGCCCCTCTAGTCTTACTTGACATCACAGGTGTTCCAAACTCCAACATTAAGCAATAAAAAAAAAAAAAACAAAACAAACAAACAAAAAAAAAACACAACAAAGCAAAAAAAACAAAACAAGGTTGGAGACTTGTTCCTATAGAAGATAGATGTCACTGTCACCTTCTGCTCATCTAGATCCTCTCCATTGCTTATCTTCCAACACTCAATTTCATGTTCTCTTGTAGTCTCTTTTTTCTTTTCCACTTTTCAAAGTTTCTGTAGGCTGTGAAATGCTGCCCTAACAGCTGCTCCACACAGCAACCACATAGTTTCTCCAGCAGTGCTCCCACGTCAGCTTTGATGAGATCAACAGCAGCCACAGCAGCCAGGAGGGCTGACATAAACCCACATGGGGAGGTACATACCCATATATCTGCCTTCTCTCTTCCTCTCATGCCTAAACCTCACCCCACATGGCATCCCAGTTCCATGTCCCTTCCACCTCCTACCCAGAAACTGGGGCTCTACCCAAACCCACCTCCACCAACTGGTCCTGGTACTATCAAGAGACTCCTGACCTCACTTATGGGCAAAGACCATCACAGGGACACAGCCAGGACAGCCCACCACCTGTTCCCTCAGACATCTTGCTCATGGTGTTGGCTACAGCTGCCTTAGGAAGGCAGGGTGCTCACCCTGCCCCATCCCAGCCGAGTTCTGGACAGCACCCAAGAGGCTGTGGGGGTGACTGGTGTTTCCTGGCCCATGACCTACCGTCCCGGGTCACCACGCTCAGCTGCAGGCCCATGTTGTGCTGGGGGTTCATCACCCACATGTTGCTGGTTGCAGTGACGTCGAACTCCAGCCAGCCCTCCTCCGACGCCCACACCGCCCGCGTGTCCAGCAGAAACAGGTCAGAGGCCCTGCAGAGGAGAGTAATGACATAATTGTCAGCTTGGGGGTCCTCTCTCCAGGCTTTTCCTGGTACAGAAACAAAATCTGAAATAGTTCTATGTTAATGCTTAAACAAAACAACGTCTCAAATCTGCCTGTTTCTGTATTACAGAGTTTTGCCATGAGACACACGTACTTCCACACGTGAAATTCAGCATTATAAAGGTTTTCACCATTTTCTAAGATGGAGGAAATCAATCCTACTCGTCAGGACTGTCCATTTCTCCACCAGTAAGGGATTAGTAAGGCACTCTTCCTCCTGAAGGGTGTACTGCCAGCCCTGACATTACTTCATTCATACATTTATTACATTCAGAGCCAGTGGAACCAGCAGCATGACCAGGCATACAATGGCTTTTGCCACAGGGGTGTCATGGTTGAAGCTCACCATACACCAACACAGGCTTACCTCAACTGACCAAAATAAAGAACCAAATAAACTGGCCAAGCATCAAACAGTGAAGGAAAATAGGCCTCTAAAGGACTCTAAAGACATTTTTCTGAGGCTTATCAACAAGGATTAGACACCTTATTCCAATGCTGCTGGTCCTGCACCACCTTCATGCGCTTCAGCTTCAAATGCTTTTAAGTCAATAACGTTTTTGCAGCACCAAGGACTCACCCAAACTCTATTCAATGAAATCAGCAGCAAAAGCACCCAGAGAAATCCCATGTACATTTTCTTACTGTATTAGAGATGGAAGTTTTCCGTGCAAGAAAGCTACAATTCCTACCCTTTACCTGTGGCCATCACCACAAACTGGACACCAGGTGTCAATCCCATCTTCATCTCTTTTCCCCCTGGATTTTTTTTCTAACAATGTAAATGAGGAAACAGGGTACCTGTCTCTCCTACCCACCAAAGGTTAAGTTCAGAAAAAAAAAATTGACTGAGTTACGTTTTATTTTTGGCCAACTGCTATGTCATACTGCCCAGCAGCTTGGTTTGCATGAGGTCACACATGGAAAAATAAGCACTGAAGTGTACTAGAGCTCCTAGTGTAGCTATTTTTACAGCATGGAGGCTTTCCTCCACCTCACTGGTAGCTGCACGCTGTGGTTGACTCAGCAGCCTTTCCCAGAGGAGTCTTTGCCACTGTTCCTCCAGCAGGAAGAGGGCTCAGGATCAACTCTGACCTTCATCTCCAACAGCAGCAAGCAGCTATGGCTGGTCAGCTGCTACATGTTTTGGAAACCTTAAGGTTGAGAGATTTGGGCTTTCCCAGGCAGGGTATATAAACTGAAATGTTGCTTAAAGGCAACTGCAAACAGCAGCTGCAGCTGTGACCACTCTTTTCCTCTCCAGATTTAAGAGAGGAATGAACTTCTAGATCATTCCCATCTCTGAATATGACTTGAATACTGGGTCTCTCCAATGCTTGAAGCCAACTGTATCTGAAAAGGGTTTTCCTAGCACCTGTTCCGACCCTCCCCCTCACACCCACTGCTTCACGATCTCTGTATTTTGTAACTCCTCTACACAAGGAACTCTGTAAGAGCCAACCTTCCTGAACATTGAAACACACACATAGGAGTAGTCAGGTCTAAAAAAAACATGAATAGGAGGTTGAAAGCTTACATTCCCACTGCCTTGACCTTTGGGAAGGCGCTTGGACATCAGAGAGCTGTAAAGCCAAAATGGTCCGCATGGCATCATGTAGCCCTTTCCCCTGAACTCCAGACAGGATCACCTACATCCATGTTATTCCTGAGAGATGTCTGCCTGACCTGATCTCATGTATCTCCAGCTTCAGGAACTCTCTTATCTTTCCAGGAAACTGAATGGGTTTCATGTGACCTTTTTTTCCCTCTCTATTATCTAACTTAAATGTCACAACAATGTCCCCTTCTTATTACAACAGTATCTTCAGTCTCTCCTTAAGAAGCCCTGTTTTAATAGACTTTCACTTCTCTCATTGTTTTTTATTGACTCAGCTCAGATCAAGACCTCACTGATGCTGAGTACAGCGGAAGGATAATCTTGATACATCTCACAGACTGTGCCTCTACTCATACAACTCAGAATATGATTTTGGCTTCTTCACAAAACTCACACTGTTAACTCATGTTCACCTTGTGATCTACTATAATCCTTAGATTCATGCTGCTGAACCGCAAAGGACACAGTCATTCCCTAGGGTGCATCTACATCAATGATTTTCCATGTCCAAATGCAACTGTTCTTTCCACCAAATCAAATCTCCCCCCACCCCACCTCAGACTGAACCTCCACAATTATTAGATTACTTAAAATACAGACTTGCCTTCCAACGGGTATCCCCCATTTCAGTGTCCTCCACAAATACAATAAGAAAACTGCCTGACCAAAGAACAATTCTACCAAACAAGAATGAGCCACTTTATCCCAATCTGTCACTCCCTCTTTGAAAAGATTTTGATTCCTTTGTAAAATGAAGAAAAATGGACCATCAGGCTTTCCAGTCCAGTTAAGTCTCTTCAAAAAGTCTCACAGAGGACTGGTTTTCAATCAGCTCTGCTATTCAGATGACTTTTGCATTGTTCCACCTGGATGAAGCCAACTCTGAAGGTTCACCTCACAAGTATTTTAGGGCATAATGGATGTGTGGGCAACACATCTGAATACCTTTTCTTCAAGCCTCTTTTCAATCAACATTTGTCACCCAGGCCTCAACAGGCTGCAAATCATTACTAATTTCCATTTTGGCATGAAGGTTTTAAAAAAATATTCAGCCACCTATATCCAAAGACAAAATTAGGGAGGAAGAGGGAAAAAAAAAATTACTCACATAAAAACCCCTCCCAACTATTTAACTCTGTCTTTAACCACTCCTTTATATTTTCAGAACAGAAATCTTGTCTATCCCTCTCTGCTTAAGAAAATCACCTCAGATATGGCCAAGCAGTAAGTGCTTGAAAATTGCTGCCCACAAAGGCTCAATAGAGATTCAGCTCCTAGCAACAAAATCCTCTGGACTTTTTGCATGCAAGGAACATAGTTTTCCCTCCTTTCCCCCTGGGTAAATCAAATACCATGAATCACCTGAGGGGAATCTGCTCTTTCCTACAGCCACGTGGCTAAGAGGTACCCCTGCTACTCCTGCAAAAAATGGTGTCTGATCTTGAAATGGAAACTGGGAAATCTCCCAGACTAGCCTCTGGTCAAAGGGAAATAGGAAGCAAGGTCAAAGGGAAAGAATATGTTATCTCAGCCCTTGGTCAGAGGGAAAGAATATCTCATTAGACAGGGAAAGGTGGAGGGCTTTTTGCAGTTGTGGGGGACACGGAGCTATGTAAGGACTAAATGAAGAGATCTTGGATAAAAAGTCTGCAGAGAAAAAGGGATTACAAAGATTTTCATCTGCACAACAAGGATGAGGCCTTATAGCAATGTCCAAAAGAGAAATAATTTAGGAAGCAATCAAACATCATGCTGAAGAGCACTACACATAAGCAGATGCAAGCCCACAGTCAAAGCAAAATTTAAGAGTGGACAAGAAAGTGAGAAATAGATCATATACTGAGCAAGTCACACAACACAAAATATTAAATTTCTAGTCATTAAGTGGCAGCATTGATCCTGTGTAGTGAGGCAGGCAGTGCACTTCTAAGAAGAAGCAGCAACTCTGTATGTGGTTACATTGGTGGAAGGGTGTCTGAAAGCTTCAGCTTTTGAGAACAGAGGCAAGATGGAACCTGAGGCAAGCAGGAAGAGAGTGTGAGGAACAAGAAAAACTAGAAGCACAAAGGCTGGAAGAAATTTTTGAGCCAGCACCACTGAAGAGCGAGGAAGAAGTATCTGCTCTCAACATAGGCTGAAGAAAGCAGGGTCAGCCCACAGGTTTCATACCCAAGCAACCCCAGATGTCAAGGACATCACAGGACCCCTGGCACCTCCATAGGACTTTAAAATTCAGTGTACAGAAGATAAATTTCATCACCAAAACAGGCAGCTTCTTATATACTGTTTTCCATACTCTCTGTCTAAACCTGCCTCTGGGTTTTTACACTACCTCATTGTCACTAATGTGCCCAACAGTCTCATCTTTATTTTCAGTGTGCTTGACCATCTGGATGAGTCCAGTTACTGATTTCCATAGGAAGGCTGCTGCAGGTATAATTTGTTTTAACCTTTTATTATTATTAAAGGAAGCAAGTGAATGGGAGAAACTGAGGTGATGAACTGAAACAACTTTCCTGATACAAGAGAGGATATTAAATAAGAAGATGAAAATTAGAGACTCCCAACTAGAAACAGGAGGTGTTTGTGCAGCATCAAGGCCCTGAAGTACAGCTCAAGTCTCAAGAAATAAATGGGAGTGTTTCCATGGCCTTCAGAAGACTCTGGAGAAGGACAGAGAAGCAAAGGTCAACAGAGAAATCACAAGTGGCTGCAATAAACAGAATGGAGTACACAGTTTACTGGAGGAAATATGGCCTGTGTAATTCAGAAGGCAGGATTTAGCTCCAGTGTCCTCAGAGAGCAGATTTGTCAGATATAAATATCAAATATAGCTACTATTCTTAATGCCGGCATCCCAACCATGTGCTCAGAGCATTTATAGGAGAAACAGCTTGCATTTAACTTCAGTGCTTTTCCCCCTCTAAGATAATATTTTGTTAACTGAAACCTCTGTGTAAACCTTTCAACAGAACATCTCTGGGTGTTAATTCTCTTTAATTGAACACTAATTAAATTAGAATTCAGTCAAATTAGTAAGCAGGTCAAGTGGTTTCTCTTAGTTACTATACTTAGTGAAATGTTCACATTAAAATAATTTCTCTGTTCTGGATACACATTACAACATGGAACTTTGCTACAGGAAAAACACGAACGCTATAAAAAGCTAAATTTAAAGAAGCATCTGTTGAACTAGTTTTGGTTTTTTTTTTACTTTCCCACCCTCCCTGGCCTTCTTTCCCTGAGCAGACAGAAGTTTTACCAGGGAGACAGTGAGAACAAACAGAAATCTCACCTTCAAAATGACCAAGTTAAAGGTCTCGTATTTTAATTACATGTCTTGGAACAACATTTTTGGCCCAACTTCAAAGCTTGCCATTACCCAGGTGTTTAAAGGATTGTTACGCATCAACAGCCATTTACCAAAGCATTAATTACTCTAAGTCTCTAAAACTTTCCTCGGCTCAACCTTTTTGTTTACTTTTCTTCAAAGACAAGTTGACATAATAGTCTAGACTGCCTAGCAGCAGTTTCTCAAAAGGGAATTTTGCACAGAAGTGTGTGGAATCTACATTTTAATTAATACACTTTCTAAAAACTCTTCTGCATACCTCAGATCAGCGTCTTTAGTTTGCGGTGACATCAGCTTTCTGTAAAAATTATCCTGCGTACAGCAAACCAGCAAGGTTATTTGCTCTTATCTACTTTCAGTGGGCAAATACTCTTACCCACAACTGACTCGGTCTTACATAGTTGACTGGAGGTCCACATAGATAAAAGTTTGAAACTGCAGCCTTTTCAGACCTGTAGATCCCCCATCTTGCAGTTGATGTAAGCACTACTTCAAATTTAAAAGTGTTTATTACTTGTAGAATGAACCTTGTGTGGAGCTCCCACAGCACGAGGTACTGCCAAGAGATGCAATACAAAACCCTAACAACTTTGTATATCTAAATGGCCAGCACTCCAAAGATTTAACAGCAGCATGGAAACTTCAATCTGTCGGTGCTCCCCTGAACAGAGAGCGTCAGGCAGGGGAATGCTGGCACCTGGAGTGAGCTGCCATGGAAAGCAAAGGCAGTCTCTATTGTTTCAGGAGAAGTGGGGTTCAGTTCAACTGTCCCGAAAAAGCAATGCCACCTGTGGGCCAGAAGACCAGGAGAGATGTACACAGCCTGTAGGAGTTTCTTAGAAACAAGGAAGGAGATATGAACAAATGCCAACCTACGAACAAAGTTGCTTCCAAGGTGGAAGAGAAGACCAACAGCTGGGCACTGATTTGCAAGGACTGAGAGCCAGCAGAGGAAAAAAGCACAGAATGGAGATGTTGGGACATTCTGGAGGAGGTCTGCAATTCAGCATAGGGAGGGGAAAGCCATCCTGGATGCATCCAGACATGAAAAGCACAATAAGGCATGGATAAGCTCAGCCTCGCACCTCCACTGCTCTGTGAAATGAGTAACTGTCCTGAAAAGGCTGTTCTGTATCACTGTGTCCATTGCCCCTGGCACCAAAATCTCCAAGGGCAGAGGGTTAAGTCTCCAGACTGACCAGAGAGCAGCAGGATGAAACCCAGGTTTCAGAGCTGCCTCTGGCAAAGAGTAGAAAATCAGAGCCCAGAGCTAGAAGACACCAAGAATATGGGAAGTTCAACCTACAGGTCCATGATAATCCCCAGTAAAGTCAACATACATATCTGGGTGCAAAGGTGTCCCAACCCATTCAGCTTAAGGTCTTGAGCTTTACAGACCTGAGGAATGAATATTTTACCAACTGGAACAGTTACAGAAAAGAAAAAATCATCCCAAGGCATAGGAATAAGGAATGTATTTACCATTTTGTTTTCTTCTTACTACAATTCTCTAAGATAAAGGGGTATTCCAGCTGTAGTGACGGCTATAGTACTACACTTCAGAGTTTAAATGCAGTTTGAGGCACGAAGATGGGGGAGAGGACAAAGGGAGAGTATTTTTCTTTGTCCATTAAGTAAAGAAAAAAGGCCCTGATATGGCATTCTATAGTTTAGATAGAAAATGCCAGCTGGTTATGGTACCAGTATGTTTCACCCAGAATAACTCTGACTTTCAAACTACTCTAAACCAACCAGCCTAAAACATAACACATCACATACCCACAGTGGGAGCTGAACTGAGACGTGGACAGACACCTCTCTATAGCATCATGGAAACAGCTCTATCATATACAAATATATGCACACTATATACAAATCTGACCCCAACTTGAAACAGATTGATGCTAGCTTTGTCATTTGTGTTACACAACCCATTCCAAAACCCAGTAGAGGAGGGTTATTTATTTTTTAAGCTATAAACACTGCCGTTGAATCAATTTGCCCTTTAGATTAGGAACTCGGATCGCATTTGTATAAATATCCTGTTGCAAAGAGGAAGACTTTATTACCACTATAACTGGCAGCTAAAACCAACAAGCGCCTTAACCCTTCAGGAATTGTGTTCAGTAGAACAGTAACATGGTCCCCAGGCAGTTGCTCTGCAGGGCACATTTATGTCCACACATGTAGGAGGAATCTTCCTGACCATCATGTTCCCATATTTCATTCTGGGTGCAAACGAAACTGTTTAATAAACTGACCATTAACGTACCGTATCTTCCTTTGATCACTAACACAGGCCACTGTGTTTTTCATAGATCAGTTGTTTGGACAGTGTGGGAGTGTTTTGAGGTCTGCATTAGCAGGATATTTACACTTGAAAACATACTGATGATCCAAACCAAGGACTAACATCTTTGATCAACCATAAACTGCCTTCCCTAGTCCTGACCTGACACCTCAATGGGTGAGGGCATGGAAGTTTCGAGAAAGAAACTGTTTAAATAATGATCTGTTTTCAGGGACAAACTCATTTCTTCTCTTCCCTTGTAAAGGTCTTGTTTACATGGCATTCCACTCCCAAGAGGCACCAGAAATCACAGACGGCTTTGCTGGTTCTTCCACAAAATCAGTCCTGCACTTTAGACCCAAACCCAGGTGCTGGGTTTAGCTGTGTGTTGGTACCACACAAGGGAAGAGAGTTGAGCCTGTGTAGCTCCTGCCTGCTGAAATTAAACAGCCTGTCAGATACAGCCAAGGTGGGACAAGCACCTAGAAGCTGACACCACTTGCCTTCCTAAACTGGTGCTTTGGCAAACGTCCCTGTTTTCTGCATATTCCAATGGAGTAAAAAAAAAAAAAAAAAAGAAAGAAAAAAGAAAAAAGAAGAAAAAATAAAAAAAAGACCCCACCCTAGTGTTCAAACAGCCCAGCCTCTTAAAACTCTGGGGGGTGAGAAGCCAAAGGGCAGCAACATCCGCCAGATGTATGGCCCATTCCCTCTCCCAGCATCAGCCCCTACAGCCCACAGCCTGCTTCAAAGCCCAGTCATCCCCCTCAAAGCAAACCAGATGTCACCTCAGCCCTGTCTGGTGAAGCCTCTTCCCCACACAATCCAAAATGCATACCACTGATGGCTGGCCACAAGCTCGACCCATCCATCCCGAGGATTTCATTAATCTCCTCGCAGCATCCCACTGACAGCTCCAGCAGTTTGTGTTATGACAAAACGTGGCTGTTAACCACGGTTTGGTTAAAAAACAAAAGCTTCATTTCTAGGCACTGTTTTTCTTACCTTATGAAAGGGTGGAAGGAATGGGGAGATGAAAACACTACTGACACAAGTGAGTCAGTATTAAAAATGTTTTCTTTTTTGAGAGAGAATGTACATAGACCACACTGTCCTCAATGTGAGTTTCACTGCCTGGAGCCCCCACAAGTATATTTTTCATATTTCTGATGGGACAAGGTCACATTTCTGCACAGAGGCTTTATGCTATTTCAATCAGCATTGATCTCTGATCATTCATGCTCTCTTTCCATACATGCCTGCCTAGAAGACAGCCTCAAACGGTCCCATACAGTCCCTGATATTAGCCTTGTCTACAGTGGCAAAAATCAGTTGATAATTCAGTAACTGGCAGAAATTTTAGCCTCAGGCTTGGTTCCATTTTTAGCCATCAGGGAGCAGCCAGCAATGCCTCGTGAATCCGTGCAGCAGTGCACATCTGGGCTGGAGTCACAAGCTCATGCTGTTACTGTCCAGATGAGGTTTTTTTTCCCTTTGCTCAAGTAATACTGAATTAAGCCACTTCATTACACTTAATTGGAGCCAAGGGATATTTCCAGGCTCTGAGCTTTGGTGAAGATTTGTATTTACTGAAGATTTCTCTTATCTCCTGCCCTGCCAAACTTGTTTCTTCGACAGAAGCAGGCAGGATCCATTTTCTTTATGTATTTCCCCCAGAGGTGCATGATGCCTTTCCCTTGAAAACTCCTGGTTTAAATTTATACATGCCGGCTGCCCTCTTAAGCATCATTTGTGCCCAAAAGTACTTTAGGAGCTACCAGTAATTGCCCCAGACAACTGTTAACCCCATAAAAGCCAAGATTAACTTCGTGTTTTTGAACTTTCTCTGAAGACTGCAAATGTTAGCTGAACAGGCACCTTCTGCAGCCCTTAGAGATGAATTGTCCTGCCCAGAAGGAATATTTGGCAGCACAAAAAGATGAAAAAAAGATATGACATCAACTCCTGTCTCTCACCTGCTAGTTTACCAGCTAGACTTCAGGATCTGTACAGACTCCTCCTCGTGCAATAAAATGTCATAAAATGTCAGGAAACATCAGGCTGTTCTTCAAAACCACTAATCTAAAGGAAGTGTGACACAACTTTTTTAGTAGTTTTTGGTTTTTTAAGTCAAAGGCAGATGTTATTTTCTGGCTCATAAGATGTTTTCTAAAATTCAATAGAAGCCTTGCAAATATTTAGCAAGTTCCTTCAAAACCCAGTGCTTTCTTTTCCTTATAATTTAACCTTCCAGTGTTCTGAACTGGAAAAGAGAACATTGTATTCCAAATTAATCTGCTGAGACAAGAGGGGAGAAAAAAATATTTTGGACTTTTTTTCCCCCAGTAAAAGCAGGCAAGTAAGTGAATGGATGATCAAAACCCATAACCTCTCAAATAACATCGTTTCTTCAGGCATACCAGAATAATTGAGGCATTTTTCCCCTCCATGCACAGATACTAGAGGATAGCTAAATACAACGTTTTAGTATTTGCTTTCAACAATGTTTACAGGCCAAAGTCTACCCAGGACAGCAGTGTGGGTGAATGTTTGAACCTATGGCAGCTATGGCCAATGTCAGTTGAGTCAGACCTCAACTGAATATTACACTGAATATGCAATATGCAACTTCTACTATCCTAACTCTTTTAACAGATGCATATTTTTTAATATAAAGGGAAGAGTTAATAAATATATATGCACTTTTATATACAGATATGCACAGAAAATACAAGCCCATCCATGTATTCATAGAGAAGCACGTTTTCAAATATGATTTTATATTTTACACATACATAATGAAAGGGAAAAAAAATGGAAAGGTGCATGTCCTTTCTACAGCTGCAAGAATCTGTGAGCCACATCTTGCCCACCTCTGTGAGGATGATGTGACAAGTCCCACAGACTCATCTGAAGCACAAAATGCTTCAGCCAAAGGTCTCCCTCCTTCCCACCAGTAAAAGTAAATAAATAAAGCAGGAAAAGAAACAAAAAGGGAGCCTTCAGGGACTGGCTGAGTCAGAGGTTAGTAATGAACTACAGACACTCATCCCTGGGTCAGCGGTTCACGCCCAGCCCCTGTCAGGAGGGACAAGGAATTGCTGGCAGTCTGGCCTGGAGGAAGCCGCCTTAGGATTCCCAGTCCCAGTGGCGGGATCCCCTCAGCACGGCCGCCAGACACGGCAGAGGGAACGTGGCAGAAGGGAATGGAAAGACCCAAAATACTCACCAGCTCTTGGGCAGAGACCACCCTGGTGATCCCCACCCAGGTGCTGCTGTCTCTGCTCTGTCCGCAGGGAGGTCTCAGCACCCAGGGATGCCCAGGACATGCAGGTGCCAAGGACCCGTGTCACAGCTTTGCAATCCCATTTGAGCACGCTTTTGGTATGGTGTGTGAAACAGAGATACGAGGTCCCAGCATCACTGCTGCACGCAGCCACTTTCAGAGAAGAGCATTTGTAAATTTCTTAGGAACACGGTATGCTAGGAGCCATATCTTGTACTTTATCCAGTACTTTGTTCTCTTTCCCACATTGCCTTGCTTGCTTAGTTTACTCTGAAAAAATGCTATATCCACATAAAAGGTGACAGTTCTCCTACTCTGTGCCCTGCTTTGGTTACTGTCACAGAGCAGCATATCAATTTCTTCCACAGACACTTGGCAGAGGTTTTCTTCCTGCTCCAGAGGTGGGATCTCTACTTGTAGAATCTGAAGCAGACCAACACTGGCCATTTTTCCTGCAATGTGGCTCTGAATGAACAATATATCTAACATCTACAAAATCTGACTGTCTGGACTTTGATCAGTTCTTCAAGTGGGCATTGATGTAACATCCTAACCAGCATGCACTCCACCCCAGGAGGCACTCCTGGGAGCAATCTGCAAGGAGATTGCTTGCAGATTGCAATCTGCAAGTTGAAGCACAAAGGGAACACTAATCTTCTAAAACCCACACCTTCTTCCCCATCACCTATTTACCCAAGTATTTCTCTCTTTTCCCCAGAGGCCACACTCCCCACAGAACAACCACCAGCTATTTGATGTTGCCCTAAGAACTGCCAACCATCAAAGGCCAATCCCTCCAAATGGTACCAGTGGACAAGCTGGAGAAAGAAGGGGCAGAAAGGAAAACACCCATGAAGCCTTCACAGAGAAAACAAATGTAGCTTTTTTCAAACACTGCTGGGTTTGATTTCTTTTTTTTTAATGCCTGCAGCAGAGGAACAGTTACAGTCCTGACAAGTTTGGGTAGCAGTAATGAAACACTTTTGTACCACAGCATTACTCTGACATTTAATTGACCATGTATTTCCATCTTTTAGCCTTACATGATTCCTCCATCTGAAACATTACTCTTTTTAAATTAATCACTCCATTTACACTTGTTTGGATTTTGTGTCACAGTTTCTACCCTGCCTCTCTCACTTCTCCTCTCTCATTGCCACTGAACGACCAGACACTATTTTGTACCAGTGGTCAGCATGCTGAATTTTCTTCTGCTTTATTTACTTTAATATAAGTCCAGCTGAGAGCAGATCAAGTCTGAACTAATTACCAGTATTTTTCAAACAGGCTGGTAGTATTAAGTTGAAAGGCTGTATGTGAATTTCACTACACAACAGCAATGCCAGCAGTGCTTTAAAAATCTCCTGCTTCTCAGCAGATTCTTTCTTTATTTAAAGACAAAGCTTGCAGCTAAGTCACACCCTCATTTGCACTCTACCATGCCCATTTCCCATAAGGAAAGGACCATGCAACAACACAACCCTGTTAACATGAACAAACCTGGTATTTATTTTCAGTCCTATCAATATTAATGCATAAGCTCAGCCTTCTCCGGGACAGCAGCTGGTGGCACAGAGCAAGCCCCCTCTTGCATACCTGTTCTGATGTTCCTGCAGCACCTGGTAGATGCTGATAAGGAAGGTCTGGTTTTTAAAGCTTCCCACAACGCAGTCCTTGTAGATCCGAAACTCAGCGGCTGTGACGGCCTCGCCCTCAGGAATCTGAGACAAATTAAATTTGAATTCCTTGTGGTGCCGCTGGTGAGGCGTGAACTCCTTGTCATACTCAACTGCAGATGGGAAAAGGAAAGAAAGGGAAAAAAAAAGGAACCATGACTAAAATTTAACAACAAAAGGTTTCTACATGCTGCCACCTGTTCCTTAAAAAAAAAAAAAAAACAACAAGAATCTTGTTTTTTTCTCCAAAGATAGCCCTGGCAAGTGCCAGGAAAACTTTTGCAATTAAAGCTTTTCAAATGCACTACTAAGTGAATATGAATGTTCCTCTTCTCTAGCCAATTCCTTTGGGATTTCCTATTTTTTTAAAGAAAATCCAGCTTTGACTGGGGAAATATGACCATGCATTTTGCTCCTGTGTAAAACTCAGAAGCTTGTGACCGCTCCCAGCATTTTCCACCTGTGGCTCTCCCTGTTCTTTACAGCATTTCACTGAGTCTCACAACCCTCTTCCATGCCAGGAGACAAGTAGCTCCACTCTGCTTTAGCACACACAGGCAGAGGCAGAACCAAGTGATAGCACCAGGTCAACCAATTCCCTAAGTGCCCTAAAATGTCCTGTTTTCTGGCTCCCAGGTTTGTACACTAGCCATTGGACCACCCTGGACCACCTTGTGAGTGAATACGATTAACATGATATTCATTTTGAGGATTAAAGTCAATCAGAGCTCCCCCTCCTTTGCAGAAGCTTATTTTAGAATGAGAGAGCTGAGGAGTGACCACATTTGGTTTCTGGTCTTAGACCTCCTTGGGTATACTCTCAGGCACAGGGCTTAAGACAGACACAAAACAGAATTCCTCCTTATTTAGGTCTCAGGATTTGCATTTTCTCTGTTTGAGGATCCCTTTGCAAACTCTGCTTCGAGTCCCACTCTTGTATTACTTGATTACATCTCGGTTTAGTCTGACTTTTATTAATTGTTTGTTATTTTTTCTGATTTTCTACTAGAGACTGCTTGAAGCACTAACACATTATATAAACATACAAAATCACATCTTTACAAGCCTGAGGGGACAAAAAGTAAAAACAAGAAGCCATTCCCACCAGTGGAACTGAAGGAGAATATGTCAGTGATGAACAAGTCACCGTTACATTATCATTAGGGACACGATTACGGTCAGAGGCAGCAAGGGGAGAACAGATCCCCTTCAATGTTTGTCTTTGTGGTCACTTATTGTTGTTCCCCCCCACCATTTAATACATAGACTGCAAAGGCGTCCACAAGCCTACTCTCACAACCTCCCCATGAGGTAAGCAGCAGTGCCTCTCTCCAGCTGGGATACTGAGTCACCAGGAGAGTGACTTGTCCAAGGACAGGCGGCGGAGGTTTGCGGCAGAGCCAGGAATGACAGCCAGCGTGCTTGAGGTTCGGCACTTCACCCACAGGTTACCTCCCCGAAGAACAGACATCTCCCAGCTGCTGGAAACAGCCCATGGAGACTTTTCCTTCTACCTTGCCCAACTGCCTGTTCCTCCTCATTCTCCAGCCACAGTTTCATCCATCCTCTCCCTTTCTTTTGGCAGCCCTTCCGTGTGAGCTGCCTCATCTGGCTGAGTCCATGTCCTGGCTCCCTGTGAGACAGTTAGTCACATCCTTCTCTTTGAAGCCACCTGGAAATCTTTTCACCTCTGCATGACTGCTGCTGAGCATTCTGTGGGACACCACACTGGGGGATAACGTGTCAAGGGCTGCCACAAGGCAAACAGGCAAATTCTCAAACTGCTGTCAGAGTCAGACACTGCTGCCAATTCTGTGAGTCTTGCACTGCATCTGTCTGAGCAGCTCAGATGTCAAAAAACAGGCAAATGAGGGTGATTGGGCTCTATAGCTTCCAGAAATGAGGCTGTGACACCCAGCATCTCCATCAAGAGATTGCACCAAGGCTAATGATGGTTACACTCAATTCCAGTGCCACCAGGAATAACCTCTCTGGTTATTGGTTATGGTTATTGGGCTTCCCTTTGCAGCACCTGCCCCTGTGTTTAATGGGGATCGGCTCTGGCAGTACCGGACTGGTTGGTGTCACTTGCACGTACGCCCTAGGAGACAGGACCTGAGCTGCCCGATCACTCCCCATCCTGAGGAGAGTCCCACAGGATGCACTTCCCAAAAGAGAGGAGCCATGTACTTTGAGAAACTTGTAGGCAGCCAACCAAAGAGAAACTGCCTTGGGCAGCTTGCAGCAGGACTAGCCCAGCTTGGCCCATTTACTCTAAACTCTGCTAGAAGATGAGAGGATGTAATTAATGGTGAGGGAATGTCTAAATCCGCGGGTTTGGAGAGGCACACACACGAAGCAACAATTCTTGATTTAGAACTCGCTACATCCTCGCTCATGGGTGCAGTGACTAGCTGAAACCCACACCCCCTTCCGTGCTGTCACAGGGAGGAGCTGACCTACAGGCGAGGTGCAGCGAGGCGGCTTTTCCCCAGGCTCGTGGCTGGGGATGATAAAGAAGAAGCAGGAAGAGCAAGGGGAAGGACACAACCAGGATAAGCAACAGAACTCCATCGGGGTGCCAGAAAGCTAAAATAACACCAGGAGCAGCAAAGGAGTCGTTGATGCTTCCTGCCAGCCCTTGCCCCACATCAAGATGTGATATGGTCTCTCCAAGTGCACAAGACAGAGCCTGAAGCTGTCCCACACAGCAAGGAGCCCAAAATGAGTCCAAACATCACTTTTTGTTGTTCCTTTCTGACCTCAAGTCAGCTACAGTGGCCTGACCTCCACTCATCACTGCAAAATGTGCAGTTTAAAAGTGTTATAACCAAACTCTAGTCCTTTAAATCAGCATTTTCCCACACTCCTCTCCTAAAAAGTTAAACACAAGTCCCAAGAGGAAGAAAAGCCCACCAAAAATCTATCACAGAGCATGACAAGTAGCAGCAGGTATGATGCTTGACTCCAATTACCCTTTCCCAGTTTATAACTTGCCTGATATATTCACAATAGTATTTTCCTGTTTTTTAAAAACTTTCTTCCTTTATCCCTGTCCTCGCCCGAATATGCCACACAATCATAGAAGCTGACTAAACTGATTACAGGGGAAACATTCAGACTGATTTCGTTATCAGGCTTGGCAGAATAAACAACCTGAAACACACAAACAAGGAAATCTTTTTTTAATCCTTCAAATTAAGCAATTCAGCTTATTCTAAGAAAGGCGGGTTTCTGTTATAAGAAAGAAATACTGCTAAGCTGATGGTGTCCTCCTCCACTGGGATCAGTTCAGAAGCAGCCCAACAACATCACAGGATGGAAAAAGCCTACATTAAGCTTGTATGAAGCAAGTATAAAAGTTTAACGAGTTGGAAAGTTTTTCTGGCTACATATCTTCCCATGATACAATGGAGGGTAGACTTTTTTTCTTTGTGGGAGTGGCGAGATATTTAAGTTCTATATACTCATTGTCACCCCATCAAGCTAATAATCAACTGTTTTCATTCAGCAAGACAGCTTAAAAATATGAAATACCAACAGTCCTTCTCTGGGGGCATTTTGCCCCCTGGAAACTCATCATTTTTAACAAAGAAGTCAAGTTTTAGAACAGTAAAATTTGGAAAGGCAAGATTCAAGCTTGCTGGTTCCCAGGACTACCCAGTCTGGATTGCTATCTCGTTACAATACATCATATGAGCTTCTATTCAAAATACAGACAGCATACACCAAAATGCAAGGCAACAGCAAAAAATGAGAAATCATTTCTCAAGCTGTTTTCCCGTTATTATTTTTTCCACATGAATACATTTGGGTCAGTCTGACCGGTGATGTGAAATCCAAAGCTAATTTCCATCTGAAGATGGACATAAGAATGTCTCAACTGTGCAAAGCTCTTGCAGGGAAAATCAGGCAGCTCACAGCTGGAGCAGGTTGGAAGGTAGAAGCCCTGAGTGGTGTTGGGCTCCCATAACCTTTTCCCAGAGTGCTGGCTGGAACGTGAGGACCAGGCCAGGCAAAACCAGTGTTTGTAAGGTCATGGCATGAACTATAGCCTATAAAATCCATGGTCACACTGTATTATCCCAAACATAACTATTTTGCTGGAGTAAGTCCTTGGAGGTTACAAATCCAGGCCTGCACATATCAGGGCAAGTTGGGAAGGGAGATGTCAAACAGATTTTAGCCCATCATGAGCCAGAGGGACTGTCCACTCCACCTTGCAAGTCTGCCCCCATCCTGGCTGGTGGCTGCTCCTTTGCTTGCAATGCAAAGGAAGGTGTGAGCTCTGGACATTGGACCCACCCCTGAGTTTTCACTAGAGCCCATTTCTGAGCAGACTGGCACAGCACGCAGAAAGAGTTAAGAGAGAAGCCTGCCAGTAGCGCTTTACATTCCCCTTAACAAATATTTTTAAATAGTATACAAACACAGCGCTATTGTTGAGCAGTTAAAAAGGCAAGAATGGCAAAATTAGGGTTACTGTGGTTTTGAATTTTGTGTATTCTAATTCTAACCCAGTGTTGCAATAGCCAATTTCAGCACAAAATGTCCCTGGTTTAAAAATAGCGTGCTGCTTACAATACTTGTTACTTTAAAAACACTGCACAGAAAAAAAAAATAAAATTGAGAAATTAACACATCTATTTTGGCAACTATACCATCCTACTTCCATTTGACAGTGTGGCACACACCTTGGACCAAAGGAAACATAAGCCTAATGACAGTCATGGAAATAAACTCTCCTTCTGCATTGGAATTTGAGGCATTTCTTTTGGATCTAAATTAAACCGGTATGCAGAAATAGCAGGTCAAGAGCCTTTCCTGAGGAAACACAATTTTCACTTAAATCAGCAGCACCAAGTATCATGATATCTGGGGATTTTCTCCAGTTCTCAGCTGCTGAGAGAAGTGTTAGGTCAAGTGCTCAGGTGAGAATTAAAATACTGGCTTAAGAAAGTCTCCAGTTCAAACTCTAGGTAATAAAGCCAAAAATACTAACCTAGAGCTCCAGAAATATTTTTTTTAAATGAATTTCCTACATAAATAATTATGATTTCCATGATAATGTAGTTCCTTGGAGGGTGCAGAGAAGGAGTGGGGTTGCAAATTAGTATGATAGGACTATTTAGGACAGGCCATTCTGCATCTGTCCTGACCCCACAAAGCTGAAACTACTCAAGAATCCTTTGCACATCAAGATTTAATGGTGACTTGGTTTTGCAGGGCCACAGCTACCATGCTCCAGGAAAAGCAGCCAGGACTCACAGCCTGCTTATGCAAAGTGAGTTTTGCATAAGTGTTCCTGAATTCAGGTGAGAACAAATGTAAGCTATTCGTTTTTTCTCAGCCTTCACACATGACCCACTCCCAAATAAAATGAGAAAACCTCTGAAAACTGGAATTGCTAAAAGGAGACTCACCCCCACATCTATATGATCAGCACAAATTCCTCCATATGACATCACCAATTTCTGCTCTAAGTCAACAGCATTTATCACATCTGGAGCAATGAAGCAGTGTATTAGGCCTCAAATGCTTTAAGCATTACTAAAGCTCCAACAGTCCCCTCTAATAAATGGACCATGTACATCTATGACTGATCTGTGCTGGGAACTTACAGTGGCATCACCAGACTCTCTTCAATACTGGCTGACAACAGCTTGCACAGAACAAAATTTATCTAAGCTTAAATCCTCCCTCCTTGATCTTGGTCCACAGTTGCTAGTTGCTTCTTTTGAAGAAAAAGACAGTAAGAATGAGGGGGTTTGTACACCCAATCTGAGGGATGTCCAGCTTCAGAGCAAGACTCGGTCTTCATTTGGGTCTTACAATTTGCCTGCTGTTCCACAGTGGATCTACATGGATGGGGTCTGCAGCGCTTTCTTTTTACTCTGAAGATATGCCCACGATGTGCCTCAAGGCTTGTCTGTATTTTCACATTTTTTGGATTGACGTAAGATCAATCTGAAAAAAAGATACCACGTCTCCCAAACAGTCCCATATCTCTGACAGATGATCACAACTGCAGAAGCACTGTTACTGTTAAAGGTTAAAGCTGACATTTCTCCCTAAAATAAGCAGCATTTCCTAAACACTGTTTTAAAAACTGCAGAGTACAACCCAAAGAGCACAATGTACCAGTTTAATATCTTCAAATAGGAAGGAGAGAAGACTAAAAGGCTTTACAGGTACTTTCTGCTGTTTAACAAGGAAACAGAGGTTACGTTGCTCTAGGTGGACCTACAGGCTCAAGAGTAGGCCAGCAGCAAAAACAGATGACTCCTGGAAGTAGTGAGGATGCATCAGAAAAGGATCACTGCTGCCTGTTTTTCACCCTTACATATACACAATGTGTGCCACTGTCACTTGGGCACCAAGATAAAGAGGTCAGTGGTCTATCCCACTGCAGTGACATCCTAAATCCACTACTGCTTACGGACAGGACTGACCATTTTCTTCTTATTGTAAAGGCCCAAAAGAAAGCAAAGCTTCCCCTTGTCAAAACTGTGATTTATTAATGAGCCATTTCTCAGGTGGTGAGAAGGACAACTCTCTAAAAGAGAAGAAACACAGATGAGACATTAAAATACAAGTCTGAAAGCAAACCCTTCCCTGCCCAACATGCACAAGAGGCTGGGAGATGATTTCTTCCCACCTTGGTCTCAGCCCAGCAACTTCAACTACCTTCTGTGATTCTGAAATTCTACACAGCCTCCCAGAATCTCCCAAGAAAAGACTATTTCTTTCTATCACCCCAATCATGATGAGGGATTCATCATCATGTCCACTGGCTACTGCTCCTGCTCTTCTACATGCCAGATCTTCCCAAATTCCTCCCCCCTTCACCCATTTCTGAAAAGCAGAATGAGCATAAATAACTAATTCCAAAAAGAAGCAGTCCCTCTTCTTCTCAGACATCTCACCTGGATTTTCAGTACAGTATCCCAAACAAACTGACCAAGGTTTGTTCTCATGGATAAGAGCACGTAAAATTCTGACGGACCTCCCTGATGAACTTGTCCCACATCCACAGGGATAAAAGGCAGTTTTCAAACATAAAAAAAAAGGTCAAGATACCTATGGTTCAGTCTGGCACTGCACCATCTGCAGATCCCTCTGGGTCCAGCTGAGGTGGGTTAGACACAACAACCAGCTGTGTGCAGTTCTAATGCAGTTTTAAGTTAATGCCTAGACATCTTTACAATAATACAAAATTCAAGGCCAACAAACTCCAAAAGGATGCTTTCTTCAAAACACCTCTCATATCACATCTGGGCCAACACAATATAAAGTGGAATTATTCCACTGACTTCAGTGGAGCAATGCCAGCTTGCAGCCAATGAAGACCTGGCTGTGTGTGCCAGAAAATAATGACTCAGAAAATAACCCATCATTAATCCAATCCCAATGTAATTACGGAGATTAAATTTAAACAATAGCAAATTGCTCTCTAAACATAACACTCTACAGAAGAGCTTCAAAGGAGGAGGGGTTTTTACTTTTGGATGAAAAATGCAACTGAGCTCTTCTTTGTTTCTTTGTGCTGGGAATCAAGCTGGAATCGGCTTGTAAAATCAGATTAAAATAGTTGCAACAACAGCTTCCTTTCAGGATTCTTGAACCAAAGGCAGTCTAAAAATCAAAATAATGCCCTAATCAAACACATAATACCCATGGGACACCAGAAAGTACTAAAAAGGCATTTTCACATTTTCACAGAGATGCCTACTGTATGGCCAGTAAAGCTTTTCCACTCTGCAATGGGAAGAGGCAGCAGTGGGGACCAGCCTTGCTCTAGCACATGATGGGAAAAGTTAAAGCAAAACTGAGGAGAAGGAGAGCCCTTGACAAAGTGCTCTGGGGCAGCTAAGCCAGAAGGCTGACTGCAGGCTGACCAAGCACCTCTGCCTCCAACACTCACTTTTGGGCTTCCTGGGCTGCCCCCCTTGCAGTAACAGAGATCGCTTTGCAATTGCTTCCACAGTCTCTCTTTCGTTCCTTCCCCAGGCCTTCCCAGCACAAATGGTAACAAAACTGGTACTTTCTTTCCATATGCTAGCACATACGGCAGGTCCCTGCACTGCAAACAGTGCTGTATCTTAGGAAAACAAAACATCTTTTTGCTTAAGAGATGCCAAATTGCTTTATCAAAGGCACTACTGTTTGCATTTTTGTGGCAGTATTAATTCAGTTCCCACTGAGAAGCTGATAAAGACCCTGACTGTAAAAACACCCCTCTGGAAGAAGTGATCTGAAGCTATTTCTGTATTGCGTTTCCAAATAATTTATGATTAAAATAATATTATGCTTTCCAAAAAGCATTTCTATTTCACAGCCAGGCTTGGTGCGTGCAGAGCCAGCCTGTGGGAGGGGAGAAGGCGATGCAGTCGGCCCCCCGGCACAGAGACACCATCGGAAGCGCTTTGCAGCTGTGCACGCGGTGGGAAGAGAATTCTCCTGCTGCTGCTGCTTGCTGCCTTGGCTTAGCGCTGGCTCCTGTGTCCATACCCACCCAGTAACTGCCTGGGGCACTGTCTTGGTTTGGAAAGACAGGTATCTGCCAGGGAAACTGGGGTTTCCCTTAGAATGGAGAATGTAAACCCCTCACCCCCCTCGCCAAATTATAATTTTGCAATTAAGGGCTCTCAGGCAAAGATTTGGGAATAGGAATAACAGTTCTTTACTAGGAATATCAATAATACAAATGTGGTAGAAAAACAAAACCACCCCACCAAACCAGCAAACAAACAAACAACAATTTTGGAAAGCCCTGACAGAGTCAGAGCTACAACCTGACACCCTGTTGGTCAGGGTGTTGGAAGCAGTCCAAAAGTGAGTCCTCCTGGAGTGGCAGATGTGGTTCTGTTGAAGTAGAGATGATCCTGTAGCCAAAAAGGGTCGAGGGGTGGTGACAAGGGGTCTGGTGATGGTGAGAAGGGGTCTGGTGATGGTGAGATGGGATCTGGTGATGGTGAGATGAGGTCCGGTCTTCCTCCCAGAAATCGAGGTGAAGCAAGAGAGCTCCTGTTCCGGAGTCCCAGTTTTATCCAGGTAGGAATGGTTGGCTCCTCCCACTGGGTGGAGCATCTCACAATAGGATGATGTAATGTGGATGTACTCCCCTGGGGAGGGTAGGGGTGTCTTAATGGTCCATTAGCAGAAAATATTCCCCTGGAGGGAGGATGGGCAGTGAAAGAGATAAGAAACAATGCCCTACCTGGTGTTAACAGTTGGCCCATTATCAAAAGGCACCCGTCCCCCTCCTTCCAGAGTTACAAGAGATAAAGGAGAACAATTCCCCAACTGCTTTCAGCAGATGAAACAGAATACACATTTTAGGTTCCATAACCCAAGACAAGCACTCAGAGCCTCCTGCCCGTAGAAATCTTCTCGCAGCCTTTCCCACCCTCCAGGTTGGCCACAGGTCACGCTGCATTTCCTGCTGGCACGGCCACTGGCACGCAGCTCCCTGGAAGCACAGCTGCCCTGGGTGCACCGGCTGGGTCTGGAAATGCTTTCAGAATTTTTTAAATGGCACAGTCATCTCGCACCACGTCTCAAAATTATCTGTCCTTCTGCAGGAATTTAAGGTGGGACAAACCAATTCACTTGCAAGTTGGAGCTAAATTTCAAAACGCAGGTTGTGGAAAGTGGAGAAGTTTTTTTTTTCATTTATGGGCATTACCCTCTCTGCTTTTCTTGCAGGTGAGGTTTTATGTTTTTATTGGTATGACTGTGAATCAACCAGCAGCAAGTAGGAAAGCAGGCAACAGACAAATGTTTGCAATTTAAGTTGCAAGCTTTCATTTTGTTGAGCACTCATCTCTTGGCATCACAGGCAGGTTTCAGCTTTTCATTTAATGGCCCAGCTGAGAAAGACATCTCCTGAGCACAATGCAATCACTCCCCATAAAAATACTCTCAAGAACGCTTAAGGTTTGATAAATTTTTTGGAAAAGTTTAATCCAGCACTCAAGGCTCAGATACAGAGAAGAATTCAGCCCTGCTCCAGAGGTTGTCAGGCTGTCCTGGAGACTACACCACCACTGAGGGCATTCCCACTGCTGACATGACTTGTGACTCCAGCTGATACCACGAAATGCTGTTGCCTCACTTATTGTTCAGTATTTAGTGTTTTACACAGGATTCCAATTTCAAATGACTGAATTAAGCAGCATCCAGCCAAAAGACCACCAAAGAGCATGGGCTTTGGGGAACGGGCAGGGCACTCTGTGAGACAGCATGAAGGACACCAGACTTGGCACAAGCCAAAGAACAGAGGATATAAGAAAGGAGGAAACACCACCCCTAAAAAGGGCAGAAAGTGGCTACAGGGATAAAAAGAGTAAAATCATGGTCTGGAGACCCCACAAGTTCCCAACCTTTAACATGCCTACAAAGCAAACACTCTTTGTGACAGTCAAGCCAAGAAGATGCTACAGCTCTGAAGACTGAGGAGAGCAAATGCGTGAAATGCCTGAAGAAACAATGAAGTGTTTTAAAGACTATTACTCCTGGCTATGTATATTTGTCCAAGGAATAGCACTGTCTGTAACTGAACCTCCCCTCAGTGCATCCATTCACTCTGTGCTGGCTTGGCACACTGATCCAGAGGAAGGGGTTCCAACAGAACCACTGGGATTCTCAACCACCACTAGGGTTTGAAGACCACCATGGCTTTAGGACAACTCCCTGTGCCAACTGGAAAAAGCAGCACCTTGGGAAGACACTGATCTACACAGAAATACCAGAGCACCCTTGCTAAACCCACTGTTTCTCTTCCCACCCTTATAATTTATCACTCCTTCTTCTATCCTTCTGTCCTGGTCATCCTGACAGGTTCCCTGAAGGTTCAGGGAAGACTCTGTCAGGCCCAGGAAGCTGGCAAAGAGAGAAGGATCGGCAAAGAGGGTTGGAAGAAGGCAAAGGAAAGTCTCACCACTTACACAGCCTTCTCCAGCCAAGGCAGAAGGGCAAGGAAGCCACTCACTGTGCAGCCCTAACACATCTAGGAAGCGCTCAAGAGCGACAACCATGAAAACTGAAAAAACCCCCAGAAATTCCAGAATATTTTACAGCCCTTACAGCAACATGAGGTAAGTGCTCCTCTTTCTGAGGCAATAACATCTTGCAAAGCACTCTCCCCACACTAGCCCTGTGTCATGATTTTCCCCCACCATGCATGCAGCCAGAGAGATTCAGAGGGAACTCTTGGCATGCCTTGCTCATAAAAAAAATCAGTTCTCTTGCCCTACCATGCCCCTGAACTCCCATTTTTTAATCTGCCTACTGGCCATGCCAGCAGGGTGTGATTTGGGAAGTGACTTTTTTACCTCTGAAACCTCATCTGCTGTCAACCAACATAATGATACTGCAGAGAGCCAAGCAGCCGTCAGACATCTAAAAATTTGCAGCCACTGTGGGCGGTTGGAGCAGAGGTCAAAAAATGGTCATTAATAGTTTTACCTAACCTGCAGCTTTCAGCTGCTCAAAACACAGCTTTAAAAAGAAAAAAAAAAGAAAAAAAAAGAAAAAAAAAAGGCATCACACAGCTTTAACAATCTGCTTAGGAGTAAAGAATTTCACTTGTTAAGAAAAAAATTAAGAAAAAAAAAAAAGAAAATAGCCTTGACAAAAACACTCGGTTTGACTAACAGCTTCGGTCTAAGCCTTCCTTTTTCATTATTTTTTATATTCCCATATCCCACAGTGACCAGAAGCATACTTGGAATGTCTCTGTCCATCTGATAAAGCCATCAGTGGCAGCAGCCCCACGCTGGGCCTGCAGGGGACACAGCTCCTATTCCCGGCTGAGGAGCACGGTACCCAGCCCGAGTGAAAGCCAGGGAGATGCAATGCTTTGGGAATGATGGGAGACTCCCAGCCGGGGTAGGAAATCCTAGGGAAAAAGTAAGACTTGAGGAAAAGCACCATTAAAAGAACTATTAAAAGAGGATTTGTGGAATAATCCTTAGTTCCACATAGTTGGCCTGACTTACATACAGTAGCATAACTGGGTAGTTCACCTGAAAAACATCCAGCAGGAAAAGGGACAGACTCTGCCAAGTACTACTTTTATTTTTTTTTTTCTCCCCTTTCTCCCCACCCCCCTTACTTTCACCAAATACTCAAAGCAATCATTGGGCTCTAGGCATTTAAAAATCAGAAGCTATCTACAAATGTTCTTGAAGTAATAACACGTAAATTGACTCCAAAAGGTCTCAGGTTAACAAATAGGAAATTAATAAACTTCACTGGTTTAAAAAACAACCCGGTATGTTGGCATTTCTGGCTTTCAGTTTATCTTGCCCTTTTTCTCTAAGTTAGAAGGTTCCTGGAGACAGAATTTAAAATGGAAAAAAAAATAGAAGAGAAAATGCATTAAAATTTTCAGCACAGCCACTTGCCCACAAACTAATTTTTAGACATTTGGCTTCTATATCTTCACTCCTTGCGATCATGTCCTGGCTGTTTGGCCATCCCAGCATTTCTCTGCCCCACCCAATCCAGCCTTGTCATCACTGATTTTATTTTTCCACTCCTCTCTCTTACTAATGCCCTCCTCTCTTGCCTTCACTGGTTGCATGCCATCCTTGGAGAAAAACATCAAAACTCTTTCAAATTGGAGTATACATAAATATATATAGAGAAATCAATTTAAATAAATATCTACAACAAAATCCTTCTTAAAATATATCTCTTATCTTCTGTTGTGCCTGAAGTGTTTTTAATGTTGTCAACAACTAAATTACTCAGACACAGATTTTAGTTTATGACTCAGTTTATGATTTAGTTTGTGACTATTTATTTTAGTTTATGACTTTAGGCACATTGGTTTGAAAACTGCGCTTTTTTTCCTTAAGTCCTTTAAAGTATTTTTTTTTAAGTTACAGCAGGAGGGTGATGCTATATATCTGTCTTAACAATACTCCATGGAGACAGCTGCCATACCCACTCAGTTTTTTATTTGTGTTTTAATAAGAAAACCATCAACCATAAGAAAGTTTGGATCAGGTTAGCACATCAAAGCACTCTTTTTTTACAAACATATAGACAGTGGGGAGAGTTGAAAAGCACCAGACCTTTTTAATGTGAATTTACTAAATTTTTCTTTACTCCTGCACACTAAGCCACCCTAACAAGTGGGGTTGTGGCTTCAACAAGTGAATCTTTTTACAGCTGTTCTCTCACAGATACAGCAAGACTAAAGCTTTTGTGATGTTTGCATGCAGAGAAAAAGGCAATTAATTATATGGCATGTCCTAGTGAAGAACTTCCTCCAGTCAAAACAGGAGAACAGGATGTATAATTGATGTTATTAGCTGCAGTTGCTATTATACTTGGAGAAATCTCCAACTCAGAAACAGCAGTGATGAAGTGCTCCAAGATGAGTAATAAAATGCTTGATATTAAGGGAGGGGGATAAAAAGGATTCTAAAAAATGTACTCTCTGGTACAGCAACACTCTCAGATAATTGCCAGGCAGAAAACACTGAGGGATACCAAAAGAAAAACGCACCACATTTGAAGTGTTATCTCTCTGAAACTGAAATTGAGGAGGGGAGAAGTGGGTAGAGAGAAAACCCCTTATATTTACCTAACCTATATGAATGCTAATGCTCACATGTGTGTTGTAACAAGATTGGGGACTTTGAAAGCTCTAATCAGTAGGTGCGTGGGCAAATATTTATTCTGATCCATTCCAACTTTCTGTGGTTTGTAAATCCCTAAGAAAAGAAAATTTGCAGAACAAATCAGTCTAGACCACAGAATTTGGCTACTTTATGCTAGTTAGAAAATCACAGGAAATAGACCAACTCAAGAAGGGATTATTTGGTGGACTTCTTTGTTTGTTTTCTGAGGGCCTGTGACTACCTGATATATGTGCACTTGTTTGGGTAGCCAAGGAGAATTCTTTCAAGCATTCTTTCAAGCATAATCACTGCAATATTGAATTCCATATGCTTGATGTCTTGGTGAGGTGCTGATGTATATAACCTTGCAGATCCTTTCTGACCCACACTTTTCATCTGAAGACATTAGAAAAAAATAACAACCCTAACCTGAATAATATCGCCTTTGTATTCCAAGATCCCAAAGAGCTTGTAGCAACGTTATTTTTCACCCTGGTACTCCAATGCATGGAAAGAATCACTCGGTATCATTTCATCAGAGGAAAATCTGAGATGGAAAATATTTCAGATAGAAGGTTTATCTTACTGGGGATAGCATACATTCAAAGTGTTAGAAGATCTTTCCATTCAGTATTAGAAAACCTTTTCTATGGGATGAAGTTTCTGCCTTTACCATGTGGAAAATATCAATAGCTTGAGCAACTCTGCTTTAGGCTGAGCCAGAAAGAGGGTGGGTGAAACAGAGCTCTAAGCTTCAGCTGTAGGCACTGAGATAAGGCTGGGGACCTAAAAAAATCCTGGCAAAGACAAAATATTTTCTAACAAATATTTCCATAAGAAATGCTTTTCTCATAATTATGCTCTTAATATTTTGGAATCTGAAATATATATTTTTTTCTACTAGGGAAAACAAAAAAGGCACAATAAGGTGGGGTTTTTTTTAGTGGGAAGAATTGTTTTTCAAAGACAAGATTTTATTCTATATTCTATATACAAAAAATGTTGATACTCAACAACAGCAAAAATGATACAAATCTTTTTGAGTACCTATTTCAGCCTCATACGTCTAGCTCAATTTTATGAAAAGTTTCTTTCCTCTGCCACTGCCTTTCTGCTGTTTCTTCAGCAGAGCAGCAGCTGGGATGTCTGCCCTGCTTCCAATGTGTTGCTTGTCATCGGACCTCCCCAAGCTGCATCTCACCCAAAACAGCTCTGGGCATGGGCAGTGGTCTGATAACAGACAGCTTGAGTGACCTGAGACAGGGTTATTACCCCCTGTGATTTGCTACACCCCAATGTTTGATTTGGCTCAGTGCATCACAGACCAGTCCTGTTTGGGTACCCTGGGATTACAAAGCACAAGCATCAAGGTCTTCAGTCAGGTATCTGAAGCAGTAGGACTATTTAGTTTTCAGAAAAGGAGTCAACTGTACTCTGGACACAGAAGAAAAGTGTGTTTCAAACACAAATGTGTTTGAAAGGCTTTGAAGAGACAGTCAAACGTGAATTCTGCTTTCAGAATGGATGGGAGAAATATTATCTACTCTCTCGATCAATAAATGCAAATACAGCTGGATTTCCTAAGGTTTTTGGTTTTGGTTACACTGCTAACAGCAAAATGTACACTGATAAACTTCCCCAACTAGTGCATATATAAGTGTGGAATCAAGTACACCTCTATTCACTTTGAATAGCAAAAAGTTGTTATTTTTAGATAAATATGAATGCAATAGTTCAATGCCTTAACTCTTACAACCTGATGTTACACACAAATAGCCAATGCTGAAGTTAACATTCTGTGCTCTATATTCATGATGTCCTGCATGCAGAACAACAGTAGAGGCTAAAGCTGCATTTCTGTATGCCTCAGGTAAAGCTGTGGAATATATTTTCACTATATTCTTCTTCAAAGACTTGCATTTCTTCTATATGCAGTTTTGATGTTTTAATTTCTGACATGGAATAGTTTTCTTCTTAAATCTAGAAATTTCTGAAAGGCTGCACACTCCTAAATAAGCAGCATGGGCTGAATAAAAGTCTTTTGGACTGATACGTCATATTCAGAATACAACAAATATTCCTTCCATCCCTACCTTTCATTCCTTGTCCAAGGAGATACCAGTTCAAATATTAAAAGTTCATGCACTAGGCAACAGCAAGAAACTGCCCCTCAGAACCCATTTTGAATGCAGCCACTTTTGCTAGAAAATTTATGGTCTTGCTTGAATTCCACATAACTGGAAAACAGAGCTTCAACAGGGGATGTTACCAAATGAGGACCAAATATTTCTCATTTATATTCCAATTTGAAATACTTTACAAACTTCATGGATACCATCACAGCTCAGATGCCTTACAGGGAAGCATTAAAAGATGAATGTCACAGGAACACACCCAACACACCTTGGAATCCTGGAGTTATGACAGGGCTAGAAATGGAGCCTCCATTTCCAAAACCTTAACACTTCCAAATGGATGCTCTTTAATGTCAGACTGGAACCAAAACATCCCAAAGTGAACCAAAACCACTGAAATCATATTTCGTTGAAGCAAACTGTTTCATGCTAACAGTACATAAAACTCCAACTTGTAAGAAAACAGAAATCACTAGATGAAAATATACAAATGGCCTGATTTCACCTCAATAGAGGGCAGAGCAAGCTAAGAGAAAGAGGTCAGGGAAACCTGACACAGTTTCATCAGAAGTTGCTGCTTTATCAGGTAGAATCCAAAAGTACACTTAAGCCATTCCTGGTAACTCACAAAGAACTCAGCTGAGCTGAAACAATTATCAGAAACACAGGTCTTGGCCCTTCTGGTTTGAGCAAGAAGGCTCAACTACAACCATGCCTGACACTCCTGAGTTATTTGAAGCACTGCAATAAAAACAGTGCCCCAATTAAAAGCTCTTTAGGACAAGTTATTCAGGTGATGGAACAGCCACACCTTTCACAAAACTGTAATGGATAGGTAAAGACTCTCATGAAAACCTCTTTCCATTCCTAAGCTGTTGTTAAGAGTCTTGTGAAAATCCCTTCGCATAAAAAAACCCCTCTCTCCAAGTTATTTTACCAACTGCACTTTGCTTTTTTGCTTTTTTTCCCCAATAAAGACCTTGGAAAGACCTTGGAAAAGCAGAACGTAAATTATTTTACAGCTTCCCTCACAATGCTCTTCTTTCTACAAGATGAAATATTTTGCTGGCACCCATAGCAAAATCTATATTTTTAATACGGGTAGCATGATGGAGAAGCAAGGCAATTTAATGGTGGAAAATATTCTACTTGATTTTCCTCATTTCCCAATAAAATTGGCTGAACTTTATTTGGCTGTTCACCTCCACCAACTCAAGACTAACATCTGCTTTTTGGTCTATGTAGGTAATAGAAAGTTTCCATATATTTAGAGTTCATTTTGCATTCCTATAGATAGCAGGAAACTGTAACAAAAGTTTGCATTTGTAGAAAAATAGCATCCACATCACAAGGTACAGGAGCAGACATTCAGAAAGACTAGGAAATACATGATCAAATACTGCATAATCTATTCTGCTCAATAGCTATTTTAATTCCTAAAAATCTACTCTCCACTGTTCATTTAGTATACATGAAGGCACTTGCTAAACTTTTATCCAGGTTACAAATGTTGAAGTGTAAAAAATGTGTTTTCAGGCCATTTCCTAATTTTTCCTGTAGATGTAACTGTGTTTTATATCTGGGAAAGAGCTCTGATACAGATGGTATTGTCAAGTACCAGGGCAGGTGCATTAATAAAGGAATGAAACTCCCCCTCTGGTTTGATCAGTCTATGTAATAATAGCATAATCACAGATGAGCTGCAGCTCTTGCACTTCGTTCTCCTTCCCACTGGCTGCTCCTTTGCCATGACACAAAACATTGTGGGCATGTGGGATTCCCACCCTCCAGCTGAGTTTCTTCCTTCCAAGTGTGTGATTCCTTCCTCTCGCACACACACTCACTAAACCAGCAGCAGTGGGATGGGGTATAGATGCTTGCCTTCACTTGGGTGAGGAGAGACTGGCAGTAGATAGGTCTACACAGATGTTCAAATTCACTATCTTCTTGTCTGTCGAGCTTGCACCCACATCATGGAGGCCTCAAGCCCTCCATACCACCAATTATCACCTAGGGAGGGCCATGGCTTTGTATCCAGCCGACACAAAGTGCTACGTGAACTCCAGCAGCAGACACTTACCTCCCATCAGGAAGGGAGAAGAACCTCTGTGGCACATACACCCCATCCACCTCTCTTTACCTCTCAAATAAGGGATTAGGACAATTGCTTGAAAACTAAATTTACATCAGGGGAAACCCTCCCTTCCTTCTGGCTCTGTGGACCAGGATGTTTGCACACTGCATTGTCAGAGACCACTAGTGAGACACCTGGGGGAGATGATGTGTGCTGCTCCCTCAAGCACCTGAAAAGTCAGAGGGAAACAAGTTACTGGTTCCCTAGTCACCCCCAGCACATTCACCAGGAGAGCAGTGGCAAGGACCTGGCTTTTTCTTACCAAACACAGAGGTTCATCAAGCAAGGGAATAAGAACTTTGGAAACATTAATTTCTTCTGCATGTTAGATTTAGCTCAAATTAATCGGACAAGGGAAAAAAGGCTTCTATGATATATACAAACCCAGCTGGAAAGCATGTGAAATAGAAATGATAAAGCTGACAAAAGCCTCTGAATGAGAAAATGTGAATTTTGGCCTCTCTTATGTGTGGTCAAAGGCTAATGAGAGGACTGATGCTAGAGTCTGTTTCCACAAGTGACTGGCCACACCAGTGTTCATGCAAGCTCAGGGTGACTGGGAGGTGCCAGTGCTCTGCCAACTCAGTGCAAGCCCCTGGCATGCTGGAGTGCCAGGACATGGGCTGGAAGCACTGGCCCAGATCCCAGGAGGGTAGAGCTTAACTTCTAAATGCAAGTTTTAAGTGAGTTAGAAACATATGACCTGTTGGAGTTGAACAGGGTTAAGCCACTTGTCTAGACTTAGCCAACCACACTTTGATATAAAGCCTTTTAAGACTGAGTCTATTCAGTGCAGTATTTTCAAAGCTTTATGCTACTGTACTCAAAATGCTCAGGATAGAGTGAAAACAGAGAAGACAAATCCCCTTCCACAGGGCAGCTGAATCTGAGGTTTAGATCTACAAACAGTTTAAATCCCCAGGAAGAACTTCCAAATGCCCAGAATAAACTCCCCATTCTTTGTCTATGGAACCTTTCCCACCCCCTCCCAGCCCAGATAAAGCCTCAAGTTCAGATATAAACCCAACTCACCAGCTGCAAAAGCTTAGAAGAGACACTCACAACAAACTGCCCCTCATAAAAAAAAAAGATACAAGTCTCTTGCCATTAGCTTGCTTGTGAACTCTGAAAATCCCTAATGGGTGGTGAGTGGGATGTGGTCAGTGGTCAGCAATGTCTCCTGCACACACACACTTTCTCTGCAGTCCTCCAAGGAGAACAGAGGTTGCCTGCATCTGATTTCTGAACCACATTTTCATCCTTTTCTGCCTGCACCCAACCACAAAGGAAAAACAACATCCACACTGTGCATTCTTTTCCCAGCTTGAGAGCTGCTCTTCCACTTTTCCTTGGGACAGCTCATCTGCTAAAAAGTGCTTCATCTCGCAGCAAGGTAAGCTGGGATGCAAACACCAGGACCATGAGCTTCATTTTTTGGGGATTGCCAGCCAAATTAGCTCTTGTAGGGAAGTAGATCAATTTCTGTCTGAAAAGGATTATACACTGAAACCACTTCTGACAGTCCAAGTTAAACTGCAAAGAGGAGGAGGATGGGGATGGGGTAGGGGGCAAGGCCCTTCCCAATGTATGGATCAAAGACAAGAGTGTATATCCTGTCATTGCTTGAAAACACTGGAATTTTTGCCAGATTATATGTGGTTTTCAAATTTAAAAAAAAGAAGACTACTTTATGCTTTCCTTACAGTCTGAAGATTTCAGAAGCTTAAGGAAGCATCAAAAATCATGAGATGCTGGTTACTGTGGTTCAGCCAATTGTCCAATTTCCCCTGCCTCTCAAAGTAAATAAAAATAGACAACTCCAGTGTTGGCGGTGAGGGGGAAATATCAACATCTTTCTAAGCCTTTCTGTTTCCTAAGAACAAATGTTCAATTAAAAAAAATAAAATTCAAAACCAGGATCTCAACTGAGCAATTTGTTCCACTGAGTCCAGAGTAACAGATTGTGACACACCGGCTTAATGTTCAAGACAGTGGAAAAGGCTCCCAAAAAAGATTTACAAGATTCATAATCCTGTTTTAGAAACATCCCTCCATTAGGCCTTGCTGATCAGAATACTTCTTTTGACATTCAACAACAAAAGCTGTGAGAGGACCTTAAGAGATGATACACCTAGAAAAACAACACTGATCTTGAATTTCGAAACATTTAATTAATTGTGCTTCCTTTTACTAAATCATATAAAAAGCAAGCCACAAAGCAATATACACAAATTTAACTTATCTTCCCACTGTTTTACACAGCCACAAACTCAACACTGACATAATCTATGCCTTTCTGAAAGAAATGTGCCAGTAGTCTAGGTTAAAAAAAAGGTCTGAATGAAGAATATTACCACCACAGAAATGTGTTCCTCTTAAGATTTTATACTGTAGGGACTATTGCATTCCTTTAAAATTATGACTAAGGCAAATTGTCCACATGCCACTCCAAAAAAGGCAGTCTATTAAACAGTTTCTTAGCCAGTCTTTCCTGAATTATTTAGACTTAACAAGGAATGATAAGCAACCACAGAAGTGATATTCCTGACAAGATAGAAGAAGACACCAATCTTGTTCAGTTACTCATTTCAGACATCTACCATTACAGTTACAATGCCAAAAGACACCAGAGGTATTGTGTGGTATGTTGGAAACAGTCATGGAAGGTTTTTTAACTGTGGGCATTAGGAGAGCACTCTGTCTCCTATTTTTTACCACTAAAAGGGCAACAGAAACTGCAACCTTCACCTTTCTGAGTAAGGGCTTTTGAGGGCTTTGGTTTTTTTTTCATTTGGGTTGTTTTTTTTTTCTTGAGTTTTTCCTGGGTTTTTTTCAGTTTTGTCTAGTTTGGTTTGTTTGGTTTGATTGATTTTTTTTTTTTTCAGTTTCAGTATATGATAGAAGGAATGTAGAAGGTAAAGTCAGAAATGGGAATCTCCTGGTTGAAAAGTAGCAGCACTTTCTTGCTTGCCTTGAGTTGGACACTTGCTCTCCTCTCATGGCCCAAGACTGACATGTTTGTATAACATAATTCATCCTGGCAACCTTTGAGGATGCAAGAGAACAGAGACTGCCAGGACCACTCTGTGAAGAACAATAGGGTTTGAGAAAAATATCTTCTTCTGGTTTTGTTTCAGCCCTCCATTGCCAGCAATAATAGCACACTATATTCCTTGAAACAGCTGAATATCAAGAAGTCCCAATCACAGACAACCACAGGGTTAATTTTACATTCTCAAGGACTTCAGTTTAAAATGTATTAAACATTAATCGTTTGAAATGTTTTGAGCCATAGTGTTGACCTGACCCATTAAAACAGAGCAATCCCTAGGGGTGAAAAGCGTGTAGTCTTTTTAACCTGACACTTCACACTTCAGCAGTAATGAGACTAAAACCCAAATGAAGTCATGTGTCGCTTCATCTGGAGATAAACAGAGCTAGCTCTGCTTTACTTGATGACCTCCCATAGTGTGGGAAGGCTCAGCCTGAAATTTTTCACATACATATCTAAGGCATTGAAGCTCTTGTGACATTTTTCATTGTACAGTATTTAATGCTCTCATTTGAACCCTTTGATGCTTCTCTCTGGGATTCTATTTTGCCTTAAATGGTTCTGCAAGCTCCTTTTTTGAAACAAAGGCTGCTAAAGCCACTGTTGATGCCATGTTTGTTTCCTTTCGTCATAACGAAGTCCCAAGGAATTGATTCATAGTCATTCTCGTTACATGAAAACTTCAGCATGACCCTCACTGGGAAAGATCTGGTTTCATTCCAGAGTATCTGATCCATCTGTACAATTAAAATGCCATCTATTTTGAACCATTAAAAACAGAGATAAGCTGTGAGAAGAAAAGCAACCTGTGTAATCGCAAAAAAAAAAAACCCCAACATCAGCATCTCAATGTCTGAACTCTATGAAGTTATCATAGGGAAACAGTTAAGTCCAGCCTCCTATTCAAGCTAATTACTGCCTAGATAACATTCTCACCTGTGCTGAATGGATCCAGAGCCTTTCTCATACCTGTATATCAGTATATGATTTCATAATACAAAAAACATGAGGCATGAACATTGCTAGACATTTACGATGAGCCCATTTGTGGTAGTCCAGCTCACCAAGGCCAAGTGAGTCAACATCTGACAAAGGCCAGTTTGTTGTAAAGGAAAAGATACATTTCTCCCTTCCTGCTTGCAGTGCAGGAAAACAATAGGGCACTAATTGTCACAGACGGTTTAGGAAACAGCAAGTTGTTATAATCATCACAGAAAGAAAAAAAATCAAGGCAAGCCCCCAGTGACAGCTTCCACTAACACAACCACCCAAGCATCCATGCTGGCCTTCACGGAAGTGATGGAGGAAGCAAAGCACAGTTGAAGTGATGCTGGTTACTGCATTTCTGATCAATTAATGGGAAACAACAAAGGGGTTTTTTTAAAAAAATGCTTTTGAATGGTACAAATATGTGCATGCAGCATAGTACAGACTGTCTGTGAAAAGTATTTTTGTTTCTTTCAAATGAAGTGAGCGAGGCAGATGCTCTGCTCTTCTCCTGATATAGAGAGGAGTTTCAGGATGCTCAGTGGTAAGAGGCTCTCCTGCCCAAAACATCACATGTCCCCAGGGTTCAGGAAAACGATAGCATTACTCCCTCCATTACTCCAAAATGTTCCATTCCTCACGTGACATTAGCTAGGCAGGCTTTTAATTGTCATTCAGACTTTAGACCAGCAAGACAGACCAAAAAAGTGAGGAAAGCAAAAAACTTTGTTGTGACAGAAACCAGCTTCCAGACAAATAAATGACTCTTCTGCCATTGTTCTGCAAAGAGAAGAGGGAGCAGTCAGTTCCCCAACCTGACAGCAATCAGGAATGGCTTCCAGGAGTTGAACAGGAAAGCCAGAAGAGGGACAAGCCAAGAACCACAGGTTCAAAGGGCAAGGTCCCTTATGTTTCTTAGGGGAAATTACACAATTTACACAAGATCAGAAGGGAGCCATGGTCTGAGCCATGATCCAAATTCAGATGTTTTTGGAAGCCTCATTTTTGACACAGCTTAGAGTGTTTCATCTTATCAGAAGAGAGCCTGGGAGTCTGCCTTGACATTCCCAAATTATTAAGTGCTCAACCAACCGCATGTCCTGCTATTCCTCTTCTCTTGCTGCTTTCAGGGCTTTCAGGGACAAGTGTTTCCCAGGACCCTCAATCCCAGCTGGCAAGGAACAAAGCAGGAGTGGTACCAAACTACTGCACCCTACAGAGTAACCAGCTGTGGGGGGAGTGTGCAGCCCACATCATCACCAACCCCTCAGCTTCCCCCAGCACCAGCCAAGCATTAGCACACTCTGGCACTGCCATAAACCTCCCAACTCAAATCTTCATGCCAAGAGGGGAAGGTTGCAACAACAGACACCCACAGCTGCAGCAGCACGGGGGACACCTCAGCATCAGCATCTGCCATCAGCACTGAAAACACAGTGTGGAGGAAATCCCCCTGACCTTCTGAAATGTAATCTTAGCATGTCCAAACAAAGCCTATGTGCCACAGCTCTACAGAGCAATGAGGATCCAGTCCTGGGGAGCACAGAAGTCACCCAGGCACTCAGGGCTTGCTGCCTTTTTACAACCCTGATGTATTGAACATTGGAAAGATTTCTTTTTTTCCTTGGGACTTTTTTTGTGTGGGAGGAGGAAAGAGTGCTTGTTCTTAGGAAAAAATCTGTAACAGATTTTTGATGTAAAAGACTCTCAAGCATTTAATAAAGTGGAAAGTTAGTCTTTTTTTGGGAAAAAAACCTCACAACATTTATAGACTTCGCACATCTATGCCAAAGTTAGACCTCTTCAGAAGCAAACTTGGTGTTCGTCAGGCAAGAGTTAGGAGATCACAGAGAAGAGTGGGGCAAAGATTATTCATTACATCTCTTGATTACTATGCAGCTAGTGCAATTCAGTGTTTACTAACAGCAGTTTTACAGGTCGTGCCTGAGAACAGCAGAAGACACAAGTGTCATTCCCCAGCATAGGGCCAGGACACGGGAGAGGAGGAGTGATCACAATTTCTTGTAGCATTCTCTCCTTCTCAGCCCACAGAATATAGTCTGCAAATGGAGATAACTCTACCCATGTTTAGTCTGCATTCTGCCTCACTGTGTCAGTGGAAAAGCTCCCTGGGAGGTGCTCTTAACCATCACGAGGAAGGGGAAGGTACAGCTGATGCCTGAGGAGAGCACCACATGGGGTATGAGGACATACCATGCCAGAAACCCAGAGACAAGACCCAAAATTCTTGTCTCAAAATGCTCCACATGACACATAAACAGACTAAAAGCCACTTCAGCTCTCAGCTAGATCAAAAGCAAGAAAAACTTTTTGGCACAATAAAAGAGAAAGCAAGCAAGGCTTTATCATATGATTCCAATCACAGACAAGAGGCCTTTCAGCCCTCCAGAGATTAGCTTGAATGAGTAGCATAGGTTTGGGGCAGAATAACTCTCCATTTCTTAGGAAGTTAATCTGTCTAATTTTGGAGGGGGTTGGTGAGGGGGCTCTCCTCCTCAGGAGATAAGCTGCTTTTATAGACTTGGCAATTCTTACAGCTGCCAGGGGCATTAACAAGGCTCATACACACAGCGTGATCCTCTCTGCTTTCAGTAAGAGCAAAGCTAGAGCTGCTGGCAGCCCACTTTACAGCCTTCGGGTCACACCACTGACAAACAGGTTCCCAAGCATTACCAGATTGTTTGCATTAGTTTACAGAAGACTTCCATTTGTGGTTTTGCTGTTTTGGTGGTTTTTTTGGTGGGTTTTGTTTTGTTTTTTTTTTTTTCTTTTAATAGGAGGCAAGGAAAGTATCAACATTTCCCTCAAGCATAACTACATTTCTGACATGTTAATTGCTGCTCAGAAAGCCTGCAATTAGCCAAGCCTAACTTCATTGCTCTCCACGTCTATCATCGAAATCATCATTTCAGACCAACTAAAGGAGCCCCTCACCCACCTGACAAATCAGGTCAGGCTCCTTTGACACAAAATCCTTTTTGTGGTGGATACAATTACTTGAGGGATGATGCTGGCCCTGTCACGGGTTGGAACAAGACTCTTTCTTCAATAAAATGTTTCTGACAGAGAAGGTCTGCTTCCTGCCCCTGACAGAAAGAATACAAAACTACTTTGAGACCATCTTTGAATGCCATCCATCCCACCTGCTGACTGGCTATGCTTTATGAGCAAAAACCCCCAGACCATATTAGCTAATGTGAAAGGCTACTCACATTCAAACCTCCCCATATCATTTGTGTCTTGCCATGCTCCTCATAATCATCTTTCCTTTACTCATGACCAAATATTTTGGCCACATCCTCATGATAGGACCTCTGAACTGTGGAGGTTAGAGAAAACAGCAACACTGAACACATCCCACCACCTTCCCATGCCTCCTCTGAACAAGAACAACACCTCCTAACATAACTGCATCCCCAGGTGCTGCTTCCCTGTTGCTCCCATCACCGTTTTCTCTCCCCATGTGCATGTCAGAGTGCTCCCAAGGATGACCATCAGACAGATGAGAGACCCTGTTAGCAATATCCATTCCAATATCCAGTATCAGAGAATTAAGTACACAGTCCAATCATGGCATCTACCCTTACTCATTTTGGATACTCACTGCAATTAGGGTATCAGCAAAATTTGTCTAGGATCTCTCTTTAGCTGCCTGAAGTACATAAAACACCTCTAAATACTTTTGCCTCCTACAAACTCTCCTGTGTATCTCCTGATCCAGATTAAGATAATCCTTGAACTAGGTAGGAGGTTTCAGAAGCCACTGTCAAAATACAAGGGATTATTTCCAGCACCACATCATTTCACAAACTTGGTTGCAGTATCTGCCATAGAGAAAGTAAGTTTCCCAAACAATGCACCCCCATAAATTCTGCTTGCACATTAGAAACCACTCCAGGGAGGTGACTACCTTTGTGTTATTACTTCATTACTGCAGTTGATATACAGAGCAACTGTGGAAGGGCAGTGAGGTACAAAGTTCTACTATTTATTTTGTCTCTTTCAAAATACATGTAATGTTTTACTCTGAATTGCCTGAACAACAGTAGCATAACAATAAACCTACATTCTGGACCCTTTCAGCCATTTCTTAAAACTATTGATGAGTATATTAGAAAAAAAAATGCAAGCAACATGTGACTGGGAAAAATCCATTTGAACTTTGTCTCAATGGTAGAACAGAGCATCAAAGTCTAAATTCTGTTCCCTTTTGCTATGGGAGCAGTTGTAACACAGGTGCAGCTGAAGGTGAAATTTATTCCTAAAATGTTGGTAAAGAGGAAACAATTTTCCCTTCATCTGGATTTGCTTTTCTTTAAGAAGCACTCACACCCAACCAGGCAAAAACCAGCTTCACAGTGGGAATTCTCACAGGTTTCTCTCTAACACATTCAACATCCCAAAGACCAATGACAAAGAGCTCAACTTCGGTCTAGCAACACAACAATCAAAAATGAAGCTTTTAAATAAAACAAAACCAAAGCCTTCTACAGCAACTGCAGCCTAGGTTTGAAAAGCAGAAATATGTGGCCATTTTGATATAGGGAAAAGTAAGAAGGATGCCAAGGTGCAGCCTTCATCAAGGTACACACCTTCTCTCTGCAAGCGGGGGCAGTCTGACATGTGATAAAAACTGCTGCTAAAACAAGGGCCTGCTATGGTTAAGGCAAAGTCAAAATGACCCCAGGAACCACAGCATCACTCTGGAAACCAACATTTGGCTGCTGGCCCACCAGGAGAGTCAGGAACAAACACAGCATGGCAGGCACAGGTACAGCAGAGCAACAGGAGGAAAAGACCCTCCCACTGCTCTGGGTGACAACAACAGCAGCAAGACAAAACTTCTCCTCTTCCCTTCACACCACCTTCCTCAGACAAGGGTGCTCAGATCCCCAGCCATCACAGGGGTGGCAAAACTCAGCAGAAAAAACCCAATAGCTTCAAGAAGAAAGACACAGAAAGCCTTTAGCTTAAAAAGAACCAAAGGATTATAACTATATTTACTGTGAATTCGGAACTCTTTTTTTTTCCTCCTCCAAAGCCTCACAAGCAGAAAGGAGAAAACTTCCCATGGGTTAGTTAAAGGCAGCATGCTTCTGTACAAACTGCAGGTGTTAGCCCGGGGGTATTCCTGTTCCTGAGCCTCCCAGCTGGACTGCAGGGAATGCCGTGCCGAGGATGACTCCTCCAATTCACTGGAGAAGCCTAAGCAGAAAATACCACTGTTCAATCATTCTCTTGCCTACATATGACACACCTGCTTCCTCCTGTGACTAATCCCCTTTTCTGCTGTGGAAATAGCTGGTTATGAAGACAGCGTGGGTATGGAGAGGCGGCTAACAGCCTACGGCACTTGCTGACAGTCCATAAACTTGGGTAATGGGAAGACTGGGAAGAGCAAACAGGCTGTCCTTTAGTGACAGCATGAATAAGTACAGCCTGCCAAACACAGGGTCTAACCCAAAAGCCAACAAAATGAACAGGAGCTTTTCTGGACAAAGTGCCAATGGCAGCCTTAGTGAAGGCTCAGTTACACATACCTGGGGCAGCAGTGCCACCTGCAAGCCCCACTGCCACCAAGGATGGTCACAGGAACCCAGCACCTCCTTAAGTCAAGCCACGTGGGCTCAGCTTCTGCTCCTCTTAAATCTTACTCTACACAGAGTTTCATTTGAAGTCTGGGCAAGCGAAGTAAATCAGAGGAGCACTCATCTGCCTGCAAGCTGCTGCTGTCACAGAGAGTCTGGAACTGAAACCATTTCATGACAAATCACATCACTTCCTAGATTTCTGTGACAGACAGAGGGAAGAGGTATTTTGGAGAATATTTCATGGGTGGGATTTTAAGAACACCTGAAGCTTTTTCAAGGAGTTCCCTACAGTCCCAGCTGGCAGAGGCATTCATTAGTTCTCATCCGTGCGTGTTCCACGTCAAAAATCTTAGCTCAAATCCTACCTTACTTGGGACCCAAGATACTGTCCTCATTGTTCATGAAAGCACATGTGAACATTTAACACACAATGCAACACAAAGACAGAGTAAAAAAAAGTTATAGACCAGCTTGCTCTGCCTAATGAATAAAACATTCCCTGACCAGACAGTCAGGATGATAACAAAAGCTCACTTAATATGCTAACAAAAAACACCATGAATATTGCCTTTGGTTTCTTTTAGTATTGTTAAAACGTGCTTAGGCCAGTCTTCAAATACTTTTTCTGATCTCCATTTACTGCCTGAAGGCATCTCTCCAAAGAGAGTTCTTTCCTCCCCATCTCCAGTAATAGTCTATATTAAAAATAGTGGGGGTTTAAATATAAAAACTCAATACAAGGTTTAGTTTGTACATCCAGAGTTACAAGAAACTTCTCCCTTTTCTTAATGACAGTAGGTTTGTTATGATGCAGGTGTTTCCACAAAGATTCCTCTTTACTGGTCCTGCTGTGCTGAAGCGTGCCCTGAACGAATAAACTCCTGATGAAATGTTTGTAACCTTTCTCGAGGGGGACAGTGATGGGAAGGGCAGTGGTTTTTTCCCAGTTCAGGTTCTAGAAGAAATGTCTGCTGGAAGTCAGCTCCTCAGAAGGAGTCCTTCTTGCCAATCCCTGCGGA
The DNA here is from genome assembly GCA_017589585.1 of Phylloscopus whistleri. Lineage (NCBI taxonomy): Eukaryota > Metazoa > Chordata > Aves > Passeriformes > Phylloscopidae > Phylloscopus > Phylloscopus whistleri. The sequence continues at coordinate 162,987 of JADMLD010001547.1, read as the reverse complement.
AAGGCTCCTTAATAGACAAGAGGGATACAGCCACCGTGTCCCCATGTGGAGGAGAGATGACAACAGTGGAACAGCACTGCAGAGTGTGTCTTGCTGCTGCTCATTCCAAACCTGTCCACAGGACTTCTGAGGAGGACCAGGTAGTGGTTTAACCCTCCAGTTTTACAAGGCAGTGCCTACATTTTTCCAGCAGGGCTCACTCCTACCAGCAACATGGGTTGCAACTTGCTTGTAATCAAAGGCAGAGAGAGGACCAGGAGCAACCTGGAATTGTGAACAGGTCAAGGCATATATTAAATGTCTGGTCAAGGATGCCCACTGGGAGTGTAATAATGCAGAGACTTTTGTTAGCTCTCTGCCTGTATTTCTTTGCAGACTGTGCTGCTGACAGTTGAGGCTGCAGCACTTAGGTCCAAGACTCCAGCAGATGTGTCTCCATGAGCTTTGCACTTGTCCAGGCTCCCACCAGGAGATCTTTCTACCACTGCAACCTTCAAACCTTCATCTGAACACAGCTGTAGAAATCCAACTGTGAAAAAATGCAAAGTGTACCAGCAAAACAATGAGTTTCATAACTTAAAATAGTGATTTCACAATTTCCTATGAATTTGGGGGCTTTTAAATGCGAATCCAGAAACAAAAATCATCGTGCTTTACCATTTCCCTCTTCCATTCCCTTTTGAATTTTTGGCAAAGCTACTTATTGCATCTAGTTTTAATTAGACTGTGAACTCTCCTAGACAAGGATTGATCCTTATGTAGAGTGCCTTGCACAACAGGAGAGCACCAGTTCAGATCAAGGCTTCCAGATGTCAGCATAAACCAAACAAAACAGTATGTTCATAAATGTCAATGCTTGGAGTAGCTCTAAAGGCGTAAAAGGCCAGTTGTGTATGTACTTCTGTCACTTATTTAGCCAGGAAAACTGCCTTTCCAGTTTTAAGCCCCACGAAAGTGAAGGTAGTCCCTGAAAATTGCTTGAATACTCAGGAGTGTCAAGAAACACATTCATAATTTTACAGCCATCAACTGACATTTTCTTAGCTAATTAATATGCCTGCAACCAACATAAGTGAAAGATACTAGAGCATACATCAAACTGTAATAAGCTTTTACAATCAAACTGTTTGGAAATGTAGCTCCCAAGTTCATATTTAATACGCTATAATGTTTCCAAGAGGGAACAATATTTTCTACTCTAATTCTATTATGTAAAAATATGTTTTCCCTGCCAGTAAAGCATATGGGACAGTTTTTCTGCTGTTAATAAATGAAGTCATGCAGTACACATTTTCACATTTAGCATTCTGAAACTAAGCCCTTTTTGGTAAAAAAACTTGGCCAAAAATAATCCTAAACAGAAGTGAAATTAAGTGCTTTCCCACAATCTTCTCTAAAGGGCGAACTTCTACACAGAGTTTTTAAACAGTCCTTGAAATGCAACGATCGTGGGTGACAAAGTTTCTCAGCGTGGATCTTTCACTGAAGTCAGCTGGTAGCAGCTCTGTAAGAGGAGAGGTTGCAGAAAGAGGCTCTCAGGAAGATGCATGGTTATGCTTCTCAAGCTACACAGAACAGAGCAGTGCTCTCATTCAGTTGAACCCGAATCAGTTCCCCAAAATGGTATTCACATGCACAGCTTTTCAAGTTGACTACATTCCACTCAAATTTTAATGAGTCTTTTCCAAGTACACAGGTTTAAGTACCAGCTTAAGCTTTTGTGGTGTTCAAACCTAAATCAGAAGCAAATAGGTTTCAAAGACAAAGTGGAGCTGTCTAGCTAAGCTAGCATCTGGGCAGGACTGGTAAACCTACATGAACTGAAAAAAGAAATCAGACCTCTTATTTATTAGGAATAAAGGTGCCTCACTTCAGAATATAAAAAAATCCCAACTGTTACTTAACTTTAATGAACTTTAAGGTTCATTAACCTTAAAAAGTGGTTTTGTCCTAAAGAACATCTTCAAAAATGTGAAAGCCAAGTACACCTTTCTAGCTTATAATATTTTTCATAGCGCATTTCCTAATACTGCAGATGCCTTAATAAAGATAAAATCATAGGAAAAACTTGCTGCATAACTTTTTTGCTGATACCAAACTGCATCTCACCATACTAACTCTGAAGAGTTTATTTCAACAGCAGATAAGCTCTGAAACAAATCAACTACTACAACAGAAAGCAAGAAGAGCTCAAAGCTACTGCCAAATACCCAAAGTACAGAAATGCGTTTACTAGCAAATGGCATCCCTGTTCTTGGCCCCCCCGACTCAGCAGGCAAAGAAATGACATTTAATTTTGCATGACACCACATGAGTCTGGCATGTTCAGCTTCAACCCACGTAATCTGGCATGGGAGATGCAGATCAGTGACAGTGATGTAGAACGGGCAGCACTGACAGGAGTGATGCAACTCAAATGCCAACAAAAAGCGACTTTCTCTTTCAAAAGCTAAGCTGGAAGGTGTTTCAAATGAGAGATCACCTCCAACCACTTGCAGAACAGTAGTCTGCTCGAGTGAATGAGGGAAGGGTCCATCTCTGATCCAGCTGTGTGAGGAAACTGGGCAACAGGCATGAAGGACAGACATGGGGATGTCTCCACAATGATCGCTTACACATCATTCTCTTTCATGGGCACTCTGGCCCCAGTCCAGAGAGTGAGTGCCACCACACTTCTGCCTCAACTCTCTTCTCAGGAATCCTTGCAACCTTCTGGCTTGCCTGCTGCACAAGCACACATTGGATGGGAGCCCAACCCGATTCACCCAGCCTCAGGTACTTCCCCGCTGCCCCTGGACAGGCAGGACCCCCCCTCCTCAGTGGTGCTGCCCTCTGCCCCTGCTGCTCCCCTGCCGCAGGCAACCTCCACTTCACCCTCTGCTGAGGATCCCCAGAAATCAGTTCAAGCAGAATACTATCCTTCATGCCCCCTGTCATTCCTCTCCAGGACGCAAAGCTCCCCGCCAGCTTGCATAAAATCTACTCTATTCAAACTTGATTTCTCAGTGCTTCTTCCTTCCAGGCCAGACCTGCCCCCATTCCCGTGCTCTGCAAGAAGCCAGAGCACGATGGCCATTTATTGAAGGAGAATGGCAGTGTCTCGCACTTCCTTTTGCAAGACCACACAGCTAATTTAACTCATCATTAGAGGTGGCCAGCTGAGCTCTTTTACAAAAGAATCGCAAAATGCAAAATCATTTTACTGCTTGTCTCTTTATCCAGCAAAACCTTTGGTTTGGCATCCAACATTCCAGCTGCTGCTCTGAAGGTCTGAACTGAAAAAAAAATCAACTTTCTTTCTCAGAGTTGTGGAGTTGTCACAAGTAATTATCTGCCCAGCCCAGACTTGACAGAACAATGACGAAAGAGTTGACAGGCCTTCAAGTTAACAAAGCCGGACCCAGACCCTCAACCAAACAATTCCATCAGCATCCTCCAGTCCAGGAGACGTCTGAAATCTGCTGTTATAAAACTTGAAACTTTGCTGGGAAAAGGCAGCCCGGATTTATTGGCCCACACAACAGAAGCAAACATGGCTGTAACAACCCTGGAGCCTCCCAACAGCATTCCCTTGTCCCGCACTCCAACAAAGAAAGGAGCTGCCATAAAGAAAAATTAAAAGAAAAGCAGCAGATGAAATATATTTGCAATTTTGCAAACAAGTTAAGAAACAAGCAACTTTGTTACAGTGCAAGTGGAGAAAGGATTCATCTTTGGACTTCTTCCCCTGAAACAATCCACAGAGATCTGCCTGCTGAAAGAGAATATGAATGGGAAAAATCCGCCCCATGAGCCTAGGACTGGTTGCAAACGCCTGGGAATTTTTGTCGGCTGGCCAAATAGGGCCCTCTGGCTTGTTTTCATTCTTCCTTCTGCCCACTACCTGCAGTCAAACCTTTTTATGTCAGTAGAGGACAAATCTCTACTGAAGGCACAGGAGGGAACACTGTGGGTGGACGGCAGCAGCAGGTGAGCAAGCATGCACTCCTCTCTGGGATGCCAGACAGGGTTCGTGCCTTGATGTTTTAATCCAGGGAGCTCCTTTAAGGACCTCTAGTTGGACACAAGCTATGCAGATGGCGTGCCCTCAAAGCAGAGGACAGCTCCACCATAGAGGGGCCCTGGCAGGACTGACCCTTGTCTCAAGTGCTTTTCCATCTTTTTCCCAGACCGTTTTAGGAGAAGCTGCAGGTACACTGACTTGTCTGCCCACGGCTGAGCCTGCAGAGCCCCACGCCCGGGCTCACTGCAACCTGCTGAAGTGACGCCCCCCAGCAGTAGCAGGTGCTGCTGGGGGTCTGCCCCCAGGCTCTGAGCTATGGCTCTTACAGAGGGACCCCTGCCAGGGTTGTGAGCAGTCAGCCTTCCTCAGGGACTTGATAAATAAAGGAAAAACAGACGAAAGAAGGAAAAAGCAGCTGTTCGGAAACGAACTGTAAAAACATCTGTAGCACACCACCAACCGCTTCTGGCTGTGGCCACAGAGCGTTTTAAAGGGCCATGAAGTTCCAGCAGAGAACTGAGACCTAAGCACCCTGACAAGAAGGACACAAGGACCAAATGGCACCCCCAAACAAACAAAAACAGAGCAAAAGAGTCCTGCCGCCACAGTGAACCCTCTGCTTTTGGGGCCAAACAAAAGAAGAAAAGACAAGTTAAAACTGCAAACAAGAAAAAGCCCTTAATAACACTGTACTGCACCTCCAACAGCCCCTCACAGGTGATGATCTTTTTAGATGAAATGAAGGCAACGAGGGGAGATTTAAAAACGGCTTTGTGATGTTTTAGTTTATTGCTGGAAGGCTGGCGTCTGCACCACTGGAAGTGGTTAGTTCACACACAGATGAACTCCATCGCTGCCTGCACTTGACTAGCTGACAACATACCAAAGAAACATTAAAATCAATCTATTTGGCTTCAGTGCATATCATTCCAGCACAATTTTATGCATTTGCTTCAGACCTAGCAGGAGGGGGAGAAAAAAAAAATAAGAAGGTTCAAGGGTCTAAGTAGCTCAATTTATTTTTCAGTAACTAAGTTACCAGAGACTTGTAGGGAGATTGTATTTACTTTCTGAAGGAGGCTCCAAGTTGGCAGAGAGGTCTTTGGAAGTACATATTTCTTCACGTTCTCTTGATCTCAGTGTGTGGAGATTCACTTAACAGCTGTTTTATGTGCAAATATTTTTTCAGGCATGTCCTTCCAAACCATAAACAGATTTTTAAAGGAAACCCTCTTAAAAGAAGTTAAGAGACAACAAATCTCCAAGCCTGTTCTCACTCAGGCCTGGAGATTTGAGCAAAGTCCAGAGGGTCCTCACACCACAGGATGTCAAGGGGGTTTGAGTTTTTTGTTTGGGCTTTTTTTTTTTTTTCTTTTTTCCCCTTTGTTTTTAATGTATCAATACTGATACAGAAAAAAACAAGTTTCTGCCTTATGCACAGCTGTACCTCATTCCTTTTTCTACATATACGTGCATTTACATGGATTAATATGTACAATATCTGTATTAGGTCTACCTATATTTAACCTTAACCTTAAGATTACTAACTCATCAAGGTTTTCTGGCAATGCAGAAGCAAGAGAGACAGTCACCTTACAAGAGCTGCAATGAAATCATGTAAACATTTAGCTGCCACACAAACTAGGCACATCAGTATATCTGTACACATGTGTGCCTACAAGCAAGAATAAAGAATTCCAGAAAGAGCGAGGCCAACCCCCCCTACCATTTTCTGGGGCACAGATTTAATAGAGAACATTTGGGGTAAGTGTGTTAACTGGGGTAAGATGTGCTTATGAACCCATCTAAGAGCCTACAAAAACCACTTTATGGTTCTTACATCGTACTACAAAATAGCTTACGTTAACTTCTTCAGATTCATTAGAACAAAAAAGGATCTGTAGACAGGGCCTCTAAACAAGTATATAATTTGTGATTCTAATGATAAACTGTCAAGAATTCCAGCAAGAAAAAAAATATGCAAAACTGGGTTTAAGCATCAGAAAAGACAAAAAAAAAAAAAAAAAGAACAGAAGAGGAGGAAAGACAAACTGTTATTTGAAAGAAACAACATTCAGCACCAGAAGAAGCACCTCTGAAGCCACCTGAAAAGCTAGGATGGCAGATTCTAGCTCTGAGAGCAGAGTCCCACAACTTAGATCCCTTGGTGGCAGAGACAGTTTAGATGTTGCTGTCTGCCTTTCTACTTCCAGGATGCCATCCTAGATATCACATCCTCACTGGCTCTTGTGCTGAGTGAAGTGTCTGTAAAGCCAAGCTCCAGGTCAGATCTTCAAAACAATCTAGCTAAAAAAAGCAGAAGGAAAGGGGATGAAAATCAGTATTAATGCTGATGCTGTGGTTTGCTGGTATGGTGAATCTAGTTTTAAAACTCCCACTACCAAATATATATTAAAAAAATGTTATAAATAACCAAGATACAGGAAAAATTTCCTCTGGTGGTTGAAGCTTGCTCCACTCCTTGCTACCTATTCGACTTTGTATTGGCAGGCTCCTGGCCAAGTCATCTGTCAGTCTGTGCTTCCCACAGGCAACATAAAGCCAACATAAAAGCACCGAGGTAGCATTATATCCCATGTCATCTGTTCACAGCTGATCCAGATCACATCCATACTGCAGAGTGATCCGGTCCGAGACAGGGACCTGGGGCCAGACCACAGATCCACAGTGGAGTCATTGCCTCACATCAATGAGTAGGCAGGGCAGTTGACAAAGCCCTGATGAAATCTCCTTCCTGCATTTAGCAGTGCCATTACCTCTTCTGTCCCAAGCTGTCAGCCAGTAATTAGGATCTTGCAGGTTGTTTCCATTAGGAGATGAAACTGGAGCCAGGTATAGAGCTGGCAGAAAGACAGCATTTCCAGTTGTCAGGAAATTTTCATTTCTTTTGAGTATGGTTTTGGGCTGAATTGGATGTATTTTTCTGCAGCTGAGGATCATGGTTGAGATCCTCCTGTAATACCTGTGCTGGAATTAGGGACCCCAACACTCTCAGCACCTCCTGCCATAGGGGAGGGCTGCCACATGCAACACATTTCTCCTGGACTCTGGATTCAGCAGCAGCTCAGCAGCCCAAGATATTTCAAGTGAAACAATGTAGGGTCAGCTACTGGCATGTCCTCCTTAACCCTTGCAAGTACTTCCTCGAGGTAACACACCTGATCACTGAGAAGTTATCCCTATGCAAAGCCTTGATGTCCTGAGCAGACCAGAGGGCTCTGCTGAGTTCACCAAAGTGCCTTTCACATCCCCCAAACTGCAATCCAAACTTGTATCATCTATATTCTGAACTCACAGAAGTAAGTAATGGACAGTCAAAACAAAACTTGGGGTCTGATACAAAGTGTCAGAAACATCTAAGAAAAGTGGGTATGGAAGAAGTAAATCCTCCATCTTGGAAACCCATCAGCCCAGTGAATAAAGAGGGATGATACATTTCAGACAGCTCACAGGTGAACCAGAGAATCACAGAATCACAGAACATGCTGAGTTGGATGGGACTCATCAGGATCATTGAGTCCAACACTGGCCCTGCACAGCACCATCTGCAAGAACCACACCATGTGCCCAAAAGAACTGCCCAAACACTTCTTGAACTCTGTCAGGCCTGGTGCTGTGACCACTTTCCTGGGGAGCCCATTCCAGCGCCCAACCACCCTCTGGGTGAAATCATCCAACTTAAACCTCCCTGATACAACTTCAGGCCATTCCCTTGGGTCCTGTCACCGTCACCACAGGAACGAGATCAGTGTCTGCCCCTCCTCTTCCCCTCACAAGGAAGTTGTAACTGCAGTGAGGTCTCTCCTCAGTCTCCTCAGTCTCCTCAGTCTCCTCTTCTTCAGGCTGAACAGACCATGCCTCATACAGCTTCCCCTCAAGGCCCTTCACCATCTTTGCTAGCTTCCTTTGGATGCTCTCTAATTGCTTAACATATTTCTTGTACTGTGCCTCCCAGAACTGCCCCCAGCACTGGAGGTGAGGCCGCCCCAGAGCAGAGCGGAGGGGACAATCCCCTCCCTTGCCTGCTTGGCCATGCTATGCCTGATGCCCCCCAGGACAGGGTTGGCCCTCCTGGCTGCCAGGGCACTGCTGACTCGTGTTCAATTTGCCACTGACCAGGACCCCCAGGTGCCATGGGGCTGCTCTCCAGCCTCTCATTCCCCAGTCTGTCTGTACATCCAGGGCTGTCCCACCTCAGGTGCAGAATCCAGCACTTTCCTTTGCTGAATTTCATACAATTGGGGATTACCCATCTCTGATCTGTCAAAGTCTCTCAGCAGGGCCTCTCTGCCTTTGAGGGACTCAACAACTCCTCTCAGTTTTGTATCCTCTGTATCATTTGCTCAGTGTCCCTTCCAGTCCTGCACCCAAGTAATTTATGAAGATGTTGAAGAGCACAGGGCCGAGGATGGGCCCTGTGGAACCCCACCAGTGACAGATCCCCAGTCTGATGTCACCCTGTTCACTGCAGCCCTTTGTGCCTGACCTGTGAGCCATTTGTTCACCCATCACATGATGTGTTCTTTGTCCAGGAGGATCCTGTGAGAGACAGTATCAAAAGGTTTACTGAAATCCAGAAAAGTCACATCAGCTGGCTCCTCTTGGTCAATTGCTTGGGTTAAGCTGTCACACAAGGAAATCAGGTTTGATAAGCAGGACTCTCCTCTCATGAAGCCGGGCTGGCTGTGACCAATAACTGCATTGTCTTTCAGGTGTTTTTCAGTACCTCCCGGAATAATGCTCTCCATAACTGTACTAGGCACTGAAGTGAGACTGACTGGTCTGTAGTTTCTGGGGTCCTCTTTCTTGCCCTTTAAAATCGGGACACAGTCTCTCAAAATCATCAAGAAAGGTTTTGAGAGTGACATCAGCCAGCTCTCTGAGGATTCTCAAGGGGATGAGGGCAATTCATATCACACTCACTTTTCCTGACTGTTGCTGTGAAAGGTGTCTCTCCAAATTTCAACTTATGAAAGGAAAAAAAGCAACAAAAACTCTTGAACTAGCTTCTCTGTTTTTTTGAAGCAGTCCTCCCACCCATCAAGCGCTATTCTTCTCAAGGTTACTAATCCTTGAAGGATTTAACCAGCCGAAAGACCTTATTCCATTTTCCAGTTGTCAATGAGCAGTTTGTGAACCCCAGAACTGTTGGAATAGTTCATTCCACTCTTTTTTACAGCTGATTCCCAGGGCCTGTCAGCTTCAAACAGGCCATTCACTGCCATCCCATTGACCTGATCAATGGACAATAAACCTACAGCTTCTTTTCATTCATATATACAACCCTACTAAAACCTTATGCCAGCAACAGATTTCTAATTTGTCCACTCACTTGACTGCAAAAAAGCCCCCAACCAAAACAACAAAATTCTTGCAGGATCCAAAAAGCACACAGAAAAACAGCATTGCCTCCCAAAACATAATGCACAGCGCATAGACCAGGATCAGTGAAAGCAGCCCCACTGCAGGACTGCCACTTGGCAGAGGCTCAGCTTCCCTGTCCACTCTGAATCTGTAGGTCAGTGATGTCCATGGGTATCACTACAATTTATGCTGGTACTCCCTTTTTGAGTCATGTCAGGGCTTTCTAACTCAGTTGTAAGATCTCCCACCTGCCTTGAACCAGAACTTGGCCTAAAAAAAAAACCCTGAGCTAAGGCTGGATATTTTCATTCAAAACAAAACAAGACCTTGAAACATCTGTTTGCACATTTTTGTTTTTCTAATTGTAGGTATGTCCAAAGCAAATAATCTTACCTCAAAAGGTTACCCCCTGTTGGCGCTCTCATAACTCAAAGTCCATATTGATGAGGTTTACTTTTTTCCTAGGTCTGTAGTTCACCACTTGGGTATCTGCTCAAGGACCTCTAATGAACAGGTCTAGAACTGAAATAGCTGTTACTGGTACCTACTTTTTCTCATCAGTGTAACACAGCTTGCCTGGTGCACAATCTGTCTAGCAGACCAAGAGGAAGGGGTTTCCTGCAGCCAGAGTGCAGCTGATGCCCTTGTACCATCAATATTGCACTTCATCCCATTCCCATATTGAGAAGTTTTATCATGAGTCTTATACACTCATATCTGTTGTCATATATTCAAAATCCTTGAGTCAGACACTAAACTAAACACAGCTCTTTCTGGTATTAAATGACACATATAAAGGTATCTTTCTACACTTCTACAGGCGAACTCAGGACTAAAGACTGAAAAGCAAAAACAAAGATATTAACCAACTTGTTCTTTTCAGTCAAGACAACAACCTGAGGAGTTTGATCTTTATTGCTCTGCTCTAGAAATACATTAAAAAAGAAAGGCTGGCAATGCACTCTCTACAGTTTTCATGTGGGAAAAGGCTGATGAGGGAAAAGTTCACAGAAGTGGTTGTGGGTCCCTCACAAGGGAGGTCTGCTCACAAGCTCGTGCCCTGGAGGCAGGTGCTATAAGGCAGTGAGTGAGCAAAGCTTCTCAGAAAAGAAAACCAACAACATGCAAGTAAAGGGACAATTTCCATTAAAGTCTCTTAATATTGCTCCATAGCAAACTCAAAAACTGAAGGATCTGCCTCCTTTTCATTTGCTCAACTAAAATAACAGCCAACAAAGGCTGATGGAGGGCTGATGCTCATCCTTCAGCCTGTGATGTGGCACTTAGCAAGTCACGCTTATTTACAGCCCTAACCAGACAGAGTCAGATTGATGAGATCACAGAAACAGCTTTAATAGACCAGACCAGAACAACTCAGGAAGCCCAGAGCTTTGTTTCCAAAGGTGGCCAGTAAGAAATGTTCAGGGACAATTGCAAGACACAGGAAGATCAGCAAGCACCCTGTCACAGTCTTCCAACCATCAGAAACTTAGCACTACAAAGGGAGTCTTGGAGGGGAAAGTGGGGGGAGGAAGGCAAGGAGAAGAAATCATGCTCACAGGACAAACCAAATTGAAACTAATAGATACACACAGATAGACTGTAGGCCAACAAAAAGTTGGTAGAACAATGAAGGTATAAGAATGAAATTAATGACAGAAACACATGGTCTGAGATAAAATCTGAGAAAAACAGTGAAGGAATTTTTGAAGAACTGTGTAAGAAAAAGTTACGAAAAGGCAAGGTCAACACTAAAACACTCATGCATGACTGAATGAAAATAACTGATTTTTCAATTATTTCAAAAGGGAAGCAAAAAGTTTGCTCCAAAGTGCTGCAATCTGGTTATTTTCTTTGCACTCTACAAGCTACCCTTTACCCCTGGTGTTTTTCACAATGCTTGAGATGCATGTTTTCTGCATAAATCATCTGGACTAACAATTTAATCTATGCACACTCTATCTTTTGGCTGATTCTTTCATTCTATTCCTACTCTGGCAAAAAAAGAAGAGGGAAACTGTTACACAGCGATCCACTGAAAAAAAAATTGATTCAAGAGACCAACTAGGTAGCTCCAGTTGGTAAACTGAGCTTACAGCAAGAAAAACCCTACAAAATTAGGATAATGAAAAACCAAGTTAATGAAAAATGTTTTCCATATTTAAAACATTTCCTTCAAGGAAAAAAGGCTGGGGGCTCTTAAAAGAAATGAAAGAAACTTTTGCAAATAACCACCACATATGCCAGTAAAAGGATGGGAAAAAGAATCTTTCTTAATGGGAAAGACACTATTTTTTTTAATTTTCTTTTTCTTCCCTTTTTCATTTCTATTTCAATAGAAAGAAGAATAATGTCCTTTAAAAGTCCAAACCATAACACTTCAGCTCTTTTGTTAAAAAAGCTAAAATGCTAATTTTTGAAAAAAAGACTGACCAACAATAATGCTGAAACCCGGCAGTGCAGCTCATGGCAAGTAACACAATGTTGGTACCTGTGAGCTAACTTAGACTCCAAAATAACTGCAGGTTAGTGGCCCTCAGCACTTCCAGAAGAAGAGGCAAGCAAAGGTCATGCCCAGCCCTCCCCTCAAGCAGGTATGCTGCAACAACGTTTGGAATAATTTTATATTCGTGGCAGGATGCTCAGGCTGGTCCCAGGAAGTGGAGGTGATCACGCTGGCATCCAGTTCACCCCCAAGGAGGACTGGCTACAGACAGGACAAAAGTCAACTTGGAGTAGGAACTCTGGCACCCAGTGCTCAAGAACCTTTTCCTTCTTCTTGCAGATGTGGTTGAGATTAAGTTAGAGCACCACTGAGAGTCAACAGCAGCAAAATTACTCCAAATTTCTTTGCAAACTTGTCCATTCCCTCAAAATATCACTTGTAGGGTAATTCAGCATCTCAAACTCATAAGAACACTCTTTCAGTTTCTTTAATGCCACCATTTATCACTGCTTCCACAAAAAGCACTGCATTTCTGCACTGCTGTGCCGGCTACGACCAGAAGCTCAGCAGCAGCCTTACAGCCCAACTTGCTCACACAGTGCATCAGTAATCCACCTCACTCACTCCTCCACCCAGGAATCTGTGCAGAAATGTTCCTGTCTGACTCATCTATTTCACCAGTCCCACATTTCTCTCCCCTCCATCACTGACCAATGCAGAGTCCTGGCCCCAGCCTCTGGCCACTTTTTCCACTTCAGCTTGACTTACTACTCATCTGTTCTCACCACCACCAACCAGGAACGTGATTTACCATCTGAAATCTTCACTGCCACATATTTCAGAGTCCACAAGCATCCAAACTCACCCTGGCACCAGCCACCTCTCACCCATGAGGGCTAGCAGTTCATTAGTGCAAACCACAGTGTGTACAAAGCCAACCCAGAAGTCACATTGTGAACACTGGCTGGACTGTGGTGGAGATTTCTGCTTTCTTCAAAGTTAAGAACAGGAAGACCCAGAAATGACGCCCTAAGACTGAAACCTCAGCATTTGCGTAATCAGAAAACAGGAGGCTGAAATGGTAAAACCCAGGACAGCAAGGGTGCGACGTGGCACACAGCCTCCCACGTTCATCCACAAAAATGCAACCACTTCAGAATTACGTGCTCAAATTACAAGCCCTTGCATAGCTGAACTGACAGTGTTCCTCCACTGAGGCATGGGCTGTCTTCAATCGCTGCAGAAAGCCCGCAGCAAACAAACTCAGAGCTGAGACCAACATCCGCATTACTGTAAGAAATGGGAATGCATTTGCATTTCCAGCCTTCTCAGGCAACTTTTGTCCATTGTTCAACCCACTTGGTTTCTGTGGCTTCACAGTGTGGACATCAAAATGGCCAGAAAGCCCATTTAGCAGACACAGGAAGAATGTGCTCCTCTCACCTCCAGAGAGTCCGTAAGCTCCCCTGTAGAATATACCATGAAATGCAAAGCCATGCCTACAAGCCTCTGAAAATGCCCACAGCAAACAATGTGGGCAGCAAATGACAGGTTACCTTTACCTCAGTGACTGCTTTGTGTCACAAACCCTATATGAACTCTTGCCATCCTCCCAAAAACGTAACTTCAGGGAAGGGTTTCTTGTTGTCCATGTTTGGATTTTGAACTGCAATAGAAATTTGCTTGCTTTTCTCCTGCTCAGTTGACTGACTCAATCCCCTACACGCTGTTCTCCAAAATGCCAAGTGATTCTGAATATTCTGCTGAGATCAACCATCAATACAGGTCCATCACCCAACACGAGAAATTATCCCTCTGCTCTCCACCAAGCAGAGTTCAAAACATCCATTTATGAACAGATATCCAAGTTCTAAACCCATACATCACTGATGTCTCATTTTCTGTTTCAGCTGCACCAGCCTAAAACTGATTTCCATGTACACATGCCTCCCAGAGACATGGAAGCAAGATCAGGTACAGAAGATTATTCCACCTGTACAGAAATAAACTTTACACAATCCTTACTTTTCCTTAAAGATTAAAAAGCCACGTAAATCTCTAAATTTGATACGAAATACTGTAAAATGCATATTCCTGCACATTGATACATGACACACTGTATTTCAAATAACTTATTTAATGTGGGTAGACACATATTTTTCTGTTAATCTCTGCGCATTTTGCTACTCTGTCCTCCACCCCTTTTGTTATTCCTGTCATCCCGTCATGTCCTCTTAGCAGTCAAGGGCAGAGCTGCCTTCTCTGTTATGTATTGGTACAACGCCCAGCACAGACTTCTCATTACCAACTCCAAGCCCTGCTGTAAAAGCAATAGCAATTAAACCCATGAACAAATAGATAAATTTCTGAAGAGAATGTACAACTTACATAATGACACAGATTCACAAAAATGCTGCTTTAGTGTCAGTCAGTGCTGCAGATGCCAACTCCCTCAAGAACCTCCATATTTTATAGGGTTTTTTATGGCACACTGGGACGGAAGTGAGAGGACGACAGCCCAAAGCCAGCTCTTAATCAAATGCAGATTTACCTATGGAACACGGACTGATAATTAGCAAGTGGCATTAGGAAACAGCCGGGGAACCAAAATGACTCCTGGTGGTAATGAAAACTCAGGTCACCTGAATTTAAAACAAAACCCTTCAAGAAAAGGCTCTTCAGTTAGGCATCATTTTTTATTGCCGGTATGTGGGACACTCCCTGCTAAAAATTCCTGCTTCTCTGGGTGGAGACTGATCACTTCTGAGCCATTTCTTCACCGAGTCTGAACCACCCACATCTACCAGGAACATTTATTGTGATGAATAGACCTATTAATAACAGCTTCACCCCACCCTATACAGCTCCAGAGTATGGAAACTCAATGGATGTATCTGGTTTTGGTTAATATGCCATGACTCTCAAGTTTTACAATGGGAAGGCAGAGGAAACACATTATGTATTTTATTGTAGGATTCTGGCACATTCTCCATAAAGTGGAAAATTCAGCCTATCAGGGATGCAATTTTCAGTCTTTGTTTACCAAATCTTACATCCTTCTTCATCTTTTTCCACAAAAAAATGTTTTCTCCTTTGTTCTTTGCCTCTTTGCCAGGAAGAGCTTTGGTTGAAACCACATCCAAAAGGACAAGAAAGGACAACTGCATGTGATGCTTAGTGTGGGAAAATCTTTCAGGATCAGTTTTGAAGGTGGTGTGGACTTGCTTACACGTTAGCCTTTTAAATCCTTACCACATCTAACATCCCTGGATGTCAGAAGTTAACTGCTGATGTAAAAATCAAGGTTACAGCAACCTGATGAAAACACTGTACAAGGGTCACTCAGAAGAACCACACAAAAAAAGGCAACAGCTTGGATTGCTGTGAGCTATCCCATGATTACAGATCACAAATTTGGAGCAAAGAATATAAAAATTAGACAGGGAAACCATTGTAACAAGAGAGTCAACTCAAAATGACAGCAGAAGTGGGGAAGACACTGAACTGCTTTAGTTTTGAGGTAGAGGGCAGGCATACTAAGCCCAAGATGATGGAAGGAAAATGCAACAGGCTTTCAAACCACACACACTTTATATTTACTGTCCAACTGCCCAGGAAAATCAAAGAGTAATTTCCTTGTTCATAGGACAGCTGAGACTTCTACAAGGCAGAAATCCAACACCACTTCCAGCACTTCGCCAAAATGGCTTCTGGACAGGGATGCCCCAAGTACAGGACCTGAGGTGAGCTCTGCATGGAAACCCTCTCATCAAAGTCACTCTTCTGCCTCCAAGATGCCAGAATAAAACCCTTACTTTTCCGTGTTTCCTGGCACCTCAGGAGATGCCTGAAGGCCATCTTCTTGGGGAACAAGGACTCTTTGACAACATGTCCCAGAACAACTTCATTTTCACGATTACTTCTGTGACCAGGCCACACCTGTCCCTCCCAGCAAAGCAACTTCCTAACTACTTCAGCAGCTCTTGCTCCTCCAGGTGGGAAGCACCAAACAGCCAATGCAGGGAAGGGCAGGAGGAGCCACCACTGCTTCATCTGCATTTCAGAGCCAACCAGGACCCTGGATCAGGGAGAAGCAGCAGTGCAATGACTCCACTTTCCCCAGAACATCTGATAGTGCCATCAGCACAACTGGCGCCCAGCCACCTGAGTGAGAAAAAGAACAACTGGATGCCTGTGAGGAGCAATCAAATAAAAATTTAACATCTGAATAAATGGAACAGAACACCTGGCAGAACGACTGAGGTCCAACCACATATATTGGCAGCACCAGCAACAGCTCCAGTGCTGCTCAGCACTGCTGTGGCGGGGAGAAGCCTTGAGCTCAGGCTGGTTCCACTGCAGACCCTGTAAACAGTTTGGGGCCACTTCTTGGCAGAGCTCTTCAATTTATTTTAGATTGCCAGCACTTGCCAGAGGGAACTATTGGGAGGCCCATAAAAACTGAGTTTCCTCTCACAGTGTCAACTGATGAAGTAGTCTTTGCTTCCTGACCTCAGTCATTGTAGAGTGCTACCGCCTGCTGTTACAGAAGGTTGCTGTGTGACAGTAAGCAAGCTGACACCTAATTGTTACATTTGACCAAGTGTTTTAATTAAGGGCAGAGTGTCTTTAAAATAAACTCTTAGGAGGCTTTGGCCCACATTCAGGAAAGCACTTAAGTATAAGCCTTAGACTGTCCCTACTCAGGAAAGCATGTGCTTAAGTGCTTTCCTGAATGCAGATATATTCCTGTCCTGGGGCCTTAAAAGTGCACTAAATAATAAAATTTATTGCAATTTGACTTCAGTGTTTTCTTAAAATATTTATTTAGCTGTTTCTTTATTAAGAGTAAAGTCACTTGAATTTTGTATCTATTTAACAAACCCTTACTGCTTTCTGATTGCATTCCAAGAGACAATCTGTTAATGCTGTTTCAGTTAAACTCTAGGGCTTTCTCCCCCACTATCATGAAGCTGTCTCATTTTCTTGACACACCAGTTACTCTCACAGAGGGTACCTACTGGCCACATACCAGTCAAAATAATTTCTCATGGAGTTGGGAGATCTTTGAGTCTGTTCTCCACCATATATGTCAGAAGGATATAAAGTCAAGCTTTATCTAAACCAACGCTCGTGTCTGGGGCATTCACTGAATGTCTTCAGTCACTGCTCCTACCTAGTAATGCCTGTATTGTTATACCAATATAGATGTCACAAGTCAGAACAAAAAGCCAAATTTCAACTAGCAGACCCTTCCCCCCACAGCCAATAGGCAGTACCTGTGTTTTACATCTCTCACAAGCTACCTCCAACACCTCTGCACTGCAAACTTTATGTTTTCCTGACAGAAAGCTGATGGTGTTGAGCAGGAGGGGAAGAGCGTGTGAGCACAGCATGCACACATCCACATGAACAACTGGGAGAGGAGCTGAGGTGTGCTTTGTCCTACTTAGCCACTGCTCCTGCAGCTTCGGAAATAGGAACTTGAAACTTGGGAAATGGGGACAGAGGTGTCAAATTTGTCAGTAATGCTAGAGCACATCAAGTGGGAGGCGATCATTCTTTTCCCTGTGATCTTTTGGGCCATAGTTACACTGTATCAGTCCCACATTTCATGACTTACATCAACAATCTGAGCCTTTTCCTGTGGCCCTGTGAAGAAGCATCAGGTATTGACCCAAGCTAGGGAGCCTCAGTGTCTCTTGTGGGGCAAGAGCCTGCCCAGACCCCATTGCTGAATTACTGACAATCTCTCATATGCCAAGGCCAGGACCAGTGATGAAATTTTCCTCAAATCAAAGCAGCAGGAGGAGTTTGCATGTTAGGTGTTTTCTCTTCCCTCTGAGAACAGTTCACATCCACCTGGGGAACACCACCCAACAGCTGCTGCACTGCTGTGAGGCCCCAGGACACTGCTGATCTCTCCTGCTCCCAGCACATCTTCCCCAGCAGCTTACAGCTGCAGGTGCTGGTTTTCACTTCTTAACTCCTACCTTTTTTTTTTTTTTTTTTTTTTCCAGGCAGCTGCCTGGAGTCCTGTGACCTGCGTGACATGGAAGAAAACTGGAACAGATTTCTGTGGAGCTTACTGGACAAAATGCCTACAACATCTTTGTTTTCAATAGCTCTGAGGGTCCTTGCTAGTCCTAACATGAATTTGCCTTCCTAGTTCTGACTTGGGCGTTTTGTGTTCACCACCACTGCTGCTAAGTGCTCTGCACTCCAAGCACATAAAGAAATGCCAAAGTGATGAAAAAACAGTGATTTAACATAATCTGCACAATGCACAAAAAAAGTTTTCAAAGGCTGGGGGAAAAAAAAACCAGAAAAACAAACCTCAAGCATTAATTGTCCTCTGGCTACACAAAGAGGCAGATGCAAATATAGGTGGCCCAACTGTGACCAGCAGGTACATAATTAAGGGAACACCACATGAAGGCACGTGCTTAATTTGTTCAGGTGGCAAGGTTAACAAAATAAGCTCAGGGAATGAATGCAACACAAGCAGAATGACTGAAAAACTAAGAAAAAGCCAGTCAAGATGAATCACACATCTCACTCAAATAAAGGAATAGTCTGCTTGCTTTAAACTTGATCATAATTGGTTTCCCCTCACCTTCCAAAAACATATTTGAAAAGGAAAATAATTTTTATGGCTTAAGTTAAACCATAACCACTTTATTCATCTGTTGTTTCAATTTTTCCTTAAGGCTTTTGTTCAAAGACAACCTGAAGCACCCCACTCTCATCAGCCTTTTCACATACACTGCATTTAATGAGAAAGAACAAAAGTCATTACGATGAAGTTTTGTAGAAGAGGACATTGCAAGAAAAGAAAGCAGCATCATTTTCCTCAGACTTCTCTTCTGGGCACCACCAAACAGAGATATCTGACCCCTCACTCCAGCAGCTGCTTGAGGATGCACAGGGGATCTCATGGACAAAAAAGGCTTTCAGGACAAATCTCCTGCCCCTGTGAGACTTGTCTCTTTCACACAGCGCTGCTCTCACCGCAGTGAGGCACAATTACTAGTGTTTACATAAGTCTGAATCATGCAAACTAGGAAAGATGGAATAAGAGGTAAAATAATCAAAAGCTGCATCAGCAAGAGCTGTGGTTTCAGACAGTGGAAAGCATTATTTTTAGAAAACCAGAATCTCTTAGTCACCATCCTTCAAATTCACTTGCCTGCACAGGCAAGAGCCATGACCCTCTCTCTGGTCCAGTTCATTCCTCCTTCTCCAGAGTTTTTCCTCTCCTTCATGCCCATGAAATCAGGCATGCGTGGCCAGCCCAAGTGATTTGCTGGACATGACCCACCCATGACCAGCTGCTGCATTTACTACAGCTCTGGTGGAGTCTTGCATATTTTGGTTGTGATTGTATCCAACATTCCAAGGGCTGGCTTTTTACAGGGGTCTTCCCCAGTTGTGCTTCACACATGTATTTCAGCCTCAGATAACCAAAGCAGTTTCCACAGCCCAGCTGCCCCAGAAAGCGCTCCAACAGCTTTTTTCTCCTCGAGTACAGCTTGGGTTTATTCAACAAGAAAGGGCAGAAGTAGCAATGTGTGCCCTTCGTGCCATACACAGTGGCAGGCAACTGCCCTGCAACCCAGCCAGAGACGATCTGAAATGCTGGATAATTGACTTAAAAGCTTGAATTGAAATCTGGGATGCCAGATCACATGCAGTTCTGCTGAGGATTCCCCGCTTCCTCTCTCTTGCTTCTTTGCATCCTAATTAGCCTGAACACACCCACATGTTCAGGAAACTCCTCTGCACAGAGGACAAGGCAAAACCAGTGGAGACCTCTGCTACAGTGGCTCTGACACTGAGCACATGGCAGGGAGCAATCAGACAGCAACAAGGTGGATCCCACAGGACACTGTGGCAGAGCACTGGCCAGGCATTCTTCAGCAATAAGCTCTTGTCTGCATGACTTCCTGAAGTGACTTTTCCCACCTTATCTTTGGGATCCAGAAGTGACCCCAAGTAACTTTCCACAGGCAGCAGTGCAGCGGGGCAAAAAAATCTGTGATGTGCAGACAAAGCATGAAACTCACAAAGGACAGCAAGCACCTTCTTCCAGGCCACTACAACCTGGGCTTAGTACACAATCCCTAACCTCAGCTGAGGTTTTGTCTGTACATGCTGGGGGCAAGTTTTGCTGTCCTTACTCCTCAAATAGCAGCAGTGAAACCTTCTCTCTGGGGAACTGCTGCCTCTGACTCTGGCACAAGGCTGCACTTCCAGCAGGAGAAACACATTAGAAAACCACTGTTTGATATCAAAGCCTCCACAGTCTCCTAATAGTCCTTCATATTTTTTGTAGCTTCATACAGCTCTAGAAAAATTCATTAATTTTAAAATAATGAGTTTGTTTAACGATGATATTTCTCTCTTCTTGATTGCTGAGAGGATCTGTAGTACAAATTCAGGTTTTCTTCCATCTCAAACTGGTACAGTGCAAAGCCAAGAATACATATGTTGCTAGCTGGAAAATAAAGTGCCCTTGATTCCTAACTTTATTTTGGACAGTTCACTCCAAGTTATTAAAAGCCAGATTCAGTAGTGAGAAAATATATATAGCTTCAACTGTTTTGTGTGGGTTTAAAGTACTATTTGCCTTATGAGTAAGAGATTCAATAATCCATATATTTACATAAAAATAGTTTTGACATTTAAATTACCTTCTTGCCAAGCTGATGCAAAGATGGAAATGTAAAAAGCATAAGCACAGAAATAAGCCCCTATGCTGTAAGTCTGCTATTTACAGGTAATTTTTTTCCTTGGCAATAATACCTGAACGGTATGTTTTATAGCACTAGACCTAGCCACTCTGAGTCAATTTAGTGTTTATGGAACGTGCCAGACTGACAGTTTGAGATTTAAATGCTCCATGCCAGCCTGTAGCTGAGCCGGGGTAGGGGCTAGGAGAGTTTCCAGAACCCAGGCCACTGATGGACCCCAGTCGTGTTCTGCAGACATGACAAAATCCACCATGGCACGAGTCCAGTGCGCAGCAAGGCGAACACCCAATTATTCCTCAAGCCCCAGGAGGCTTCTGAAGAGGGTGGCACCACCCCGTGCTGTGCAAGAGCATGGAGTGAAGCACCTACCACAAGCCAAAGCCCCAGGATGGCTATTAAATGCCTAAAACATTAAAACTGATGCTGTTTAAAAGCGTCCAACTCTGCTAGCTCTGGGGATGACCACGCAGTAGTCCCTAGATAACAGATGTGATGGACAGAAGAGGTTGGAAACAGTCTTTTCTACTACAGTAACCGAGATTCTTTTTTTTTCCCCAGAGCAATTAGTCAGCTCGGGATGTCAAAACATATAACTGAGCCATGAGACAAATTACAGTGTAAGTGCTGCTACTTTGCCAATGACCTAGCAGGCTTGGCCCTGAGATTTCTAATGTTTGAAGTCTCACATACCTTGTTCAGTATTGCAGTACTTCTAAAGACATTTTAATTAAGATGAAGTGACAGGCAAACCTACCTGCACAGATCCTTCATATTTATAAACAAATAACAACAAAGTCCAGATGATCAAATGGGTGAGACATTGGTATAAAAGAGAGAAATACAAAATACATACATATACATTCATCAAGCCTTTGGTTGCCAATTCACTCTTTTTCCGAAGTTCATGATAACTGGCTCATCAATACTTAATATGCTGTCCCAGCTGAATGGTATGACAATCAACAGTAATCTTTACATTCTAAGCATCATAAATAGATTAAAATATATAAACAGAAACAATTATTCAGAGCTGAGGATAGTCTTGATCCTTACTGTAGCCTCATGCGTTACATATTTTTTTCTGCTGTGATCTCACTAGCAATGCATCACTGTTTTTAACCACTCTGAGCACTGATTCTATGTTCAGCAGCTGTGTTTGTTTACAGGGCTAGAAATTAGCACAGGACAAATGGACTCCATCCAACTGAAATTTTATTTTGGCATTTTCCCCTACACTTCACAATATATTGGTCCTCATAGACCAATTATGTATTTGCCACTGATGCCGGCCAAGGAGAGTGCATAAGCAAAGATGGTGCTCACAAATACTACACAGGGATGCTTTTATTGCTCCAAATGTGAGCTCCCTAATTACTATGCACAGCCCAGTCACTTGTAGCCAGGAAAGTCCACTACTGTATTGTCCATAGTTTTTTTTTCACTAGGAACATAAAGAATGTCATCATAATCCATCCTGCACTTTACACTCTGCCAGCTCAGTAAGAGCAATGAAATGCAATGATATTTTATATTTAAAGGGATCTGCCCGTGCCCTTCACACTTATAACTGAGCTCCCAAAGCCAATGAAAAAAAACTTTAAACCAAAGTCAGCCCTAACATAATTTTCCATTTCAACATTCATGTGCCTTTTCATGGACATGCACTCCAAAACGAACAAAAGAGCTGCCCCTTTGCCCCCATGCACTTTTCATCTCCTTCACCACCACCTTAGCAAAGAGCTGGGGCATGCTTCAGTGTTCCCCACCCTGCTCTAGAATAAACCATTAAAGAGGAGTTACTGAATTCACTGAACATGGTGGCAAACACTCCTGCTGAGTTCCCACACACCTGAAGGGGAGTGTAGTTTTCAATGGTCGCCTTAGTTATTCAGAATACGTTGTAACCAATTCCTATTTATGTTAGAACTCACACAAGAGACAAACATAAAGTGCATTAAGTTGTAGTTTAGAGACTTTACATCGCTAAAAATACTCTGGTTCTATCTTTAAAAATGTCTTTTAGAGAAACTACCTAGCAGTCCCATAGGCACCAAAAGATTTCTTCAGGCAAATATCCACAGCTAATCTGTCGATTAAACCAATAAGCCCTGATCAACCACCTCTCTGGAGAGAACAAATTTAAAAGTACTATGCAACTTTTTGAAATATGTTTTTTGGGGTGGGGCTGAAAAAGGCCAGGAACATTTGTAGGGCATTTTGTTTCTGAGGAACTGCCTCTCACTATTTTTAGCTTTGTTTCATGCAACAAACTCTGATAACTTAAAATAATAGCAGTGATGATATTCTGACATAACAAGATGCATGAAGAACCCTGTCAAAATAATATATTGCACTCTGCCATGTAATTATGTTATGTTGGAGCAGAGTGTTGGAAAACTTAGTATAATCATTAGCCGAGCACTGAATGTTTTGATTGTCAGACAGGTTGTATATGATGCAAATATATGACTCAGAAATGATTTCACATAAACATTTTGGTAACAGTAATCTGACTCATAACCTCCAACACAGAAAATAACAAGCTGCACAAAACATCTGTGCGCTCTGCAACCCCAGCTTGCAGCAACCTCCACCAGTCTCCCAGCACAGAGAGACCAGAGGTCCTACCCCTGAGGACCTGAAGCTGAGAGACGTTGACACCTACCCTCCCAAAAAGAGTCAAAGGAGGAGCAAAAAGTGCTGTCATTCCCACCAGGGATCCCTTGGCAAAGAGCTATGATAGTTTATGCCATCTGATAGCCTGCCCAGTGGGCATTGCTTGGTTTTCAGTCCCCAATTAACAGGGCTAAGACGGGAGGAAAGGTTTGTTCTTATTCCACCCCGAAGCCTTCACCGTGTCAAGTACGACACAACGCACAATTCTTCTTCTATTTTTTCATTCATTAGGAGATAGACAGCTTCTTTCATGGCCCCCTTCTGAAGACAAATGTGGAGTCTTGAGTGACAAGGAGGATTTACCGTCTGTTATTTCAGAGGAGGTTTGCCATGTTTATTCTGGAAAGTGCCATGAATTAATGAACTATCTCTTCAAGCCTCAGTGCATCGGAGCTGCCAGCTCTCTGGCTGCCAGAAGCAACAGACTGTTTTGGGATCCCATAAAACTGTTTTTACTGAGACTAGAGATAGCAAAAGTATCAGGCAGACCCAATCCCAATAGCTTCTGAAACATAAAGGAATCATTATACCAACTTCAGCTGTTACACGGCATTTTTATGGGGAGTTTCTCAACAGAACTGTCAGTTAACTCGGAAGAACATCTACTGTTAGCTTCCCTGCAGCACAGGCTTTACCAAAAGTCAACCAAAACTTTATTAGGCTCTCCAATAGTTTCAAGTGAAACGTGGTAGCCTGTGACCTCTTTCATCTTTCCTGTGTTCAGCTGTTGGCAAGCATGTCTGAAGAGCCACGTCCCTAATGGAGCAGGGCTGCAGAAGGCACAGACTGTGCACCACTGATGAGCAAGGTTCACAAGCAGGAAGAACTAAAGCCTAAGCCAAGTGAGAACCTGTAGGCTCCAGATGATTCATGCTGCCACCTGAAAAAAGACGGGTTTCACCAAATAAGATCCTCTTGTTTCACTGGCTCCATAAGCCACTGGAGGATTGGCCATGTCAGTAAAACAGCACATAGGCTCCTGGTGAGATTGCAGGACCAGAAGCAAAAATTTCAGGGGCCTCATCACAGCCCTGGTCCAGTCATAACCTCTGAACCTCAGCTCAGTTATTTGGAAAATCAGTATAAGAGTGATTTACATTTGTCAGAGCACACTGTGAGACTTCAATGCTTATGAAGTGTTTTGAGGTTCTGAGTTAAGAGACAGAGTAGTATCTTGATATTGTCTAGCAAGTAATGAGCATTACATATCCTGCAGAATGGAACGTTTTCGGACAGGATAGCTGCTACAATCATTAAAGTGTAAAAACTATCACATGCAAGAGACAAGACACAGACATCTCAAAGAGAAAATCTATTGTAGTACTTTAAACAAATGCATTTTCTCTCCAGCCATCTTCCATAGCATAGTAAGTTGGAACTTCCTTAAATATGAGAACTCTTTTTTTTTTTTTAAAGTCTCCCTTCATTTCTCTTTACTCCCTTCCCCCTCTGCCTTTTTTCTTTGTGGGTTTAAAAAAAAATTGAAAAAAAAATGGAAAGAGCAAGCCAAGAGATTCACAATCACCGAAGCCTGCAGAACATACAGTGAATTTTGGCAGGACATGCATGTTTATCCTTTTCATATGCTGTTTAAATTATTTTTATAAACAAGTCATTATCTAGCCTAGCCACTGCTTGGTCGCTTTCATGTCAAAGATGTTTGATGTCAGAATAATTAAGCAAAAAGGTCTGCATGCTTGAAATGCTGTCTCAGGATGAAGGTTTGTGGGCAAGAGAGGCTGCTGCTTTTCTAAAATGAAGCATTTCTTTGCCAACCTTCATCATGTAAATTGAGCACCTGGATTGTGTACTTGTGGATCAAATCTTTGAGAAGATATTAAAACATGAACTTCAAACCAGGCTCAAATTTTAGAACTATCCTCCTACTATTTTGCATCAAAATTGTGCACACACATCAAGGCTTGCACAGAAGCCTCTCCCTGCTTGCACACAAATGTTTTGAAGCACCAGGCTTGGCATCATTATGAAGATTCAGGTAGAATTAAAGTGTGTAAGGCCTCTTCCTGCACCACACCACCAGTGTAGCCAAAAGTAGTGAAGAGATGTGAGCGGGAAACCCATGGCAAGTGACATAGGAAATGCCTCCTCGTTTTTTCCTGCAGAACATCTGGTGATTAAAGACTGCTGCCTCTACCTCTGTTCATTGAATTTGGGCAGAGGGAGCTTGCACATCTGTGCCATGAGGAATTAAAGCTCTGAGCACTTCTTTAACCCTGATACAAAACCTTTATCCAGATATTTTAAAGCGGTTTGAAAAATACAGAAGTTAGGCTGCAGCAAGTGTTAACATTAAAACAACTCTGTATTATTACAGAGTTTACAAAGGCAGAGGCAGACAAGTCTTTTGCATCTTGTATGCATTAGTTACAGTTAAATATTATTTTCCAACTTATTTGGATAATTTTATTCCTTGTAAGACTGGAATTGAGTGCTAAGAGCTTTACTCTTCCAGATTTCTCTCTCAAGTAGTCTGGAAAGCCCAGGAGAGACAAGGATGCAAGAAGGCACATCTGTTTCACACCACAGCTGCCGACCCTTTCCTCCCTCCAACACCCCTTGGCTTACATGTGTGACTATCAGACGCTGCTCACGAGCTCTAATCGGTCCTCATTTTTTAAGTGCTCTTTGTTGCCTGGTGTGGAGCTTAACACTTGTGCTTCAATAGACATTATGTCACCCTTCAGCCCTTGTACAAACAGAGTGTCTAATACCTTGACCATACACGCCACGCGAATGCGATGCGGTGAGCGACAAGATAAGAAAGCTGCAGCCGTACACCTCAACATAAACATCCCCGTGCATGCTTGAAACATGGCACACTTTACAGCCTGCACTTGATAAAAGAAGCTGTACATCTGCATTTGACAAGATTTTGGGTTGAACAAATACATATATTTGTTAAAAGAGTGCTTCGAATAGCCAATTCATACATTTCTCACACTGCAAATAACCATTAACGTACATGGAATAACACATCTTTGGAAATACCGTTTGAAAACACTCTCTCATTTACTATCAGGAAATTTGACTCTTCAGAACAAGTGTTAACACTGTCTAGATTAATTTGTAAAGCTATTCAAGCCGTGAAGTACATCAGCACATTCAGTATATTTCCAATACTGTGCTTCTGTTTTCATTTTCAAACTGTTTTTATTTATACACTAACATTTGACCTATGAATGTTCCAAGTTTATATGGAGCCAGCTGTTCTAAATTCTGGTTATACTGAGCATTCGTGCAAAACATCAGGTGATATCACTGGATATTTTTAAGGGGAAAGTTCACAGGAAAGCAGTTATGTATTCTTGTGATTAACACCCCATTGGATCAAAACAGTCATGTCTAGCTCTCTGAAAAATACAGCTACTGTTTTAGTTAGCAGAACACTTCGGCTCTGTCTACATTATCCTTTTTTGCCAAAAGTTCCCACTGTTGCTACCACTGATTCAATTCTGTCATTGTGCTATGATGAACACTGCTACGTAAAATAAAAAGGGCTGAAAGCAGCGCTGTCAAAATCTTTGTGCCCTTAACAACAAAACAACAACAAAAAAATCTCATTACATCACCAAAAAAGCCCAACCAACCCAAAACCCAAACAAACAAAAAAAATCTATTCCAAAACTCTACCCAACACTACAAGACTGTTTCTTAAGTAACTGAAAGTTCAGGAAATGCCAGCCCCAATCCACAGCAGGTTTTAGGAATCAAAGTCCATTACGAGGTATTAAACACCCCTGCAATCCCACGGGGACTCAGCTTCTTTAATTAAGTTTTTTTTTCCTCCAACAGCCCAGCAACCCCCTGCCCTTCCCAAAGCCCCTGTGTGGGAGCCTGCTCTGGGTGCAGAACACCGGGCCACTTGGTGTGCTGCTGCCAGCCACCCCTGCTGCAAGTGCTGCAGAAGGTGCCACTCCTCATCCTCTGCCAGCCACGACTGAAAAAAAGATGGAAAGAAACGACTCACTGAGTGTTTTTCAAGCATGTCTCCTCACCCTTAGCATATCATGGCTACAGAATCCCAGCCCCAAGTGCCCTCCCAGTTCCCACTTAGACTTCCAGGAAGTTTGGGCTGGAATGGATCTTCACAAGTCATCCATATCAATCCCTGCCACGGGCAGGAACACTGTTCAGTAAAACAGATTGCTCAAAGCCCCATCCAACCTGACACTGAACAGCTCCAAGGGTGGGGCATCCACAGCTCCTCTGGGGAACCTGTTTCAGTGTTTCACTACTTCTGTTTGAGAAAATTCTCCCTCATATCCAAACAAAACCTACCCTCTCAGAGTTTAAAACTGTTGCCCCATCGTACAGGGAATCTAGGTGTGACCCAACAGCAGGCTCCAATAATCAGAGGGGCAGAAGACATCTTTCCAGTCCTTAACCTCCATCTCCCAGGCTCTGAGGTCTGATACCTGCTGTAACAAATGGGAATCTCTCACACATGAGCCATTTTTCCATTTGGGTAATAGTGCTTGTTCTTTGCTTTACACTGCTACATAAATGGTCAAATGGCAATGTTAAATATCAGTAGGTGGGCTGTACTTTACAGCAGAGCTGTGCATCTGCTGGGATACAGCAGAAACACACAATGGGACTGTTTACGTCCCAAGTAAATCATACCTTCCTCTAACCCCCTACAAGTTAGCCATGAGGCAAGAGGACCTAAAAAGAATCGTGACTCCATGGCATGGAAAGTCTAAACACCACCTTCCTTCCTCCTAAATCACAAACACCGCTTAGAAGTTTATATTTAAAACTACAAGAGAGAGTGTAACCACTGCACTGCACCGGGCTAGACCCAGCAAGGACCCACAGCTCCCTGGCAGAGGTACAAGTCTGCAGCAAGCAGTCCCAGCAGGAGCTCAGCACAAGACATCCATGACAGCTGCCCAAGTGATTTTCTGCTAAAGCCATGGTGAGCTGGAAGAAAACTGCCAAAAAGAAAACCTTTTTATAAGAAGTGGTTTAGCTTCAATTTTTCTCTGGGAAAGAACTAGGAAGTTCTGCTTTTGTTTTTATAAATAAAATAAAATTTAAAAAAATTATAAAAAAGAATCCAGTCCCACACCTGGGTTTCTAATTCAAAATGCAAGTTTTCATTTATTTACAGATAAAAAAATTGGCTTGAAGTAATCAAGACTGGTTTGGCAATACTAGCTTTTTACAATTACAATAAATTGCTGTTGTTATTGTTGTTGCTGGAAGAAAAATTTGTGTGAAATGTTGAAGTCTAAGACTGTAAATTTTCAAGCTCTGAAAAGCTTTCACAAGACAGAGAGTAATCCTACTAATGTCACACTGTCTGGTTCCAGTAGCTTAGTCCAGATGACAGCCAGACTTGGATAAATTGCTTACATGAACATGACCCTCCACTCATTTCAACAGTACAGGTTTTGAAGAGCAGCATTTCCAGGAGCCACACATCTTCCAAGGCTCCTAGCCGAAGGCAGAAGGATGACTACCATCCCTCAAACTCCAAGTCCAGAGGAGCTGAGGACTTCTAAAAGACCATTTGCCCTTTCTTTATTCACGTTGTCAAGCAGCTTCACACTAGCAGGCAGCTCACAAGCAGCAGTTACTTCAAGGAGATTGCATAAATAGGGATCTCGACCTGCATCAGTTGAACAGCAAATATAAAGCTGCTCTTCGGCACTTGGGAATCTGTCTTGGCATCAAAGCCCACAATACAAGGCTTGGCAGAAGTCAGTAAATTCATTCCCATCATCAGCTTCATGATTTCTAATATTGGCCTGCTCTGGACACACGTGGAGGACACTGCTCACACGCCGAACAAGTGAGGCTGTACACAGCCAGCTGGCAGCACAGCCAGATCTGCAGCATCACACACTCCAGTTATTCCTTCTGAGTAGATGTCTTGACCTTTCCAACACGTGGCCAAGAGTATAAACAGATGGGATGACAGTATGAATGGTACGGTCCCATCAATACGATCACGCAACGTCCCTGATGTATCTTGGTTGCCCAATTTCCTATCTCCTGACAGCAAGCATGGTACTGGGAAGAGGGTAGGTGGGCTGATCAAATCCTTCAGATGAAAGAAATTCACCTGCTTTAGAAACACATGTAAGGATGTTGGAGAACTGCTCGCCTCCTGTGAAAAGCTGTGCAGAACAAAGGCATATTGCTTGCACCTAAGGTGCTATGGAGTTGTGCAAGATCATTCCTAGAAGGAAATCTGGTAGGTGACCACTGCCAAAAACATGAAAAGCCTGTTTGTAAGACAGTACATCCATAAGGTGCTGCTTTATAGGCAAGGGGGGAGAGGAAGAGAGAGTATTTGTACAAGAAGTCTTATATTTACCTCCAAGCAACTTCCTTGCACTGAAAGGGAGAATCCTTGCCCCAATAGACCCTTGAAGTCTTCCAGGGAAGGTGGAGATTGCCTGGAGTTTGGGGATTTAAAAATAGAAGAGGCTTTTCACCACAACCTCAATTCAAATACTGTTGAAGCCTCAGGGCTGACTGGAGGACTACCTGGCAAAAGGTGAGCTTCCCCTCAACCTTTTGCATGAAACCCTCCCAAGGGACCTGTGGGTCTTAGGATAAAAGGGAAAACCCTCTCTCCAAAAGTAGAGACAGAGTGAATCAGTGCTGTTAGATACTAACATTCTATCAATGAATATTATCATTGATACAAAAAGCCACAATGCTGAATAACCAGGTACCACACCCCAAAGCACACTTTTTATGATCCTTATCTCTGGTGGGTTTGATGGGTTCAGATTTTTCCTGCACAGCTATCAGCAGCCCCAGATTTGGGTCACGGCAGAAACTCAGACTGCCACTGAATTCCTTGGTTTGATTGCAGGAAGTGCATGGCTGTTTTCCCTCTCAGTGTGGATGCAGGATAGGAAGACATGGGTGAAGACCAAGTTCTGACACAGGATTTTGCTTCACAGCACTTTTCACGATACAAAAATAATTCTGGATGCAGGTAAAGCAGCAAAGTCTTTGAGATTCTTGTTTTCTGCTACTTCACACAGCATGCACCACTCTGAAGACACCAGCTGGTGAAACAGAGGATGGAATGCAGATCCCCTTCACATCAGCACTGATGTGCCTGAGAACACTGGGGTCAAGCTGTCAATCCAGCATCACTGCCTGGTGGCAGTGGGATCTCCATACCAAAAGGAGATAACCTTATCTCATGCCATGAGGAAGGCACATTTTCCAGATAGGAAACATTAATAGATGTTACTCCCCCAATAGTACTGTGTCAAGACACGCCACACATTTATATCAAGGCTGTTCCTACAAGAAGAGCTGAACAGTTTCACAAAGATGTCTGCTGGACCACAATGCACTCCCCAGCCCCACAACCTTGCAGTACAGCCATTTCCACAGCACAGAGGTTTGGTACCCTGCCTCGTCAGTGAATCCATGCAGATGTTTCCGTCTGTGCTAGCTATCCAGACTTCCTAGGTGGGAAATGAAAAGAAACAGGCACTTGTCGGATGCCTCATCCTAATGAAAACTCCCAAAATAGACACTTCTAGGATCATCTTCTCAAAAAAGGGACCAGATTTACCAAGGACAGGTTATGCTTTCTGTCAAATTATTTTTTGGTATTTAACCAAATAGATTGAATTTATTACCTAAATTGTCTGAGCTGGTTTATATCTTGGGTGATTTTGCTTGTAATGGGAACAAAAAATTATTTCTCCTCCCTGATACCACTCTCCAGGTGCTTTATAAAACTGAGTGCTAAGCATCTCCTGGAAACCCTGAACACACCAAGCTCCCCTATGATCAGCCCTTCTGGGAATCATTGCCCACACCTTGCAAGCCCATACTATGATACAGACATCACCAGGCAGACAAGATAAATCCCAGACTCCCCATTTCAAAGACTGATATTTCTTGTCCTCCCTGTAAGACAGCAACTCCCTGTGTCTGAAGAACCTCCACATCTCTGTGACCTTGCTTTTTCACTAAAAAAAACCAAACCAAACCAAACCAAACAAACAAACAAACAAAAACTAAAACAAAAAAAAAACCACCACACACCACCACAAGACCACCAAAATAGAAGCCATCTCCAAAAACACCTTTGTGACTGGGACAAGCCTGCACTGCCTGAATAATCCAAGACCTCAACAAAATCCCTCGGCTTTGCAAGACCTCTGCAAAGAGGACTCATATACTGAGCCCATAGGGAAACATAGCCCTCTCCAGAGAGAAAACACATCTGCTGTGTCTCCAGACTGAAGAATTGGTTGGTCAGGAAGGGCTTGAGCCCTGCATGTTTAAAACCAGCAGTGACTACAAGCTAGTGACTCTCTTTGGGCTACAGGGCTGGAAAAATTAAATGCACTTTTATAAGAACACCAACACCTACAGACTTTCATGATAAAGTCCGACTCCTTTGCAGAGCTGACCTAGATGATGACTGTCCAGCACAATGAGATGCATCCAACTTCTGTCTAGTTCTGAACTGCAGCAGAAGCAGCATCAGTGTCAGCACCTGAAGGCAAGTCACCCACACTGACTTGACACCCACAAGCCACATGCACCTACATCCCCAGGTGATACCACACACTCCTCACCCTGAGAGAACAGCAAGGGCTCCTCACATCTCTCTGTTAGTTGCCCCTTCAATAACGGAAAGGGAAGTCTTTAAGGTTGAACACAAAGTTCTTCAGAAGTCAGTTTTAACTGAGCAGAAGTAACTACATGCATGGACACATGCAGAAAGCCCCAGCTAAAATAATTCCGGCAGTGTCCACTTATAAGCAGACTCCAGCTGTGAGTTTTCAGGGTTGTTTGACATATACTTCGTTGGAATAGTCAGTGTGCCTGAAATCAAGAATTCTTTCCTTTCTGCTGTGATCCTACCATCTTTTGCTGCATTTCTGACTTCATCTAAAGTAGCTTTACTTTGACAGATCACAAGCTGGCTTTCTCCCATCAAACCTTTGGTTTCTATATTATATAACCTTATATAACCTTAGGATTTCTCTAGTTTTCTGACCGGAATTACCATTAAATGGAAAAGCAAGTGTCAATAAACAGGTGAAAGACTCCCAAAAAAAATCCCTGGTATGTCAGAGAAGCCACAGAAAACAGCCAAACAGCTGTTCAGTCCCAGCCCATTGATTTGTCAATACTCTGGTAACAAACAATCACATTAAATGACATTATGGTTTATGACTTGGGATTTGGAAGACTATGAGAAATTTCTACAGCTGATTCATGATTCCTGAGACACATAACTAGCATTTCAATTGCACTAATTTAGTACATCACATGAATCATTTTCCTCGTTGTTACATAAGTGTCTAGATTCAAATTATCAGAAGTGATTTGAATCATATGAGTGGAAGGGGTTATTTTCAAAACACATACTTTCAGGTCTACCATCTAATAATACTCTCCTGTTGCTTTATAAACAGCTATTTACCTTCTAAAACACCACATGCTCACACTTATCCCTGAAATCAGCTATTTTGGGAGCTGCCTAGCCCCTTGCAGGCACCTTGTTTTACATCACAGCCAGCACCACACTTCTTAATTCACGGCTCCAAGTACAGGTCCTGAAAGTCCCCAAGGCAAAGAACAGAGACAGCAGCAGCAGCTCTGGATATTCAAAGGACAGAGAGGTTTGGGGAGGCTGGGAGGGAAGAAAAACAGAGGCAGGTGCCCTTTTGGACTTGAAGCCAGTACAGTATTTCCCAGATCTCAGCTTCTGAGCTGAGACCACAGACCACGCTGGTTTCATTTATGGACAGTTTCAGGACATCTCAATCAAATGCATCCGAGCTCTGAGATGGCAGCACCACCTAAACATCCCCAAGCTGACTTTAAACAAGGCAGCTGAGACCCTGACAGGTACACACCTGCAGCAGGAGGAGGAAACAGGGCTCCACACTCCTGGAAGGTCTGAGCACCTAAGGCAGCTCAGCTGTACCCACACAAGTTGTGGTCACCTCGGTTTCAATGTAGACAAATCCTTCAACAACTGTTTGCAACTCTTCTGAACTACTACGTGATTTCCATCAGGTACAAAAACTAATCAGCTCCTGTTCTAGATGCACACAGCACGGTACAAAGCTTTTGAACACCTGTAGCAGCACTGGGAGCTCCAAGAAATTTCCTGCTGCAGTGACATATCCCTGCTCCAAACGAGTAAACACACAACAAATTTGGTTTGGTGGTTTTTTCTTTTTTTTTTTTTTTTTGAATAAGACAAGCTGTTGTTGTTCTGGCACACAGCTCTGGCAGCACAAGGAAAAAGGCGAAGTTTTCAGCTGACCGGCTAAGACACTCAAGCTTCACAGGAATTCCCTAAAAAAAGGAACGGTAATTTGCCAAGTGAAATATTTTCATTATCCACATTAAGCAGAATCTAATTACACTGTTTCCTTACAATCGCATAGTACTAAGAGCTCCTTTAAGTTAAAAAGCTTAATGATTTTCCCACTGCAACGCCTGCCTCAGAGCCCTTCACATCGCTGACAGGATGATCGGTCTGAAGAGCAGGTTGACGTCTAACAGAACTTAGTTCAAGATTTCCACACGATACAGATTTTTATCATGTTCCCGTGCCCAGTCACCAGAATAACCTACACAGAGTCACATATTCACCACCACACTAGCTCTGATCCCTTAAAATAAAAACAAACAAGTTTTAAAAGAAGAAGACAAGGACGCTGTGAAATAGCGTGGCTGTACTCTGTTCTAGCCAGAAAGGCATCTCTCTGCTGCTGGACATGGCATAGAGTGAATGCAACCTGTACTCTGGAATGACCCCAGCTCTGCTGCCCAAGAAGCAAAGGAGGGTGCGTTTAATTCTCGACTACAAGCACTGACTACTACCATCAGAACAAGGACTACTAAAAAAATACCTATTCTTTATTTCTTCCTTCCTCTCACTCCCCCGCTCAAGGTTTTGCACGCTGGGGTGTACTCTTTTTTTACTGTTTGCGAGAGGTTTTGCCCTTCCCCGAAGTGAGCTGCCCTCCTGGCCGAAGCCCGCGCAGTCCAAGGTGGGTCCCAGCCGGCAAAGCCCCGACCCCGTCGCGCCCCACCGGGGAGCGGCCGCCCGTCCCCATCGCCCGGGCCAGGGGTGTCCGCGGGACGGGCGAGCGGCTGGGTGGACTCCGCGCAGCCCAGGACTGGCTCCCTCCTTCCCTCACTCACCCAGGTTGACGAAGCTCATGACCATGTCGGCGTCGTTGAGGAAGGCGCTGTCCTGCGGGCTGGGCAGCGGCGGGGCGGGTGTCGGCGGGCGGCCCCCGCTGCCCTCCGCGCCCTCGGCCAGGGAGTGGTAGAGGTCCAGCATGAAGCGCGGCGCCGCCGTCAGCCGTCCCGGCGGCGGGGCCGGCGGCTCCCGCGGCAGCGGCCGGGGGCGGTGGGGCAGCCCCAGCACCGAGAGGATCTCCCGCTGCATCTCCCGCTTCTCGTGCGACTTCAGCCGCCGGTAGAGGAAGCCCGAGGCGGCGGCGGGCGGCGGCGGCGGCTCCCCGCCCTCGGCGGGCAGCGCGGGCTCGGCGGGGCGGCAGGCGCCGCTCAGCAGCGCCCAGCAGCAGCACAGCCAGGCCAGCCGGCGCGGCATGGCGCTCGGCCGGGCGCGGGCGGGCGACGTCCCCGCTCCCCGCTGTCCCCGGGGGCCGCCCGCCGCCCTCCAGCCCTGCCCCCCCGCGGCGGGTTCGGCCCGGGCCGGCGGGGGGCGGCCAGGCCGGGGGCGCTCAGCGCCGGCCCCCGCCGCGCATGGCCGCCCGCGCCCGCCGCCGCTCAGGTGCGGCGGGGCCGCCCCCGGCCCGCTCCGGCCGCTCAGTTCGCCATGCCCCTGCCCGGGGGATCCGCGCCGGGCCGCGGGGGCTGCGTGCGGGGGGAGAAGGAGCAGGGTGAAGAGCGGCAAACTTTTCTCGCCGCCAGCCAGCGAGCGAGCGAGCGAGCGAGTGGCTCCTGCGGCTGCAGCCCCGGTCCCCGCGGGCTGGCCGGAGCGCGGCTGCTGACAGCGAAGGCAAATCAGCAGCGCGCCCGCCTCTCGGCGGGGCGGGCGGCCGCTCCTCCGGGGCGGGGAGCGGGCGCAGGTAGCGCGGCCCCGCGGGGCGAACGGGCGGGGCCGGGGCGGCGGGGCAGGTTGAGGAACGCCGGCCCCGTCGGGTGTCACGGGCTGGCTGCGCTGGAGCGGCGCTCCGCCGAGCTGCGGCTCTGGCCGCCTCTGCCGCCGCACTCTGCCGGTGTGTTTCATGTTAAAGGAAGGGTTTCGGCCGCCCCTCCTGCCCCCAGCGGGTGTTGGCTATTTGTCCCGAAAATAGGTGGGGTTTTCTAAATCTGAATAAGCGTGGCGGTTCATTTTAGCAGGTTACGGCATACTACGCAGCTTTTGTTTCTGGAGTATCTTGCTGAACAGAACGCGGGACTGTGGTACATGGCTGGCTGTACCCGGGTACCCCCGCCAGCCCTGATCGATGGAGCACCGGTCTGCATCCTGTGGAGCAGGCTATACTGCCAGAAAAGAACATAACCCTTCCTGCAGCTCTGATTTCATCACTTTCATCAAAGAGTAAAAAAAAAACCCCGAACCCAGACACCACCCAACACTCCAGTAACAGCAGTCTGCTTGAGTGAGAGGCAACTCTTCCATACCCTGATCTCTGACTTCATGGATTTTCCTCGGACTGGATGAGTAAAGCCAGTCTAGTCTCACTGAAATCAGTGCAATTTATCTAGGTTTGAACCGGGATAATTTCATAGGAGTTGGCCCGAGAATAATATCTGGACCATTTGAAGTCACTGGCAAAATTTCCATTAACTTTATTAGAATCAGAATCTGGCAATAAGCTCATATTCAGCTTCCCAGAGACACAGCTGAGAATATTCAGGACAGAATACAGTATTTTCAGAAGTGGAGGTTACACTGAGCCTTCACGTCTCTGAAAGCAAGGTTACAGATGTGGGTTTGTACTGCACCAGTCAAGGAACACTAATGCTGGATGTTTTAAAATTTGTTTTGATAGGAAAAAGGGCATCTACAAGAAGATTTGAGCATAGCAGTCATGGGGGTGGGAGGAAGAGTATACAAGTTGCTTTTGCAACTGCCTTCTTTTTTTTTTTTTTTTTTTTTTTTTTTCCCCCTCCAGCTTGTGTAGACACTCGAAATCCAACATGCTGCTTTTGCTGTAGTGGATCCCACTACTTCATGAAAGAAGTCTGTGTTTCCCAGGAGGGATTCAAGAAGGCAATGTCCAAGGAAATTTTTGTACTGCTGGTTCATTTATTCACTTTTCTCAACATAGAGCAGTGGGGCTGCTTTCATTAGATGAGGAGACTAGGGCTCACTCCCGGAGAGGAGGTGAGCAACACACCTTTCCTTCTGTAAGGCCGTGTGGGATCCTGCTGGGAAAACCCAGGTTCCCAGGAGTGGAGCCCGGTGCACAAGCTGTCCCCTTGGTGAGCTGAGAGGGATGCAGGACATCTTGCAGCCCTTTAGGAAGGGCGTTCGGAGGCTGGAAGGAAGTGCAGGAGCCCTTAGGTGAGGGAGGGACGTTTCCTAGGCGGGTGCTTATCCCGCAGGTGGTGGGGGAGGAGAGCAGCCACTTCCCACAGACATTCACTTCTCGTTCTCTGAGCTGCTTGGGTGTAGCTCCTGTGGCTGTGTCCAGAAGAGCTTTGTAGCCTCGGCTTCCTGTTTTGATAATGAGAGAGGGAAATGTCCCGTGACACGGTTATTGCTGAAAAATGAACCCTTCCATCCGAAGTGTCCCCTGCTTCTCTCGGAGACGGGAAGAGATGGTGCACGTTTAGCAACAGTGTCAAACTCTGGAGCAGCTCTTGGGTGTTTCTGCTCCTCTGATTCTCAAACTTGTATCACCCTTACATTTTTAATCTGAAATAGGGGTTACTGCAATAACCAGCAGCTGTTTTAAGAGTTGGAAGCATTCGGGCATCTGAGTTTACAGAAGTCTGAGGACAGGGACACACAGCAAACCTTCCTGTACTTCCCTCTTAAGTCACCTTATCTGGAGGTAAATTCCCTGGTGGGAAGCTAATGCCCTCCTTAAGAAGTCATTGCACCTTGTTAAGTTTAAGTGTTCCACTTTTTTTTTGCAGAAGTGCTTTCCAGAGTTGTGCGCCACTCACGCCTGGAAATGCCTCTTGCTTGTGGATGTGAATGCTCTACTGTGGGGCTCAGTTAATGCTATCAGACCTGTGAAAGTTACAGCGTCACTCAGCAACTCGATGAGGCTGGAAAGGACTAGGGTCTCCTTCCATGGGTCACATGCAGTGACTGCTTTCAGATATTCCTGCCATCTGAAAGGGCAGGTTTCCCAAAAGGATTTTAGAACTTTGGACGAGAGCTGCGTACCTAATTCTCTGGAGGAGTGCAAAGGCTCTGTGTTCTGCAACTGCTGCAGGCTGAGACACACGCATTTTTAGAGTTAAACATGTATTTTAGAGCTACCGGCAGGATTTTTGATTTTTCGCTGCCAAGAAGCCTTCGCAGCATACCCGCTGTCCATAACTCCATGGTAACACGTAATTTCACTCGAGTTTTCGCTGTCAGATCTTCAAAAATGCTGCGAATCCAGGTTTTTTGGTATGGTGCAAGTCACCGGCTTTCCCTGCTCATGACGGACATCTGGTGGCAAAGTGGAGAAACTCGGGTCTGTTCCTCGAAGTTTCCCTCGTTGTCAAGTTAGCAATTAAACTTTTCTTTCTTTGTCTCTCAAACAAACAGACAAACACCAAAGTCTAACCAAAATAAAAGAAACCAAAAGAAACCAACAACCTCAAACCAAAAATAAGCAATGCCCCTTCTATATAAGGAGACCAAGAGGTCTCCTTCCTCCCCAGACCAATCCTTGTGTAATTTTCTGTCCTTAAGCCAAACTTTAGTCTATATTCAATCCCACACCTGCTCAGTGCTTCATGAAGAAAGTCTTTTATACATGGCCGTGAACAGAGCCTGTACCCCACAGAATACCCCTTCTGAGGTGTGGCACGGTGCCAGCAAGGATTAACTACAGCAGTTAATTTCTTCTGGTAGTGACAGTGTTTAGATTGTATGCAATTAAAAGCTGGGCTACCTGTTTCTAGTCAGAGAGGATTTACTGGATTTTCAGTCGCCTACTTTCATCAAACCATTCCTTGCTCTTATTTAAGCAAATTAATTTCCTTGTTGTTTTATCCAAAAGTTGTGGGGAGCAGTTCAAGGCATGTGAAGAACTGAAAGAACCAAACAACAAAACAAAGAACAGTGGATTTTTCATCACAATGCCCTAAAATACACAACCTCATCTGTACTCATGAGGAGAACAGATGCAAAATCTTCTTCAGTTGTCCCAGGTACTGGGACTACACAACCCTAGCAGAATGATACACATTCAACTAAATTATTTTCAGGGCTAATAACATACTCTTGAAGAGAGGGGAGAACTTACCATTCTAGTGATCACTTCTCCACCTCCTGAGCACAGAAAAGACACAACTTTGCATTCACACCTTCCCTCCAGATGAACCACTGGCTGTCAAAGAGCCTGTGACAAACCCAGGCTCCTATGCTTATGGGGTCAGCAAGGACACTGCAGTAAGGGCAGCTTTGGTCCTCACACTCATTTTGACAAACAAAGTGGGTATTTTTTAAAGCAATGTGAAGAGATGTAAGTAGTGACATTTGCTTTCTAAAAAAAAAACCAACCCAAACCCTATGTTGTACAATAATGACATAGCTGGAATGAACTATTTGCAGCACTGCACTTGGAGAGGTTGAAAATGCAAACATGCCTCCTAATTTTAGTGTATCAGTTTCCAAAGTCTGCTTGTGCAATGAGAAAGAGTGGTCGAGGATAATCTTAGTTCAAAGATTGAAGCAGGCTAAAAACAGCATCTGCTATGAAGGCTCAATTTTTTCTTTTTGCTTGCTGAACTAACTTTCTCCACTGCAAGGAGAGGCAGTTGAAAAATAGTAACATCATCTTATTTGCACATAGCAAACCACTAGTCTCTTTACTCAGAAATCTGATCTAAAAATATGCAATGGTAATTTCCCAGATCAGAATACTTTAAAAAATGGTTATAAATATCAATTCAATAACACAACTGGATTGCTATCCCTGCAAAAGCAAACAGTTAAAAGTGAAAGAAGCCCCAGTATGAGGTTCACAAATAACCAGCTGGTTATTTGTGACCCTCATACTGGTTATTCCAGCTCTGTTCTAATACTGGCCACCATCTTCACCCTATCAAGGATGTACTTATGTATGAAAAATTATACCTTCAATTTTATTTGAAGTCAACAGTATCAAGGGAATCTGACCTGAAATTGCAGCAATTAAGTAAATATTAATATATTGCATCATTGATGTAATTTTTCTGGGTATTTTCATGGTATTTGCTTTTAATTTCATTTTTCATTAGTGGTATCTCAGAGAAAGAACTGAATTTCTTCTGAATGCTGAAAACTAGAGAAGTACCTGGCTGCAAGAACATGAATGCTGCAGAAAGAGATGACAATAGGAGGAGAGGCCCTCACTCCATCCTCTACTGGTGTCAGCTGGTGAGCCACCAACCAGTGTCCGTCCCTCCATGAGCATTGTCTGGCATTCTGACTAGAAAAAATGAACACCAATAGTGGTAGCTCATAACATGAGGATTAGCTGTAAGACTCTGGTTTTCACAAGTGGCACTTGGCAGCACTCTGCATTAGCCAGTTACTGGAATTAGTGCATAATCTCTACCTCAAGGTGTGAAGGAAAGGATCCAGCTGTATTTCCCATGTCTGGTGCTTGGGTACTTGCTGCTCATCCCTCTGGCTATCCAGCTCCCTGTCAACAGAACAGGAGGATTGGGCAGTGTTCTTTGCTGGAACAATTCCCTTCCACTTCTGCCTCATCCTGCTGCCAGCTGCGAGCACACACATTCCTCTGTGGCTGGTGTGCTGCAGAGAGGCACCTGCAACTGCTTCCCAGGGCTGAACACCTGAGCTCACTCACCTGCACATTTCCACACAGACAACAGAAAAAATGTGTATTGGAGATGCAAGGGCCTGACCATCGCTTTCTGCCCTGAGCCAAAAATGAACAAAAAAGAAAAAACATAAAA
Organism: Phylloscopus whistleri; assembly: GCA_017589585.1. NCBI lineage: Eukaryota > Metazoa > Chordata > Aves > Passeriformes > Phylloscopidae > Phylloscopus > Phylloscopus whistleri. The sequence continues at coordinate 122,630 of JADMLD010001547.1, read as the reverse complement.
ATCAATACCAATGACAATGGTTAAGAAAAGAACAGCTGTTAAAATTGCTCACAAACACTGCAGAACGGGGCTGGAAAATATCTTGGAGAGGAAAAGAAAGGGTTCTGAAATCTTACTTAAAGTAGCTCCAATAAAATCTGTCTGGTCTTACCAGTGTGCAAAATATGTCTTTTCAACAACACTTTTCAATAAAATTGAGAGAGACCTAACTAGCATGGGGCCACAGTGGGGACTGCCAGATTATTAAAGTTTGAAAATACAAATGCCATTCCCAGCAGTATCCTATTGTAAAGTCCACTCTACTCAGACTACCTTTCCCTTATCTATTTGCACACAGGGGCAAGTTTTCAAAGACAAAGGGTCCTAAACCCCCTCCAAAAATAAATCTCAGAGGCTGTTCCCTGCAGCTTTGGACTCAGTTGCTGGTTTGTACCAGAAAGACAAGTGGCCTCACACCCATCCCACCCTGAACTCGGTGGACATCTCCTTCCTGGGTGGGGCAGCTGCAGGAAGCCTGACGGGCAGCTTGGTGCCTTTTCCCATCTTCAGCCGTCTCCAAGGCTTCCCCACTGCCACCCTTACCCCTTCTTGCAGGAGAGCAAGGGATTTTCTGCCTTGTGGTCTCCTCAAGCTCTGGGGAATAAAATGCATTTCCTACAGTTCTTTGTCACTTACAAACATTCAGTAGACACCACTAGCATTCATTCACTTTTGCTTTAAAAGGCACCTTATACAGTGCCAAATCAAACACGGTATTTTAGGAAAAAGCCCAGAAGACACTGCACAGGGCAGCAAGTCTACAAAGGCATTTTTAGGCATCAAGAACTGTAGCAGCTTAAAAAAACTTTTAAACTCCTGTTGTCTTATAGCTGAGACTTTTCTTTCATACACTTTTCTTTCAAACACTCCCTCATCCCCCAAAGAGAATATTTTTCATTACCTGTACTTACTGTGACAGCTAATAACTTTATGGATTAGTTCCTTAAGGAAACTGATTCAGCTAAGAAGAAAGAGGCCATGAATTGTTCCCAAACACCATTTAACATTTAGATTTAAGAGGTGCACATTGCAATAATCATTTTGTTAACAAGTCAGGAGAAGAGCTGAGGTAAGTGGCAGCCATATATCAATTTTAGCTGAAAAGATGCAGCTGCCATTGTGCACTAAACAAGTTTCCATGCCAGCTCGAGATGAGGTAACTCAGAAAAGAGAGTCATCTTTTTTTCTTTCTACAGGAAATATTTAGAGGCTGATAAAAGAGATTTTATACATTTGCCTTCTGGAGGTAGATAGAAACCACAGAGAAAGAAATGTGGTTTCTTTAGAGACTATTAGAAGGAAGCCTTGTAAAAGAAAAGAAAAAAAAAAATCCAACAAATTTTCTGTGTCCTTAGTGTTCTCTGAATTAATAAATTTCCTTCTTGGTGAAGCAAGAGCGATAAGCAGCTAGTAATTGCATTGCTTACGGGAGGCTTCAAGTTTCCAGAGCAACAGCACGACTGTAATGCAGGGCTTGTCTTTGTTGCATTGTTGGCCCAAAGAAGAGCTCAAATTTTCTGTCTCAGCCAGCTTGCACATAAGCTCTGAAGCCTGTATCCCTCCTGCAGGATGCCAGCAGCCCAGACCTTGCTGGGTCCCCAGGGGATGCAGGCTGAGAAGCCGTAGCTGCCGTAACCCAGGGTGGGAAAACCAGCTGGGACGTGGTCACCCGGTGCCACTGGGCAGCATGGATGCTCCCTGGAGCCAGCACATCCACACAGGTTGGCCTGGCTGTGTGTGCAGGCTCGTAGTCACGGCACTGAACAGCAGGTAAAACCTTCCCTTGCCAGACCCAGCCCCTTCAAGCCATTCAGAAGGGACTTGGGCAGCTAATCTGCTCCAAGTCCACATGGGTCTCTGCTCCTATGTAAAAGGATGACTCACACAGGGTGGAAAGAGTAGCCCCTAATGTATTGTTACTGTTTTCATATTTGACAAGTACAGTACTATAATAAATAATGTAAAACAATGAATAAATAATGTCAATGAGAACTGAGTGCGTCCAGTGTGAAGGATGCCAGAGGTCAGACACCAGAAGCTGCAGAGTTGTGTTGATCTGATGCTCTGCTCTGACTTCTAGATGGATGGAGCATTGTGACTACCCTCCATCTCACTGAGCAGGGGTGGTGGGACAGCCTCTGAAGGCACACCAATGCCTGCAGGCCTCTCATTCTCTCAGTTTTGAAATTAAATGTTGTTAGGGCTGCTCTCTGGGACTGACCTCCCACCAGACAGGGGAGGTTCATTACCACAGCACTCCTCCCTTACTCCCCAGGACTGCCTCTGGTCAGTACCACATCCACCCACCTTGGGAGCCATTTGAGACAGCACTGCCTGGCCCAGGCTGAAATAACTCCCAAGACCACTGTGTTCAACCACAAGGACAATCTTGTCCCAGGACCCAGCAATGTAAGTGGTCACTGCTTAATGTATGGGAATAGAGGCTTGGGAACAAGCAGGCTGGATGCTTCCTGAGCATCCTTCATGGCAGCCCCAGGAATGGCACTGCTCTTGGCCCTGGGCAAGCAGCTGCATTTTGTGCTGATGTGAATTAAAAACACTATTCATTTCAAAATGTTACCTGAGGCTTGGGGCAGTTATTTGCAAACTGCTGAGCAGAGCTCCCAGTAGAAATACAGCATTTGGCTTGGGAAGGAAACATTTCTAAGCTAACTTCTGGCTTAGAGTAATTCTATTCTCTTACAACGTCTTTATTTCACTCGGCTTTGAAGAGATAGAGGAGTCAGATAATTAATTATAAAAGACAGTTAAAAAAAAAAATAACCAGTCATTCCAGAGTCTTGCAGCACCAAGACAAAACTGATACACCAGTGACAGCATATGGGCCCTTGTTAGTGTGGAACCAAATGCCTGCATCTGATCTCCATTAGAGAAGCCTCTGTTCACTTCCCTCACCCAAAACGATAGGGAAATCCACTTAATTTTCTTCAAACCATACAACAGCCCTTGGTGAGTTTTGTTTCCTCCCATTTAAAATAAAATAAAGCAGTAAAATATGATAACAGTCCATCAAGTGATGTTCCAGTTTCATTTATGTGCTGTTCAGAACAGTTTGTGGCAATAAAAGGAATGGGTACTCGAATGAGGTATTATGGTCAGCAGCCTGTGGGAAGATATATTTAGTTTGAATACTAATAATAGCCTGATAGCCTCAAAGCAAGATAATGGAATGTGACAGATGTTGGATGTTCTCTCTTTGCAGTGTGCCAGATGTATATTTTAAATTACTGTTTGCATGACAAAAGGGCCAAGAGGCCTCGCTTTTGGATTCAGGGCTCTCTGAGGCTGGGCTCTGCAGACAAGAATGCAATCCCTTGCTCGTGGTTTAACCCCAGCCAGCAACCCAGCCCCATGTAGCCACCCACTCACTCTGCCCAGGTAGGATACGGAAGAGAATCAGGAAGGTAAAAGTGAGAAAACTTGTGAGTTGAGGTGAACACTATTTAACAAGCAAAGAAAAACACGGAATTAATCAGCTACGTCTTATTTTCAGGTGGGTGCTTGGCCATCCCCAGAAAAGCAGGGCTTCATCATGGGTAACAGTTACTAGGGAAGACAAATTCCGTAACTCCAAATATTCCCCCTTCTTCCTCCTTCCCTGGGCTTTTATATGTTGAGCAAAATGCCATGTGGTCCAGGACATCCCTTCGGTCAGTTGGGGTCAGTGGTCCCAGCTGTGTCCCTCCACAACTTCTTGTGCACCCCCAGCCTACTTCTTGACAGGGTGGGGTTGAGAAGCAGAAAAAGTCTTGTCTCTGTACAAGCACAGCCCAGCAATAATGAAAACATTTCTGCATTACTGACACTGTTTCCTGTACCTACTCAAAACATAGCTCCATGCTAATTACTGTGAAAAAAAATGTATCACATACAAAACCAGAACACTCTCCCCAAAAATAGAAATGACAAGTTATTTTTATCATGTATATCAGTATTTTTGCATAGCCTAGAGCATCCTTAAAGGTGGCATTGTCCAAATATTCACATGAAGCCCATTTATTTCCCTGTGCAGGTCATCCAACAGTGAGCCTGGATGTGTGGAGCAGTGCTTGGCAAGGTGCTGACTCCAGGCTGGCTGCCTGGACTGAGATCCAGAGCTCCTGGGGGATCACTTCATTTGGGCAGTCAGACAATGCCACCAGCAATTGGAGGAACCCTTTCCAAGAACAAATACATTCATATACTACAGACATTTTCTTGGAATTACGTTACTGTCAAGAATGCTCTGAACAATTGAGCACTATCATTAGGAAGCCTTTTTAGTATTTGCCCTTCAGTTTTACATTTGAAGAGGCAAAAAGTTATGTTTAATGTCAATTGCAGGTTCATGTTATAGAAATAACTCTGAAAAAGAGTGTTGACCTCTGTGTTTTCCTCCCACCAGTGATATCTGATACTCATTTCCATGTAATTTGTCTGTCATATGAACTAAGACTGGATTTCTAGACTCAGACAAAGCCCTTCACAGACTTTCATATATATTTATCATTGGTCCATATTATGCCCTGAAATATATTTTTTGCAGACTTGATGCCATCAACAAAATCTTACAGAAGCTGGAAATTAGTGAAATATGGGATCAGTGCTATAGACTACGAGTTTCCAACTCACATCCTTTCCAACTTGTTGGCTCTGTGAAACTGTCAGGAGCAAAATACAGAGACTTGCTGTAAGTCTCTGTAATCCATGCAGTAAGCCTTTCCTTTCCATAAAACCCCTCCAGATTGGAGCTGTATTATAATTACATGCTGAGACAAGATGATGTTGAGAATTACTCCAAAGGGTCAACATGGTCTTCCATGCAGCTCCTCTGTGATTTGCTAAATGACTGTGCTCTTTGCTCTGACATCAAAGTTCTCAGGAGCTGCAAACAGTAAGCACACAGCTACACCTCTGTCCAACATAATATCATTTGGGGCTGAATCACTTTCACACCAGAGGATAAACCCTTAGGCCTTCAACTGCACCCATTTGGGCTCTGACCATCGTTGGAGCGCTCAAATGTCCCAGCACTTAATGAAGTCATTCTTACAAGATTCTGCAGGAAAAAAGAGTTCTATTTTCACCCAGAGAACTAAGTAACAAGGAGAATGGAACATCTATTCCATGGTTAGATGGGAAACTGAGAGCTGAATCCTATTTTTCTGTTTCCCAAATGGTTCCCTAAACATTAGCCTCTTTTTCCTCCAATAACAGATTCAAGATGTTACAGGATTCTGACATATGGATTTCCTCCTTCAGCCCAAGGTTTTTGAGCATTTGGGGTTTGATCAGCCACTGTCACCACCACGTTTCTTCAAAGAGATGTCCTGAAGTGTTCTAACGAGCAGCTGCAACCCAAAACGGGGAGAAAGGGAGAAATGGTTCACAGATCCTCGGAGCTACTACGCGGATATGTGGTTGGGATCAAAGGGGACTGCAGATGACAACAGCAGTGCTTAAAAGTGATCCTTAGAGTTGCGTCTTCTTGCACAAAGTTTTATGTAACCACACCACTTTGTTCTCAAATACTTGAGCAGGTTAGTGACAATGAATAAACTGTAATCATTATAACATGACAACATATTGAAGCCAGTGTGGTGAAAGTGCTTTGTGTTCCCAGGCACCCTACAGTCGTCATCATCTTCAATATCTGACCATAACTCAGATCCAAGAAAGTATTAGAACAAACTAGACTGCCAACAATTGAATAATTAAGTACCTCCTTGATCAACTACTTCCTTTACACAGGGGCCCGTATGGTTATTATATTCCACTGTCATCATTAAAATCTTTGGCTGTTTAAGGCAGAGCGTATGACCCTCTGTGCTACGAAGTACATTTAGAGCAATACACCTTCAGAAAATGTGGATTTTTTTTTTTTTTTTGTTCAAATCATATGTGAGTTTAAGAAAATTCAGCTAAGATACACAAAGCAAATATTAGTAACAAGTAATGAAAACTTCCCCACCCACCAAAGGACTTCCCAAATGTCAAGGTTGCAATTTCCATAGGAGACAGACTACAGTTCTCCCCTTCTTGCTCTCAGGCAATTTTTTTTTTTATTTTTCTTAAGGCATCTCAGCATGGTGTAGACTCTATGAAATTTCCTGGTAAATGATCATTAAGGTACAAATAAATACAGGTTTGGGAAGAAGCTCGGAACTCCTCTGACAATTAGTAGGTAGTGCTGTCCATTTGCTGGTTCCGTGGGAGACAATGTGAGCTGTGGATGTGTCAGCCAGTGGGAATTGCAAGGATATACAACGAGCCATGTAAATGCCACTCTCCAAAGAAGAGAGCCAGGAAGTAAAGATCCATCAATTCCCAGATCCCAAACTATTTCCAGCAGTTGTTGTACAGCTAATTATTTCTCATCCCAGATTCCTTCCAAACATGATGTGGGCTTTACTGCTCAAAATAACAGAACTGAGTACTGCTGCACAAGTCTGCGAGACTGAGACTTTCTACCCCCTCCCTGAGCCCTGCCTCTTCCCAGCACCCTGTTCCTCAAACTTGCCTTTGCTTGTTTGAGACTCCATAGTCTCAAAACTCCAACCCCTCTATACCAAATTTCTCACAAAGACAATAAAAGAAAATACAATAATAAAACAATATGCTTTCATATTATTGCACTCTACTTCCACAGGATTTCCCTGTCCTTCAAGGATGTGGTAAGGAAAACACTGGGACTAAGGGTTTGTTTTGCTGGATTATTAAAATGGCAAATGACCTTTAGTTTCAGTTGTGAAAAAGCTATCATAATCCTTTGTGCCTTACCTGTAATTAAACACATGTAACAATTTTCATTTCTAATTTCATTGTCTGTGCCCAACTGAAAAAAACTAACAGAATTTTAGTTGCAGGAATTTGTTAGTTGTGGCTACAATTGCTAGGCATGCCTTTAGAGGAATTTGAATTAACAGTTGATCAATTTAAATTAACAGTAACTGCATCAATGAAACATCCCAAGCCATGGTAACACTGTAAGTGAAGTATTTAATTTTGGCTCTTTTCCAGGGTAGAGAAAATGGGAAGAATTGCAGAAGAATAATGAGATATAAGGAGTGAAAGAGGTGGATGGACTGCATCAGGAGGGAAAATTGAGTATGGGTATCACCAGAGATGCACTGGAGTTTAACAAAAAATTAGAGTTCAGCAAAGCGAGCTACTGAAATCACTTCTTAACTCAAAATTGATATGTTCAAACTACAAATTTAAGGATACTTTCAGCATTATATTCAAAGTAATTGAGTCATTAGAGTACTTAACTCACTTAATAACCAATTTTAATTTGTGTCACTTTTAGTGTATTTGTCTTTTTCAGCAGCATCTTAGCCAGTGCAGAGTGGACCTAATGATAGACCTTTCTCACATCCCTGCCCAAACTCAGCATAACAACATTTGAAAATGATCTCTTCCTTTCCCTATTGATGGCTCTGACTGATTAGAACTTACAGTTGTTTTGGATAACTATATATTAACAAAATCCCATGCTAGCACTGCCAGCACGTGTTCAAGGTACACTCAAAAGTGAAAAAATTCAGCCTCTTTGCACTTTTCACTGTACTAACAGAAGTCATTGTAAGGTTTCTCAATTTTCAAGCCTACCTTAAGAAAATGACAATACAAAAATGTTGACAAAAAAAAATTAAAAAGTAAAGGGTGGCAAATCATCAGGGTTTAGGTCTTATTCTCAAATGGGTTTGCAACCTTAAGTTTTGCAAACCTAGATTGCATCCAGACCAGACACTGGTAAGCTTAAGAATGGGATTTACAGCCAGGTAGAGGTTTTGCCTATGTAAAATCTATGTATGTGCATTTGTTCATAGAAGTGACTATGAACCTAAGAATGTTTTCAGATACTTAGCATGTGCCTTTTCTGTAGAAACCTTCTCAAAAGTCCACTGAAGTGACGCAGAGGATTCCAAAAGGCGTTTTTCTTCAAAACATATCAGTCAGCAAGAAGAGATACTTCCAGTCTATCAGCACTGCACACTTGCCTCTTTCAACAGCTCCATGTTAGGAAACTTTTCATGAGGAAGAATGCCACTGAAATGTTCTAAACCCCCATGCATATATATACCTATACACATATATACATTTATATACTATTTTGGTATAGTACAGAAGAAGAATCTAATTTTACAGAAACACACTTCAGTGGATAATTAGAATGGAATGGAGGATGCAAAGATTTCATCTAAGACCTCAGACCTGTGCCTGACCTGGAGGAGTATTTGCAAACCTGACCTTTGCAGTAATTCTCTTTGCAACTAATATGCATGCTGATCCTGGGTTTGGTTTAACCACTTTCTATTTTTATTAGTACAGTTTGCTTAGCTTATTGGAGACTGTTGCACTGTGACACATCCCAAGCACCTAGCAGTGCAATAAAACTCAGTAACAGCAACTTCCATTTAGTCAGACTTACATGGGAGAGAAGGTAACTCAATGGGAAAACAGGAACTGTTACTGGTTGTCATGTAGATAGCAGAGAGAACCCTCTTTGACTGTTCCTAGCCCAGTTTAAGGCATAATGAACTAGCAGTTAGAAAAAAAATCTACTTGTAAACTGAGCAAGAAAGTCCATGAATACGAAGATTTTCTTGCTGTCTTTTCTATCGATTCACTCTTCAGGACCAAACTGAGCTTTGAATTAATGCACAAATCTGACAAAGGACAAAACATTTAAATTACCATTGATAATACCCAGCCAAAAGTAATTACTTCTTCTACTGTGGCTCATTAAGAAACTGTTCCATTAAAGTACAGTTAAATAATGAAGGAGATGAGAGAGTTAAGGTTCAGGGAGCTACTGTGCAAATGTGAAGATGCTTGTAAAATGCTCAGATTGTATTTTTAAAAGGCAGGATTTTTCTCCATTTCCAACCCACCTTTGTTCTCCCTAATAGCTCCTCACCGATGAAATGAATCTTGCCATTTTTGCCTGTCTGGAGCTGGAAGGAATCAGGCAGGCTACAAGGGGTTGCAAGGAGATGGTAAAGGGAGAAGGAGCAATGGATTTCAGAGGGCTTAAACTGAGAATCACCGTGGCTAGTCCAGCTGAGCTCAGAGTGCAAGAATATGTGGAGACAATGGGCTTGAGATGGGTGTGTTAGAGGGGGCTGGATATTGAGCTGCAGAAGGAGCTCAGTGCCATTATGTAAAATAGGAAGGCTAGAATAGGGTGACAATGTAAAACTGCTGGGTGGCACAGACTGTATTGGGTGTTATTCTGCATTATGGTTTTGGCTAAATATCCCAGGGCGATAACCCTGTTGCTACTATAATGAAAGACAAAAGTAACTGGTAGAAATCAGCTCGCTTAACAGCTTGGCTGGATTTCTCCTGTTGTGCTCCAACTTCACATTGCAATATCTCTGCAGTAATTAGGCATAAATGGACAACACAGAGCACCAAGAATCACTGATCACTTAATAGGGAAATAACCCACATGATCGTGTCCCATGGCAGCCCACCGAGTTTTACACTTCTGCCATCCGCATTTCAAACAGCCTGTTCATTAATATAGATAAATACTTCAGAAATTAATCATTGTATTTTTAAGAGAGAAGAAACAAAAGTGTGACACTGTTTGCAATGATCCATGCCCACCTTGAAACAGCCCAGGTATTTTGCTCAGTGGAAGTATGTTGAGACTAGGACTCTTAGGATAACATGAATAAAGCATCTGGAAAACTAACTTTGAGGAAGCAAACCTTCTGTATTAGTTACATAGCTTTGTCTGTCAAAAACCAAGAGTGATCTCCAAATGAGAGGAGCTGCTACAAATTTCAGATGATACAACTGCCCTGTTTCCATTTCAACTGGAAAAGCCTACTGACCTGGCTGGCTCTAACATTACCTGAGGTGAGACCAGAAGGGATACAGTGTTGGGTCAATAGACACTGATACCTGTGAATCCAATACTGATACCCGTGTATCTAATTCAAGAGTTTGCTTTCTGAAACTGTATCCACCTGCGTTGCTTTTTATTAACAGTCCATTATGAATGTGCCTTTGGCAAATTCACAGCTGATGGAAATGCAGGCATGTCCCTTGATGCTGTCCAAAATGGTTTATAAAGAACGGATAATGGGACATAACGCCAGTGAAGAGGTCAGAGGCAGTGTACAAAGTCACTTGCTCGACATTCCCTGTCAGCAACAGGCTGGTTTGTCCCAAACCTCTTTGGTAAAACAGGAGCCTTTCCAATGCCAGCTCTGAAAGCACAGGCCACTGTTTTTGGGAGCATTTGGCTCTTTGATCAGCCTTTATTCCACTGTGAGGAGGTACTGATTGCTCTCCTGACAGCTTTGCAGGAGACACAGTGGAAGGCACTCCACCCATAAGAGCAGAAGAGTGAATTATGTCTTTTCACACACCAGACAAACCCTGCACCCTTGCTTGCCACCAACACTGCAAAAAACTCCAAAAATGTCATCTGAATAATTGGCTCAGGAGCTCTTGCTGTATGCTTTGTTTCCCTTGCCCATGCTGAGATGAATGTCAAACAGTTTTCTGGGCTTCAGTCTAAATCTCAGTCTCAGGAAGAGAGGACATACACATCCTTAAAATCTTTAGGTGACACTGCACATAGACAATGATAATTACTTCACATCTGCAGTGGTAAAGTTAATTTAAGTAGGAAGTTTTGTGCAGAGGAAGCCTTCTTAGAGCTGAAATAAGACACAGACTACCCAAAACTTGCTTTTGGGAAAACTAATGAAATTGGGGAGGGTAGATAGAGACATGACACAAAACATGACACAGATGGCATGACACAGATTGGGAACAAAACTACAGATTAGGAACAAAACTTTTAGACTACAAGGCAATAGTCATGACATTCCTACTTTATAAGCATCATGTTTGGACTGCCTAGAGCTACTAAGTTAGGGAACTCTATCAATTTTGTCTAAGTTTCCTCAGAGAATTTGCAAGAAGACATAAGGCAGTAGATAGTCCAAGGATATAAACAAAAGGAGTAAAAATGTAACTGAATGCCCTATGGTGAAATTAATTTTGATAAACTCTCTGCTTAAAAAGCTAGAAGGACACCCAGTCAGAAATATGTCTTTCTGCTGACATACAGAAACATGATTTTATGACAGAGAAAAAAACCAAGTGTTTCAGAAGACAATTTATTTATGGCTTAATGACAATTAAACCAACTATTATTAAGTTAGCTGAAATGAAAAAGAAATCACTGGCAAATTGGAGAAGAACAACCCTTAGGTCAATATGACAAATTTGTTATCCTGCGTGTGGGAAAACATCCCTTACAAAATTTGAACTTCACAGCTGGATGAGAACACATAAGCAAACTTAATGCAGAGCATGAACTGTTGGTTGTCACCATCCACAACAATGTACAATCAGAGCACCCCACACAAATGAGAGACAATCAGCCTCTCTCCATTTAAAGCTGCATAGAAATCTGGATTTACCAGCAAAACTAGGGTGTCTCCTTGTAATGCCAGACCAAAGCTTTCTTGCAGATCTACTCAAAGCCACTGAATATTTGAAAAGGGTTAAATGGCAGATCCGAGAATCCCCTCGATCTCTCCATAGCCTCTGCCTAGCAGCATTGCATTTCCATTTGAACTGCAAATGACCCTGTGCACACAATCATGTAATTCATATTTGTATAAACAGAGGGTACAGTATGTATAATTTGAAAGATTTCTGGGAGGGGATGCATCATAACTAAACTCCTACTTTTCCCTTGAGGAAACAATCCCATTTGGTTTTAGTTAACTTCAAAGGACAAAAGTATTTTTCCTTCTGTGTCAATAATTTAACAGAAATTTGTCATTTCTGTCCACAAATCCAGCTTTCAGAGTTGCCTTATCTAAGTGACACACACACCCACAAGCAAGCCTGCAACCTCCCCCCATAAACACAGAGCACAGCAACTGCAGCACAATGAAATGCTCCTGCAGCAATTTCTAGCCATGGAAATTGAGTTTAGTTTCACTGACTTGCCAGAAACCTCTCTGCACTGGGGAGTTGTATTTCCAAGCACATACCATGGGACCAGGACCTTTGGTGACATGTTGTTCCAATTTGATTGAGGTTGGGTTGCAGGCCAGGCCTTTCAAATCATAACCAGCACAGAAATTACCTCCTAGAAAACACTGCAGAAAAGTGAGACTGCAGCAGCAAATCTGGGAAAACTTCATTTTGGGGTCAATGCAGCTTTAAGCATTGATAACATTTTTTCCCCTCAGAGTTTGTCCAAGAACTGTTTTGGAGGAGGCTGAAAGGACACTGTTCGCTTTTATTTGGAAATTTATGTGCCCTGATTGCCTAATTCAGAATTTGGGGGAGGAAAAAAAACAAAGTATGAACATTTAAAGGAACAGATTTGGATTAGAAAACATTGCATATAAATCTTAGACCATCATCACTTTTTTTCCAACCCATTCACTGTCTTCAGCACAGAGCTAGGAGTCATTCTTCTCAAAACAAATTAATAAAAAAGTGCAGCGATGTCTATTGTCTATAATAAAGCCTACAGTTTAATTCATAGCAAGTCAAACTGTCCCAATCTTAAACATCTGCAAATACATTACCCAGAGATGTAGCTGTGCTTTAAGAGGACCAGCCTTAGCCCTGGGGGATGCCAGGTTGATACTCCCATGGTTTCAGATCCATGGCAGTCAAAGCCTCAGCACGGTCACTGTCCATCTTCTCCAAGTGAGCCCTGCTCAGGCTCCAGGGCTAATTCTCCAAGTGTTTGATTCTCTGCAGAAACAGCTTCCTCACTTGTGAAACTGATTTTAGGTCAGACTACAGAATTTCATACTGAATTATAATGTTTGATAGAGCTGTTAAAACAGAGTAGAAAACATGTTCTTAAGTGTATCCTAATCATGTATCTTGCTTTCAAGAGCTTCAGATTTAATTTAGAAATTATTTGAATTATAAAATTCCATGGGGCTTTGGGCCATATAAATAAGTCATATTTAGAGATATAGGACCAGTAGATTGGAGTAGTTTCTTTTACATATCATTGAGATTATACTAATTCAAACTCTCTGGAAATCTGACTCATAAGGTAAATATATTAAATGGGAAGTAACACACTTAATATGGCTCACTCTGTCAGCTGTATAAAGTGTAAGCAGGAGAAGGAAAAGTACTCCATTCTTACTTACACTAAGAAGTATTTACACCACCATGGAAGCACAAAGATCCTTATAAAGGTATGTTATATCTCAAGTCTGCAGGGAAAAATCAGAATATTTTGAGCAGCTTGCTACATTACTCCATTTCTCACTAACAGCATGACATGCTCAATAACACCCATTGCCTTAAGACTCTAATATATTCAATATTTGTGTTAGGTTGTTTTTTTATTTACATCTGTTAAATAGCTAGTTGGAGAACTAGTGAGAGGTAATGAAGCAAGCTCTAAGCACTAGTGGATGTCCAAGAGGGCAGAGGAGAAAGCTGCACAAGCAGCCTCATTTCCTCACTCTCATAGCCTAATAGTTCCTCTTTCCAGACTTCATTTCAGTGCTTTCTAACCCAAGGCAGCAATGAGGGGGACAAGCCTCTTCCCTAATGTGAGTTTGCCAGATGTTCTCCACCACCTGAGGGCCTTTTTGGTTGGACAAGCACATGCCTCAGCATTTGTTACAGAAGTCATGAATCGCCACTCCTAAAATTTTAAATTAGAAGTTCTGCCTTCACCCCAAGCCAACAGCTCTGTCCATGGAGCTAACAAAAGTTTTGTACAAGGCTCTTCCCTGGCAGTAGCCAGAATATCCCCTGTACAGGGATAAGACAAAATCTGATCCATTGCTTTGCAACTAGACAAGTCAGAATCCATGATCTCAACAACACAGGATGGGTGATGGATGTAAAAATACACATCTCTCCAGGGAATGGTAAACCCATCCAAACTTCATTCACAGATAAATGGTGCTCTTCCTCTTTGTCAGGATCCCTATTGCTTAGCTACTGCTCCTATGAGATAGTAGTGAGAGAAGAGAGTGAGTACTTCATCTTCCCCCAGGGAAGAAGAAGCCTTTCCAGATATGAATGCATAAAGGAAAAATAAAAGAAAGAAGCCCACATGGGCTACTATCTTACAGGCCATCTAAAGCCAGGTTACAAACATAGATATAAACAACTGATTCAGTCTTTTAAAATAATCTTTAAAGTGTGTATTGAGCTGAAGTATTGTCATTCTAGGTATAACATCAAGAAGAGAAGATGAAAGAGATTTTGCTTTCCTGCACTGTGACCCGTGCAAAGCCATGCTGCTCCTTAATGAACAGTGAGGGATGTTCTGCTCCAGGACAGGAATTCTCCTAGCAACACAGTCTGTTGACTGTGAGTGACCTGGTTTTCTAAATTCACATCTTTGGGCTCTCTTCTGAACTATTCTTGGGCATGTTGTGAAAGATGAGGATGTATTCCCCTGAGCATAGGAAAAGTCCCTTATACTGAAAGTGGAAAACCACATATAAACAAGTTGTGCTGATTCTTTATCCTTGAGATGATCAGAACAGAGTTCAAAAACATCCTCCAGAGAAGAGAAAACTATCTCAGCATATGAGTCCATTCCAGTGCTGTGTCAGATTAATAAATGCATATGCAAATCTCTCATGGAACTTTGGAATACATTAAAAAGGAGCACTTCATTAACATGATGCTGAGAGTCAGCAACAGCTGTATAAACCTAAACATTTACTTGCATTCCAAATTGAGAACAGATTAAAAGATAACCAAGATTTTTTTCACCCCTGAATATCAAAAAGATGCTGATATAAAATTAAGTTTTTATTCACGTTTACAGCAGGAATGAGGTAAAGAACATCAGGGGTATAGAAAGCTAAAAAAAAATGAAGGAAATGGGGAAAAAAAGAAGAAACAGTGCATATTCTGACTGATTCTCCAAGAATTACTGTTCAAGAGTATCGAATCTGTTACTGTGAAAATGCCACAATAGCATTCAAATAAAAACCTGGATAAGCAGGTTTTTGAGGTGGCTATGTCTGAAGGAGGCTCTTGGGCTATAAAACCACTCACTCTGGACCAGGTCTAGTAATGTTCAAATGTATGTCCTAGCCAGGGCCTTTAAACTTAGAAGATTCCTAGGGACATACAGGATCAGGCCAAACACCCAGTTTTAGATACTCACATAGACATTTCAGCCATGTAATGAAATACAGTATATGGTAACACGCAGGAAGGGAATGATTCACTTTCCAGTACTGCATCCAATGAACCATGGAATATAACATTTTTCATTTCTTGGTGGTAGCTGTCAAAATGCATTTACTTTGGGGAGATGAAGAAGGAACGCACAGAGAAGTGTAGAATAATTATGTGTTGAAAATTAAACCCAGTTGTCTGAACTGGGAAGAACAATATAATGTACCGAAGGAGGTCTAAAGTGTTTTGGCCAACAAACTTAGAGGTCATCCAAGACAACATACTTTGTAAATGAAAGGCAAAAGCAGTTCTCTGTAGTGTACTCCTTACCTCTGTTTTTGAGAGTTTAGATCTACATTTAACACCAAAGAATTCATAGTTTGGTTTATTCATATTATAGGGCTGTTTCTCTTACACCTATCCAAAAAAACTGTGGGTAACATCTAAGGACACAGAGTCAGGGCCACACTCTTTGTTCATGGATGTTTGTATGTGCAGGACTCCAGAAAGAGGTTTTAAAGAATAAGTTCCCATTCAAGAGTGGCATGAAAAAAAAGGCATTTTCTCCCTGCTTCAGACCAACAGCAGTGACAGGGTTAGAAGAATTATGAAACTCTAACTTTCCAGGATGTCTGTGTAACCAGAGATGTTCTGGCCAAACTTTTAACTCCCACTTTGTGTCCTGAATAAACCCACAGGACAGGCCCTCTAAGATCCAAAGGGTCTGTGTCCACCATATTGAACACCTGAATTACAGTCTGCTCTGCCAGAAATTCCTGCTAAGGAAGCAGTGGGAAGGCATGATTGTCACTGTGGAGTATCCACACAAAAACCACAGCTCCCAGAAAGGTCCAGAAGTTGCCAAAAATCTCAGTGTTTCAATGACCAGAGCTATGACAAGACTAGAGAGGTCTAGCATGCACTCACTGTGATTAAGACATTGCTTCCCAAAAAGCAAATGCAGCAATTAAATGAAATAAGTTGCTTGCTCTGCTGATGGTGGAGATTCTTGCCTATCAGCAAGTTATCAGCATTGCAGTGATTTTTCTGTTAATCTGTCCCACGTTCTTTCCTTGCACCCTGACTGATTATGCCCCGAAGAGATACTGCATTCCACAAAGATGTTGAAAAGAGAGCAAGCACGGAGCCAAAGCAAGCCTTGCAATGACTCGTGCCAAGATGAAAGGGCACCCAAAGGGAGGTGAGGCAAACGGTGTAATCTGAGCATTCTGGACCACAAGGGAGGATGGTATGCACTTCTCAAGGCTGTCCATACACCACAAAATATGAAGGGAGACTGCAGGCAGGGAACAGACATGTTCCCTGCATTTTAAGGATGGATACATAGAATGAAAAGTGAATCCATTTCCAGAGACTTTTGACAGGGTAAACCAGAATTCTGTCCCCTCCTAAGCCACAGCCATACGTCCTCATCACTGGGGATATATCTCCTCTGTCTGTGCAACCAGGCCAGACAGAAGACTAAATCAATTTTTGGGTGACTAAGGTATCATTATTTTTAGGTTCTGCAAGAAAACTCAGCTGCTGATTAAACCACAGCGGTGGAAATCAGAACACACAATACACTTTAGTGCCGGATTGTATGACAACACAAATTCTCCAAAACATACAAGGAAAGCAGGAATTTACTTGCACAGTTTAACAGATGGAATCAGTGTAAATGGCTGCAAAATTCAATGTTACAACTTTCTCATTTAAATAATTTCTGTGCTATATAATTCATACATATGCCCCAAGAAAATAAAGCTGCAAATAACACACAAGTTCCTTTTTTCTCCTTTTTTAAGTGTGTTACACTAAATTACATTAATTTTTAGGACTTGCCATACCTGTGCTTTCTAATTCCTTTCTTGTATCTCTTTTCCTTCTGGATAAGAAGTGTCATGGTTTTTGAATAGGTACTAACACATTAGTATTGTGATCGTGTCATAATTACAAGATAAAATTTACATATTACAAGGTAGACTAAGATAGAATAAGCAACAGTCTGGAAACTGAGGAAAAAAGTGAATAGTTAAGCTCAGGAGGAAGTTTTCAAAAATTACTTGACATTGCCGGTGTTTTTGCTTCAGAATACTCAAGCTGAGGCGTGTTAGAAAGATTTTTGGTCTTTTCTGGTTAGGTGGTAAATACTCCTTTGCTTTACTTGTTTATCTGCAAGGTATCTCAGGCCATGCTCATCCAGACACTGCAAAGAGTTAAAGGCTTTCTCTACCTACTCCAAGGATGACAGCAGCTGTCCCAAAGGCACGCAGAGAGAAGCTCTGCCTGAGCCAAAAGGTCACAATGATGGACTAGTTCAAAGCAGAGCAATTTTGCATTTGTTGACATCAGACTGTTTTAGGGTGCCATCAGCATCCAAAACCTAAGAAAAAAATTTCCCACAAAACAAAATGTAAACAAACAATCACGTAACTTGTCTTTTTAAGGTGGCAACATCAGAAATACATATATTTTTGCAATTAATGTGATGTAATTCTGAATTACAGGAATATCTGTGTTTTTAAGGTTTTGAGGTTAGCTAGCTTTTCAGGAAACAAAAAACAATATTTTGAATGTCACTACAGGAACCATGAGACATGAGGGAAAAGGACAACAGCTAAATTCACAGAGTCTATTACTCTTTGGAGGTAAATGAAGATACTGTCTACAGATATTTGGTCCATCATATTTTTCTTGAAGTAAAGGAACAAAACCAGTCCAGGGCTGTGAGGGGGTGCTGCTCTTCCTGAAGCTCCACACTGTCTCCTCTGACACTCATGGGATGGCAAACCCAAAGGCTGACACACTTATGTTTTTCTGTGTGTGTGAGGGGAAGGGTGACATGGTGGATGACCCACGTAGGTAATATGGGAAAGCCAGTTGATGTAATTTTTTTGACTTCAGCGAAGTTTTTGACACTGTCTCTCACAGGATTCTTCTGAACAAAATGTCCAGCACACAGCTGGATAAACAACACACCATGGGATATGTGAACAAATGGCTCACAGATTGGGCACAAAGGGCTGCAGTGAACAGGGTGACATCAGACTGGGGATCTGTCACTGGTGGGGTTCCACAGGGCCCCATCCTCGGCTCTGTGCTCTTCAACATCTTCATAAATTACTTGGGTGCAGGACAGGGATGCTGAGCAAGTTCACAGATGATACAAAACTGAGAGGAGCTGTTGAACTCCCTTGAAAGCAGAGAGGCCCTGCTGAGAGACCATGACAAATTTGATAGATGGGCAATCACCAGACACATAAAGTTCAACAAGGGCAAGTGCTGCATTCCGCACCTGGGATGGGAAACCCCTGGTTACATTTACAGTTGGGGGGATGAGAAGCTGGAAAGAAGTGCTGTTGAAAGGGACCTGAGCGTTCTGGTCAGTGGCAAATTGAACACAAGTCAGCAGTGCCCTGGCAGCCAGGAGGGCCAACCCTGTCTTAGGGTACACCAGGCACAGCATGGCCAGGCAGGCAAGGGAGGGGATTGTCCTGCTCTGCTCTGCTCTGGGATCGCCTCACCTTGAGAGCTGTGTGCAGTGTTGGAATATAAAATAGTCATTAACCTATTAGAGACCATCCAAATGAGGATAGGAAGGACCTTGAGGGGAAGCTGTATGAGGTTTGTTCAGCCTGGAGAAGAGGAGATTGAGGAGAGACCTTGTTGCAGGCTACAACTTCTTCCCACGGGCAAGAGGAGGGGCAGGTACCGATCTCTTAACCCTTATGACCAGTGACAGGATTCAAGGAAACAGCATGAAGATGAGTCAGGGTAGGTTTAGGTTGGTTATCAGAAAAAGGTTTTTCACCCAGAGGGTGGTTGGGCACTGGAACAGGCTCCCCAGGGAAGTGGTCACAGCACCAAGCCTGACAGAGCTCAAGAAGCTTTTGGACAATGCTCTCAGGCACACGGTGTAACCCTTGGGGTGTCCTTTGCAGGGCCAGATGTTGGAGTCAATGATCCTGATGGGTACCTTCCCACTCAATACATTCTATGATTCAATGATTCCATGACTTACGTCACAAATGTGTCCCTTGTTACTTGCTATACTGCCACATACATGACTCCAAGTAAAAACCCCAGAAAAGCTAAGATCCCAGCAGGTTGCAACCAGCAGGGTATTTCTATCTGCAGTTACCAGGTAATAAGCTATTATAGAGTTGACTACATTATTTTTCAGTATAAATCAAAGTAAAGACAGATTCAAGTTTTCATTTGCTTTTTTGTTTGATTCACTAAATTTAGCAAAATGAACTTCACTGGAGAATACTGGTTTGCAAAAGCCCAGCTGTCTCTAAACTTAGAAGTGTAATGCTAGGTTGGGTGTTTGATCTGCTGCTTTCCTGAAGCAGATCTGCTTCCTCTCAAAATTGACATGAAGATTGGATTTAGACTTTTACTGTTCAGAAACACCGAGTTCTACTCATTTAATTTGTATATTTGAAGTCTCTTGAAAATTCACCGTATAAAAATTAATTCCTCCATTTTTATTCATTGTATTTCAAAGTCTAATAATCACTGTTTGATACTCCAAGGTGAAGATCTTATGAATATGTACTTATGCATATCTTTCATAGTATTTTAAATTACAAAAATGAAATTCAAACACTAAGTTAGTTAATTTGAGGGCACAGTATGCCTTCAATTTACTCTCTGTGCATTTACAGCAGTGATATAATCAGCTCTGAGGCCACTTTCTAAGGTAAACCAGAGGACAAGAACATACAAGCAAAAAAAAAATAAAAATTAAAGTAATAATAAGGGCAATTAGTTGTAAGTGCTGGTCCATGCAAGGTGTCATTACTAAGATTTTAACCTGCAAATGTAAATAACTGCCTTTGAACTAACATTGCAGGAAGTTTGGTAAGCATTCTTAATACTTTAATGAGGAACAATAGGTACAAATGTCTCCTACCTACATAACGTCAGGGCACTTAGTTCTAATTAGCAATTAATAATGTCTCTCCCTGATTTGCTGTCTTTGCTTGACAAAACACAAGTCCTTTGATTTATTCTTTGAAATGGGGTGCAAGGTTGCAGTTTCCAGACCTGGGGTTTCTGTACCACCTGTCCACCACCATTCCTCTGCTAAATTTTCAAGATAATGAATATAGTATGAAAAAGATGTACACATTAAATAACACACATGTTTTTCCCCTATTTTGGCTTTTATGGGGCACTACTTACTAGTAGAACAGCCCAAAATTGTTGGGGCTAAGCATGCAATATCTGCACTAAACACATTTCAAGGGGTTTCCTTCTGTTCTTTCTGAACTTTCTGAACTTTCCTTCAGTTCTCGTGCACTCCCATGGATGTGATGCCTTAGGATTTTAGCTTTTATAGTTTTCAAATCCTCTACTGCATTAGTGTGTAACTCCAAACTTCATACAGAGTGTTAGTTCCTGTCTTCACATCTTGGTCAGACAAAACAATCCCTCTAGGCCTGAAGCTCAAGGACATCCTACTCCCTCAGGCCCCAGAAATGATAAACAAGAAGTGAGTTGGGGGGAGCAAACTGGGGGTTTATGACTTCATTATCTGAAGCTGTAATTGGAGGATTAACCCCTGATGTGTAAAGGGACCAAAATTATAATTGTCTGAAAAACTGGTGACCATCACCCATTTTGGGTGTGGTCTCTGGGAGACTTCTGACTGCCCAAGGTGCACCTATTGAAGGCCTTTAGTAAATAGCTACTTTTATTCTCTTAATCTTGTCTAGCCTCTGTTCTAGGTAGCCACTCCAAGGCATCAGGTGAAACACTGGTTTGCAGGTGGAGCACAGCCACTAGAGAGCACCTTCCAGTTATGTGTGGTGTGGAAGCACAGGTGGTAACTTGTAGGCATGAAAGTAAACACAGTGAGAGAGGACATTTAGGATCTGGGCTTCAGAAATACACCCCTGCTGCAAAAGTAA
This sequence comes from Phylloscopus whistleri, assembly GCA_017589585.1. NCBI lineage: Eukaryota > Metazoa > Chordata > Aves > Passeriformes > Phylloscopidae > Phylloscopus > Phylloscopus whistleri. The sequence continues at coordinate 101,496 of JADMLD010001547.1, read as the reverse complement.
TTTGCTATTTGAGATGCAACCTGTGTTCCACACAAATGTGCAGGTGTGAAAAAGAACAATTCACCAGTTTTCTGTCGTGTCACATGAGGCATTCCTCCATGCAAAGACAAAGAACACTCTCAGAAGTCACACAGTTCCATACATAAATAAAAGAATTTCTAGATTAGACCCTTTATGTGAGACAATGAAGGAGGCCGCAATGCTTTACAATGGATGAGGTTCAGATACTGAATTTTCTGATTAACATGCTGCTTTACATGATTAAAGAGAACTAAAATAAGACTTACTAGTTCAAAAGAAATAAAAGATTTTACTGCAAACACCAAAGAAAACCAGTATGGTATTTAAAAATGTTAACATAACCCGTTTTAACGTGTAATTTCCCAAATGTAAGCAGACTTCTAAGAAAAACATTGAATATTTCACAATGTAAGATTTTCACATGCCCATTTTCATCCAGTTGTTGAAAAATGTAGAGGGTTGAAAACTTTTTGCTTTCAATATATGCAAATCACATTTAATTACTCATTTATGCAATCATATTTTAGGAAGATTAAGGAGCTGGTAAAAGTGTAAAAAAAACCCTCATCCAGGAGTTTTTATTTCCTAGTGCACAACCATTTTAGCATCTTCAGTGATGGGGGATCAGAGGGGTGTTTGATTGGTTTGGTTTTCTTTATACTGGAAAATCTAAATTTCAATTGCCTTAGAAGAAAAAGAAAAGAAGAAAAAAGGAATAAATTAGTCTCACAGTGTTCATTGATTTTTTTATTTTTCCTAGAGAAATACCATTCACTGTGTGTTAAAGCCTCCCCTTGACAGCTAACACTGTATAAGTAAAACCAAACCATCACTGGCAATTGCCAAATGAATGGCTCTGCCACAGTGGAAGACAAGGATTCAGCACTGTTAAGACCCAGCTCTCTGCCCAGCTATCCCTAAGGAAGAGGGGTACAGAAAAAACTCCACAACAGAAAATAAGGAGAAGAAGTGCATTCACAAGTTACCACCTTTAAGTGCAGATGCAACCTAAGGACGAGAGCTGGCTTGGGCTGGACAGAAGTCAACAATCTGGGGATGCAGGAACAAGAGCAGCTCTGCATATTTTCCTCAGGCATACTGACAAAAGCCCTCAGAAGCTTCAGGAGTTGTAAGGTGAAGGCTGGGAGATTATATTCTCCTGCAACTCACTCTTTAACTCTTTCATATGTCTTATGAGAAAAGCCTGTGTTTTTAGCAAGTTCTTTTGCAAAACATGCACTTTCTGCTTTAACTGTGATTTGTTCTTGACCAGCAGGATGATAAATTAGAGTGTTCAAGTAATTAGAATTTTGGAAAAAGCCAAGCACCAGCTGGGAATGAACTAGGAGAAAATTAGTGTCTGCTTCAAGGCCTCAGACACGCAAACTAAGAGGACTCCCATCACAACAGTGACGGCCAGGCACAGCCCCTGCAGCTGGAGACTACTCACTGGAGCAACAGAGAAGCTGGAACTGGTTTTTAGCCAGACCTGTCTGGCTAGAAAGCACACAGGACCCTAATGAGCTCTCCATTGTAATTGTCTGCTGATCATTCATTGTCAGAGTTGACAGTCCTAGCAAATTTCACCTTTTCAGGAAACACACGTAGAGCAATCCACTTCAAAGTTTTGAACATGAGTAAAAACAAAGCATTGGTTCCTGGGTTTTGGCATCATTAACATTAACAGTCTTCTGGACTGTTAATTCCAATTGTCATTATGCTCAGTGCTTTTCTGTGCTGACATCTCTTTTCCCAAGTCAAGCCAAAAAACAGCAGCCAGAATAAAAATGCATTTGGGCTCAGGAAGGAGTGTGCCTGGGATGCTTATGTTATCTCATTACATTTACTGTGATAGTCCAAAATAAACACCAGAGGTGAAACTGGGATATTACTTCCTTACCCCCACAAAAGTTACTTCTTCACGAATATGATCCACCACAAAATATGATTTCAATTTTTCCACTATTGTGTTTAAATGAATTTTGCTCAGTTTGTATTTAAAAATCACCAAATTAGAACATAGGCTATTTCCTGGGGATTAATAAGAATGGCCAGCTGTGAAGAATGGATGGTCTCAGGCACAGCTGGGGGCCACTAATCTCCCTGCACAAAATGAAAAATATTAAACTTTTCCTTAATGCCTTAGAGAGATCTAGTGAGGTCTGTAGGCATGCACCATCTGTAGAGACTTAGTTCAAAACTCTGCATGCCTCACATTGCTTGAAAACTCTCTTGGTAGTCCCCCTTCAAAAAACATTAACTTCTAATTAGGCAATAACTGAGATTAAATGAGAACAGAGAAAAATTAAGTTTTCTTGAGTTTCAAGAACTCGAACGTACCAAGAAATGAAATCCAGGAATTAAATTCTATTCTCAGTAAAGAGCTAGCCTGCAAACCTTCTGGGGAGGGATTGTCCCGTAGTACATATTTGAACGGCATCTAGCAAACACAGTTCAGATTTCTAGGCACTATTGTAACACAAAACAATAAAAATAACTGCAGGAATTCACACAGAACTACTCCAAACCACTCAAACATAATGGTGAGTACCAAAGACGAAGGTAAATTCCTTCTGAATGTTTTCACTGCATATAATCAAAGATAAAATATTTTGCCTTTAAATACAACTACAGAGGGAGATGATGGTTGAAACTCAGAAGAAACAATATGGCTGATTTGCATTCTGTTTTGTCCTACTTTCCTCAACACAGCCAATTGCATTTACTCAAACTAAGATTCTGTCCTTATTGCTCATTTCTGATGGACTCCTGGACAGACTCATCTCTTTTTCTGCCTTGTACTGGTAGAAATGCTAATGCCAAAAACTCTTCCATGAGAGAAAGGGTAGGGAGCCCAAATGGCAGGACAGTGAAGAGGTCTGTCAATCCTGCCCAGCTATCTATTTGAACACTTGGGGGTAGAAAGGATAATTGTTGTGGGAGCAGGGTTATTATTCTGGGTGGAGAGTGAAGAAAAACTGCTGGCTCTCCTTGTAAAGTTATTGTATTTTCAATTGCTCACAAGGTCTCCCAGAGCTCAGAGAGGTATTCTGTTAAACACTGAAATAAATAAAAACTGCTGTCTGATTGGCCAGACATGAATAATTTCTACTACCCCCAGATGTATCCATCTAGGATGTGCTTATTTGCATGATATGTGAACTAATTGTTTAACACTAGCCCAGAACATAGCATTGTTCACTCAGAGAAAGCTACACAATAGAAATTTATTGACTCATCACACTACTATTTTTTAGCCAATTATATGCCAGGATTTTTCCTTCAGATATATAACAATAGCAGAAAGACGCTTCATTTTCTTGGGACTATTACTCTCCTGGGTGGCAAAATTAAAATCAGCCTCTATAAAACACACTTGTGGCAGCCTACAGCAACCCCAAACGGCACGGAGGGCGAACTTTATGCTTACACACTACAAGCAGCGTTCTGGAAAACTTCGGGGGCAGTAGAGGGAGTGCCGTAGGAACTCAGTGAGGGGTGGGCCAGCACAAAACCTTTTCGCCACCTCTATCCCACCACGCACTTCCACGTGGAAGGAACAGCAGCCATCACAAAAAAAAAAAACAAAACCGGGGTCCAGAGGGGAGGGGATGGTGGCAATCACCGTAATTACTTACTAATCAGATGCTGGGTAGAAAATACCTTTAAAAAAAATTAGAACGGACGTATTCGTTTTATTTCTTTGGAGACAGCTGCCCGGTGGGAGGAATTGCAAAGCCTTTCCCTGCGGGAGGACGGGAGTGGGCGGAAAGATCCCGCACCAGGTCCCGGTCTGCTCTTGCCCTCCCGCCCAGCCCTGGGCAAAGGGGAAGGAATTCTCTCCACCGCTGTACCCCGTTAAAGAGAACAAACCCCAGCTGCTGAGCAGGAGAAAGGTAACTAAAGTGTGTGCAGCAGGTGCCTGCCGCCGCCGCATCAGCGGCATCAGCGCTCCCTGCCGGGCGCCCGGAGCCGCCGGTGCCGCGGTGCCGCAGCCGGGACCGACACCGGCACCGGCACCGGGCCAGGGCTCCGCCAGCACCGCGCACGGCCCGCCCTGCCTCTGCCTGCCCCGGGCATCTCTGCACCGCCGGCACTCGGGCTGTTGCTGGCCTCTCCGGCTGACAGAGGGGCTCCAATCAGCAGCTGAAATGATTTAAAAAGTCTATGTATTTACTTAGAGACAGACGTAGACTCACACATACATCACTGCCATCACACCGCCAGGCAAATCCTGGTCCTTAGGATTTGCACACCCTGCACACCTCCGCATGTGCAGATGCAATGGACTATGCAATCGAGTAGATAATAAGATGCCACTGGGAAACGAAGATGGTGAAGGGTCTGGAGCACGAGTCTTATGAGGAGTGCCTGAGGGAGCTGGGGTTGTTCAATCTGGAAAAAAGGAGGCTCAAGGGTGACCTTATCCTCTCGACAGCTGTGTGAAAGGAGGGTATAGTCAGCTGGGGGTCAGCTTCTTCTTCCAGGTAACCAGTGAGAGAACAAGAGGACACAGCTTTAAGCTGCACCAAGGGAAGTTTAGGTTGGACATCAGGAAGAATTTCTTCACAGAAAGGGTGGCTAGACATTGGAATGGGCTGCTCAGAGAGGTGTTGGAGTCACCATTCCTGCAGATGTATACAGAAAGACTGGATGTGACACACAGTGCCAGGGTCTAGTTGACAACCTGGTGTTGGGTCACAGGTTGGACTTGATGATCTCAGAGGTCTTTTCCAACCTAGTTGATTCTATGGTCCTGTGTAATGGTGGTACCCTCTGGGCTAAAGCAGCACAGTTTGTCATCAAAGTGATCCACTTGCACAGCTTATGAAATATGAAAAAGTGAGGAGGGACAATTTTCATAACAGCATCTCAGAGACTGCACAGCAGCCCAGTCTCATACACAGACAGCACTGGCAACAATCCCCAATAGCAGTCTAGACAGTTGTTTTGGTTTTTTTCTAAAATTTCTATCAAATATATGTAGCAGGCAGCCTGTGCATTCCCTCAGAGCAGCCGTGGCTGCCATACCCACTAACCCAGGGCCATGGGTTCAGCAAACACAAAGGCACAGCCCGATGGAAACGTCTTGGGCTGCCTCATGCTAACCCGTGCTGCAGCACAGAGGCAGGGCTGGGGCTGAGTTATCCATTTGGATAACCTGGAGGCTGAGCTGTCTGCACAGGATCCTGCTGCTCGGGGTTTAGTGCTTTTATTGTCCTGGCCTTACAGCTTAGGCAGATAACCTGTGACTCAGACAGCCCAGCAGGAGTGTATCCACAGCTGCAGACAGCACATAATAGCATGTCTCTGCAAGGAGAACTTTTATGCCTTCTACAGATATTCCTAGCCTGACTTTCCAAATTCCTCTCCTTCCTGAGAGAGACCTCATTGAAAGTCCTTTTCACTCCAAAAACATCCTCTATGTTTGGATGTTTTTGGAATGAAAAGGATGCTGCTAGCCTCAACTCATATGAGCAAAGCCAACTTTGCTCTTAACTGGTACACGAGTTTTCAATGTTAATGGTTTGAGCATTTTCCTTTATGAAATCTCAAGCTTTTGCTGCTTAATGGTCTTCTTTTGGCCATTTGGGAGTATTCCTCTTTGCTTTCTCTCCATAGCCTCTTACTAGATAAAAGAAACACTTCCAAATAATAAACATTGTAGGTCAAAATACACATATCTGAACACCATTATAAAGTGGCTCCCCAGGTCCTGTAACCCAGCTCTGGTTTGAGACATGAGCTCTTCAGTTTAGAGTAGAGCAGTGCTTTGGAGTCTGACACAGGCCCATTGTGATTCAGAATCAGCTATAGCACTGCCTCAGTAACACACACTCCTCGCTTCTCATCATGCATGTGAAAATTTCCATATGTTCAGCTATCATTTTTAAAATGTGGTTTCCTGTTTGCTTTTTCGGAGAATGTTCTTCCTTACAAAGTCTGCAATCCATAAGCACTCTGCAGCAAGTCTGGACTTAATTTGAAACACCATTTCCAGGTACCATCCTTATATCTGCTGTAAAACACGTGCTTTTCTTATTTTTAACCCACATACATTTTTAGTTCTTAATGCACCAAATACTTGTTGCAATCAGTCTGTGCCTTTCTACTCTGTCCATGTATGAGGAATGATTTAGAGAGAAATCCTCTAGAATTCATTATATCAAATTTGTTAGATTTACTTTCACCTCCTGAAGTTTTATTGAACTGTTGTTGAACTTTTATTGGTTCTACATTCTCCTATAAGCAAAACAAGAGGATGAAAGAAGGAAAGATAGTCTTCATTTCATGAGCCAAAATTTCATCCAGAGTTCTAAGCTTCAGAATGGATAAATAGTTGGTGCCATTTCCATATACACCTCTCCCTTTAAATTTTTGGCAGAATTTGTAGTCTTCTAGAAAGACAGTCAACAAAAAGACTGTTCTTCAAAAAGCTATCAATCTGGATACATCATTTGGCAAACTGCAATGCCTTTTTAATGATTTTCTGTAAGGGAACGTTGTGCTCTCTCCAGAAAGAATATTTGGCCAGTCACACAAGTCTCCAGGTTTCCAGTAAATTAGCTGATGAGTAACGGAGGTGGTTACAGTAGCCTCTCTTTACTGCCCCTAGAAAGCCTCCAACAATTTATTTGCAAGGGGCTTGGCTATGACCCAAAGCTCTGAAAGCAAGGAGGCAGCTGCATACCTAACTTGGACTAATACCTGGGCTTTGTGGAAGGGCTTTAAGAAAGATACGTACAGTCATGTGGTATTTTAAAAGACTGTGAGCAATTTCTGAAATAGGAACCCTGAAAACAACTTTTCCTAAAAAAATAAGGGAGACAGAAGCTCAGACTTTTGTTCAGGATTACTGATGCTGTTGTTTTTCAATGACAGTCCAGTGTGTGGTGCACCGCTGAGTGTTGTGTGATTGCCCCTCACTCTGTAGCACCATGAGGGAAAATTCCATTACTTAAGGCTCCCCATGGCAAGGCTGTGGCTGGCTAATGTGGCTACAGAGGGAACCTGAAGGGGATATGTTTTCCTTGTTCCTCTTTGCTATGGCTAGAAGAAACAAGAGCCTCAGCATGGAGGAAATTGGAGTCTGCTCCTCAGGTACCTTCTCTTTGGGAACAGGTGAGTTGGGAAAGGGTGTGAATTTTCCCAGAGGTCCCTCTCCCACTCTGTGGATGCAGAGCAGGCAGGCAGTGCCTGGGGGTACTTTACATCTCCTGGCAAGACCTTTGGGTCACTCCATTAGACACAGTCCACCAAGGGATTGTCTCCCTCCTGAAGCAACCTGTCCTCACACCACATCATGGCTAAGAAGTCTTGCCAGCTCCAGTGGAGGCTTTGTACATCTATTACCAGGCAGAAGGCACAAACATACTACAGCTGTAGCAAAGAAAGCAGCAGTGCCTGGGACTTATTTGAGTTTTTAATATCAGCTTGATCTAAGACTTCTCTTGCTCTACCAGACTAAAACTAGGAACCATGGAGGAACCTAAAGATGAAATAATTTTACAGTTTTGCAGTACACCAGTTTCCTTCTCTTATTTGTCAGTGAGAGTATGCTGGCATTTAAGAGTAGGGTCCAGACAGCAGAGGCAGTGGCAGATGCCTAAACAGATGCTCTTTGGCAACAAGAGATAAAACTCTGATGTCCCTCCTAATCACCCCTCCGGTCCTCTCTCTGCTGAGACTGACAATGAATGCAACAATCAACAGGGACTCAGACTGCAATAGCTCAGTATAGGATTTTGTACTGATTACTTTTTTCTCCTTGTCAAATACACCAGTACAACATGCTCTATCAGCTCATTAATAGATCACCTATGAGCAGAAGGATCTATACAGGCAAAGCACCACTTCCTTTGCATCCTGAAGATCGAACACCAGACAAAGAGTTTGACAGTTGTTTGCTGAGTGCTTTACCTCAGAAGGGTTTGTTTTACAAACTTAAAAGCTCAGTACAAACAATAAATTACAAACTTCAAGGCCGATTAACTTGCTGGCCATGTACCTTGTTGCCTTTGTCCCTTGTCCCTTGTCTCTCCAGGATCCCATTAGAAGAGAAAATCATTAGAAAATAACATTTGAAATTACTCTCAATGTCCTTAATGCGATGCATTCTATTTTTCTCCTCAGCATATTTCAACCACATGTCTCAAGTTTCTTAAACGACTCTGTCAAGCTCCCCCCAAGCATGTTTATAGGCCACGTTTTAAAAAGAAACACATTTTAAATTAAGGGTCTTATGACTAGAACTTGAGGAAGCATCTGCAGCTTGCTTTTGCAAATGTTCTGTGGTGAGGTAAAGAATTATTTTTTTTCAAGCTTAACAGAAAAAACTTTTCTTTTTGAAAATGTTTTCTTGGAAGAGTTTCTTTCATTTGATAATGCTTTTGATTAGAGAATGAATATTCAAAATATTTGTGTGGGAGAGGCAGGAAAACATCAATTTTTTTGCATAATTTTATGCATCAGTAGAATTAGGAAAAACACAGCCATTCTCCCTAGCCTTACGGCTCCTTATCACTCACATATTCCTTATTTCAGGGGCCCTAATTTGGTTTAATATCAAGATATCTATCAAACCCAAGAAATTGATGTTCCCTCCTAATGTTCCAGATGTAACTAATTTCAACTCTAAAGATTGGAAAGTGTAATCTTGAATGAAATTAACAGACTTATTTCCATGGGACTTTGAGATTCCTGTCCGGATGGTTCTTTGTGGGTTCTTTTCCGTTCTTTTTGGATTTTTATCATACGTTTTATCATTTATTTGGGTCTTAGAAGATTAAGAACTATGTCTAGGTCTCAACACCACGGTGCCTGAGTGTCTCCTAAATTATTAAAAACAGATATAGCGACAACGTGAAAATCTATTTTTATGTATAGTGCAATCACTACTACTCTGACCCCAATTCAGAAGAGGATGTATAGTCTGAAAAAAAATCCCAAACAACATATGTCTAACTAAATATTTGTATGAAGCACATCGAAGTGGCAAGTTTAAGAGCTGGAGCTAAACAAGGTGTTTCTGTGAACCATATATTTCATCATATATTCAGCTACCAGTGCCACATGAAAATAGAACTGCAGAAAAACACTTTTGGTATTGAATGAAATATAATTCCAGACCAGTTTCAAGACAGTTATACTTTGCCTTTAAATCACACATGAAGATAAATTTTCTGCTTCTCTAACTGCTTCTTGCAGAGCTTTAATCTTTCTTCAGTGTCACTCATTCTGATAGATGTGTGTAAATGGAACTAGGAATAAATAGTCCATTTATTCCAGCCACAGGAGCAAAATCCAGAAGAAAATTTGAGGTTTAAATTAATGGCAAATGAATTAAAATGATAATTTCTGAGAATGATTTCTGGTCTTCTGAAACTGTTAAAGATGAAATCATACATTGATTTATATTGGCTTACAATGCCTTTGTCAGGTGCAGAAAAGGATCAGTAATCAAAGAGATGATTCCTACAAGGAACTAACACCAAACTAAGAGCTCCAAACTATACAGCAATAAAGCCACTGAGAGCCCATATAGAATTCAGTGGCTCTTAGGAACCAATTAATTCAGTTGAAGTTGTTACACATAACTACAAAGCTTTTGGCTTTGCAGCAGCAAAATCTGGTTGGAAACAAAGACTGGTTTCCTTTCTGCAGTTTTCTAGTTACAAAGCCGTGCACTCCATCCCAACAAAACTACCAGTGGTTTGTTAAAAATCTGTTCCATCCAGTTTGACTCAGTTATTTCATCCCTATGTTTCCAAGGAAATAACATGCATCAGTGATTTTCACTCTGTCTCTGAAGACCCTTGAAGGTCAGCAGTCAAATTTTAAGGTATTTAAGAACAACAATTCAGAAAAGCATTTCTATGACTAATCACCTTAATTTGGGGATTTAGGGGCTGTTATCTTCCTGGGAAAAAAACTGGTGGCCTGCCAACAGTAAAATAAACATCAGTTTTTTCTATGTGCCTTTTATTTGTATATCTCCACACACACATTTCCATTTTCCCATCCAGGTACAGCAGTGAGATTCACATCCCCATTCCTGAGGCATTTGCACATGTTTCCCTGTCACATCCTCTAGCTCTAGCCAGGTTACAGCATCTGCACTTCTCATCGAGGCTGCAAATAGCTACCAAGGTCCCACCACTCACCGCCCTGACTCTAAAGCCAGCATTGGTCTGATCCCAAATTTCGGGGACATGAACTTCACTTTCTGATGTTACAAAAAAAAAAAAAAACTTTTATGGAGCCACTAGATGGCACTTTGAAACACGGTTTTGCACTTTCTGACCAGCTAGTTTTACCCATCTGGGTCTGAATCCCAAGGTGCATTGTAAGCCTTCTGATTTATTTTATCTGTAAGCATACTGTGGGTATGCTTATTATGACATCCAAAAGCCCTTATAACATTTGTAGGGAGAGAAACAACACAACTTCACAGCAGATGAGATACATGGTATAGCAGAAGCAGCAGTCTCCTTCTTTGTTTAGAAACTATACAAGAGCCCAGGTTTTCCAGCCATGAGACTAGAAAAATCCATTGTATTTTGAGTATATTTTGTATGCCTCTTTCCTCTTTCATCCCTTCCATCCATTCCAGAGGCAACACTGATGAAGGAACTCAGTTTTAAAAAACAGAAAATGAAAAAAACCTGGTTTAGGCAATAAGCTCTTCAAGGCAGGGCTCTCTGCCTTTTTATGTTTCTCTAGAGCTCAGCGGCATGAGAGTGCATTCACTGAGGTCTCAAAACTTTCCTGTAGAGGATTATGTAAAAAACAATTCCATCATGGAATATCACAAGATGTTGCTAATTGCTATTAGAAATTTAATGACTAATTCTTTTATCCCTGGGAAGAAAAGATGGAAACATTATCATTGCAACAGAGGGTCACCACTTGTTTAGCTTCTTTATAAGATGGTTTCAAACTAAGATAATCTTGCAACACCTGACAAAAAAGAGACTGTTAGGTTATGTGCTGCTATTCAGAATTCAATTCCATGGACTGAAATTTTCTAGTTTTACTTTCGTCACTCATTGCCTACTCCTGTCTACCAACAATCTGTCAGCAGACACCTTCAGTCCTTGAATCTTGGTAATTTTTAGAACTCTGGAAACAGAATACATGGAATCAGCTGGGGCTTAATGGTTCTGGATGGTTTTGTTTTCATGCCACTAGAAAGACTGCTGTTATGAAAGCTGTGTGACCTCAACTCTTGAAGCATTTTCTGCAGATGGAGTAAAATGGATAATCCATGGCAGTATCTGTAGTACAGTATGTATTTGGTTGTTTGAGATACTGGAAACGTAAAGCTCTGGGGCAAAAGTTGCCATAGTTCAGACATCACGGTCAAGAAAAGGGAAAGAGGACACCTGTGCTTGTGAACCAGACAAAGCTTTGCTCCACTGAGCTAGCTTTTTGGATAGCATATAGAAATCTCGTTAACCATGCCAGTCTGCTTAATCTGCTAGGACTGGAAATTTTTATTGGCAAGAAAGCATTTTAAGTATCTTCCGGAGTATTTGCATTGTACAAACATGAGGAAAGACAGGTTTTATGAAAATATGTGTCACACACACAAACAAAAAAAATGCTAAAAGAACCTCTTCAGGTGCAAAGTTGAGCAAGTCAGCATCAAGAAATACTAGAATTAAGGCTACTTATTGACCATTAATTTAGTTCCTTTGAGTCTCAAAATTCTGGTAGTCTTTAATTTCATTATAATAAGCTGGTGGTATTTCTTTCCATGCCAACACTGTTTTATTGAGAATATGTAACAGATTATCATGCTATTTTGTTACTAATATGTATTTTGTCTGCTGTTCACTTGAAGTATGATCCTTACTTGTTGCACATTATTTTAATCCTTTTAAGAATTGGCTCACAAACCTTTCTAAAGTATTTGTGTTTTAAATAGCTAAGCATTCATAAATCATTTATTTTCGTAAGATCTGTGTAAATAGAGGGTTAATGAGACAAGAGATCTTACAGACTGTTTATGAAGCAGAGGTTAAAAACATTTCTTTTTGGCTGCTTAGCTGAAATTCCTAGAGCATGATTTTTGCATATTTACCACTATATGTCAGTTTACATAGTCAGGCAGAACTCTCAAGGTGCTCATGTAGTAAATGAAGTAAAAATCCTTTTTTTTTTTTTTTTTGTATGAGTTCTGAGTGACTCATTAGCATCAAGACTAGAAGAAGCAAATAATTTCAATGGAGAATCATATATATCCTAATCTCTTTTCTCCTTTTCTAACCTTTTGCTTGATTTCCTAACATGAATATGCGTGACAAAAGAGAGAAGTGCAGCTATAAAATCACATCTTCATTACATGGCCTTAACAGTAAAAATGTCACAGTAGGAAAGCTGGCATTTTCTTTGTGAATCAGCCCTAAAGGGAACTGCAACATGATACTTTGCCTGTAAAATAACAATCCTCTGAAATGACCTTTAGGTGAATATACAGACTCCTTTACCCATTCAAAAAGCGCCAGCTTCATTCATCAGTCTGTATCATATCCTTGTCCTTATTTCTCTTTGCCATATTTCTGTAGTTCTAAATTCCTCAGCTAGTAAGACTGCTTTTGAGTTTTCATACTGGCTCCTTGTTTCTTTGCCCCAAGTTTCTTTGCCCAAACTTTGCTGGATTTCCTTCTCCCACTAACTTCTCCATTCAAGCTGCCTCCTACAATCCTACCAATGACTCATAATCTAAGTCTCCAACACCAGGCTTCTTCAATCTCAATGACTCTGGCTTTGTAATGCATTTATTTGTATCCTTCCCTGGATTTCTCAGGGAAAATATTCCTCTAATGTATGTATAAAAGAGAAATATTGTTTCAGGGTTTGCCAGGTATATCCTGCAACTTGGGACAGTTGGTCTATTGTGGCTTCTAAAGTCTTTATTTTTAGTTAAACTATGTTCTACAAGGGTGGATTATTTTTTATCAGAATAAGGATTCTTTAATTTAGCGTTCTGTCCTTCAAATTTCAATTTGTCATTAATTTATATCAACTGTCCTGACTGTCCCTACGTGCAAAGGAAACCTGAGGAGAGGAATCTTTGAACACAGAACGAGCTGGTGCCCTTGAGTCATCTCACCACTTTGCATTGTTCACTAGCTTAACCCTTGACTTTTTTACACCTTGAATAGGATATGACGCCAATCAAACCACAGTGCCTAACTGCAAAGGGAAGGCATAAAGGGTTCAGGATGTTATTAATATGGAGGGGAGAGGAATCTCTGTCAACTCATATTTTCCTTCTGCAGCTTCTGCAACAAAGTTACTGATAATACTGTATATCCTTTCTATTTTGGAATTTTCTCAGTGGAAGCCATCAGACTCAGAAAAAATGTCTTAAAATTACATCATCTACTCATATTCTCCATTATTATCTTCTCACCATTGTTTTTGCTGTCAAGACAGTTATTGTGCAATTTGATAATTGAGTAAGACCTATGATAATTAACAAGAATAGGAGATGACACAGGATAATGCAGGAAAGACAAAAGTCTAAGGAACAAGGAGTCATTCTATACAAGACAAAAATTACTATGCCAAATATAACTTTTCTTTCTCCTGTCATATGATTCCTATAGGTAGAATTAAGAGATCAAATAAAATGACACAAAGAAACAAGTTTTAGGCATCTTTTCCTCTGGAAGAATGAAAATAGGTTCATTTTCTTGTGATTTTGTTGTTTGGGTTTTTTTAAAAAAAGAAATAACTCACATGTCAGCTGGACACTACTATAAGGGGCCAAGTCTGCTTTCCAGACTGAATGGCTGGAAATGGCTGAATGGCTCTGAAATCCTGTTCTCTCCAAATCATTGCCCTAGCTACCGAAATGTTCTGTTTATTCAAGCACAGAGTTTGAACAAACTACCATTAAGAAATACTACTGCATAAAGGGTATGACTAGCATGTCTCACAGAAAATGCTTTGGTGTGCAAAATTGCTTAATTGTAGATGAAAGATTATTATCTTAGCATGAACAGCTGTGACTCACAGTCTGACTAATCAGAGTCTGTGTGAGAAACAAAAAGCAAATTCAAGGAAACCAGGTTTTATCTGTTAAGGAACAGGCTATTTTGGTTCAAGTTTTGTTTATATCATCAGGTTATCAGAGGACACAAAGTTCTAAAGATGTGGCTTGCATGTTCCAGCCTATCTCCTGTTTCTTCTCTGGATACCCCTCTCTACTCATTTCACAGATTACAAAAGGAATTGCCGCATCCATTCCAAGAGACAGATTGTCCAGTAAACAGCACAGAAGCAAGGGCGAGGGCTTCTCACAGCAGCCCTGGCATGTGCAAGACCTCAGGCTGCTATCAGCCATGGGGACAGCAGCGTCATATGCCCTGAAGGAAAGATTGCAAGAGTGGCGTGTACCCTCGCCCCCTTTGCGGGGGCCGCAGCTCCTTGGCCCTCTCCTGGGTTCAGCACCAGGGACAGCGACAGCGCCCGCGCCCCCCCGGGAACGGAGAACTTTTTGTCTACACATCTAAGGGCATATTTACACCTATATTAGCAAAACATGCCCGAAAATTAAATAAAATATTTTATATTTGAAATAAGGCTGGGTTAAAAGCGTTCTAGGAATCTCAAAAGTCCTTCGCCATTTCAGCTATTCAGTGGGATACAGGCAATATTATTCTGATAGGGGTTTTTATGCTTTCTTCTTACAAGAAGCAGCAACGAAAAAAACACAGCAATCATATATACCATCCTCGACCACGCTGAGGTGACGTATGGCTGAAGGGGAAAGGCCTGAGTGGAGGAGCTAAGAGGGTCAGATACATTTGCATTTTGGAAGCAGCTATTTCCCACCATTTTGAGACTTGCCATAGGCTTGGCTGGAGCACAAAGATCAACTCACAACAGCTTCCAAAACTCCTGGGCAAAACCATTATACCAGAGAAAGGACAACCATGGAAAACAGAAAATTACACACAGAAGTGCAGCTATGAATGGCAAGTGTTAAAATAAGAATTGTTACCATGTGTGGAATTACTGATACGTATCTGACCAGTCCCTTTAGGGACCAGTAACTGCAAAATTACCTCTGACTTGAGTACAAAGTAATAATAAAACTTCTGTTTCCCCTTTTTAATATAGTGTACTAATTATAAGCCTGTTTATATCTCCATTCTGAATATTTTCCTCAAAATTCAGTATAGAAGACAGTGTGCTTTTACATAATTTATCCTAGTGATAGAATCTTACAAAAAAAGACTTCCTGAAGTGTATTTAGGCTATATAATTTTCAACTGATCTTTCATTCTTATGGGCATCTATTTCCATGTCATATGGGAAGCTGGGCATGTTCATTTATTAAGCTAATGTTTATGGGGTGTGACAGTAAATTAGACACCTTATGTGACTGAAAAGAACAAAAGTATCACATATTTTGCATGTGAAGAGATGGGCAAATGTGTTTATTCTTCTAACTTCCAGCTAGAAAAAGAAAACTAGAGGAGAAAAAGGGAGATGCAAATAACTCATCCTGCTGTTCTGTAATCACCTTTAATTAAGGGAGGACCTGCCTGCACAGTCACCTGTGTGGGACAGACTCTTGTCCTTCCCTTGCAATGGAAGCTAGATACAGCAATAAGTCTTGGGTTTCTGGACACTGGCAAAGGTATGACAACATACAGGACAGCTGATGAACAACCAGCCTGTGAGCAGACTCACTGAGATATGCACCTGGGAATATTCAGGTCAGTTTTGATCAATCCAGTAGAAGCTGGTGGAACTATTCAAGAACTGCCTTCACTTGGAACCATGGTCAGGGACTGCAAATGATCCATGAAACAAAACTGCTGCAACAAACCTTGTCTACTCTAAGAAGTGATTCCATTACTGCTACCTCAGTATTGATTCTCTGTTTAATTCTCAACTCTCTAGACAAGTAAGAAATAAACTAAAATTTAATTCACACACTTTCCACCAGAGCCCCTGCACTGGACCCCCCTCTGCTCACCTGAGATCGGTTCCTTCATCTTTCATTTCAGCTGTTCCCACATCAATGCAAAGTGTTGAGTTTAACATTCTGTTTTGAATAGCCTTCTACCAAACACCCCACTTAAAATTAATGGAAATGAAATGGAAATATTTTCGTGTCCCAAGGGAGAGTACCCAGACAGATTGGTAATCTGCAAGGCAAAACCATACCTCAGAAATTATTTCTGTCACACACACACCTGAGACATAGCATAGATTGCTATGCCCTGCTAACTTTGGTGGCCTACTTGGGTAAGCATATGCTCCTCATGTATTACAAAAGCACTTACACACACACACATATATGTATATGTACATACAGAAAATGTAGATGTACATGTATGTATCTCTTGTTAGGACATACATGGCAAAAGAAAAAAGATCAAATATTTTAAGAAGAGATTGTACAAATCAAGCAACTGCCACAGACAGCTGTAAACTGTTGTCTTTTTTGGCCTCTAACCCAAAAGAATAACCTGTTACCAGATAGTTACAGGGTCAAAAATGTTACCAGCCTGGAACAAAACCTGGGAGACAGAAAGTCACTGCTTAAAGCTGTAATGCAGCCTGTGACTTTCCAACATATGAAGGTAATGGGGAAGTTGATTAAGTTGCTGCCATTTCAGAATTTTAAGCAACTCTGCCTGAAATAATTTGTTACAGTAAGTTTTGTTCCACTTATAAAGAAAATTATTTCAGAGAACCCCTTTATCAATAAAGTTTCCTGTTTTCATCACTCTGTTGATCTGTTTTCATTCATGTTCAAAGGCAACAAAGCACTTAAACATGTACATAATTTAAAATGTCTCCAAGATCCCTAGTATCTTAATTGAAAATTTAAACTGGAAGTGATTCAATGAATCAATGCTTCCAACAAGAGACAACTCCTTTCTTCCTTCCAACCTTTTAAGAAGAAAACAAGGCCACCCCTCTTACACTTCAGAAGAACATTAAAGTAAGTGAAAATCAAATAAGAGGCAAAGTAGAGCTTCAGTTAAGAAACCTGCCAAGCAAAGAGAAAGTCACTTGCAGCTTAATGAAACAGCAGAAAGGAATCCCAAAGTCCATAAAGGAAGACTGATTTTTCAGAAGACAGGGATTAACAGTGATGAGGCAAATTGTCCATGACACAAGATTATTTAGAGCAATAAGAATTAGAGGTTTTGGGGTTTTTTTAAATTTTGGGGGGTATTTTAAGAGTTCAGGAAACACCAGAGCTGTTATAAATCAGTGTTGCTAAAGTATGAGACAAGGCATATCAGGAGAAATAACATGCAGAAATTGCTGGGTTCCCATAGCAATCTAGAGAAAGAGCTGGTCATTCACATAAGTCTAGTTTCCTCAAAAACCATATTAAAATTTCTTTTAAAAAATGTATTATCAAATATTTTCACATTTTATCTCATAAGTCATTGAAAATTATCATGTTTAGTGCCTCCAGTGTCCAGTCCTTTGCTCTTCAACACAAGAGGGACGTGGAGGTAGAGGGAGTTCCATAAAAAGCCAAGATGATGGAGGGTGTGGAGCATCTCACATATGAGGAGACAATGGGAGGGTTGGGGCTGCTCAAACAGGAGAACACTCAAGGTGGGATCTCACTGATGTATTTAAATACCTGAAGGGAGGGTGCAAAGAAGAGAGAACCAGTCCCTTCCCAGTGGTACCCAATGACAGAAGCAGGGCCAATGGGCACAAAGTGAAACTTGGCAGGCTCCCTCTAACAGCAGGAAACAGTTTTCACTGTGAGGGTGACCAAGCCCTGTCACAGGTTGCCCAGAGAGGTTGTGGAACCTCCACCCTCAGAGATACTCAAAAACCTGATCATGGTTCTGGGCAGCCTGCTGTAGACAAACCTGATTGATCTGGGGGGTTGGACCAGATGATGTCAAGAGATCCCTTCCAACCTCAATTGTTCCATTATTTATGTCATTAAATGAATGCCAGTGATTGAGTTTAACCTGAACTTGTTTGTATCTATTGTAACCAAAGAGATTTTCATTGAGACTTCTGGATGCATTTGCCAAGTGACAAACCACCAGACAGAAAAAGCAGGCATGGAAAATTAGTAAGTCACAGACCAAGAAACCTGAAATCACATTTTACCTGAAACCATTTTATATTATGTTTTGCATTTTCTAGATGTTGGAATTTTGTCAAGTACAACCTTCATCTGTATCTCTGTATATAGATAAAAACACTGTTCAGTAAAGGTATTGGATCAAAAGCAAAACTAACATTTTGAACTTGCCTGTTGCTTTTCACAAACTGAAACAAAGAAATCATCTATCTCAGCAACTTTCAAAATCAGGCATTTTTCCTCTGTGTTCATAAAAGGTTCTGTGTCACTTTCTCCTGTGGACAGGAATGCCTAGTCTTGCTGCCAGTTGAACTTGGTTACTCACTCTCCTGACCAGATTTACAGTTCCTAAACACTAGGGAAAATTGTAACTCAATTCCTTCTTTCAACTTAAAATTTAAGGAGTGTCTTCAACAATTTTATTTTTTTAGTAAATTAGTAATTTTTAGTAAAAATTAGGCAAGCACAAAAATAATTCATGGGGAAAAAAGATGCAAATATGTGTTTACATAATGTATTTCGAGCCTAAAATTAAATTAAAAAAAAAAAAAAAAGAAAAACCCCAAAACCTTATTATTAGGCACATTGTTAAAACAATAAATATTCAGTTACAGAAACCATTTGGTTTCTGACAGTTCTTTTCTTTAATTTTAATCTCACGGTACTTTACTGAACTATTACCCTTTTTGTGAGCGATCTTCAGGTCTCACCACTGATTCTAAAAATGATTGCAATTCAGGTAAATGCCTAAACCCAGTACTTCCCACTGGCATGCCCCCAAGCCCTGCTTGTACCTGATATTAAAACTGAGATGGTAGAAAGGTTTCCCTCTCTGGGGGGGCGGTGCCAGCACTGGGGACAGTGGCACGTGCCCCATGCCATCCCTGGTTGTCGTGGCTTCCCGGCGGGAGCTGTTCCCTGCCTCGATAGGGAGCAGGTGTGGCCGAGGCCCAGACCTAAGCGTGTTTTGCCTCAAACATTCTGAGTATCGCTCCAGGAAAGGTGTGATCAGAGGAGAGGGCCCCCCCAGAGGTGGGGCAGTGCTCCTCTGAGCCAAATGGTTGCTCTGCCTTGAGGCTCATGCTCAGTCCAGCCCCCGACTCACCTCCCAGAGAAGGGCTGTGCAAAAAACCATGCAAAAGTTTTTGTTTACATTAGAGGTGGGAACCAAGTTAAGTATACAAGGGAGTGGATTGGGCCCCCTCGCTCTCCTCTCTTTCTCATTGTCTCGCAGCCCCAGCTCCTGACCATCCATGTGACAAGTCCAGCCACTGGGATCTAAGGACTGGTGACATTCTTTGTTTTCTTCCCTTGCTTTGCCCAGGCAAAGCACAGCTATCATATTCTGCTCTGTGACCAGCAAATATGGTGTGTTGTGGTGGCAGTGACAGACTCTCTGTTTGTCATCCAGTCCCTCTAGGACCCCTGAGGCTTACCTCTGGTTCCCTTAACACCATGGTACTCTGCTTGGAAACCCTTCCAATTTCATCATGGTGAAGGAAGATGGCAATGCAGCAACAGCAGACGCCTCTTTGAATGCCTGTAGACCCATGGAGATGCTGGAGCTGGGGCCATTCTTTCTGTGCCCTATTTTCATTGTGTGCTGGGAGGACTTTTTCCAGGTGGGGACAAATTCAGCTTCTCCTGGGGGAAGGATCAGCCAGGGGTCAGTTTCTCAAATAAGCCTGGGGCCAACGTGTGCTCAAGGGAAACTCATCGCACAGGCAGGGGGACAGGCCAAGGACAGTCTGCTCAGGATGCTGCATATCTGAAGGACACCGTTGGTTTGGGGCCAATTGTTCCAACTTTATGAAGTCACAGGTACCCTCCTTCTGGTTCCTGGCACCAGCAGCACAATGCTTGCAGGATGAATCCTTTTCTTCGCTGAGCCCTTGGACTCCTCAGGATGCAGGTCACCTGAACTGCCAGGCTAGAGACAGAGGGATCACTGTCTGTCTGTAGGGCCTGAAGGGCTGTGACCAAAAGAAACAGAACCAAGATGAACTCCTGTGTTTGCAGAGATCCCCAGACATCCCTACCTGTCCACACTCCCCACTCACTATTGCAGACCTCATCCAGCTTCTCCATGCCTTGGAGGTGCTGTGCAGCCAGCCCTAGGAACAAAGCTCCATCAGCTCCTGCTCCCCAGCATGCTTCCAGCAGCCTGGCCCCTGGCCTTGCCTTCTCCCTTAACAGGGGTGGGCCCAGGAATCACCAGTAGTCCAGGGGAGTGGAACTGAGCCAAGTGGCCAAGAGGCCACCAAGCCACATCCATGGACCTACAGTGATGGCACAGGGAGGGCTGAGACCCTGCACACAGCAGGGACAGGGCAGTGCAGCAGCAGGAACGGGGGCCAGGCTGCCCAAAGGGGGTCTCCAGGGGCTGGGGCTCACCAATGAACCTGACAGCCACCTCTCGCACGGTGGCCTGAGGGTCCTTGAGGTAGGGCAGGCTCCAACGCAGGTACTCCTCAGCCCTGCTCTTGTCCTTCAGCAGCTGGAGAGAGGACAAGGGGATGGGCATGCCACGTGCCCCAGCTGGCTGGGGCAGTCCCTCCTGCCTGCACTTGTGATTAATGACAGCCCTCCCTCTCACTGGGCACAGGGAAGGGAAAGACCCCTTGGGGCTCTGTTCTTGAGGATAGGAACAAGGGTGCAGCTCCAGACTGTGGGCTCAGGGCTGCAGCAGGGCTGGTGGGGGCTTTGGGTGCAGGGCAACTCTCACCCAGGCTGCAGCCTGGGGCTTGTTCTTACCAAGCACTTGCCAATCCTACATGTTTGCTCTGTCTCCAGCAGGTGCTTGAGCTCCTTCCAGTTGAGGAGCTTGGCAGCAGCAAGGAGGGCTTCCCCAGAGGCCTGCACAACAGCAGAAACTGTGAGATAGCACCATGGCTGGCAAAGAAGACCTCTTGGCTTTGTTCCTGGGGTGATCCTGCCTTTAGGAAGCTGGGATATGCCCTCACCAAAGCATCTAGGGGTCTCTTGAGGACAGCCCTGGGGTACAGGGATTGAGGCTCAAAGCCCTGGCCTCCGACACATGCCAGGAACAGCAAAGAAATGTGTGGGGACACACCTATTCAGGCTTTGGTGGCCGTGGGTTGCTGCTAAGCCCTGCTGG
The DNA here is from genome assembly GCA_017589585.1 of Phylloscopus whistleri. Classification (NCBI taxonomy): domain Eukaryota; kingdom Metazoa; phylum Chordata; class Aves; order Passeriformes; family Phylloscopidae; genus Phylloscopus; species Phylloscopus whistleri. The sequence continues at coordinate 80,260 of JADMLD010001547.1, read as the reverse complement.
AGCAGGTAGGACAGGTGCTGGAAATGGCCATGCCAGCTTCTCCACCCCTGCTCACACTGGTTCTGCAGGGACCTTTCCCACGGGCTGTGCTGGAGGAGCACTGCTCACTGCCAGCAGCCCACCCTTGTCTGTGCCACTGCTCAGCCTTGAAACCTCTACCTTGGCCACACCGGGGCTCTGGTCGCTCATGCGAAAGAGGAGTGGGATCAGTACTCTCCTCAGGTAGCTGTTCCTCCTCTTGCTGCTCCCCACCACTGGCTCCAGCTGGTCTCTGAAGAGGCAGATGGAGAGCTCTCGCAGCTGGCTGCACTCCTGGTAGGCAGGAAGAAAGATAAGCTTTGGAAACAGCAGCTCCCTGCCCCCTGTGATGGGGGGTGGTCGTGGCTGAGGTGGGGGAATGTGCTCTAGGGTAACACTCCAGAGTGGGGAGAAGTAATGCTGGGCTGCAAGGCCCAGAGGCCACAAGAGCCCAGAGGAGCAGAGCCTGCTCCAAGTACTGCTCACACAGCTGGGCTGCAGGGCAGCTGTCACTGCCCAGTGCCTGTCTCAGGGCTCAGCCTTACCGAGTCAAAGAGGAGCAGCAGATTTTCCATCAGCTGCCCAGTGATGGGGCTGCCTACAGTCTTCTCAAGGTTTTGAAATGTGGCAGGTTTGCCCATCACATTTTTAAAGAACATTAGGACCTTTATCTTGAGGTCTGCACTGCCAGCCTGCAGGACCCCCATCATGTCTGGCAGGAGGACCTGCATTTTTCTTGCCTGTATAAAAGACAGGTTCTTTTTTGTGAGAAGATTCACACCTGGAAAACTCCTCAGGCAGCCACCAAGCCCCACCAAGGCAGGGAGGGTGTTTGGAGCTGTCATGTCCCTGCCTGACTCCCACACCAGACCAAGCCAAGCCACCACCTTACCCACAGCCCCAGAGTCCAGCTGCCAATGTGGCTGTCCCCAACACCACCCTGCTCACCATGTCAGGCATTTCTGACAGCATGAGGAGGCCTCCAACCACCAGGGAGGCTGTCACCAGTCCTGGATGCCTCTGACTGCTCTCAGTGTCAGGCTTGTCACCCAAATCCACGGATGGAAACTGTCGGGAGGACGGCTGCAGGAGTAAGCACAGCAGTGAGATATACTGGCAGAGCAGCAAGCTCACGGCAGGAGATCAAGGCCTTTTCTGGTAACTCACAGCCAAGGCAGGGATGCAGGTGCCTTCTGCAGTAGAGCTGGGAATATTGGTCATCCAGAGGAACCGAAGCAATCTAATGAATACTGTTAATATCTTCTCCCGAATCTGGGCCTTGTAGAAGATCTGACCCCATAGCTGCAGGGCTGTGCTGCAGGGCAGAGCACTCTGTCAGCAGGGCTGCCTTGGTCACAGCATGGCCTGGGCCAGCCCCACGGGGCTTGGCGTGCCCAGGGGCCCTGCCCAGGCAGGCAGGAGGGGACTGAGGTGACATTCCCCAGAGGCAGCATGGTGGCTCTGGGCTGGCTCAGCCAGCTATGGCTTCTGCAAGCCCAGACAACGTATCAGGGCTGGAAATCCTGGTGGGACGGAGAACCCCCCTCCTAGGAGGTGTCCTGCAGCATTCCTAAGGTCTGGAAGTCAGAGAGTCTGGAGGTCTCTTCTCCCCACAGCCCTCAGGATTGTCAGGGCCAGTACCTGTCTCCTTGTGGAGCGATGCTCAGCAGTGTTGTGACGACCTCCTCAGGGTACTCGTCAGCCATCTTCATGAGCAGGGGGTCGAAGCAGTGCCGAACTGCCAGTTTCTGGATGTATTGCAGGCTGTCATAGATGCAGCTCACAATCGTTTGCACCTGAAGAGGACACAGGTGAGAGTGGTGCTGCCACTGGAGCGCAGCTACGTCCTCAGCTGCCCTTTCCATCCCGCTCTGCTGCCTTAAGGTGGCTTCAGGTGCCTGAGACACCTGGGTTTGGGAGGGAGGTATGGACAGAGGAGCAAAGCCTGACAGGGCTGAAGGGCAGGGCAACCCAGCCACAGGCCACTTACATCCATCAGCCAGAAATCTGGGTCTCCCATGGCTACTTTCAGGATGTGTTCTGCCACCGTCTTGTCAAAGACAGTGGTTTCTGTCATTACCTCCATGGCTGCAAGGATGATGTGTGTCCTCTCAGAAGGCATGAGGTACCTTTCAAAGGGCTATGCCAGGAAGGAAGGGAGCAAAGACACGTCACACCAACCACCCTGATGGTGCTGCTTAGGTGGCTAGAGTGAGCTGTCACAGGGTGGTGGCCCCACAGAGAACCAGGGCTCTCTGGTGGGCAGGAGGGCTGGAGCTGCTGCTGGGACACCAGAGTGCCACCCTCAGATAGTCCCTGCTTGGGGGACAGCAGGAGCCCTCTCATCAGAGACAATGAGTCCACATCAGCCCCTCTGATTCTGGGTCCCTTTGCTCACACTGTGCCCTGCCCATGGCACAGACAAGCGTGCCAACAAAGGAGGAGCTCCTTACCTTGGTATTGCGCAGGTTGACACAACGCAGCAAGGAGGTGGTGTCACCTTCTCCATGGAGTTGTGTGTTATCCTTTAGCCTTGACCTGCCTACAGAGTGGGGCAGATGCAGAAATCAGCAAGACAGAGCAGCTTCGCCAGCAAGCTTTCCAAACTACTCTGAGATCTGCTTGTGAGATGACAGGAGAGAAGCAGTCAGGGAGGTTCTGGAGGGTGTCATGTTGGGGTTCACACATCAGCAGGGTTGAAGATGGTGAAAGGAGGGAGGAAGGACAGAAGCAGAGAAAAGATCCTGGATGTGAGGAGAGCACTTGACTTCAGCAGCAAACGACAGCTGGATGATACAGGAAGCATCCAGAGGGGGAAAGATGGCAAAGCAGACAAGCAGAGCTTTGAGAAGATGTCTGTGTGGAGGGGAATGAGGTCCACCACAATGCCCATTATCATTTTGCTTACAGATGAATTCACTGAGGTGATGAAGAGTGCTCAAAACTGTTTCCTTTTCTCTGGAGGAAGTTTGTAAAAGGAGGAGACGTCCCAGCAGCTGTCCAAGGATTGAGATCTGGATGTCTGCATAGCAGACAGTGCAGTCCTTTTTTCTAAGGAAGTCCCAGTCCTGTGTGAGGGAGGCAGAAGAGCAGCAGGGCTGACAGCAGGCAGCTGGTGCTGAAGCCCTGCACCTGAGAGGATGTTCAGGGCTGGATCCCTGATGGGTGCAGGATTTACAGAGCCCCCATCCCAGAGCAGTCAGCTGGGCAGCAGCCCTGGCAAGGGAGAGTGGCACAGCCTGTCTAGAGGGTGCTGTGGCCTTACCTTCTGTGTGGAATAATGGTACAGGAAACGGCTCAGCATTTCAATCCTCCCCAAGGCTCTTGACCACACTTCCTGTATCCTGCAACTGGTGAAGTCCAGCAGCACCTGGGCAGAGAGAAGCTGCTGGAGCCCTGGAGCAAACACCTGCTTCAGCAGCAGCAGGGCAGCTCTGCTCCTGTGTGGGACTTGCACTATCCTTCAAGGCTTCCTCTGACCTCGAGCAAAGCCCTCAGCAAGGCTCCTGTCCCTGAGCTCCCTTGGGGGTGTGGGACGAAGGCCCTGGGCCAACCATGTGACCATGCAAGAAGACAGGTGCCACCCTCTGTGCTCCTGAAGGAGCCTGGTAACAGCCTGGTGACAGCCCCTACTTCCCTACAGCAGGTGGGCACTTTACCTGCAAGGCACTGGTCTGGGGGGATCACTCACCCACGAGTGGGCAACACCTCCCCCTCAGGGTGAGGAGCAGCCCTGGGACCCCCACTCTTTGCACAGGCCATACCTGCAAGATGTTCTGCAGCTCCTCACTGATTCTGGAGGGAGGAGAGCTGAGTACTATTGCCCTCAGCATGGAGTCCATGCGTCTCAGGGTCTGCAAGGAGGTCAGAGAGTGGTGGCAGTGATTCTTCACCTGATCTGAGACTGATCTTAGCTGACAGTGTCAGGGGAGGGTGCCCATGCTGCCCAGGAGAGACCTAGGAGCTGACAGTCTGCTGTGGACCGAGCAGCCTGCAGTGTTGGATATGGCTGGGCCCTTAGAAGGGGATGAAAGGACTAGGGCAGGAAAGCAAAGCTGAGACCCTACCCAGCCTTAGTCCTCTGGTCATGGAGTAGCACAGGGTGACCAGAAAGCAGCCCAGAGGGATTGGGAGCTTCCACAGCTCACACAGAACTTACATTCTTTAAGAGGAGTTGTTGATCTCTGTTTAAATGGGAGGGTGGAGGAAGCCAGAAGACAGCTCTGAAGCATGTGTCTAGAAGGCTTCTCTTTTTGTCTTCCAGCACCACTTCCACTGTCTTGCTGAAAGAGAGAGCCTATCTGGACACCAGGAGCAGTGCCTTGAGGCCTTGTGCAGAGGATGCTGTCCTCTGGGGAAGGGTCCCTGGGAGGGATGGGCAGGTACCTCAACATTTCAATGGTGAGCATGGCGACCTGCTGCAAGTCTGTGCACAGCTGGTACCAGGGCTCATCTTCCAGCATCTCCTGCAGAGCACAACAGAGCTGCCACCTGGCAGCTGCCAGCACCCAGTGCCACCACACCCTAGCTCTGCCCAAGGGCTGCTCTCACAGGGAGAGAGGCCTTGCCCTCTTCCCCTGAGCACTGGGTGCCCCCTCACCTGGATCCTCCCTACCAGGTCATGTCTGCGGCAGAAGTCAATCAGGCGCTGTGACGAGCCGAAGAACGCGGTGTTTATGCACAGATCCATGATGTTGTAAAGAAGGATGATCTTGCAATTCACGTCCTGGCAGCCAGGGGACAGATAGACAAACAGAGAGCATGAGAAGTGGGGACAGACGGCCAGCAGGACTGAAGTTCTGAGGGGCAGCACCATGTGGAAGCAGCAGCTCTGTCCAGCCAGCTCTGTCTGGCTGCTCCAGCAGCCCAGCAGCCCAGCATCTGCCAGCAGATGCTGGAACAGTCACCGTCCAGCTGGCCACAGCTACCTGGCTGAAGTTGTTGGCAAGGATCTGGATGGATTCCACAACTTCCTCCTCCTTTCTGGACATTTGTAACCAGCTGGCATCTAACAGAGGGGCAGAGCAGGGAGGGCTACTGAAGGTCTGGCAACAGGAGGGAGCAGAGGAAGATCTGCTCTCTGCCCAGTGCCAAATGTGCTCCCCTGGCATGGCCTTCCTGTGCAGGCCCCAGCTGAAGGGTGCCCAGCAGAGGAGCTGCCATGGGAGCACAGCGTGGTGGGGAAAGTGCCAGTGCCCCAGGCTGAGGAATGTGCTGGCAGACAGACAGGAAAAGTCCAGCATCCCGCAGCACTGCTGCCTCCCACCAGCCAGCTGCCCTTTGCTACCCACACCCACACAGTGGAGTAGAAGCTGGGGCCCCTCCTTGGGAGGCATCACAGCCACCCTCCAGGACCCTGGCTAGCAGTATGCCGGGGAAACATGATCCTGGCATTGTGTGGGATGTGCTGGCAGCCCCAGCCCTGCCCAGTCCAACAGGGCCCCTCACTCACCTGTCTGCAGTGGATCCACCACAATCATCTGGCAGGGCTCTGCTGGAGAGCTGCTTTCCTGAGGAGCACCGTCCTCCACCCAGGCCATCCTGGGCTGTCTAGGGGGTGTCTCCTCCATTCTGCAGGAGAAAAAATGAAAAGCAGGAAAGAGAAGCTTTGGGGAAAGACCTCAGCATGAGGGGGCTGCTGAGACAGCAGGCAAAGCTGGGCTGTGCTTGGACGCTCCTCACCAGCTCCGTGATCTCATCCTATCCCACCATCCTGCTGGACACGGCAGCTGTGCTGACCACACGTGCTGCAGTGGGGTGTCACAAAGGGCCCCCCTGTGACCCACCACCAGCCCCTAGCACTGCTGCAGTGTTTGCAGACATGGAACCAGACCCTAGCTGTGGGTGCTGGCAAGGAAGAAAACCATGCTATGTGTTTTTACATAATATATTTTCAAGTTCACCTTATTAAAAAAAACCCAACAACCCAACAAAACAATAAAACAAAAAATCCCACCAAACAAAAACCCACAAAACTTCATTATTCTATTGTTAAAAAAAATAAAATAATGTATAGGGGTAACATTGGGGGTTTCTTCCTAAGCTTTTTCAGTCACAAAAATCCTTTACTTTTTTTAAACTCACAGTAGTTTACTGAACTGTTATAATTTTGTAAACAATATTCAGGTCTCACTACTAATTTTAAAATAATTACAATTTAAGTAAATGCATAAGCCTAGTACTTCCCATTGGCACACACTCAAGCCTTGCATATTCCAGATATTATAACTAAGACAGTAAAAAGATTTCCCTCTCTGACATGAACGTATTCCTGTACTGTAGGTGATCATTTTAAGGTCCTCCTAAGGGCTGCAACTCCTGGTGATAGAGGCGTTTTTGTAAAAGAGCAAAAGATTAATTCTTCCCTAGGAAAAAAAAGCTTTCTGCAAAAGCTGTGCAATGCAACATTTTATTGCATGCATATACCAAAAATACTGCAGTATTTTACCTACCAAAAAATGACAAACAATATGAGTTAATGAAGGTGCTAAGTCTCCCTGAAGGGTAACTGTTCTTCTCTGCAGATTATTATGTTGCCTTGGCTCAAGGTATCGTCACAGGCCCGTTGGATCATTCTGGTTGGAGAGGTCATCTAGTCCAACTCACTCATCAAATGCAAGGCAACAGTATGAACTCTGAACTTAAAAACCTGAAGAGTCCGCAAAGACAGTGTAGATCTGCCATGAGCTGAAAGTTTGTCTTTCTGTGATTACACAGGTCTTGATGGTCTTTGGCTGTACCAGCAGGTTGTCCCTGTGACAGTAGGGGCCTGGATTCTAGTGTGCCTAGCTGTGAAATCATTCCACAGCAAAGAGGAAGAGCTGTCTGGACACAGTTCAGTTACATGATATTAGATCAATTAACTTAGTTTGACAAAAGGCAAAAGTAAGTAGATAGTACATCTATTTTTATTCTTTCCAGTTAGTTCATTGACATTTTCAGTAGGTTTCCCAGATGTAAAATATGGTATGAGAATTACTTTATTTTATTTTACTCCTTTACCTAGGTATTTCTCCTTCCTTGAAAGTGTTACAATATATTTAAAGCCCTCTTTGGTACAGTTATTGCCATTCCACTGACAGCCATAATTCCCTGTGACCGCTATCATTAATGGAAAAAATAAATTTCAAGAGGACTTCATAGTGTTGTAGTAACAACAAAGAAGAAATACTTTTAAAATTGTCCTGTAGATTTTTTCTAGATTTGTTCTTCCTGAGGAATGCTCCATTGCCTTTGCCTTTCAGAAGGAAAGGGAGCCCTTCTAAGATGACATGGGAGATAAAAGACAGAACTGGGGCTGACCAGGTCAAGTTACTTCTTCATGGGGAGAGCAAGGCCATTAGCATCTACAGTGCAGCTGGAGGGTCTGGCAGTGAGAGACCCATCCTCGAGAACACGGGAAAGGTTTTGGACGGAGCCTGGCACAAACCTGCAAGGAGAAGCCTCCTCAGTGTGTGTGTGTAATCCTGTCAGTCCCTACAGAGCAAGGAGGGCAGATGGAGATGGTGCCCTGGCAAGCAAGGTAAGCCCAGCACAATGTTACTCCCTGTGTGATCATTGGGACCTCACTGTGTTTGTAGAAATCCACTGAGTCTCAGCTGCCAAGTGTTAGCCTATGCATGACTTTGATGGTGTGCTGTAATAGCAGGAATTTATTACTTCATCACCTTTGGGATTGAAGGGGTTACTTCAATTTGGGATTACTGTGACAGTAACAGAGCTGTAGCTAGTGGTCTGAGGACAGTGTTTGTTTTACTTCAGCAGCAAAGGATGTGCTCACAGTTACTAGAAGTGACTGGCTCAGAAGTCTTTAAACCTTTTGTTTAATGAAAAGGACTGATTAATGTGTTCTGCCTTTGTTTTGCTTTGGTTCCTCCAAAATACAGAACAAGAGTCTGTTCCACAGTCAGGATAACTCTGGAGACTGAAACTGGAAGTCATAGCATTTGTCTTCCCTGTGTGGCCCTGACTTGCTACAAAAAGCCACCAGTGAAACCACGCAGGTCTATCCAACCTGGCAAAAGCAAGATGGGATTCCACACAAAAAAATTCTAGAAACTCACTTCCAGCTGAGATTACTTCAGACCCTACCTCTGTCTAAACTAAATGCACAAGGTATTTCCTTGATGTTTAATTTTTCCACAATTAGTTCTTACGATGAAAGAACCACCACACCAGAAATCCTCTCTACCCCATGCAGACAAATTCATAAACCTACCAAAGTCCTTCTCTCACAAACTGGGAATTAGTTTACTCCTATACTTGGGAAATGCTCACTATGCTAGTGGAAGTGTCTATGTGGATAAGCAGTCAGACTGGACCTAGAGAAGGTGTCTGTATGGACAAGGAGACAGACTGGACCTAGATTGTAACTTCAGAAAGTTTAACACCTGTCTCCCTGTTCACTTATCCTATAGATTAATGTGCCACTGCTTGAGCTTCTTGTAGGTCAAAACATGGCAGCAGAGGAAACCTGCTGTGAAGTTCCTGGAGTGGTAAGCTGACTGACAGCAAGATGTCTTTGTGGTTTCTTTTCCCTGAGGTTTTAAACAAATTAATTTGCCTAGTTTTCACTGTTGTTTTTTTCCTTCATGTCTTCCTTACAGGAAGATGAGCGGGCAACTTTCTTACTTTACTGATTTGTAAATATGGAAATTAGACATATAAATATATATATATATATATATATTTACAACCTGGTACACACGAGGGAAGTGTATATCAAGTAATGCTTAAATGAACCAAGTTTAGCCTATCTACTCTTTGATTGTTTGCTTTCCTTGTTGCATGTTCTTTCCCTTTACCACTAGAAAAGAATGAGAGGGAGTGTTGGTTTGGGACATATGGAAACACCCCGAAGACTGGAGCAGGTCTTTTCAGAGAGCCAGGTCATGCCAGTTTGCCTGGTAAGAAGGGCAGACATCTACATTATAAAGCAGAGCAAGCATCTAACAATACATGAAACATTAGGGGGTTGCAAGGCTCTATTACTCATTTGCTTAAAAAATTGAGTTTGTTTGAAAATATTAAAGGTCTAAGGTGGAAAACTGGTCCCACTGGAATCAGTAGTCTATTCCCTGTTCTTTCTGAAGAGCCAGAACTTCATCCTAGATCTCCAGGAGGCAAAGCCTCTCTTTATAGCCACCAATCAAAGTACTTCTAATTCCTCTTAATTTACCTAAGATTACAAAGAGGTGTGGTTACCCTGATTGGGATCTGTATTTGAATCCAAGTGGAAATTTCAGCTCTAGAGCCACTGCCAATTTAAATTTTCAGAAGATAGGCTTTTCCAAGTCTCTGAGTACTTTTCTTAACTCTTCATGGGCACATTAGTTTTTATCAAGAGTGATATACACTGGGTCGGGAGAAGAAGTCATATATATCAAAGACAGCAAAATGTTAGTCTATTATATATTATTCTGTAATTCTATGATTGTAGGAAAGACAACCATGTAGTCACACCTAGGAATAACAAATAATACTTATCTGTCAGGTGTTTAGAAATAAAAAAAATTAATGCTCTAAATTTATTCCAGATACAAAGGACAGCATCTTGCATTTGAACTGCATCTAACTGAAAGTGATAGCACACATTAATAATGTGAAATGTATGAAATGCCAAGAATGGCTATAATAAAACAAATACTACAAGAAATCAGGGATTGCAGTGAGAATGACATTTTTGACACAGCTGCCCACTCTTCTACCCCATGACCCAGAGATCCCTTCAACACATTCATTGACTTTTCCTGGTCAGCTTTTAATCCAAAATTCCTTCTGTGTTTAGGTAGTGAGTACTTTCTTAATCAGACTGTAATCCTTACCTTCTGACTGCTAGTATTAAAAAGGAAAGTCTGGAGGCTTGGCTGAGCACCAAGAACATCCACAACCAATATGTCAGATAAGTTTCTTACACAGCCTCTCTTTGAAACATTAGAATATGATTATGGTTTAAAGACAGATGCTTTCTTTCTCTGTTTATTTCCCTCCCCATTCACCTGCTTTTAGACCAGCCTAGTACTTGGACATACATAAAATCACAGTGTATATAGGGTGTGTATGAGTTATTGCAAAGTGGGCTACTGCTGGGCAACAACTGCTGTAGAACTACCTTTCACAGAAGCACTTTTTATCTTTTTCCCATCTTTCAGTTTGAATATCAGCCTGAATGTTATTTCATCTCATCAGCAACACCTCTGCTCCAGTTACCACTCAGTACTTGCTTTACAGTTCACAGGTTGTCTCAGACCCAGCAGACTCTGAAAGATCCTCTGGCTACTCAGACATGTGACAAATAATCAGAATCCCTGACCAACACGTGTCATTACAAAGTATATACCAGTTGCCGTGCCCTTTTGTTCCCTTCATTAAATATTATCCTTTTTCTTTGTCAGATACCAGGCACCAGGGATTAGGCAGAGCAGTTAGTTGGACTTTCACAGTTTTGGTTTTGTGGGTTCCAAAAAAGAGAGAGAGGTTTTAACACACTTTACACAGGTTTGAAAGTTCTTACTCATATTAAAAAAGTCCACTTTTTAAACAACTAACCGTTTGCCTGAAGAAAAAGGTAAAGTTGGTCCTCAAGGTGGGAAAGCCAATATTTTGCATTGCCTGATATTTCAACTTTAATACTAAATATCAGCTATTTAATTAGTACATAATCACCCTACCCTTGGTCAAGTGTCTTGTTCACCTGCAAATGAGTATTCTCAATAGTAACATTTCAATACAAGTTGACATTTAATTATTATATCTTTTCAAAATACTGTCTTTAGGATAAATTTCAGTCCAAACACCAGCTATCTTCACCTCTATGCAACTGACAGTCTTTTTTTACCACCTTCCACTGATTCAATGCATTGAGACACATCACTGCTCATTAAGTGCCTGTAACAGCCACTGGGACCCACTACAGCTCCTACCTGTTCTCTTCAGGTGTGGCTTACAGTCCACAGCAGCCAGTCCTAAATCCACACCATTCCCGAGCAGATACACCTTTTCTATGCCTCTATTTCTGTGTGTTTTTGTTGCAGTTGTTATGGAGGTTTGTTGTTTTTGGGGGGGGGGGTTTGCGGGGGGTTGGGTGGGGGGTGGTTAATCATTGGTTTTCAGCTGCATCTCTTCTCTGTTCAGGGTGTATCAGGATAGTCAGCAAAAGCTGGATGAATGCAGGATTTATCCCAGTGCTGGTGCTCCCAAGATGTTCCAACAGGCCCAACACATTCTAGACCTCACCAGGGTAACAAAAATTACCTTTAAAAATTCCTCTTCCTGCTCATTCCTGGAAACACCTTTCCCAAAAATTAGTCCTCCTGATTTCTGCAGGACTGAGCATTCAAGCACCGAGAAGACTGCAAAAGCCAGGCTTAAGGAATGTTCAGTGATTTTCAGCAGGTTTCTCTGAATGACTAGGACTACCAAAAGCTGCCTACTCCTAAGGTTGCTGTTTCTGCACAGATTACTTAGGAAGGACACAGAGCACTTGGGCAATCTCACTTCATCAGCCAAAGGACAGGATTCAAATATACAGCTACATGACAGGCAGAAACACTGCAGCCTTGAGATTATTTTACTCATTGCTCTAAAAATTAAGGTAATTATTACTATACAGGGCAATTAGTCCTGACTGTGGTCTTTGCAAAACATTTTCTAATGTTTGTTATTCAGAGGATCACAATCCTTCTGATGTCGTATACTCTGTACCACGTGAAGTTTCAGGCAACTCATTTACAGCACCAATCCTTTAATTTTGCTTTAGTCAAGATTACATAGGAGGTATGGGAGAGACTGAGAAGGTGAGCATGTGATATTAAACAAGGTCATTTTGAGTTTGGGCCTACATCATTGATATCAATGGTGCCAGAAATTTCTGTAAAGCAAACATAATTTCTTTTTACAGTGATTTTTAGGGATCCATGATGAAAACATTTCACCCTACTTTTTCCCTTTTTGGAAATATCCAACATCCTTGCTGTGAAACAGCACCTTATTCTTACTCCTGGAACTGCAATACTTGGACTCCACTGCATCATGGCACGCAGAAAATGCCTTTCCCTGAAAGGCTGTCAGGATCTTTTCTTGGGTGGCCATGAACTGGAGAAGCAAAAAGCTGTTTGATACATTGTTCAGGTGGCCTGAAATCAAAGTTAAACTCCTGTTCCTGAAGATGTCGAATGAAAAGCATGCAAGTGGATCACTATGGGCAAACCTCCAGCTCTGAAGCAGTTCCCAATTTGAGTTGGAAATAACTATCTAGTGGTATGAAACAAGATTATTGGAGAGGATTAAATTCACTTATATATACAAAAGATAGCAAAACAATCCTGTGAAACACCAAGAAATACTGAGCAAGATGAGGAGCTTTATTTGGAATGCTTTGTCATTTTCACAGTGATGAAGGGTATGTGGGATCTCAGGGGTGGATGGCAGTTCAGGGAAGTGAGTTAAGGTTTGCTTCAGAATGCTAAAGAAACCAGTTTTCAGGCAAAAAGGCTTATCCTGGCAGAGATTTCATTGTTTGCTCAGGGTCCTCCAGAGATCACAGCGCTAGGAGGTAAGAAAGGATTTATGGGTCCCAAAGACAAGACAAGTGTGGTTGGCACATTAAATCAGTTTTAGTACTCAAAATAACTGGGATGAGGAACAAAAAGAAATAAAATGATAGCAGAAAGTAACATCTTCCAAAACTTTACCTTCCAACACTAGGCAACTGACTTTACTGCAAAAATCCTTGCCAAAAATCTGATAGTGTCTAAAGAAAATGATTCCACAGCCTAATTTTTTACGATTACTCCAAGAGGATTGCCATGCAATCAGTAATATCCTTGGCTGCTGCTTTCTAAGCTTCTCCTTTCCTGCTAGTCGGGGTTGCAGTAAAAATGAACTAGAAATAGATATTTTAAATAGATATTTGTTCCTCTGGCACTAAAAAATAAACAGAAGGTTCATAATTCATGATAATTCTGGCTTAAAAACTCTCTTAAGATTCACCTTCACTGCACAGCGAGCTTGCATCAAAGTCCATTCCATTAACTGCCCTTTTCTAGAAGTGAATGATCCCAGATGTCTCCAACTGCCTTGGCAGGAGGTAAGAGTGAGCAGGGCCAAGGAGGCTCCCCAGGAAGACTGGGCTTTATTGTATTACACAGCACACACAGCCTACATCTTCAGTAGTGGAACTTGGGTACCAGTTTTAGGTGCCAGTGTGGTACCAATACACGTGACAGTGCATCTGTCATGTGCCAACATGGTAGGAAGCAGCATTTTAATTTTTTTTTTTTATTTCTACTAGTACCATCTCCAGTTTGCTGCAAAGCCCAGCAGGAAATCCATGTCTGGAGGAAAGCTGGCAACCGGCAGGGAGATGCCCTGGCGCTAAGGCCTCACAGCACCTTCTCAGGGAAACAGACAACTACAATCTTCCTGCAAATTATGTGAACTTCTGGGATGTGGCTGGGACAAAGGGAAGTGTCATGTTCCTGCTACAAGCAGAGTCCTACTCACCCCTGGAGCAGATGCACATGGCACTGTGCAACACTCAGAGCTCAAGCAGGTGTGATAAGAATTGCTAACAGAAGGTGTTTCCAAGGTTTCCAGCAGAAGCCTTGTTTTCAAGAGCCACTTCTGTTCCAGAAGCAAGGTGGAGGGAAGAAAGATCTTCATAAAAATTTCTGGAGACTGCTCACCAAAACTTAGAGAGAGTTCAAGATCCAAGTCTGAATTTGACTTTAGGATAAAGACATTTCAAATACTAAAATTAAAGGACTGTAAAGCAGACAAACCTCAGAAAATCTGCTCAAAAATGACTTTTAGAAGGAGAGTAAGCCAAAAGTGTCACCACACAGGGAGGAGTAGCAGGTAGGGGTGGAAGGCAAACTTACAAACCTCTCACTACGTATATATAAAAATAACTAAAGAAAATTAATGTGTTATTAATGTCAAATAAAATCAAGCAAATGTATAACTGACCTTTTATGCAGCCTCTGTGCACATTAGGGGAGAACTTGAGACACTGCCTGCTATTTTATATCCTCTGGAATAGGTCTAATTTCTGGTTAACAGAGAACTGAAAATACTTCTTGTTTGACTTGTTAATATAAGTAAAATGGCCACAGATGTAAATAGGGCCCAATTCAAACAGAAGTGGAAAATCTCTGCTTGCTGGGAACTTGAGGGTACTAATTCAGCTAGTAGCCTGTAATTGCCCTCATGGTACTTCCCACATGTACCTATAAGAAATCAAATGAGTTTTATATTACTGGCATTTGCCACCTCCTGAACTTGCTCCTCCAGATGTAGAATTCTCAGCCATTCATCACTGCATCAGCAAGTGGTGATGATTTACTCTCATATCCAATAGTTATGTCCACCAGAAAGCCTGATCTGCCTTGGCAGGTTATGTTTATATAATTATTTTTTATGTTTATATAATTAATTTTTATGGTCTTTTAAAAGTGACTCCTGAAATACTAGCCACTCTTTAGCTTCCTCTGCCAATAGTTCACACAACTGGTTGTGCCTTTTTACCCTTCCATCTTGAACTGAAGGGCAATACCCACTAATGTGTGAGCAAGTCTCACCCTCTGCTCGAGAGCACCAACAGCTCTTGAGTGTCCTCCCTACCCCTTGCCAGAAACTTGGTGTAGCTTACTTGCAACAACACAGTGATGAGCTTTCTGAGAGAAATGCCCCAATGATGCTCAGTCCAGTCGTCACTGATTTTATCCTTTCCAAAGCTCGCAATCACACAGCCCCGTATGTGTGCAACACCAGCAATTTGGTCCCATTCAAAAATTCCTACATTTGTCAGTCTCAAGGCCTTGGAAAGATGAGCTTTGGCAAAGATATCTCCCATGTCCCAAGACTAATTCCTCACCCACAAATTCCAAGATCACTGTGATTGCTCTGGGGTCTCAAATAGAAAGAATTTTCTCTTCACCACCACCTGCCACAGGCCAGAGTTTGAACAACAAAGAGTTGTTCAAACTCTTTCCCTGTACCTACCAGATGACCAGTCCTGTGATGTCATCTGACAATTGAGCAATTTGGTGCTGACTCTGGACTTGAGCACTAGGAACCACTCCAGAAGCTGTGGCAATACCCAGACATCCATCCCAAATGCTGGAATACAGGATGGCATCACAGGTAGATAAGGGTAACCAACCCTTGATCCCTCAAACTGCCAAATCAAAGATTTGCAGGTGGCTTTCCCATTAACTTGGCCTGCTAAGTACATCAATCATGGAATAGTACATCCCTTCAAGATGCCCACTTTTTCAAATGGCTTCAGTAGAGCCTGCTCACCCTGCTTTTACAACCTGTTCAGTTTTTCTAGTAGAGGCAGCTTAGATATTGCAGCCTATGGGCCCATACATAGGTATACCAAGGCGTTTTTCTGGAACTATCTGGATCAACCACATTGAGGGATGTGCCATTTATTGCCCACACCAGACAGCCACTGTTCACATAGGAAACCTTAGCAGGCTGGATGTAAAGCTGTGGCACTTCTTCTCCTGTGTTCTGAGGTCTGTCAGATGACAAGAGACCTATAAAATTTCAGGAAAAAAAATCTGCATTCCATCCCAAGATTCACTTAATAGAATCAAGTCATCTGCAAAGACCAATGCTGTCAAATGTGTCTAACAATGCTGGGACTCATCCCCTTCCTCCTCCAACGTGCACAGCAGAGGCTCCACAGACAAGCTGAATACATTTGGCAACATTAGGTTGTAACCTCTAACAGCCACCTGAAAGAAATGGAAGCTCTAAAGTTTCCAGGCCATAGATAAGTGCTCCTCCTACACTCCTCCATACACATCCCCCAAATAATTTTCCAGAAAAACTGACAATGCTAGATCAATTACAACTATTTTGAAACATGCTTAAAGCTGTGAACAGATTTACAGATGAAAAAAGAGTTAGAGAGGTTTAAAGATTTTCCTGCTATTTCCTAAATGTAAATATTTATAGCAACATTTTAAAATTGAAGTGAATAATAAAGTTTTAAAAATAAAACCATATGAAAAAGAAATGTTGAATTATGTTTTTAAACTCCTTAGCTCAGCCAAGAAACCAAGCACTATCCCAGTTCTACCCTTGGCTGCTTGTAAAAAACTTTCCAGTATTTTGCTTTCAAAGGAGAAAGAAAAGAACAACCACACTACTCTTGGCCTAATTAAAAAATAAATTTAAAAATCTGCAATATTTTAAAAAAGAGAAACCTAATCTGCCTAGACTTAATGGTGAGCCTGGCCCCGGAGGACCTAAGGGATTTTTTTGAGTGAAAGAAACAGCTGAGAAAGCAGGTAGGAATCCAAAAGCCCCTAGGGTCAGTTCACGAAGAAGTGTTGTGGCCAGATACGCTTCTCCTCTTATTTTGTGTCCTGCAAGAGACAAAGGCTGTAAAAGGGCAATTTAGGGAGAGGTCTCTCTGGCCATGGTCTTGGAGGTAATGTTCACAGTGGATGACAGCCACCACTTATAGAATACTTTCATCCTCTATTTACCATCAATTCAACCATTAAATGAAATGTTTTAGGAGTGGAAAGCCTTGTATACAGTATGGGGCTTATTTGTAATCAAGTAACAGTACTCAGCAGCAGCAGCAGCTTCCATGTATTTACTGTTGTAGCTGTGCTGCAATGTCAGTACTCACTCATTTAAGCTCTGTAAGAAGCTGAGTTTGTCTGACAGTTCCCACCACACAGGCAGATAATGGGATGTGTGCCAGGCCTTGGTGAGAGAAATGGCACCAGCATGCCTGTTGGAGGAAAGGGAGAGAAAGATGCTTTGTCTGCCAGCAGCCTTTTCAATGCCAGGGAACCCAGCCACTCTCCCTTAAGCGTCTGGTGATTAAGTGATAATGACCCCAAAGCCCTAAATGTGGCACTTAAGGGGCATGGTTTGGTGGACTTGACAGTGTTAGGTTAACAGCTGGACTCAAAGATCTTAGAGGTCTTTACTGTCCTCAGTGATTCTATGATTTGCATGAGGAGGGTGC
Source organism: Phylloscopus whistleri (assembly GCA_017589585.1). Classification (NCBI taxonomy): domain Eukaryota; kingdom Metazoa; phylum Chordata; class Aves; order Passeriformes; family Phylloscopidae; genus Phylloscopus; species Phylloscopus whistleri. Next base: position 63,243 of record JADMLD010001547.1, on the reverse strand, counting down.
TGCACATACTGGAGAACCTAAGAGAAGGCATGCCCTTACCCAGTGCTTTGTGCTCAATTTCCACTCACCTCCTAATCCTCACTGGTATTTCTCATGTGCATGTGCTCAAATTTTACACCAGTACAGTTTCACCCTGTCTCACAGAGTCAATCCTGGTGAAAGCAGCAGGAATTAGTCTCATATGTTTGGCCATGTAAAAACAGTACTTTTGAGTGTAGCATTATTCTGAGAGCATTACACAGCACATAAATCCTGCTCATCTCAGAACAGATGAGGATCACAGAAATGCCAGCAAAGTAAGTGAGTCTTCCAAATTTATGTTATAAAAATGTATAAAAATTGGAACAAACTAAACCCCAAAACTGACCAAAATCCACCTTCTGCCTAAATACTTAATTTGCTAGTAATTAAAACATTGTTATACTAAGTCATATTGCTGCTATTCTGTAAATCTCCTCACCCCTCTTCCATATTCATAAGGCTGGACTATTAAATTAACCATGGCAGTGCATATTTCCAAATAGTCTAAGACAGACAAAACTATGTCTTGAGCACTGCTTTGCTGTGCAAACCTCGTGGTGCATTACACACTTTGGGCCCTAACCAGCAATCATGTCCCAGCCTCAAAACGAAGGACAGCAAATTCACAACATCAAGGTCATTAAACCAGTCAGTGAAACCCTCATGAATGAATTGCTATCCTGCTCAGAGCAAAGGCCAATTCTCTGAAGAGTTGAGCCTGCTAATGAGAATCCTCCCCAGCCACCGCGGCAGAGTCAGCACACTGGGCACACATTTGCCATTGAACAGGGTGAGAATCACCCACCCCGAGGCACAAGGAGGAAGCAAGAGGCAGCAAACTCAGAGGAGTGGCCGGAAAGTATAGCCTGCCAATGAGTACACCCAGCTCAGCACTCCTCCTGAACAGGGAAGTGCTCACAGCTACAGGCTGAACCAACAGGTACACTCAGGCTTTTCAATACCAAAGAGTTACTGTCTCAGCAGCAGAGATCATCCAAAGTTGCCAATCTTTCTTTTTAAAATGCACGAAGGGTGTTCATTCCACCTGTGGTGCAAAAGAGCTACGGATCTTATGAACATCCTGTCCCAGATACACAGCAGCAGCCCCCAACTCACATCCGTGCTGCTGCTACCCCTCACTACAACAAACCACAGCCTTCCTACTCTTCAACCCCTAGGCAAGGCTCTCCTAGCCCAGAAATGCTGAGCACTGCTGCACACACAGTCTCCACACTGCCCTGCTGGGTGTGCTCACCTGTCATGCCTCTCTCTGCCAGCTGACCTCCCCCAGGGTTGCAAAAGGAAAAAAGAGATTCTTCCAAACTTCCTTCCTCAGCACCTTTTGATGGTGGAGGAAAACTCTCCACTATCTCTTTAGCATCTCACATTGGCAGTGTCCTGCCCCACCTGCTGCTACTCTGGCTCACTGCTGCTCGGACCCTGGGCACCGGGGTCTCACACATGAAGCCATCACTAACACCACGCTAGCAGCTGCTGCTGGAATGTGTGCAAGGAGAAAGCACTGTCACTGTAATTTCTGTGATATCATCTCCTATTTTGGTCACTGCGAGAGTACAAAATGTTGACTAAGCAGTAAGAAAAGCAGTATGCAACAACAGAGCTTTAAACATGTAACAGAGATGCCAAGAATGCCTTGAGTAAATAAGGTAAGCCCAGTCTGCTGTGGAGTGTGCAGGATTTCTCAGCCCATGCAGAGGGCGTACACCCAACAGTGAACTTTCCTTTAGTAATGACCAGCTTTACTCTTACTGTGGACCCTAGGAACCCCATAGTCATTTAAAGCTGCAGAATCAGTCTGGGATTCAATTAAGCAGTGACTTTTTTTTTTTTTTTTTTTTACAGAGTTTTTTCTCCCTAACAGCTAGAAAGCCTTTCAGACATTGACTCTTCCTCTGTGGTACAGCTAATAAACTCAGCTGTAGAGAGAAATCTCCAAAGCTGTGAAGATTCCCTAGAAGACAGGCTGCACTTCCTCACCTACTTTCTGTGGAAGTCTCCAACACTGACCTGTAAGAGTCCCAATAATTTCTTACCCCAGTAACTGAAGATACATTATATAGGGCAGAGATTTTAAACACAGTCCTCATTTTCAGGAAACACTAGAAATGCTTCTCAGACTTGAGGGTAAACTTTATCCCAGAGAGAGCAGGATCAGAACATGTGCTATTCCTTACTGCAAAAAAGAAACATTCTACAAAAAAAAAAAAAAATAGGCAGTACAATTAACAGGGACTAACATTTATGCCCATCATCTTCTCTCTATCTATAGCAACTAAAATTCATAGAGCATCAGGGTTCCTACACAGTTCATGGCTAAAAGGAGGTATGTGCTTTGAACAACTTAAATAAAGAAAATATTTCAGCTGCTGGCAAATTATACTAAGAGTTTTGTCATACTAAATTCTTGTAGGTGATCAACCACTCTGCTGAGAACATTGGGCCTACCTGGAGGTATCTGCACGGTGTGCCACAGGGAAGAGGACAGGACAGCCTCCAGGCATGCAAATCATTTTCTGCTGGCTGAAGTGGTTTCAAAACACTCTTGTGTTCTCTAATACTGTGGTAATTTAGTCCTGCTCTGGTTTCTCAGCTCAGATAAAAAGAGTCAGCAGGATGCCAGCAGCCTACATAAAACTGATGACAGCAAGATGTCATTCAAGCACTGAAACACTACCGTGGTTTTCTCAACCTAGGCTTTCAGGAGCCAACAGAAGAGGCAGAAGGACGTTACAAGAGGCAAATGTTCTGGTTTATAAGATGTTCCTGTGCCACAGTTGGTCAGCTAAGCCAGCAAGTTTTTTGCTCTGCTCATTGCCCAAAGTTGCATGGATGTGTAAGGGAGAATCTGACTCAGTCCCTTGTAGCTGCAGAGACAATGAGCTGGATCACAAGCAGAATAAATATGCTTCCTATTATCATCAACTCTATAAACAAATGTGCAAACAGGCATTCTGCTTCTGGGGCATAGCTTCCATTATTGGTGCTATCTTCATTTTCCTACTGAAAAATCAGAATCAGAAGTCCTTATTCATAAAAGTGATGGCTCAGCATCATGAAATGTAATGTGCCTGCACACTTTTTACAATAAAGCTAATGTCTGCTTCTTTTTAAAATGGTTCTTTCTCTAACTTGCACTTCCAAGAATGTCCACAGATAAAATTATTAAGTACACACCAAATACTTTAAAACTTCAGAAGTTTATTGTCCAGAATACCTCACATGGTACAGTTAGGTTTTTTTAATTTTCTTTGTTACAGGGAAATCAAGCAAAACAGTAGAAATGTATATAGTAAAACAAAAGCCCAGCCTAATAATAGCCCTTTACATCCACCAAGTTATACTTCAGAAAATGGCTAGCCGAACATAAAGAAGTAGAGCATCTGAAAGACAGTTGCATGTTTATGGTATAGATTCTAAACCAGTATTAAGGGTATTTTCTGTCCATATTGTTAATATATATATTTTTTTTCATAATAGCAAATTGAAAAATGTCTACGTGGATAAAAAGTTAACTACTGCAAGACTCTCAAACCTCAGTTACCACCTTATAGGTTGATAGTTATGGATAACAGAAGGCACATGACATAGTATTTAAAATATACAGAGACCTATTAAAATCCAAAGACTAAAAGGAAATGGGAACCTAAACTCAAAATTCACAAATATTATTTTTGCATTCCCTAATCTATATTCTCTAAGTTTGTATTCAAGCATTTTACAGCTTTTTCAGAAGAAAAGTGTAACACTCCCTGAAAAGACTTCAAGGCTTTGCTTTGAGTTACTTTGTTGGTGTTTTGTTGTTTTGTTTTTTTTTTTCTTTTAGTAAATGGAATATAGTATAATCTAAAGGATAAAGCAGACGCATTCCCTCACTTGTTACTAGCGCCCAATAGACCCACTGCTGAAGGCTGAGTACGAGTAAGAATATGAAGAGCTTGCTGAGGCATCAAAGCTTCCTCTCCTAGACCCACTGCGTGAGCCCGAACGTGAGCCAGAGCGCGAGCCAGAGCGAGAGCCAGGTGCCGAGGAGACGTTGTAGGGACTGGATATGCCTTTAGAGGAAACAGAGGCTGCTTCCAACAGTTTAAGCCCGGTGATGTCTTCCACCATTGACCGGTTCATTGCATCTTTGTAGGATATTTTCAGCTTGGTCTTGGGGCAGGTGAGAATTTTGGGATAGCTGTTGGTGTCTTGTAATTTCTGGGCAGCGCGGCCGTCAATCAATCCATTCCTAATGGCTTCCTCGGTAGTTATCCTTCCACGCACTTCCGGGTCCACGAGACCTCCGGTGAGGTACTGGAATTCAAGGAACCGCTGCCCAGCCTCATAAGGCAGCCATTTTTCCTTCACTGCTTCAGCTGCTGACATCCTCTTGCGTCCGCCCTTTATGCCTTCGAAGCCTATGAAGGCCTTCTGGGCTGGTTTGAGACGTGTGGCCATGTCCTGATCGATGATGCCTTGGCTAGTGGCTTCCTGCAGCGAAAGCCTCTGGCCAGTGGTAGGGCATATTATGCCGCCGGTGCAGGCCTGGGCTTCAAGTAACCGCTGCCCGGTGATGCTGTCCACGATGCCCCGCTGTATAGCTTCTGAAATGGAGATCTTCTCCAAGTTTTCCGTGTCGAATATGGCTGCAATAGGGCTGCACTCATCTGGGGTCTCTGAGAAAGAACCGCTCCTGATCACTGAAGAAGAGCTCCTGACACTCAGCACGGTGGGAGACCGAGTCACTGACTCGTGCCGGAAGACCTCGTCGGTGCCGTTGCGGCAGGAAATCATGTCTGCAAACTGGGTCAGGCTCAGGCTGCCAGAACGGTACTGGTCAAAAAACTTCCTCTCCACCAGGCCTTTATCAATGGCGTCTTGGATGTCGTACTGGCTACCTGTTTTTCTGTCGACAAGGACTACTCTGCTGCTGCCATCTGATCCTGTGATAGTTATTTCTTCCCACTCACACTCCTGTTCAGCTAGTTCTGTGTAGGTGTCATAATCTATGAGGCCTTTGCTGTACGCCTCCTGAACAGACATCTCCCGGTTTGTTTCCGGATCTACGATGACCACCCTGCGCTTCCTAAGGGTGTTCTTCTGTGAGGTGTGCACCACCTTCTTCTTCTCTCTCAGGGGCAGAAGGCAGAGCCCCGTTGCATCATCCTTTATGCACCTTTCTTTCAACTGCAGGTAGGTCAAGTTTTCCTCTGTGTTGGGATCGAAGAAGCCCTTGGTGTCATCACTGGGATCACTAAGGATCTGGTTGAGCTCCTCATTGAAGTAGCCACGCTTGTAGGCCGTCTCCACTGGCAAGCGGTAGCTCTCCTTGGGGTCGATGATCCCTCCAGTAGCGATCTGGGCCTCCAGCAGGCGAATGCCATGGCCTCTCTCTATGAGCTCTTTGTTCATTGCTTGGAACAAAGAAATGATGTTTCCAGTTTCTGGGTCTTTGTACCCAGTGACAGCTCTTTCAGCAGAGAGAAGTTTCTCTTTAAATTCAATTCCAACAAGGCCTCTTTTGTAAGCTTCCTCAACAGGCAGCCTCACATTGCTGACAGGATCTACTATGAACCCTGTGGCTGCCTGGGCTTCTAGGAGTTCAAGGGCTGTTCCCGGCCTAACCAAACCTATTTTCATAGCCTGGTAAATGCCAAGTTTCTCTTTAGTAGCCTCATTGTAGATACCAGCAATACAGCTAGAGCCTTGCAGGAAATCAATAATTCTCTCACTCACTTCTTCCACTGTTATTGCACCTCTTTCCAAGTCATTCCTTGTTGATTCCTTAATGATTCCAGCCTCAAGCAGTGCATCTGCTGAGACAGGCTGCCTGATGCCTTGGAACGACATACTCCTCTTCTGCACTGGAAGGAGGAGCAGACCAGTGTGTGGTTCAATCCTGCATTTTTCCTTCAGCTGCATGTAAGTGACTGCCTTTTTGGTGGTGGGATCAATGAAGTTCTTTGTACTGCCTTGGCAGTTGTTCAGCATCCTGTACAGGTCTTTGTCAATCAACCCACGAGATAAAGCTATCTCTTTGGGTAGGAAAACACTGTTGACAGGATCAACAATCCCTCCTACAGCCAGCTGGGCTTCAAGCAGACGAATTCCTGTTTCTCTGTCAACCAAGTTTTTCTTGATGGCTTCAGACACCGGCACAGTTTTGCCTGAGAAAGGATCCTTAAATCCTGTAATAGCCTTTTCTGCTGTATAGATCTGCTCTCTGTCATCGAAGTCAATCAGATCTCTGGCGATAGCACTGTCCACTGTGAGTATCTCATTTCGATGTGGGTCTATCACACCTCCTGTTGCTGCCTGGGCTTCTAGGAGCAGGACTGCATTTTCTGCTGTTAGCAGCTGGTTCCGTTTGGCCTCAACAAAAGAGTACTTCTGTCTGGGCGAAAGGGACACCCCTGCAATAGCACCTGCCCCTTTGAGGTAGGGTTCAATGTCAGCCGCCACCTCTTCCACCGACCTCTGCCCCTTCAGCAGTTTATCCAGTGTGAGTTTGTCTATCAGCTGACACTCATACAGCTGCATGGCTGTGATCTTCTTCCGCAGCCCACTGAACACCAGCTTGGAGGCATCAATGCAGAAGTCTTCCTCGGTCTGCGTGGATCTGTGGGCCCCATATGGGCGCTGCTTGAGTTTCTCAATCTCTCTTTGCAGCCTGAGACGCTCTGACTCCAACTCTGACTGGTTTTTGACAGCGGTCTCCTCCAGTCTGCACCGGTATCTCTCTTCAATCCGTTTGATTTCCATCTGCAGCCTTTCAATCTCACTCCTCAGGCTGTTCTTCTCCCTCTCACTCTTCTCCCTCTCACACTGGATTTTCCTTATGGACTCCTCTGTTCGGGAGTGCTGGCTCTTCCACTGATTGAGGTCATTCAGAATTTGTTGCTTCTCACTTTCCAGGCGTTGTTTCAAACGTGATTCTGACTCCAGGGTAACTTTCAAACGGTTCAGCTCCTCTTCTAATCTCTGCAGTCTGGCTTTGTCTTGCTCCAAAGCACTCATTTTTATCAGCAGGGTTTCTCTTTCTTGCATAATGTGACTATACTGATTTTTGGATTCTTGAATCCTACTGGATGCCTACAATTGTGGAGGAGAAACAAACCAAGAAAGGATGGTTAGAGTTTGTGCTGGTTAGAGTTAAGCCCTCTGCCTACAGTGCTCTCCAGCCTGTCATTTAACCTGCAGCAAGCTCCCACTGGAAAACATTCTAGTCACAGCAGTGCCTTATCTAAGATTATGGACACACATATAAACCAGAGAAGGCACATTATCCCTTCACTTACAGTGTCTCCAGTACTGCCAGAGACTCCAGAGACTCTGTTCTGTTACCCACAGCCTCAATCTTCAGCTGATTTAGTTCTCTGTAACTTTTTGATACTTCTCACTGACAAATGCACAGAGCATTCAAGACTCATAAATAGCCTGATGCTCAGCAGATGTCCTGGCTGTCCTACTAATCCAGGGGAATTTGCATCAGCTAAGAACTGGTCGTACATGGATAAAAAGGAAACATATGACTCAGTTTTTACTTTCCTGCTAGTTTCACATGTCACTCCAAACAATTTTACCTGTGTTGCCTTCCATTTTAATTAAGACACAGGGCTTTCATATATGCATATGAACAAACACCCACAAGCATGCACGTTTGTATGCAGTCCATATTGAACTGAATACAAGTTTATCTACTTGTAATGCATGCATATATGTGTGTGTGTATATATATATGCATGCACAGGTGTTACATAATCCCAAATGTTAGTATTTTTTTTAATATCAGTATTAGGATTTTTAGAATAAAGGATATGAGAAAAGAAATGTAAGGGACAAGTCCAGGAAAAAAACCCAACATTTTCACAAGTGCTCACTTGTATATATTTAAAGAGTAGCTCTTTGTAGAAGAAACCAGGTAGAAGAACAAAATATTAAAAAATGTTTTCTTTAACGTGTTTATATTGTCACCTGAAATTTAAGAAATAAGGGCCAATAGTAAAATTTGCAAATGCCCTTAGTGACTTAGGAATATAAATCCCCAAAACAGTCCATGAAAAAGAGGCTTTTAGTACCTTAGGTACAGCTGACAACATGACTTCAAATCCTCACTTGGAGTCAACACCTTACCCAGCTAATCAGCACCTTGACAGCTTGTTGGTTCTGGGGGTTTCAGCCAGTTTAGTTTGTGACAGCACTCAGGTCAGCCTCAAATGATGGCTCTAACCCATCCTGGCTGAAACAGCCTGGGAAGCACACAGCCAGCAGGGGACTGGTAAAGCACAGCAGTACTCCATGTGCTCCCAGTTTTCCTTAGGATGGTTTGCTGGACACTGGCACAGAACACAGATTTCTTCCGGGGCAAGGCCTGAGAACAAGGCTCTCCTAGGTGAAGAGAGCTTATGGCTCCCTAGAATGGTTCCCAGGGAGTAAAGAGGCTAAGGAAGTGGCCAAATCCTGTCATTTCTCTTTAAAACTTAACCAAGCGGAAGGGTCATAAAGGGGATGTTAGTCACAAGTACAGTGACTTCAAACAGCAAAGCGTGAATTAATTTGCTCAAATCGACACTGCAATTAATTATATATTTGAGAAACAGTAAAGCTGGGATCAAAATATGTGTGAATACCTCTAGAGCTTGCTTTTGGAATTTTTCAATTTCCTGTCTCAATTTTTCCCTTTCTTTCTGCAAATCATTAAGCAACCCCTGAAGTTCCAGGGTTTGCTTGCTGCTCATCTGAAGCTGATTCTTTAGTTCAGCAATGGTGGTATTTTTCTCATCAACTTCATTTCTGACCATTCTGAGGTCATCGTACTCCAATCTAACATTTCGCAGCTCCTCCTCCAGTAACAAGTGCTCCTTGGTAAGGTTCTCGGTGAGAGACTGAAGCCTTTCGATCTCTATTTTGCACTCATTCAAGGCTTTGCTTTTTTCCTCAGAGGTTTTCTGTAAGTGCTCATATCGTAGGTGAGCCTGCTTTAATTGCTCCTGTTCTTGGACCAACTGACGACGTAAAGCCTCAATATCAGATGTGTATTTTCTTAACTCCTCCATGTATCTTTGCTTCTCTCTCACATGACCATCTAATACTTCTCTTTGGTGTCTAAGGTCATCTTCATTCCTCTTCTTTACAATAGATACTTCCTCTATCTGCTGTGTGAGATTAGTGATTTTAACTGATTGGTCTCTCAGAGATCTCCTCATGCCTTCTATTTCCTCCTCCAGTTTTTTCCTCCTGGATGTTTCCTCCATTAAATTTTTGTTCTGTCTGCAAAGTTCCTCCTCCAGCTTATGTTTCTGGATCTGCAAGTCTTTTACAGTGCTCTGGAACTTTGCACTTTCTTGATCCCTGCCTTTCTTCTCCTGTGAAACTCTTTCATAGTCAATTTTCAGTCTGGCCAGTTCCTGCTCTTGGATCCTCAGCTTGTTAATTGTCTCGGTTGCAGTTGTGTTTGCTTTCTGCAGGTCAAACTGGACTCTTTTCAGCTGACTGTTCTCATCCTCCACTTCTTTCCTCTGACTTGTTTCTACATCCAACAACTTTCTCAGCCTTTCAATCTCCTTGTTTCTTTCCTTAATGGTTTTAGAAGCATCATCAAGTGACTGCTTGTACCGCATGCTTTCATCAGAGTGTCTCTGAATAACTTGTTTTAGCTCAATCTCCAGCTGCTGTTTCTTCTGAGAAAGCTCTGAGCCAGCTGCCTTCTGCTGCTGAGCATTCTCTTCTATTTTCCGTAGATTATCAGTCGTCTGACTTATTGTATTCTTCAGTCTCCTAATTTCCTCACACAAATTCCTATTTTCTCTCATGGCATTATCAAGCTGTGTTCTATAATTATTTGTCTCCTCTTCCTTTTGCATGGTGACCTGGTGAATTGTGTTCTTTGTGATATTAATCTCAGTTTCATATTTGTTCTTTAAACTAATAATTTCCTCATCATAACTGTTTCTTACCTTAGCCAATTCATTTTCAAGTTCCCATCGGCTTTTAGCCTCTTCCTGAAGCTGAAGCTTTAGCCTTTCCAGCTCCTTAGTTTTATCCTGAATAGTTGAGGCAGCCTCCTCAAGAGCCTGCTTGTATCTCGAGTTGTCTTCCCCACGAAGCTGAATTATCTGCTTCAGCTCCAGCTCTAACTGATGCTTCTGCTGTGACACCTCAGAACTGCAAGCCTTCTGCTGGAGAGCATCTTCCTCTGCCCTCCGCCGCTGGTCTGTTGTTTGCAGAATGGCATCGTTCAGCCTCACGATCTCATCCTTAAGGTCTCTGTTCTCTCTTGTCAGTCTGTCAACCTGGGCTCTGAGGCCTTTTGCATCATCATCTTTTTGTGCAGCTATCTGCTGGATTGTTGTCTTCTTAATATTAATTTCTGTTTCATACTTGTTCTTTAAATTACTCATCTCCTCGCTAAACTGGTTTCTTACCTTAGCCAGCTCATTTTCATACTCCCTCTTCCGTGTGCCTTCGTCCTGAAGAAGAACCCTTAATCTTTCTATCTCGTACTCCTTCTCCTTGATGACCTTCTCAGATTCTAACTTTTGCCAACCAAGGCTGTCTTTCTCATTTTGCCTTGTTTTTTGCAGTTGGTCATAGTCATTCTTCTGCTGCTCATATCTATCCTCCAGCAACTTCCTTTTTCTTTTCTCATCTTCAGTCTCATAAGTCAACCTGGTTATTCTGTCATTTAGATCCTTTATTTGGGCATAGCATTTGTCTAGGTTTTGCTTAGCAGAATTTCCATCCATTTCAGCTTGTCTTTTCATTTCTTCCAAACTCATCAGCTTTGCCTTGAGCTGAGAAATGTCCATCTGGTACTTCTGCAGATTTTGCTCCAGGAATTTATGTTTGTTGCTTGTCTCTGAATTTGAATCCCTAGCAAGCCTGAGTTCTTCTTCCAGGAGCTCAATTTTGGTGTTTTTCATCTGCAATATGATAGCAGAAAAACAAACAAACAGAAAAACTCCCATAAATATTTGTAACAACTGTTTCAGAATCATCACAGGCAATAAAATACACTGACAAAAATAAATTTTTTCACTGCTTCAATGAGAACTAAACCCCCTTTTTTATTTAATGTCATCAAGACAAATTCTGGAATCTTTATTCAGAGTCAAACCTTACTCAGAAATCAGCATATAATGATTTTCAGAGGAGAAAAGATACTTGATAGGGGGAGAGAGGTCCATTACTGATAGTAAAACGTGGTGTAGCAGAAGCTCACCAGCAAAGTATGAAACAGTCATCTTTAGAACCTCCTCAGCTTTTAAACAGGTGAAAATCGCATTCAATACATGCAACTTCTTTAATGGGCCTCTCTGTTTCACTGAGCTGTATCAAATTAGAAGTTGCTTCTTTCAGAACACTTTGGAATATGGCCTAAAATGAGGTGCCCTCAACCATGAGGAGCAAGTTTCCAGCTCTGAGGCAGCTGTGCTGTCATTGAGGTCAGGGCTGGGACGGGCAGGGAAGGAACTCATGCACCTCCTTCTTTACCAAGGGGACCAGCTCTCTACCTCACTTCATACATGACCCCAAGGTCACTTTGTAAAACACTGTATTCTTTCACAAAAGATGCATGATGCTGCTAATATGCCTCCTTTATAGGATAAAACTCCTTTATCTGAGTTCTGGATATAGTTTTGTGAGCTATTTTACACTGTACTTGCTGCCTCTGATCAGTGATAGTTTTCTAATCTGTGATAAAAATGAAAGCTACAGAAAATAAAAGAGCTAGAATACCTTCAGATCCTCCATGCTCTTCAACATTTCACTCAGGAATCTGTAATAATCTCCTGACCTTGTAAGAAGCTCTATATAGCGGGACTGAGCCTCATTAGCCTTGAAAAGAAACAGAATTGTTAGCAGCTTGTACTAGACATGAACATACCTGTGCTCAGACCATTTAAAGGATTCCAATCTACTTCAACAAACACACCACTCAACAAAATAAAAAGCAGATTCTCCTCCTCACAAATCCCCACAACTTTCTGAGGACCCCAAAAGTGTAAACTCTTCCTTACAAAAAAAATCCATGCCTTTTTTAGTTTTTCAGGATTGTTTGCCCCCCATTGCTGATGTGACATTAAATTCAAGCCTTCACCCCCTGGTTCATCATGCTCTTCCTGTCTGACAGTCACAAGAAACCCAAGTCAAATTTCTAACAGCAGTTAATTCCCAGGCTGAAAGTGACTAAACCACTCGGGGCAGGAATCATCCTTTCTCACAGTATGCATGCAGCGGACACTGCATAGGGATGAGATAAACTCCTGAGGGCTAACCTAATGTCTAAACAAGCCCAGGTCTGATTTCACAGCACAGTGACTATTCTGCACTAATTCACTGTGCTTACGTGCTCAGCACACATTACCAGTGACGGTGCTACAGCTGGGTATGATTCACAGGGGCTCACACAGACAAACAAATGTACTCAGAAGACTGAAGGGGAGGAAAGAAAGGTACCTCTTGTAGAATCAGCACTGCAGGAGACTGAACCACACTCTTCTTGATAGGTATGTTGAGCAGTGTTTCTAATCCTGAACTGTAGGAAGCAACCTGTAGCTCATAATCCTGAAAAACAAGACAAAAACGCAAGACCCACTTAGAAACTGCCAAAGAATTCTCCATGAATCTATTTCAGAAAGTTTTGGGGTTGGTTTTTTTTTTTGGTTTTGTTTTCTTAATTAAAAGCTACATTTTCCCCTTGTTTATATTTCTGACCATGTACAGATGATCCTCTGTCATAAACAGAAGCTCATCAGTTCATGAACCCCTGTGGAGATTCATGGAGGAGAATGACAAGAGAAAAAGAGGAAAAACATTTTACAAAAATAAGAAGACAACTGTTTCTGTAAGTTGAGAGCTACATGGAGATAAGAAGGATTCATGGGAGTAACTGGTCTAGGTACTATTATCCACCAAAACTTCATACAGAAGAAATAACAGTCTCTGCATCCCTTTTGTGTCACATATGCCATGTCACATATATAGCAAAATCTTTGTCACAGAGAATAAGATTGAGCTGGAGAAAGCACAAATATAAAGGTGACATAAAAATGCAAGGACCACAAAACCATTCCCTCTGTATGTTACTGGTTTTCATGGCTATTGCACACCATTCCTCCTGCAAATCTGCATTTGTCTTGCCTCCTGGATCAGATCCTAATCAGACCTTCATTAAGTACCAATCTGTTCTTGACTTCCTTATGTTTTTTAACATGTGAACTGTAAAGTTTGGTCTGGCTAGGAGGCTTTGATTCACCTGAAGAGAAGCTCTCACTATATCTGCTGCATGAATCCATAGTCTTCAGGTGGCAAGTACACAAATTACTTTCATTGTCTTTTGTACTCAGAAGTACTTCACCCCAGCAATTTCTGTACGCACACATCAGGGAGCTGACTTTTCACCCGTCAGCAGAGCAGAGACAATGGGATGTGCCTGACCATGAAAAACCACACCCCACAAAAATGCTGAGATCCAGGTACCTTAATTGCAGCTGAGCACTGATCTGCATGCTTGAGAAGCTCCTCAACTTTGTCTCGCTTCCCACAGATTTCACTGTGCAAGTTCTGTCAAGAGAAAAGTGAGCCATGAAACACTCCTGTAAGATTTACAGGAGGATTTATTTCCTCCTGTACATGCTGCCTCCACCAGAAAGCACCTGCAGCAGGAGACTACTGCAGCTCCTGAGGCTGAGACCTGAAATGACCTGTAGCTGGGCAGTTTTTACAATAGCAAGCTCTTCAGGTATGAGAAAGTTCTTCTCAGAGAGAACACCCAGCAAGCAAAAAACCCCCTGAACTGGGAAGGCAGGGTTCCTTGACTTCAGCTTAGATGTGTTTACTTGATTTTTATTTTTGTGCCGTAATTTGTCCCATAAGTTGCACCATCTTACAGTTCCTTTAATTCAAAGCTGATGTGTAGAAGTGTCAGTGAATGTGTAGGAGCCAAACACAGTCTTGTTCATAATCTGTTGCAGTGCTGACAGAAAGTAATGAGGACAATAATATTTCCTCCCTCCTGCCTTCTACACATGTGGTGGTTTTTTGGTAGCTTGCATACTTTATAATTCAAAACAGGCCACTGTATTGCAGACTGCATTGATACTGATATTTTCTGCATAGCAAAACAATTTAAAATCCAGATGACTGAAGACAACTCATTCAGGTGCTGCATACCTTCTGGTCGTGTAGGTATCTCATGATGGTGTTGGAATCACAGAGTTTCACGGACTCAATGGAATCCTGCCGGCGCTTGGCATCACAGATCCACTTGCACAGAGCTTGGTAGAGATCTCGGTAGGTTTTCAGCTGTTTGATCTGCCTTTCTAAATCCCATGATCTAGGAAAAAAAAAAAAAAAAGGGAAAAGCCTGTCAAAATGGAAAGTGCATTCTCTTTCTCTCTCTTTACACAGTTTTCAGAAATAAGACACAGAAATAAACTTACAAAAAACTATGGGAAGCTCTGAAAAGATTCTGAACAAAAATTTTAAATAAATGAGAGTTGTACTGGTTGTTAGTTACCCTATATGGGGTTTTAATACCTCACTTTTGAGTAACTCTGAAACACACAGAGGTTGGGCCTTCCTGTCAAACTGAGGAATGAATAAAACTTGCAGTGATAAAAATCAAGTTCGCTGACTTCAGTACTCTTGTTCTCAATTTTCACTAAAAAACCAGCAACCAGTTAGGGCTACATTTTGTCCTCAGATAAAAACAAAATAGAACAAGTCACACCCCAGCCTCCACCTCTCCCCCTCAATCAGAATATGCCTTCAGTTCACAATTCAGATTCAAGGCTTGATTTTGTTACTTTTGTTACTTTTTTAACCCTTAAGTATAGGGTGTTGAGGAATAAGCATGGTCGCTTTTTTGAGGGGGAAAATGCTGACTGGAAGTACTTAATCCAAGAACATTACCAAAAACTAATAAAAAAAATCAGAACAACCCTTTAGCACATAGGTTAGACATTTGCATGGCTAACTATATTTTTCTGCTTGGTCTTACACAATTCCTTTTGAAGTATGTTCAACCTATTCACAACTGCTTGAGACTTACTGCCCTGAAGTCACCATTTGTCCTTTGGAAGCAGAGTAGTGCACATCAGTTCTTTTAAACTTCACTGCCAAGATGAACTTGGTAGCAACAGCAATACAGAAAACACTATGAAAACATGAACAAACCTGTTATCTATCTGCTTATCAGCCCTCTGCCAGCGGTCTATTAGCTGGGTAACTTTGTCACAGTACTTTCCAATGTCCATGTCATACAGGGTGTATGACTGGCAAGACTGTGAGTGAATCTGAAGTGTTCTCTGCAGCTCATTTTCCAAGGTATTCAGTAATGACTTCTTCATGTTTAGGTCTGCTTTCATTTTCTGGAGAAAAAAACCCAAAAATTTTGTCATTTAATTTGTTCTTGAGAAGATACTGCTATTTAGCCAATTTAACAGCACACACAGTATGTTGGAAACTAAAGATGTTAAAGGTATGTATAGTGATGTCAGCTGGACCTTAACTATTTAAAGTGAAACACCTATTTTGGCAAAGAGTTTGGCTTAAAAACGTGTTTAAAGCTAGACTAAATAATTTGCTAAACCAAAGCCCTCTGCTATTATATTCTGAAGCCAACATTTCAGTTTCTCAGAAGACTGCAGAGCAGTTACCAGAGCAGAACAAGAGCCTTGCTTGTTTCTAAAAACAACTAGGACTAGACTAAAAAATTTCATTGAAGTATAAAAGATTCCTGCACTTGCAACAGCTGTGGAATCCAGCCTCAGGAGTGGCATATCCAGTTTTTAAACACCTAAAAATCTGCACAGATTTTTTTGTTTTTCCTATTTACATTTTTATAAACATCTGCCATGGAGATGTTTCTTCACACATACATACTTGTTTAGGTACACATACTCACATGCTGTGGGCATCACCAAATGGAATATACAGCGCAGGCAGTGGTCTGCCTTGCATCCCCCAGTCACAGGGATGGCTACAGCCCTCAGTGATATGATCAAGCTTTTTTTTGTTTTTTTTCGTTGGTTGGTTTTTTTGGGTTTTTTTAATCTAGCTCAAATTTACACCAACTAAGAACAACTCCCAGCAACTGAACTGCAGCTCTCATTTGCCATGATAAAAAGCTGACTGGGTTGTGCTCCATTTGCACCACCTACGCACTTTCTCCCTACTAAAGGGAGAAACAGAAAATAATGAGAGAGTTCTTGTTCTCCCAAATGCATTCAGTGCACAAAAGGACCAGCAGATAAAGGTGGATAAAAGACTGGATCTGCAAGACAACTTTTTGCTCAGCAAAGCAGTTATTTCCCTTCTCCCCTTGTACAGGCTGGATACTTTTCACTCTAAGATTTGATGTAGACTCTGTAGCAAAACCAGGACACTCAATAACACTCAAATTTACTTGTTACACCTAGAGGACAACAGGGGCAATTAACAAGAACTGCTGTGTGCAAGAAAGGAGATACTACCTTCAAATCTACATTCACTAGTGATATAAATAAACACAGATAATAGTCTAAAGAAATGGGTTACAGAAACCTTCCATGCAGCTGCCCTTGCTGTGGGGAAGCAAAAACCAGGGGGTGGAAGAAGTAATAACCTGTATATTACTGTATTATTACAGTAATAACCTGTATATTACTTCTACTTCATAGAATCACAGTTTCCTGAGCTGGAAATAACCCACAAAGATCATTGAGTCCAGCTCCCGGCCTTGCACAGGACACCCCAAGAGTCACACCACGTGCCTGAGAGCATTGTCCAAATGCTTCTTGAGCTCTTCAGGCTTGTGGTGTGACCACTTCCCTGGGGAGCCTTTTCCAGTGCCCAGCTCATTTCTGGATGAAGAATCTTTTCCTGATATCCAAGCTAAATTTCCCCTGACACAGCTCCTTCCTTGTGAAGGAACTGTGGACTGCAATGAGGTCTCCCTTCAGTCTTCTCTTTTCCAGGCTGAACAGACCAAGTGACCTCAGCTGCTCCTCATACAGCTCTGCCTCAAAGCCCTTCACCATTCTCACAGCCCTCCTTTGGACCCTATCTAATAACTTCATATATTTTTTATCTCGTGGCACCCAAAACTGCACACAGAACTCAAGGGGAGGCTGCACCAGTGCAGACCAGAGCAGAGCAGGACAATCCCCTCCCTTGACCAGCCAGCAACATTATGCCTGATTTGCAAAACATTGTATGTCTATACATAAAACACAACAGGATCAGTTCCTGTGGTTTTGGAAGGTTTTCCCCCAGCTGAATAGATCAGTGCTAGCAGCTACTAATTTTGGTTTGCTGTGTCCTTGGGTTTTGGCCCCTCACCTTCAGACAAGCCCGATAAGCCTCCACTTTATCAAGATCCAAAGGAACAGTCTCCTCTTCAGACAGCCTGACTTCAAAAACTCTGATAACATCTTCTGTTTGCAGAATAACCTGGAGCAGACACCTCAGTGCATTCAAGCTAAAACAAATGATACAAGGCAAATCCATTATGGACTAAGGAAGGAACAGTGGTATTTTAAATTAATTGCAGATGATTGGCTAAAGAGAACAGGTAACAAGAAATTTCTGTGATACCCACACTTCTCACTTTCTTTTTTAGAAGTGTTACAGAAAAGAGAAGAAATTCACCCAAGTGTCTGTTTCTATCAACATGAATACAATTTGCAGAGAAGGTGGTGTAATTTTACACTACTGGTGACAAAAAGCAGCTTTTTGAACTAAGAATTATGGGAGAAAGAGAATATTTATTGCCATAGCCTCAATTTACTTACCTGTCTAAGTAGCCAGCAGAAACACCATTGATATTTTCCAGTTTTTGAAAGAGGGCATTTATCTCTGATTGCAAGTACACATACTTCTCACAGCCTCTGAAGTTAGGCAACAAGTCCTTATGCTTATTGAGGGTTTCAGCCATTATTTGAGAGTCGTTCTGCACACCCTAAGGAAAAAGAGAATGCCTGGTTTACACATTTTTGATTGGCTGAATGGTCATTCTATTCTATTCTATTCTATTCTATTCTATTCTATTCTATTCTATTCTATTCTATTCTATTCTATTCTATTCTATTCTATTCTATTCTATTCTATTCTATTCTATTCTATTCTATTCTATATTCATATGGAATTGGCCTCCTTATCCAAGCAGTCTGCTCTAAATGACCAGCTTGACTGAGGACTGAAGAAGTGGCTGAGCTTGCTTTCTTCAAGGCAAGCACTACTGAGTTTTGTTTTTTTTCTTCACAATAGGTCATATGTCTTTTTGAGCATCTGCACTCCAAAACTCAGCTCTGACATGCCAAGGTCCTTCTGCTCTTGAGACCTTTGCATCCTCATTGCCCATGGGAATTTCTCATATGTTGAACCTGTTGCCTTTCTGCACCAATCTTCTTTCCACAGTCTCCTACAAATCTAAAGAGCTAGGAGAGGGATAGTGAGTCTCGTGTATCCAGTCTGTATCCCAGGACAGCACTTTACAGGTAGGTGGTTAAGTGAAGTCCTTGGAAAAGGATTTTAATGGCACTTTACTCTGGATGAGGCTTAACATGAACTCACAGCCACCTGACATGAGTCTTTCTGTATTCCTTGCCTGGCAGAATTTGATTTCTAAAATTCAAGAGTCAACTTTTTCTACTTGGAAGGCAAATTCTAATCCAAATCATTATGGTTAGCCTTCAACTGAGAATTTTCTGCACAGGATGTGTGTCTTTCCCAGCTGATCATAAACAGAACTGCAGCACAGGGTCATAGTGAGCTTGAGATGCTCAAAGACAAACATCCACAGTTACCTCCAAGTCCTTTATTCTGGCTGAAAAGTCGTGCATAGCCCCTTGATCTACTCCAAGAGGAGCTCTTTGAACCATCTGAATCTCAGCAGCTTCAATCTGACGCCGAAGTTTCTGAAGCTCCATCAGCAGCCAGGCCTCCTGCTTCTCATGCTCTCGGTTTCTCTCATTAACAATAACGGTGTTTGAGGAGCCCACGGGACAGCTCTCAGTTGGGACCACTGCAAAATGGATTAGGTAAGCATCAACTGCCAGAGAACTGAGCAGGAACGTGTAGGAAGCCAAGGCAGTGCCCAAGTGATCCAAGCACTGACTTGATCTGTAGAACTGAGAAGAGGTGGGAGATCTGGGCCCTTGGGCAGCTGTTTCAGGGAATGAAATCTCCCCTTCACAAAAATATAAACTTGCTTCCTAAAATGCAGCAGCAAGATTTTTCTTCCTAATAACAGAAAACATATGAGATGGACTAAATTCCTTTCATTTTCCCAGCAAGTTCCAAGAATTTTGGAGCACTACTCCCAGATTCCCATCAAAGGAAGGGAGAACAAAATATTCCCCCCTGTGCATGGCCAGTTTGTCACATTGGGAGGCTGCAGAGGAGTTCTTGAACATATTCCCATTCATATGTTGAAGAGGACATTTTCACATAAAAAGAATGCACCACCTGCCATCTCTGGAACAAAGAAACCCCAGCAATCCAAACTCTACAAAAGCCAGGATGACAACAAACCTGTTTGTGGCTGTCGTGGTTGATTAGGCAGCTGTATGATCAAGGTTTGGTAGTGCTTCTGAGCATCAGTGAACTGAGTCTGCATCTTTCGTTTGTCCTCATCACCAAACATCTCTGAGCCTTGGCTGTTCCTGAGGAATTCTTGATAATGGATCTCCAGGTCAGTTATTATTTTCTGGTAATCTTCCTTACGCATTGTTTTCAGCTGAAATAAGGAAGAAGGGAATTTTGAAATAAAACAAAAATGAAAAGCAATTGGGGAAGTTTTATGACTAGTTAATCATTAAGGAACAAACTAATAAACCTATAAAAAACCCAAAGTAATCACACTTTAGAATAAATTCTAACTAGGCTGCCTCTAAAAGTATGGTGCTAAGAGTACCATCTGAGTTAATCTATCCTTGTTACTGTCATTTCATACCTTAAAAGCAGTTTGAAATTCTACCTCTTACTCTGTTTATCCATGCCCTTGTACAGTGGGAACAAGTACAGCAAGTATGTCATCAATTCCCTTAGCTAATCTTCCTGCTTATCTGTACTGTGTTTGAGTAAGAAAGCATTTTGTTTCTCCTTTAATAAAATTACAACTTCCATATGTGTGACTGTTTGTGCAACCTAGCAAAAGGAAGGCCCATGGTTTTGTAGTACATCTGGCACAAGATACTGCAGGGTCTGCTTGGGACAGCAGACATCAGGGATGGTCATGGATGTCTCTAATCTGCAGGCAAGGCCAGCTGGTGTCTTACCTTGGCAATAGTCATGGCTCTGATTTTCTCAATGTCAATCATGCAGTAATGCCAGGACACCAGGCTCTTCATGTTGATATACAGCTGGTTCCACAAAGCTAAAATAGCTTCATAGTATTGCTCAATTCTGGCATGAGGGGGGAAAAAAAAAAAAAAAAAAAAAAAAAAAAAAAAAAAAAAAAAAAAAAAAGGCATGATCAAAATGCAACTGTCCTTGTAGCACAGCTACAAAACATCCCAAGAAACATTCACCAGATGTGGACTGTGTTAAGGCTTATTCTCTACTTGAAAAAATCTTGGAAATTAATTTATACATGACTTTCATTAGTACAGATGAGAAAAACCCTGCAGACATTAATGTTTAAACATTTCTAGGCCCCAGCCTAGACCACAGCAAGTTGCACTGAAGTGAGTTTCCTCAAGTCAAGGGTCTAGTCCTTAATCCCTCAGCTTTGGGGGCAGGGGAAGTGCACTCTGCACAAGGCACAGAACATATTTAGTGACTGGTTGCTATTTCGAGTGAACTCTAATCCCAGCAGCAAACATCCAAACTCAGGCAGCAACTCACTTGGTAGCAAGATCCACTGCCAGTGGGTTGGGGGGTGGGATGATGAGGCTGACAGATGGCACCAGCATGTCCACGCCCCCGGGGCCGGTGACCAGCCACTTGCTGCGCTCGTTGTTGTCCTTCAGGATACACTCATCTCCCTTGCGCACCGTTTTCTGTACGGGAGGCAGAACAACGTTTTCCCTTAGCTAAGCAAGGTGGGGCTTGCAGGAGAGACAGACAAGGAAGATGCACCTAGATCACAGAAGCAGGAGTGCTTCCCAGCTGCCTGGTCTGGGTGTGCATCTCGGCTTCCTGCTGTGGCAATAGATCAGTACAGATCAACCCCTTCTCCCTGAATCTGGTTTCCACGTGAAGAAAACCCGAAAAAGCCCAAGAGTGAGCCAGGGAACACTCTGAGCAGTTGCCAGTCTGGTAGATCATCAGACCTGGGACTTGTCCCCACAAAGACTGGACGTGGACACATGGCCTGGTAAGCTGTGCAACCACGCAGGGCTTTAAGCCAGAGAGCTGAAGGCATGAGGATATTTAGTGCTGCATCCATATTTGCAAAGGGACTGGGAGTGAGTGTAGCAGAGCCAGATTCACCAGCTCCAACTGCCAGAATCCTGACACCAGGCAGCTACGGGTGTGGCCATGGTGCAGGAAAAAGCACATAAGCAGAAAGAACATTTAAGTTTACTGTTAAGGAAAAAATACAGAATAAACCCTAGCAGTACCCTCAGTACTGAGGAGGAAGAAAAAACATCACCATTCATTTCATAGCCCATCCAGAAAAGAAATGGGAACACCAATTAATAACTGTATATTCCTCACTTTTGTTAGATGAATTGTTCACCTAAGGATCCAGAGAGGCACTGGAAAGGTGAGCAATCACCAAAAAAGGAGGTGTGGATGCTGGGAGGCATCTGTACAACAATTTTAATTTTATTATCAACTAGACTATGAAGTTCTAATGTGAAATATGGGTATTAATGCTAGATTAATAATAGTACTTTTGACTAGATTTATTAACCAATAAGAACCTACTTGTTTATTCATAATGGCAAGAAAGGCAGAGCTTTTCTCAAAGAAATTCAAGCTGGCCAAAAGTAGATAAAGGGGTTACACCTGTCAGCTCAATGGTTTGCTTACTAAGTAATTTGCAATGTTCTAGTCTACACAATGTTCATTCACAGCCAAAAAGGGATACAATACCAGATCCTGTTTGTAGTCACACAGAGCCTTGAGGATAATGGGCTTGTTACTTCGATAGTCTGGGTTTCGTGGCTTCAGCTGCACAATCTTCCTGGATTTATTCACCAAACTCTGCACTTGCCTCTTGTATTCAAGAATTCTCTCTCGTTCATTCTGCAAAGATGATTTACATGTTATAAATTTATTCTAAAAAGAAAAGGCATCTAGTTCCCACTGCTTTCTTAAGACACCTGGAGCTTATAGTAGGCAAAGCTTACTTTAGCTCCAATGAGACGAGTCTTTGGCCCTACAATGTTTAAAAAGAGCAGAGAAACATCTTATGAAGTATCTTTAAAGCTCTTGCAAGATGCAAAGTTTGCAAAATTTGCATAGCAGGTTTTTCATACAGATCTTCAATGTGGTTAAAGTGGTGTTTAAAAACCACAGGCATAAATTGAAAAAAATCTAATGAAATGAATGCTAACAAAAAAGGGGAACAATTACACTTTCAAACCTGACTTCATCAATTGGCCTTTTACACCACTGACCATTTTTTCTCCAGTTTGGGACTCTAGTGCTAAATTTGTGCACTAAAAAACACTAAAAAGCTAAAAAAGTTGACTTCTATTCCTTTCAGAGACTACAGTGATAGAGTGACATGATCCATCATTTATCAAATGCATTTATCCTTTGAGGCAAAATCTATTCCCTCAGCTAAGAATAAAAATATTCCTTTTTCTTTTAATTTGTTAGCATGCCAGAAACTTGGGAATTTGTTGGACTCATTCCAGACTTAAAAATATAATGGTCTCAAGTTCACACAGTACGGTATTTAAACACTGCAGTGCACTGGGGTTTACATTTGGTATCTAAAGAGGGCAGCTGATTTCCCAGAAAAGCAGAACATAACCTGTCAGGCAGGTGTGACAGTACCTCCAGCTCTTTGATCTGCTCCAGCAAAGTCTGCAGTGACATGCTCTTATCACAGATGAACTTCTTTCTGATAGAGTCTTGTAGGTTTTTCAGGTAGCACTCTGTGGCTTGGGCCTCTTCAAAGAACTATGGGAGAAAAGTTGTGAATTTGGCTGTGTATAGCTCTTCAAAATGTCTGCTAAAAATGGATGGACTCCTTTAATGAGAAATACCAGTTCACCTCTGGCACAACTTATAACATGGCAACAGTGTGCTATGCACAATAAATACATTTTTGATGGGATTCACACTTTTTTTAAAAGTAGTGTGAATTTTCCATGTCACTACTCACCTGAAAGTAAGCTGCATTCTCCTTCAGATGAACATCAATACATTTGGTGATCTGAAGAATCCAGCTCCACTGAGTTTGCAATGTATCCATGTAGGCCTAAGAAAAACACACACATATGTAATGTACACAGTTCAGGCCACCACACTGATCCCTCTCCCACACCTGGACTCAAGCAAAATTGTCTACGCTCCACACAAATGCAAATGAAAAATCTGCTAAAACAAATTCAGGCACACCAGAACAATGTAATTCATGCAAATGGTTTCACAACTTCCAAGCATCCACCTAACTGAAATGAGTTAAATACCTGCTTGTGAGACACAAAGAGAAATCTCTTCATGACCTGAATTTGCCTGATCAAAATAAAGCCCCAGGTGCATTAACAAAAAGGGTGAAATGTGCAAACAGTAGTGCAAATAAAGAAATTCAGCTGCAAATGGCCACGTTCTCCTTCTTTCAGGGAACACCTCCAAACATGACATTTTATGCTGGTTGTTTTTAGATTCAAAATACTCACGCAGCCATAATGTATATTCTTTTAAAAAACTACACACAACTTTCACTTCACTGCTGGAGCTTAAAAGAATCTTTCCTTTTAAGAGAGAAACTGACTACAGAAGAAATAGGATTTTATACAACATGATAACAGTTAACCAAGTAAACACACTGAAAGGCAGACAGGATTTTTTTTTTCCTTTTAGCTTCTTCAGTTGCAGAGCTCTTACACTCTTGAAACTGCAACAACTACAGCATTCCCTAATAAAATGAAGTCTTACAAATTGTTGCAGCCTTTTCAATTAAAAAGTAAGTGCACACCAAGCTGTGAAAGCAAGAGTGTCTTGGCTAAGCTGTAGAAAGGCACTATGAATTTCAGCTGCAGAAAGTATTTGCACCTGGATAAAACATAAACCCTCAACAAAGGGTGTGGCTTTTTTCAAAACATGCCTACTAAGACAGCAGAAGAGCAATGACATGCCTTCCTACCACAACTTCTGCACTGTAGTCAGTTCAAACAAGATACAGCAATTTCAACACACTCAGATAACTCCCTAAAATTAGAATTAATTTTTACTTGCATCTATCACCATGCAGTTGTTAATGGCCAGGTTTGTAGAGGAAAGCAGTAACATTCATTAGAGCAGCTCATACAGCTGGGTAAAATGGACATGATTTTGGGCAGGCAAACCCTTCTTGAGCCCAAATGCAGCAGTTTGTATGTGAACTTTCACTGAGAACTTTTCCCATGTGGCAACTAAAGGAGCAAGTGAAATCACACAAAGTCCAACTCACCTCGATTTTGTCTGAAGCAGGATGCTGATTGAGCACCAGCTGGTCACTTTCTTGCTTTAGCTTGTTGAGTTCTTTTTCTTTAACCTCCAGCTCACTCATACGTTTCTAAATAACCAAAACACAGCATTGAACAAACTCCAAAGGTACACTGCACAGGATGATTTGCTTAAAATTTCCCAGATAGCGGTGATAATGTAAAATTATCCCCTCTAACACTACAAAGTGTTTCCATTAGGTGTACTGAACTTAATTATGAAGACAGTAGAATCAAAGAAGGTGCAATCATCTCAATTTTTGTCTCTAGGCTTGCTGTTTCAGAGAGAAAAGCACTCAAAGTTCTGCCTTTCTTAAGAATGATGGAAGCAAAAATTACTGCATCTTGCAACATCCAGAACAAATGAACAACAACAAAAAAAAGGCACCTCCATAACAGTGTGAACTTTCATTCCTTTTTCAACTTGGTGATAAGCACCAACACTGGTTAAACAAACACACATGCTCAATTTCCCTACACACCCACAGACAACAAGGAGCAGGGCAAACTACAGCTGACTGTCCATGCAATGTGCTGCTGGCAGAACATCAGAGGAAGAGATGCTCTACTTCCTGGTGACAGATAATCAGGGCCAAATACAGGGACCTCTGAGCCCTGCACAGTCCCAAGGAATTTAGTTCCCAGGGAGAATTAAAACTGCTTGATTCCAGTCCCTTAGTTTGGCATGCCAGCACAAAGACTGTGAGCAAAAGCTGTGGTGATCACTGGTCTGTAGTGAACTGTACTAAGAAGGCCACACTCCAAGGTCAAAATAAACTATGACAGCTCACTGAGTGGGAGCAAAATCCTCCAAAAAAATGTCCTGTCCTGACTCAAAAGGTTATTGCATAGTACTTTATTGAAAATTGTTGATAAAAAAACCCCAGGAACTTCAAAAGTGTGAAGGACCACCCTGTGTGTGATGAGTCTCTCCCAAGAAAGGCTGTTCCTCCCTGACTATTCCAAGAGAGGGCCAACAGAAAGCACAGGGATGTTGAGCTATCTTACAGAGAAGGACTCCTGCTTCCTGGCAATATCAGTGTTCCTGTCACTCCAGTCATAGAGGAGCTCCTCTTCCTCACAGTCATTGATCCACATGATCTCTCTGCTGGTGGCCTGGATGAGGTTCTGGAATTGGCGAAGCTGATCCATTCTCTCAAAGGAGTATTTCTGGAAGGAAATACAGAAATGAGAAGCCATAAACACATAAATGCCTGAGCTGGGTGGAGAAAGGGAAGATAAGAGCACAGCACAGCAGGGGTTTTTTTGGTGGGTTTTTTGGGGAGTTTGTTTGTTTGTTGGTTTGGTTTTTTTTAATAAAATAACAGTAAACCCCACACGTCTGTAAAACCTGTTGGCAATGGACAGCAGATGTGCCTGGGTTTATTGAACCATGACACCTGTTGGCAATGCACAATGGACAACGTGTCAGGATTTATAGAACAACGGGAACCTGATGTCAGCAGCTTCTCAAAGTTATTTCAAACACACGTGTAGCAGACATGTAGGCAGGCAAGCAAAAAGGCATGGAGGGAAGTACAAGAAATACCTGAACACTTAACATCCTTTTACTTGCATTTGCTGCTTATAGTACATCCTTGATGTTACAGCAGCATCTTTTGCACAGTTGACACTTCAAGAAAAAATTCTTTGCCTTCACATCATAATACACATCCTGTTACTTGAAATCAGGTTGCCAGGAATCAGATTCTGATCCCAAGTGTTAAATAAACCATCTGTAGAAGAGTCTCGCTGTCTTTTACATGAAGATCCACAGCAAGGAAGATGCACAGCCCTATGGAGAATTTGGTTCTAGTCCCACCTTTGAGTAACTTTTTAAGCTTCATGTACAGCTTAATTTCATGACTTCATTTATTCTCATTAAGGAGGCAGAGTTCTACTCTTCACCTGCTTAGTGACCAACTCCCAGATGCAAACTAGAAACTTCCTTGTGAGAATAAGTCAATTATACAGCAGGTAATGCATTAATCTCAAGTCCATGACTCAAAACGAATCTTCAGAAACTACAAAGCACTTTCAGTTTACTACTGAATAGCATTATTCAAATGTGCATCTGTCACTCTGCCAAAACCTGAAGAGCCCCTTGACAATCACATAGGTGTTAATAAAGCAAAGAGGGTCTCAGAAATGACCACATCCCATGCTTACCAGCAGGCCCTCATATTCTTCCTCCAGCTGATGAACGGCAGCCTTCTCCCGCTGGAACAGAGACAGCAAATACTTAGTGAGCCTTTTACAACTTGCCTGTTGACTGGTATTTCCTTTACAGTGTCAATATCATAATAACTGCAGGTGGTAACCTGCAAATGCCTGCAAGAGACATCTGTCAATAGCAGATCTGCTCCACTGGATGACTCAGGAAATACAAAACCAAGGCTTGGACAAACTTAGTACTCTCAGGGATGCTTGGTATACAACCGAGTCTGCACATAATCTGTAACGCCAAAACAACGCTCGAAAATGGATTTCTTTCTGCACCAAACTCCTACACCAGCTAGTCCTAGAACAAGCTTTGGAGATTGTGAACTAAAATATGATACGAGCAGACAGCTGCAGTCTTTATCCCCATTTCTATGGCTGGGAACCTGCCCAGCCTTGGAA
The DNA here is from genome assembly GCA_017589585.1 of Phylloscopus whistleri. Taxonomy (NCBI): domain Eukaryota; kingdom Metazoa; phylum Chordata; class Aves; order Passeriformes; family Phylloscopidae; genus Phylloscopus; species Phylloscopus whistleri. The sequence continues at coordinate 36,001 of JADMLD010001547.1, read as the reverse complement.
CTGGTATTCCACAGGGCAGACTATCACCTTTCCCATTTGAAGCAGAAGGGAAAAGGGAGCAAAATTCTTTTCACTCTTCAGCTTGGTGGAGAGATCAGGGCTCCAGAACAGACTACCTTTTCTTTAGATTAAACACTCTCCTGCCAAATAAGAGAAAAGATGAATGGAAATTAAATAAGCCTCCTCTCTCCTATACCTAACTGCTGGGCTGATAGGAGAGGAAGCTAACACTGCTTTTTCAGTCACTTTTTTATTCCAATCACAAAATTCAGAGGGCAACAGAAGTCTCAGAGGAAAAAAAAAAAAAAAAAGAAAAACAGTATCAACACTTAAGAAAAGCTTTAATCTTAGCCCAGAATTTGGGTATTTTCATAGAAAAAAGCTTGACGACTCAAGGCTGCATCTGAGTACCTACCTTATTCTTCCACTTTCTTGTTTAATATACTGAGACAGCAAGTGAGAATAATCATTCTTAGTCATTTGTCTCACAAATAATATGGCAATATTTATTTGCCAGCCTTGGTGCACAACAACAAAAAGCTAAATAGCTACTAAATTTTTATTTTAAAATTCTGAGGAAAGAAGTGAAACTCAACATTATCGAGGAATTAAGAGTTGAAAGTGGTTGCTATCATGACACCAGTGCTTTCTGAAAAGAGGATGAACTTTTCAACATTGCTTTTTTGTGGTGGAACACCAGTAAGACAAGGCTATATACCTAGACCAAGCAATGTGTAAGGGAGGACAGTAATTACCAGATCTGTTTTGACTTTGTCCAGGTGCCAACGATAGTCTCCGATGGCATTGTGAGTTCTCCTGTGCTCACCAATTTGTTGCTCAATGGATGCTGCATCAAACCCCCACTTCACTTGCTCCATTTCAACCTGGGAACAAGAAACAGGATTGGTACTTTCATTTCCAACACTACTGTCTAAACTGGAGCATAAACGAATTCAGCTGAAGGACACAGACTACGTGGTGGAAAGTAAAACTGAAAGAAAGAGAAGTTCAGGATGAGGAGTTACAGTTCCTTTGAATTGCCATCAATTAAACTGTGTGAGAGGTTCTCAAAGCAGGAGAAACAAAATAGGAAAAATATGTCAGTTGTTTATAGTTTTACACTAGATGAAATACACTCAGTAGTGTATTTTCATCTGGTTTTCTTTGGACCAAACTCTTATTTTATGTTCTACAGTAAAATTACTTTCTTATCACTCTGGAAACAAGCCATGATTTTATCAAACAATGCTATTCATGCAATTCATGTGAAAATGCCCAGTTAAATTCTATAGCCCAGTACACCAGATCTCCATTTTAATTTTGCTCATGTAAACTTCAATAATCTCAGTTAAATGCAGTCACACTAAAAAAACTCCACAGAAGATAAACTGAAATTATTAGAAAACGTGTTGTTTATCTTGCATTTTAGCAACATTTATTGTAGGATGCCAAGTGAAAATGCCTAGAAACAGCCTTGAAAAACAGTAATACACTTGCTAATTACTAATCCAAAAACTGACTGTAGTTCCTTGTTTCACTTTTTTTCAAATATTAAAAGCCACCTAACTTTAAATTCAGTTCCTCAAACTCCAAATCCTAGTTTATGCTGCAAAGACACACTATGACTCTGTCTGAATGCTTGTCTGTGCACATGCCCAGTAAAGAAAGAGGCATCCTAATCTTGGGTTGGGACTGACTTTGATAATTACCAGCCTGGAGTCAAATCTCTCTGAGTCAACAGATGACAACGCCAGAACTCAAGTAGGGGTTCAAAGGCAGTGCTGAAAATGATCCAAGAAACGAAACCATTTTTCATTCAGCCATTTACAAGTCAGAGGACTTTGACCCTTCTTGCTGTATTTAAACAGTCTCAAGAGACTGTAGCAACAGTGGCAGCCGTGGCTGGCTGCCATGAGCGAACAAAGGCTGTCTGCATTTCACTGCACTTTCCCCAGCTCTGCACTGGAAATCTGACCAACCCTCCCTACCACCTGATTCTCCTCCCAACACACCATCCAGACAAAAACCAGAAAAAGAGCAGAAGACTGCAGCTGCTCAGAACTTTTTCCCACATCTCACCATGTTACTAGGGGAAACATTATCCTACTCTCAATGTGAGCAGGCAATGGGACACAGCAAGGCACAATGGAAAGAAGCACCATCATGGCAAGCTCAAAATAAATTGTCCCAGTGAGGTAAGTGCTTACTGGCCCCACCTCAGCTTTGCTGTAGAGATGAAGGGGAAAAGACAGAGAGAGAGAACCTTTTACTTTCACAGGAGGTGTAGTGTGGGAACACAGCTATAAAGCACTTGCTTATGCTCCCTGTGTTTAGCGAGGGGTGTCTGAGCAGGGTGTCACATGGTGTCTCTGGGGAGTGCAGCCTGTTCACCATCTTTCATCACTGGAAGCGTGCCCAGAGTCTGCCCAACATCACTCCTCAAGCCATGGCAGGTCTGACAATCAGCCTCCTCTCCCACAGTGTGTGTAGAGCAATAATGTTGTCTGTTGCTGTCCAGGCACAACACTCATACACATTACCACTCAAGGAGTGCATCTCAACTTCCCCTTCCTCCTCTGAAACATGCCACACTGGAAGACTAGGCTATAACTAGCACTCACTTGAAAATACTGCCATTCTACAGAGCTCCCCCCTCCTCATTTGGTTTGTGTAAGAGCCACCTGGAAAATGCCATACACAGATAATAATGACAGAATTGCAAAGCAACAACCTAATAAAGAGACAAAAAATAATGCAATTTCAATTTACGAGGAGTCTGCAAAGTGTGACTTCAGCCACCTTGTTCCATCCTCCCTACATGTCTCTCAGAAAGGGCTGTCCAACCACAAACCTACGACTTTCACTTCAAGACACAACTTTCACCTCAGCAGCACAAAAACAGTGTGTTTTCCACTCCAGGTGACATCAGCAACAGCTGTGAATTGGCAATTTCATTCTCAGAATGCAACAAACAGTAGCTTGAGCACTTCTGTGTGCATTTCAGCAGTGACTTCTGAAAACCTTGTCCTGTGGCAATCAGCTCTACCTCTCTGTGACACAGACAGACTAGAGAACAACTCTAAAATACTGGGCAATGGTTAAATCTGTGAAGATGGTCCTGTCTGTGTAAAGGGTTAAAATAAATATGAATCAAGGAAATCTGTGCAAGGAAGGAAGGAGGGAGGGAAATACTGAGCACGATAATCTCTAACACAAATATGCCAATGCCTTTTGTTATGTTAACACCTGTGTTTCACTTAGCTTTCAAATCTAACTTCCACACCTTTTCCTCTGCAAAAGAAGACTCCAATCCATGCTTGGATTTCAGTGAGAATTCACTATATGTACAATACTGAGAGGGAAAAAAGGGAACTTGGAATAACATGCAAGCACTCATGGGCACCTTTACTTTTCTACTGGCACCCAAAACAATCCTACATGTGAGGTGATGTTCATAAAAAACACCAAGTTTTAGCATTGTCCCTGGGTGTTGCACAGATTTACCTTCTGCTGCCTCATCCAGCTCAAACATTCACTTGTGACACGTTTTGTGTACTCATCCCAGCCCGAGCCACTCTGAGAGGAGAAGCAGCCACCACCTTTGGAGCTGGCCCTCCTGGCGCGGGGAACACTGATGGCTTTGTACAGGGCACGCATTTGCTCCTGGAGCTGCAGCAGCCTGAAAGGGAAGGAACCACTTAGTGTCCGTGAGCAAAACACCCAGAAAACACAAAAACAATGCAATTTATCTCTCCTACTGGACCACCAACTATTCAAAACAAAGTGTTGAAAGCAAAGACCATGGAAAAAATATACCGAGTAAGATTTCATGGAGACAACTAAGGCATGAATTTCTATCAGAAATACATTACTGCAAGACCCTTCTCCATGTTAGGTGACCAAACAGATTTAGTTCCACCTTACTGATTTCTATTACATCCTGCAACACAAAGGAAGGTGAGCATTTGAGGTGCCACAAACTTTTATCAGTCACACTCCCAACCCCAACCCTTCCCTGACAATACCTTTTCTGATACATGTCACAGGGCTGGCCCATCTGCCTCATCTCTCTGATCAGCCCATCCAGGATGTCCATTTGGTCATTTGCCTGGGCAAAACAGTCTTCCAGATCCCTGTTCCCTCTGAGTGGGACACCATCCCCATATTTCAATTCCTAATGAAAAAAAAAAAAGGATGGAAGATTAAATTAAATATTCATCACTTAAGCTTCTTTTGGTTGTCTTAAAAAACATGTTGTGAGGATGGGGTTTTTATTAGGAAGCATGGTAAGTTTCACCTGCCAGTCTCTGACTGCCAGTTTTAACTGGCAGAAGGCTGACCAGCAAAGGATCCACAGTCACTGGAAAGTCCTTATTAAAATAAAATATGGGAGAAAATTATTAAAATGTAGTATCAAACAAAACTTTCCATCAAGAGCAGCACATCTTGATGTTTATCTCAGTGGAGCCAAGGCTTCACATGGTGTGCTTCTTAAGACATTGTGCTTTTGTGTTCAGAAGATGAGAAGGAAACACTCTCCTAGTAGGAGATGGTAGATACTGCTCCTGATTTTCCACAAGGTTCCCTGAGACTTCCCCCTCCAGCAAAAATGCAAGCAGTACTGTCTGCCTGGGTCCAGCTCCATGCCCCGTCACATTTGCATCCCACCTTATCACCCAAAGTCTAGGAAAATTCTCTATGCACCCTCTCAGTGCAGTTGGACCAGCATGGTTGTGGTGTCTCAACCAGGAAGCCATGGCTCTGACCTCATCCAACACTGACACAGCCATGCTGAAAAAAACATAATGCAGCTGTGACCTGATTTTGCAAATAAAATATTATGGACCTCATTGCTCTGTCCCTTAGAAAGAAAAGAAAGAAACAAAGCAAGCAGTGCATGTTGTGACACCAAGCTGGAACTAAACATCTCTTTCTTTCAACTTCACTGGAATAATATTAATCCTGAACAAAAGGCAGTATTTACTCTGGCATTGACTTTTACATAAACATGCTCACACGTCCTGTATCTCTGAAAAGGAAATGAACTCCTAACCACAGAGTTCAGTTCTGAAAGAATTTTCTGTCCACAGAGGGTCCAAAAGTGTGCATTAAATCACATCTACTGCCAGAACTGTGAAAGTATTTCACTCTCAGTGGCCTCAACAGCAGGATGCACTCACCACCCTGCACCTCCTCTGACTTCAGCAGGAACAGAGGACACCCCATGTTTGCCAGGAGTGAATTTAGTTTAGCATCAGTGAGTAACCCACCCCCAGGCACTCTGGGTTTGTGCCAGATATTGCAGAGATTATCTGTATGTATTTGAGCTGAAACAGCCAGGAAGACTTTAATCTAGTTCCATTTACTTCTTTAGGAATCATCTGGAAAAATAAAATAAAGGTAACGAAGGTATTTCCTAAGGTGGCTCAGGTTCATTATGGCCCTGAAAACGATGACAATATCCTAGAGAACACACTAAGAGAGTGTAGGTAGTCCTTAGTAACAGGTGTTAACAATGACAGTGGTCCTGATCTAAAACTGAAAAATAAGATGCAGTAGAATCTGTTTGAGGGTGAGTTGTTTTGAGTTTTTTTAATCAAGAAACCCCCTTTTATTAACCAGATGCATTTCAACCAGTTTTACTGAACAGACTACAGAGGGAAGAACACCTAAGGAGGAGGTATTTCATTCCACTCCCAGTTGCCTCACACAAACAGCTGAAAGGGGAGAAAGGAGGTGAAGAAGCAGAGCCTGTGAGTCCAAATAACAAGACAGAGTATGTAAGTAATATTCATAATCACTTTGGATAAGAAGAACAAGAAGCACTCACGGGCTGTACTATGAGCTCAGCTCGCGTCAGGCAATCCGAACAGTTTTGCAAAAGCTCCTGGATGGTGTTCTGGCGTCTGGACATGGTACAGGTCCCATTCTGGCTGTTGTGGGGGAGAAGAAGATGAAATAAATACAGAGAAATTGCATGTTCTGAAGAAATACAAGAAACACAAACTCAGAACAGTTAATAGAAGTTCTACAGAATAAGCCACCTCATGTAAGTTCAGAGACAGACACACACACACATTAACTGCACTGTGAAATTTTAATGACAATTCCACGATGGCAGAGCCACTTTATAGTCCTGCAACAGCAGGCATGGACTGACTTTGCCACAGGATAGAGCAGAACATGGAAACTGGCATGCCACAAAGGAGAAAGTTTTTCTTCCAGCACAGGTATTTGTAACTTTGATAGACAAAACTTTGGCAGCATTACAGCAAGAATGAATTACTCAAAATCTTTGTTAAAGTCAATACATTAAAGCATAGCCTGTGTGTGATGTAATTGTTCATGTTATCACAGCAGCCATCAAATGTCAGGGCACACAAGGAAAGCAGGATCCTCAGCTAGGCAAGCACAGGAGCACACAAGTCCACACAAGTGTAAGGAGGGCCCTTTTATCAGCAGAAATGCACAAAGCTAAGTGCAGCGTCTTAGAAATGAACTGCAAGATACATAAGCTACTACAAAAATAGACGTAGGGCCTGGAGTCAGAGGACATGCTTTCTTACAAATACATGAAGTGTGAGCTTGGAGTCTCCAAGTAAAACTCCAGAACTAAAAACACTAGTGGGGGAAGAAACCAAGGCAGGTAATGGGGTGATTATTGTTGTCTTGCACAAAATTTACTGCATCCACACTGCCAGAATGTTGCTTTTCCAGCATTTAGGATTCAGCCATCGAAGTGAGCCACTGTAGGTGAATGGGGGTGAGGTGCTTCAAGTGAGAAACAATTGCTTGATGATGGGATCAGACCTCCCAAGCAAGCCCAGGCGGCTCTTAAACCCAAGCACTTGCCAGTGAAACTAAAAAAAACCCTCTAACAGACAGTAAGAGCTAAGGTGTTTCCAAGCCTTGCCTAGTTTTCTAACTCCTGTGCTCACAGTAGGTAACTTTTTCCATTACAAATCACTGAAGAGAGGAACATTCCTTACAACACTAATGCCAACAAGAGTACCAGTGTGAACCTGTCCAACTCAGAGCCAGCAAGCAATCGGGGTTCAGTGGAAACCTTTCCACTGACTTAACAGTCTCTGACCATCCTTCACAAAAGGAATTGTGACAATGAAAAAGCAGAACTGTCCTTGGCAAAATCACTGGAGTGGTGAGAAACATTCAATATTTTTAAGAGTTCTTCTGCAGCATGTACTTTTGATGCACCAGCAGCCTGCTGTTCTCCTATCAGCTCATCTGGAACAAATAGAAAAGGTTTGAGCAACTTTTCAGCAGCTTCCCCCATACCAAGGAACAGACTCTCAGAGCTGTAGAGACAAAACTGCAGGGTCACTGGGTGAGATAGCACAAGCTGCACACATGCAGCCCCCAGCCTGTCCTGTGACCCTCTGGCTGCACAAACACTGCGCCCCACTGTGCAACGCACCCCTGTGTGTCTTGGAAATGGCTTAAAGAAAACAATCATGAAAAATAACATATGGGTCTGATTTTGTGCCAGCTTCCTTCTCTAAATCATTCCTTCTCCTTAGGCACATTGTTGTGTTTAGATATAGAAATATCTGACTGCATCTGAAATTTACATTTAATTACACCCACAATTATTCTCATGAATGAAACATAATAAAGAAGAGAGAGGAACCTTCCAAGCAGTTTTCTCTTTTTAGAACATTGGAAGAGTATTTTTTTCTTGAATCACTTTTTTTCCATCATGTTCTGGCAGCTACAAATGCTGGGTATCCATTAAAGCCAAATGAAGTATAGATAGTGACTAGATTGTAACCAGTCAGTCTATCTCCACTGGCTTCAGGGTAACTTCACTGAGCACAAAGACTCACCACCATGACAAGAGGTCTAAATGATAGCTATTACAGTTAACATGGTAAGGAATTGTGAAGGAAGGCTATTTTCAAATAAATCAAACTATTAAATTAAAATATAAAGAAGTAGAAGTACAAGCACTTTGTGCTCATTCTAACGATGCCTGAACGCCACATCCATCATTATTGTCCAAATAATTTAAAAAATTGAAAACCTGAAGATAGCTAAATATAGATGCACAAAACTGTTTCAAAAGCAGGAGCAGAGGCCTTGAAATGAGAGGCTTAAGTACACCCTTTCTAGGTCTTCAAAGAGAGTAACAACAAATTACTTGTTTACAGTTCACGGGGACCTTCACAAGAAGAAAGCAGCACATATTTAAGGCTCTCCAATAAAGCAGATAAAGACATAACCAAAATAATGGCAGAAGCTGGAGCTCTAGAAATTGAAAACAGAAAAAAAGCACACTATTTTATTAATACTTTCTTTTTTGTTAAAAATCTAACCAGTTTTGCCAGTGAAAATACAGAGACCAATCCTATGATAATGATGAAAAGGTCATGGCCTGTTAGAGGCACTGGCTTTCATATCTATCAGAAGACCAAACAGAGCTACATGGGGTTATTGGGGCACAAGCAGAAACAGCAGATGCCAGAATAGGAGCTGATGTTTGATGGCATAGCTCCACCAAGCCAACAGGAATCAAGAACTCCAAATCTGATGTTCAAATCTTTCTAAATCTGAAAGGGGATTTAGCTGTACAAACATGCCCAAGGGCATAAATCAATCTCTGAACTTAAAAAATAAAAATACTTAGTGAGACAATACCTCAATAGACATATACTGATGTTGATACATCAGATGGCACTAGCACAATCTTACAGGGACACATCTTCAATACTTTTCACCCATGTGACAGGAAGGTACTTCATTAGCAGTTTCAAAGTCCCTCAGTATTATCTACCTCTTAATGAAGCCAACAGGCCCTTAATGGGGTCAGCAGATCGAAACAGAAACTCCAATTCAGAGTAATAAAACAACCAGCCTTGAGGCAGGAGGAAGCAGACAGCCAAAGTAAAACCATACCAAACACAGAAAATACTGGACCAAAGAAACTGAGGCAAACCCTGAATATGCTGGACAGCATCACAGCACAGAGGCAAGAACAAAGCTGGGTTTTTCAAGTAAAAACATGTAACCTACATGTTACATAAAAATATATTCATGTCCCTTAGAAAAATGTAGGATACCAACAATCTTCAGAGAACACAGATTAGATGGGTTACCTTACACGGTATTTTTGTCAGTGTCTCCCTTGTTTTGTCTGATTTTGTTTACATGAAACTGAACGAGTTTAGAGCAATGTTTGGCCATTGTAACACCTACTGCTGCCATGAAAATTTGATTTAACTCTGGCAGCACCTAAACCCTGAACCTATATATAGGATCCTGTTGTATCCAACACTGTAGGCACACCATGCAGTGAAAATATGGGCAGATTTTTCATTTGTTTTACTGCACCCCCGTAAATGCAGCGTATGTTATCAACCATTCCAGAAAAAATGGAAAGAACTGTGGGCTGCTCTTTTAGCAGGACTCATAACAAGAGAGTGCAGGGTCTACTACTGATATATACATACATTTGCAATAACCTGGCTATTTGCTGTGCTGCTTTGGTTTTGTAAACCCTGCAGAACAGTGCTGAGTGAACAGACCGGACTGCTTCTGACCTTAACTATGTATTTGTCCCTACAACTCATTTAAGACCATGGCACTTACTTGGAAGGCAACTCATGAATTTCAAAAAGGTCCTATTAAGCAGAGTTCTTTATTAAAATAACTTAATTTTAACAGTCATTAACTATTAAAGGAACAAAGGAAAACAGGGAGGTAGCGTCTTTGTTTTAAAATTACAAAAACACTTCAAAACACAGATGAATTGCTTTTACTTGGGATGTTGAAATATAGGCCTGTTGCTCTCCACTGTCAGGAGAGCCCTAGGAAGGGCATAGCATCTCCCTGTCGTCATTCTGTACAGGAGACACCCTTTTCAGTGCATGTCAAGGCAGAACACATTGCTCCCTTGCTATAATACCCTCCTGCTCTCCCTGAGAAATGAGAGGACAGCCCAACCCCTGCTGCCACTGGGATTTGGGCAAGACAGCAGCTCAGGCAACACCTCCCTGCTGGAATATACCCCAGCTGAGCTAAATCCAGCCATTTCTGTTCAATCCTCAGTGTCTGAACTAGGATTTGTGTTTAACTCATGAGCAGTACCCGTGACCCTTACAAGACCCCCTGCTCTACTGAAACAAGACAGAACTATTCCTGCTTTTCCTAAAAGGGGCTGAGAAACATGCCCAAGGCTATATGATGAGTTATGACAGTAGAAACAGACACGTCAGCAGTGCCCACATCCCCAGAACACAGCAGGGCTGAGTACTGCGGGCACCAACTTTTTCAAGCAGTCAAAAAATTATCCCAAGTGATGCATTTACTAAATACCTTCTCTAAAAACACAGCTTGCACCCTCACAGGCCCACTGTGGGAGCTGATGTCATCACTGCAGAACCCAAGGGGTGAGGAAGCCAGCTACCTTCTGCTTTCCCATCTGCCTCCTGCTGCTGCAAGACCTGCACACCCCCAGCACAAACATTTGGATGGTGGGGGCTGCGCTAGTGTCTGCCTTTGCCACTGCACATCCAGAGGCTGCTGGGTTATCCAGGGTGTGATCAGTGCCCAGAGAAGCAGGGCAAAGAAGACACGGAAACACATCCAGCAATTCTGAGGAGCCTTCCCACAGCTTCACAGCTCCTAAAGCTTTGGGAGCACAAAGAGGTTGCTCTTTCCTGAAGACACTATTTAAAACAAATTAGAATGATCCTTGTTAAATTTTCCAAGCCTTCCACAAAACTTCTAGCCTTTTAAAAACTCAAAGCTTATTAATTTTTTTTATTCATTCAAAAAATGGAGGGAGCTTTAAAAGAAAGTCTTTTAGCAGATCCAGAATATTGAATGATTCCCATAACTCAACAAGAGCAAAAAAATAGCGCTTCTTTTTCTTCACACTTCCCACCCCCCCACACACACACAAACTTGTTTGAACAAGCAAAAGATTCATAAAGGGATTACCTGGTATGCCCAAGGTAGGCAAGTCAGAAGAAAAACCTGACCTGGAATCTGCATTCCCAGCAGAGAGCCTGCAGATACCACCGCCCATCCGCCACCACCTGCCAGCTGGGCGTGTGTGCGCTGGAAAACGCAGCGGCATCCAGGTGGTGAATCACCACTTCCATAAGAACACAAGCAGGAGCTAGAATGCTGTAGTCCAGCTCTCCCCCTCCCGCCTCAAAGAAGGTGAACACAAACTGTCACATCATCAGGAGTTCTCCCCGTATGTCCCTGCTCTAACTAGGACCAGTTTCGGCACACCACAGGCTCACCAAACTAGTCCCGTCTGCCAAGTATGCACACAGACTGGGATTGCCATGACGGCTGGAAACCTCAAAAGACCTCTGCATCTGGCACAACCAGGCTTTAAATACCATTAAAAATGTGCAAAAATCCAGCAGTCACTACTGAATTATTGCATTATTAGGACCCCCGAGGCTTAGTGCCTTGGCAGCATGCGGGGTTTCACGGGGGATCGTGCACCACACCTGCTCACAGAAAGTCCTCATGCTTTTTCCCACTGGTATGAATCACCGGGAGCAACAGAACCGTTCCCAAAGGCCGTGCCTGTTCCCAAAGGCCGTGCCTGCCCCATGCAGCAGGCTGCTCACACGCTGCCTCTCCCACCTCCGCCTCTGGGAGAGGGAGGTGCCAAACACCGGCTCCAGCTGGACCAGAGAAACACAGCCCTGCCGGAGAGCAGCCCCTGGAAACGCAGCACACCCCCTTGTCCCGACGGAGCCTTTCACACCTGCACGGTGTCCCTGCGGAGCAGAGAGCCGGGAAAGGCACAGCCCGAGTCTCTGCTCACGGCGTGGCAGCGTCACCACCTCTGCCGGGCAGGGCAGGGCCGGGGTTCCGCAGCAATCCGCACACCTTCCTCCCTCCCTCGCCGTCCGGGCAGCTCAAAGCTTCACCCCAGCTCTACCACCGCTCCGCTCAGCCGGGACTCCACAGATCCTTGCGAGACTGATGGGAAAGGCAAAAGTGCGGCTTTGAGGCGGTTTTCTCCACGTTTACTTTGTTTCTTGGTTCCTCAAAGTAGTGTCAGGGCAGGGCAGGTAATTTTCTAACTTGAAGAAGTTACATTAATCCTTAAGGAGAACTGTGAAAATTAATTCATGTTCATGTCACTCAGTGACCGTGAATCCTAGACTATTTTTTTCCTTAATCTCAGCAATGACAAATAGAACTGCACATCTTTGCATTTTTTTTTTTCTTTTCTCTCATGGTTTATCAGATTTTCTATCTCCATAGCAAAGACATTGATAAATATTTGACTGATGAATTGGCAGTTTGGCAGCGTGTGAGTCACTGTCAAGCTGAGTATCTGTACTCCGGGCCAAGCTCATCCCGAGTTCCCAAGCCAGAAGAAACCGGGAATGTTGTAAAAGCACCTTGCTGAGCCCTAAGGGTAGGGAGCGTCTCATATTGCTCCGTGAGTAATGCAATACTCAGCACAGACTTGTTTGGCAGAATACGCCCCAAAACTTACAAGACTAGACCCTAACTTGAATCCTGCTGCATTTAAAAATTAGGGTACAGTGATCTTCGCCAAGGAAAAAAAAGAAGCCTCCGTTTTCTGAGATCAGTAGATGTCACTAAACTTCGGCACTGAATATGTCAGGCTAAATGCAATTAATAAAATCAGTTCCATAGATGATGGTCCTGATCCCAATAGCACAACATGCACATCATTTTATTGGATTTTCTGCACACAAACACACATGCAAAATCAGGCAAAACTGCTTGTGTTATTATCTGACAATAAACCACTTGTTTTGAGACACATTTTAACTCATCAGCACTGCTTAAAAATAAACCTATGCAACTCAGTAAGCTGGCAAACACACATACTCTGTAGCAAAAAAATATTTAAAGTATTTGGTACAGTCAGATTTTTTTCAATAAAACAATATGCAAATGCACACATATATATACTTAATCTCAATCATAATTAAGATTAATCTTGAGATTAATTAAACTAATCTTTAGTTCCACTCAGAAGTCTCACAATAAAGTGAACAGGAACTTTCATTGCAACCTCCTTGCCAGACATTCCTCCCATAAAGGAGATACGAATATTACGTTATAAAAAGCAAATGAAAGAATGTTGATATAAGGTTGTTAACCTCTTGATCAGGTCTGTCCTTCCCACTCTTGCTACACCACCACTGAATGCTACAGAAAGAAGAGCCTGACAAACTACAGACTGGCCTAAAATACGTAACTATAGCCAAAGAATGCTAAATTAAAGGAAAGCATTTCTCCTCTAGTGAAAGTCGGGAGTGATATGGAAATCACTCTAGTGAACCCACACAGAGTTGCACCAGTGTAAAGCGAGGAAAAAGAGAACAGCCAGGAAGTAGCACGCGCTGCCATTCACTTTTCATGGCTGCCTCTCGTAAACAGTAAAGGTATTTGCAATGAAGTACCACTAGCAAGACAAACCCTCACACAGGCAGCTCAGCAATGGCATTTTGGAGTCCTAGTGTGTGCACTCCCCAACACTACAGTACTGAATTGTTCTTATTATAGAGCAATAAATAGATATTATCATACTACTGCATTGGTGACTGGAGGTGTTCTAGCTGCAATTCATTGTAACTAACTTACCTATGCACACAACAAACCGAAAGGCAAACAAAGAACTAAAACTAAGAACTGGGAAAAATAACAAAAAAAAATCCACGGAAAGCAAGTTTTGTCATTCATTCAGTGGTCCCTCTAGCAACTGGTCTGACATACCTAAGCAGAGCACACTCTAGGATAACCCTAATTCTCTATGGCCACTCATAGATCTGCTTGACATGAGAAAAAGCCTGCCTTTTCTCATCTGCTGTTTATTTACTATATATGTTTCATTCTCACTCTTTTGCAATCCAATTATCTACTATCCATAAAATTAGGGCTTAAATTCTAACACAAAATACATGTCAGGGATTCTGCGTGAATTCCTGAGCCAGTGGCATCCATAATTAGACCAACAGACTTAATACAGCCATTCCACGCACACAAACTAGTCATCACCAGCTGTGCTTTGTGATGCTGCTGTACCATCACCCACCAGCACTGTTTCCTTCAGTGACTGTAACTGCTTTCCAATCCTATGAACTCCCAGACAAGGAGATAAATGGAGAAGTCTTCATGATTACTGCACTCTGCAGAAGGTCTTTGTCAGACTTGATGTGCGCAGATTGCTGGTACAGCTGCATCCATGAGAACAGGCATTCCCCAAGCCAGAATTCACAGCTGGATTCACACCCTGCCTACAAGATCTTGACTGTGCTCACAGCACCAGGGCAAGCAGAAAGGTAGAAAGGTAAGAGGCGAGGAGAGCAGACCGATGTTGCTTGTCATGTATCTCTGTCCCCTGCCACCAAATGTCAGGGATCACTCTATAAAAGGTCATGATTTAAACTCCCAGGCCTCACACAAGCTAGAAACAAACTCAAAAACTAACAAGAGAACATTTCCCACTAGTTAAAATGGTTTTATAGCCCCAGTTATGCAACTGGTCGGGGAAGGCAGAGCCTGGGTGTATGGGGTATAAAGTAATTCAATTCAGCTTGTTTTTCGTCACTGAGCAAAGCGGGGGTTTATCAGCAGGAACTGCTGGGTCAATACAGCCAGCACAGACCCACTTAGAGCCCTCAGTGCAAACGGGAGACATTGTTTTCAGTCCTGCTACTCTCTTCAAGGAGAGTCACCATCAAAAGCGGCTTTTAAAAAGTAAGTTCTTCGCTTGCATTTAAAAGCCTTTTAGAAGTTAAGACGCCTCAGGGAAGAACAGGCTAAAGAAACTCGCAAGCTCGCACACAGGGAATCCCACCGCGGGCGGGCTCACGGCTGCTGTCCGAAGGCGGCCCCGGGGGAGCGGGCCCGGGGGCCGGCTGGACCCGCACCTACCCGTATCCGTCGGAGGCGTAGTCCCCGCCGTAGGTCTTCTGGTAGTAGTAGGTCTTGTGGGTGTGTGTGGTGCCGCCGCCGCCGCCGCCGCCGCCCCCCACGACATGGGAGCTCATCTCGTAGCGCAGGTCGGTGCCGGACTCTGCCCGCGCCATGCGGCCCAGGGTGTTGATGCGCGGGTGGGAGCCGCCGTTGATGCTCATGGCAGCGGGGGAGCCGCCCGGGGCCACAAGGGGCCAGGGGCAAAGCGACAAAGGGGACACCGAGCCGGACCCGACGGCAGGAAAGGCATTCACGGCCGGCAGCGCCCGCCGCGGTGCCGCCGCTCCCTCGCAGTCCGCCGAGGGCCGGGGAAGGGCCGGGAGCCGGGGGTCGGGGGCGGCCCGCAGGTGAGGGCAGGGCAGGAGCGCGGTGCGGAGCCGGGAGGGCGGCGAGGGCTGCTGGCGGCGGCGGCAAGAGCGGAGATCCCGTCCCGTCCCGTCCCCTCCCCGCCGGCAGAGGAAAGGCGAGGCCACACCTTTCCGTGGTGGTTTTAAGCGGCGCTCCTGGGCGTGGGGCCGCGCCTCGCCTGCGTCCTCCGCGCCTCCTCGGCGGCCGCCCCGGCTCCCTCCGCCGCCCCGGCCCCCGCCCCGCCGCGCCCGGCGGCCCCGGTGTCGCTCCCCGGTGGCCGCCCGGGCACCGCACCGCCTCTGTCACCGTCGCACCGGTGTCTCCACCGCCCTTCCCGGTGCGTGTGCTGCCCTCGGGAGTCGCCAGCGGAGGTTGGAGTCCACCTGAGACTTCCTCCCGAGCCTGTGTTTGCGGGCTGGCGCTTGCCGTGGAGTTGCGGCCGAAGCCGCGGGGCGTGGGGCGGCTCGCCCGAGGGCTGCGAGCGCTGCGGGGAGAACGGACGGGACCAGGGTGCCCTCGACGCCGAACACCTTCGTGCCTCTCCGGAAAGAACCCGGCACCTGAGCAAGGCAGTGCTGGGTAAATCGGCACCGTTCTGTCCAGGATGGGTCTGGTCCGCTGGCAGCTGCCCTCTGCCCTGCGCATCACACGGTGTTGATACACGTCGGGAAAAGGACGTGCGTGTTTCATCAATTCCAAAATACACAGGGTCTCACATTCAGGAGGGCTTTGGGCACTCCAAGCCCTGTGCATTTCTGAAACAGGGCTGAAACTTGTGCCCCGGTGCACAAAATTTTGGACAGTGCTATGCACTGACTGCATTTGTGCCTGAGAAAGAAGATATTCAGAGACAGGCATTTAAACTTGACTTTTCTCTTCAGATGTTCTTGATTCCCGCCTTCTGGTGCTCTGAAAGTTGTGTTTAACTTTCAAACAGGCCGTATCTTAGGAGACAAAGTCATTTTAACACATGATGTACAGGGTGTCGGCAAAGGCAGTTTGCTGTAGGATGCCCAGAGGGGCCTTTGTTGCCAGCCAGTGACCATCGGATTAGTCTCAGGTGTCAACTGAGCACCCTTTCTTAGCTAGGCTCAGTGGCACTGCCTCAGCTGGTCTGCCACTTGTCCGTGTGTTGGAAAACAAAGATGGCCAGATTTTAAGAAGCAGCAGTCACTCATGAGTAACTGCAAGGCTTTTCTGAAATAATCCTGAGGCTTTCATCCCACAAGTGTAGTACACGAGCCAGCCGTTTCAGCCACCTGATGCTCTGCAACAACATGCCTGCTGGAAGTTTTTTAAACTGGTGTGAGATCACCAGCAGCCCACACCATGCATAAATTCTTGGGCCTGTTTCTGTCTTCCCTGCACTCCTCATTTTCCTGGTATTTTAAATCCAAGTGATAGGTCATGGGACAGTAAGTAACAACTAGATAAACATATCAAAACTTCCCAAGCTATTCAAGAGAAAACCGAACAAGTGCAGTCCTCTGCAGTGCCACTGAAACTGCTGGGACTCTGTGGGAGCAGCATGGCACAGGGAGAACCTGCCCTGCTGCTGGAGGTGATGGGCAAAGTGTGGCATAGAGGAGGCATGAGAGCTCCTCCAAGCAAACATGGGGTTGCCTGGTCCTGAAGGGCATCCTGGTGGCACTGCCCGGAGCTGCAAGGAGCGCGACGAAGAGGCAGAATGCAAGGTGGCTTCTTATTATATGTGAAGTCATGCAGTGACTTTTATATTGTAATATAGATGCTGCATTATATGTAATGTGAATCATTATATATGAGTGCATATATATATATGTATACAGATATACATACATATTTGTCTATATGTGTGGATTTGGGATGCTGTTTTGAATATAGATTACATCTGCACGATTGGATGGTTCGACATTACATTTCAAAGCCATAAGGGAGCAGAATACAAAACAAGGATGAGTAAGAAAAACAAATATAGAGGCTTAATGCTATAAAGAAGGAAGGAAAAAAGTGGAAAACAGATGTAGAATAGGCAGGAAATGCAGAATGAGGGAAACTTGGACTTTGTGCTTTGATACTCCAGTCCAAACTTTTTGAAACGTAAATACAGATCTCTGAATTAGTCCCACCAATATACATAAAAGTCAGATTTTTGCATAGTGGTGTATCAAGCCAGGCATATTTAGACATACAAACATAAAGCTTTTTTTTTTTTTTTTTTCCCCAGCAAGTCCCTTTGAAAGCTGTCCATTTATATTTATGCATATTTAGAGATCCAAAAGTATTACGCTGATTTCAGGTTCTTGCTGAGCTTTAGCACCACCTCCAATCAGCCCCACCTTTCAGCTTGGACTGGTGTGCCAGCTCAGTGAGACACACCATTATCTGTGGAGACAGCGTGTGTGTGATACACCCAGAGGCCTGGATGAGTCATTGCTACCTGGACACGTAGAAAAGTCCTTAAATACTTAAATAATGACTGGGTTCTGGTGGTCCTGCTTGCACAATTAGCCCCACTGAAATGAGGATGAGAGGATAAGACTGAGATGATACCATGAGCAGCACAGTTCTCCTATCTTAGATATCTTAATAGATAGAGGAATGAAAGAAATAAATACAAATAATTAAATTTGCTGAAATAATCAATGTTTCTTGGGTGTTTACCCTAGCTGGACTCAGTTATCTTGAAGCAGGATCAAGTCACTTAGATATTGCTCGAAATTCATCTAAATGCATGAAAATATCAGCTGGATGATCTCACTTAAACCTTGCTCCACTATTCCTGGAAAGGCCCAGTCCTGACATACCTAAGGCCACATCCTAAGTTCCTTGACTTTCTTTGGCATCAAAGAGTTTTTGAGTGCCAATGGCCAGTAAGCTGCAAACTGCAGTCTCACAGTGTCCCTCCCTCATGGTGTCCCTCCCCATGGCAGTGGGGTTGGAAGCAGCTGATCTTCAGCTTCACACTCAAACCAAACCATGATTGTGTGATTTTCCTCCCAAGGAAAATTACATGCAGGAGATAATAAAATGCAGTAAGCTGGAGTTCATAGTTCATCTCCTTTAGCAGAATTCTGTCTCCTAAGGTAAGGATCTATTAAAATTGCGTAGATCTTAGGAGCCCCTCTTTAAGCAAGTTAGTCTAAAGGAGATACAATATTCCCTACAGGCACCTGAACCCAAGCTAGAGCTAGGGTCCATGCTGCAGCCCTGTTTCCTAGTGTGCTTCCCTTAGAATTGCAGACACCATGAGGGTATTAGGAGACAGCAGTTTCAAAGAGGCAAAATGTCAGCAGCTGATGACTGCTTCAGTAAGCAGAGAGAATCTCCTTTATACATAATATTAGTGCTAGGCATAACTCTTTAGTTTTAATAAAAGGCTCCTTTCCAACCCCAAATGGTGGACCCCAAAGCCCTACTTTAGGCTTAGACTGCTGGATAGTGAGTCTTTACTCGGGACACTACCTGAGCTGAACTTAACACACTGTTGGTCCCCGTCTAGACCAGGGAAACCTCTCTATTTCATCTTAAGAACTGAATTCCTGGGGGCACACTGAAATTCCCCTCAATGGCTTGTTAATTCAATGCTTTTGGCAGTAGTTGCCAGCCCCTCCTATTTCACGTGTCCTCTTCTGAGCTTGTTTAATGGCATCCTCTCTTTAATGCCCTCCTTGCCTGGATAGGAACCAAATAAATTTAAAGTAGCTGAAACACATTGATAACCTGTGACATCTGACGTTCAAAGTACAAATCTGAATATGACTTGTTAACTGATTTCCATTATTGTAGCTTGCAAAAAAACCAGCTCTGGCCTTCCAAACAGATCAAATCATCCAGGTGAACCAGCATGTGTTCCTAATTCCTACAGTTTGGGGGCAGTAAGGACAAGTTTGCATGTGCAAGGCACTAATCCAGCTGCGTGTCTTTGTAAGGTGCTTGATATGTACCACCCCTCCTGTGCAGGGGCTGCCTGAGAAGAGGCAGCTTGGGCAGCATTCACAAAGTCTATGCTTGTGGTGATGTGAAAGTCAGTCCTGGGAATTTCCACCTCCTCCCTTTGCTCAGGCAGAATTCTCCCCAGAAAATTGAGGTTAACACTCCAGAGTCTGAGCTGTTCTATGTGTGTAAAGAGAGGCTGGTGCCAGTAGCAAGACCTCTGAGCAACAGCAGACATGGTCCAAAATGTCATTAATAACAAACTGAGAGGGCTCAGACCATTCATTCAGCTCTACCTCTGTCATGGGGAAGATATATCTTAAATACACCCAAATGGTGTCTAATTATGGGCAGATTTACAGGGCCCTGCAGCAAAATGCACTTTAAAATGCAGACATGCCCCAGTGAATGCTTGGAGAGTTTTTGGGGAGCAGGATAGGATTGATACAAGGTGCTCACAGTGAGCCTGTGTCCAGTCAAGTCCAGGACTGCCTGCCAAGAGCTGTCGTTTCCAGGTTCCTGAACAGCCACTGTGCTCCTTTCAGACAATCCCTGAATATTACCATCTCAGTCTCTGGCAGGGTTAAAAAAAAAATAAAAAATAAAAGGCTTTGAATTCATCAAGAGGAATGAAGCTTAGGACTGCACAATTCCTTCTATACCATGCAAAAGCAGAGGGTGTGGTTAAGGGATGTGTCAGCCTTGTCAAACCTGACTGACTACTCAGACAAAAAGTTTCAGGATGCCTCACTCCTCAGCTTCAGGTGGAGGAGACCAGCACGGGACATTGTTTTCCCAGCATGGTCCTACCATGACCCACAGAGCATGCACACAGAATTTCTACACAGCTCTTGATTTCATGTTGCTGCAAGTAGAGCGCTCGAACAGTGCCTGTACAAGGTCAAATATTTAATGTTACTTTAATGAATTAATTATGGTTCCTTTAAAGTCTCACTTCACCATTCTGTTTCTTTCACCAGCACCTGGTGATGTTTGTTAGAGCTTGAGAAGTTAACATATCTCAAGATACTTAATAGTACTGAGAGCAACACAAAGCTATTTCTGACTGATTATTCTTTAGTAGTTGGACAAAAATCTTTTCAGTCACATGCTATGCATGCTAAATGCATTAATTTGTGAAGATGAATTATTTTAATAAAATATGAACTTTTGGCAAGGTGTATCTGCCCCTCATTATTCAGAGTTGGTAATTGGTGTTAGATACCACAGAACTGTTCAACCACACAAAGCAGAAGGTGAGAAGTAGGACAGTAGAAACTCCCAAGGGATCTTTACTCTTGCTTCACACTGGGGCTGCTCTAATTTACACCCAGGTGTCTTCAAGCCCAAGGGGATAAGGAGCACCATGATTTTATTGACACCCATCCCTTTCTTCTGCTTGTGCCCTCATTCTTTGAAGTGAAAGTGAAGGATCAAATGGGAGCCTCTGCAGTTGCCCTGTAGACACCCAGGGTTCCCCCTCATTAGAGTGAATCTTCCATCAGCAAGGTTGCACATCGTAACAGATGTTTGTCATCCCAACATCTCAAATAACTGGGTTATGGCACTGGCCTGAGGCACTGATAGCCTTATTAAAAAGTTACCACCATGATTTAAAATACCTTGTAAGAGGGAATACCAGATCAGAGCAGTTATAAAGGTTCCAAGCATCCTTACCAACTTAATGGAGGAGGGAATCATAGACTTTTATAAAAAGATTTTCATGCTCATCTCCCCTATGCTGAACTTTTATGGTATTTGCAAGACTGTGGAGGATAATGGAGAACTGGATCTAATATATGTAAAGGAATGCCAATTAACTCACTTTGCACTAGTTTTTGCAAGCAGACCTGTCATTTCATGTTCAATTTGTGGGTCATACCACAACTACTTTGATAACAACCAGGGAAAGTAAAGATTCAGTTCTTTACTCTGCCAGAAGCTCTGCTTCTCACAGCTGAGGATTGGAGGTGTCACCCTTAAAGGAATATTTTGTTCTCCGAAACCCTGAGGCTACAGAGGGCAATTTATCTTCTGGTAGAATTGGAAACCTCCTTAACAGGATACCTTCTGTTCAAATTCCAGATGTTATCACAGTGTTGTGTGCTCCAGCTGTGCGTGCTTGTACACCCAGCCAGCAAGAGCTCACCACACCAAAGGGACCTTGCGCTACTTGGCAAAGGCAGCCTCAAGAATTGATGGGTGCGGGAAAAGCCTTCTCAAATAAATAAAACTTGACTTCAGAAAGTTTCCTAAGAGTCTTTTTGATTCTTGTCATTCAACAGGGGATTTTGTTACTGTCAAGTTTTCAGTACAAGTGAGAAAAGAAGGGAAAAAGAGGCAGCCTTCTCTCACCCCCCTTAACTCTCTAATGACAAATTCAGAAGTGAGAAGTTGAAGTCAGCCTCTCTCCTCCCTCCAGCTGGGTCATGTTGATAAGAAATGGGAGTTCTTTTATTCCAGCTGTATTTTCCCCCATTAAAAAAGCACAACCATTGCTAGAACTCATTTAAACATCGAGCAGGTGTCATCAGAGGGACCAGAATACTGCGAGGCAGCCACTGAGGATCATGAAGCATCTGTGGTTTCCGCAGCTTTCCAGATGTGGCAATGTAAATGTGGAAGTGTTCTCCAGTCTAGACCAAATTCCAGTGCTGCCTAAGTTTCTCTCAGACTTGCAATATTTTCCTCCTTCGCCTCCTCCTCACTTATCACTGTAGTTCTGCTGCTCAGCATTCAGGAGCTGCTATGCTTTGCTTCCTTCCCCCAAACACCTACACAAACCTTGCAGTTCAAATAACAGAATCAATTGCATTTAGTTTTCTACCTTCTCATTCTCTGCTCCATGTAATTATAAAAGTCTGATAAAGAGACCAGAGAATTAAAGTCCTAATATGATGAGATGCTAAAGAAGCTATTTTGCATCAGTGTTTTCTTCTCAGCTCTCCATCTGATTTGGATGTGTGGGTATCTACGATATCTTCTCTATGTAAGTAGGTCTGAGTAAGACACATAGGAAATAAAGTTATTGTTTTATTTCTTCTTTTTTTTCTGTTTAGATCCACTTTTCTGCTAGGGTGATTTAGCTCCCTTTAGGAAACATCAGGTCTTTCCATAAAAATGATCATTTTTTTTTCATGATTAGCAGCATAAGACCAGCAAGGCTGACAATTATGTTGAGTTTTGCATGGAGAAGGAGAAGCTGGAGAAGGAGAAGTTGCTCTTTGAGCAGCAGCAGGAACATCCTGTGATGCTGACCGTAACCCCCATTCTCTGTCTCCCTGTGCCACCATGGCAGAGGATGTAGAAATGGGAAGGAGGAAGGGATGGGAGGAAGGCATTTTAAAGATTTATTTTACTTCTCATTATCATACTTTGATTTTGTTAGTAATAAATTCAGTTAATATCCCCAAGTTGAGTCTGGTTTGCTCATAATGGTATTCAGTGAGTCATCTCTCTCCTGGTCCTTGTCTCAAGTGATGAACCCTTCGTTCTGTTTTCTCTCCTCTGTCCCCTTGTGGAGAGGAGTGATAGAATGGCTTTGGTGGGTGCCTGGCATCCAGCCAGAGTCAGCCTCTACATACAAAATTACTCTGATGGGAAACAAGGAAGAAAAATATTACTTTGTGTTAACTTTTTTGGCATAGCTCTGAGCTCCTATGCTGGCACTGAGGTGTCAACAGGGTTTTGGGTTTTTTTCTGCATGGATTCCTAGAAAATTACTTCCAAATGGCATTGTAGGAATCCAGATCAGCTCACTGTACAAATGCCTCCTATGCCTTGTGCATAGGTCTCAGTGTGCTCAAGTGGGGTTTAAAACACCTGTGAACAGATATAGATCATTTCCTTCAATATAAGCAGAAATGTCACTTGCCCATGCCACTCTGTTAAATGTAGTGTGAGTTTAAATTAAGAACAAGCCCAGCCCTGCCAGTTGCATGACTGGTATGGCCTCACCTCCAGGACAGACTCTAGCCACATCCTTGAAAAAGGTTTTGTCCGCAAGAAAGCAATAAAATAATAATTATGAACTAGACTGCTGTGCAGAGCACTGTGCTTTCTTGTGCTTTTGCAGCTAATGCACCTTGTTGGTGCAGACAAGAGCAAGAGGAAGCACAAGCTGGCTCTTCTGGGAGAGGCGGGAGCACTCGGGGCTTGCTCCGCCTTTCTGTGAGCTGGGCAAAGGGCACACGGAAAGTGGCAGGAGAGACACTGTGCCCAAGGAGAGCTCCCATGCAGTGGTGCTGGGCAGGAGGAGGAAGGGATTCTCATGTGGATTGGATGTATTTGGCTGTGGAGTTTTGCCTGCAGAGCTCAGCAGCAGCCTGTACTGCTGCAAGGAGCTGCTTCACCCCACTTGCAGGACCTCACGTTTGTCCTTGTCAAATGTCATGAGGTTCCTGTTGGTCCCTTCCTCCAGCTGCTCAGGTCTCTCCTAGTGGCAGTTCTGGCACGTGTCAGTCGCTCTCCTTTGGTGAGTTTGGCGTCAGCCGCGGGCTTGATGAGGGTGTACACTGTCTCCACTTTCACATCACCGACAGAGATATTAAATTGCCCGAAGAGATCCCTGAGGAATTCTGCTTATAAAAGCTTCCAAGTAGAATATGAATCCTTTAAGCTCAAAAAACAAGGCAATTTTTCACCCCTACTAATCCACCTGTTCAGACCAGAATGTTCCAGCCTAGATACAAAGATGCTCTAGGAAATCCTGCCTAACATTAAGTTAAGCACAGAGCAGATAACAACCACTCTTCTTCCCTTATCACACAGAGCAATCAGTGTTGTCAAGCAGGGGAAATTCCCAGTCAGTATTAGGGAAAATAAGTTTACCATGAGGGTAAACACTGGAGCAGGTGCCCACGGAGGCTGTGGATTCCCCACCCTGGAGATAACTCAAAATCGAGCTGGGCAAGACCCTGAGCAACCTGCTCTACCTGGACCTGCTTTGTGGAGAGGTGGGATGAGAGACCTTTAGAGGTCCTGCAAAGCCTGTGTGATCTGATGATCCAGCCTTGGTAAATCCATGTTGACTATTGCAAGTCAACACCTTGTCATTCCTGTAACAAAGTTTTTGAATTCACCACTGTCCCTCAAAAAAGTTTGCTAGCAGCATGATCACACCACATCTAGAACAGCCCTGGAATGTCCTCATTCCAAGGACATAAATCACCTTCTTTTATTATTTAGCAGCATACACACAAATTCTGACAGATTCAGTAGAGACCCTGATACTTCTGCCTTTTGGGTGGACAAAGACAAGGCTTTTCCTAGGGCATTTTTTAAAAAATTTATTTCTTGTTGCTGGATTTCAGCAATTAGGAGAAGATGGAGCTGTCAGCATTGTTTTTATAATGGAAGAATAAGGGACATAGATGTGTCCAAGTGTTAGTGATATTCACATTCAAGCATGTAAAACATTAGAGCTGGTCATAATTTTGCCAGTAACAATAGTGACAAAATACTTTCCAAAAATCTCCCCTGTATTTTGGCGTCTCTGAGAGATGCCAAATGAGCCAGAAAACTAATGAGATGAGACAACATAACAGCTATGCTAACATTAGAAATGTAACAAGCAGAAAACAATGCAAAATCCTTATGAGTAAAAAGCAAACAAGTTGATTTACAGCTGAAGATGAATGTTCATTGCTTACAACAATATGTTGTAAAACCATTAGACACCATCCTTAGGACACATCTACACTGTCATTGCGGTTTGCTCCCTCTTTCACTCCTGGGCCCCTGATTGTCCATACCACTTACATGCTGGTTTGCCCCCAGGCTTCTACATTGAGAAAATCAACTCTCTCCCTCCCAGAGGGCACAAAATTCCCAGGTCCCAGCTCCAAGGACACAAGATACTCCACTGCCTAGGTCAGACTTTTCTTCCCGAGGCGGTCAGGGTTTGCTTCCCGAGCAGACCGCGGGTTGCGCAGGCTCGCTCGTAGTCTCTTGTCGTACTGAGATATTCATTTTGCTGTCTTGCTTCATCTGGAGCAGATGAGCAGCTTTCTGCAGGGCTACTGGAAGGCTGCTTCAGGGGAAACTGTGGATAGAGTCCTTCAGTGAAATAGTCCACTGTGGGTTTAGCAACAGCCCATCCCCAGGAACACCAGTTAGGATTTTGTATACGCTGGCTAGCTCTGTTCAGTTAAGCTTGCTCTGAGCCAGTTTTGTGGTAAAAAAACACCCTGTTTCCTCTAGAATCCTCATGCTACTAGTAATGAGAGGGACCACCCCTGTAGTAGCAGCAGGAGTTTTCCTTAAAACTGTTTCAGATTTCAAACAAACATTTCAGATTTCTGTCATAAAACCTGATTTCCTGTATGTTTGAGGAAGGCCAGATCCTTCATGCACGGAGATGTTGTCCTCCTTGGCATCATGTCTGTAAGAGATCTGTGGGATGCCCTGGCTTAAGATAATACCTATCATATATACAGTACTGCATGCAGAGCTGCTTTTAAATAAACACACAAAAAGTCAGACCTAGGGGTCCTCAGGATTTTCATGTTCTACATTGCTATGATCTCCCTTCTAGTTTCACATGTCCTCCAGAAAATCATGTTTTGCCTATCAAATTGACTGATGGGTGTATCCTATATACACTACCACGTATTTCATGCATAACAAGAATAAAAACATCCTGCTCCAGAAGAGCGACTGCATTCATTCATTCATTCATTCATTGGTCTGCATTTCCTTTCCCTCAATCCCTTTTTTTTCTGCAGACTTTGGCGAGTTTCCACAGCTGAAAGCCCTGTGCAAAATTTTCACCAACACACTGAAAAATCCACTGCTGTGTGGCCTGGTTTTTGATGGGAATAGCCCATCGGGGTGCTTGTTCTAACACGCGAGATTCAGTTTTTGCACCAGCAAACAAGTTTTTATCTAGCACGCAGAAGTTATTCAGAAGGTATTACTTCTGCTGGGACTAGAGGCAGGAATGAGTCACCTCTCTTTCATACGCATGAAGGGCCCTGCCCCAAGGAGTGCCTCTGTTTTCCTCCCTTCCCTGTCTCGCGCGCTCTCTCTCAAGCCTTAATTGTCTTGAGCTATAACGCTTTTGAGAAATCACTCTTAAAATTATGACTCCTGTTAAAGTCAATTAGACATGAACCCCAGCCAGGAGAGCAGGGATAGTTTCATAATTGTTATTCTAGCTGAAACCAGGAGGATTCCCTGACCACAGGAAGTTCAAAGGACCAGCAGCAGAAGGGGGGGATAACCTCTGTTTCCAGAGAACACCGGATTCACTTGGGATGCCAGCGGATTTATGACAGGAGCTTCGCTCTAATTACTGCTTGGGGTGGAGCCTCTCACAATGATAAACAATAGGGTTTCTACAGGGCTGAAGTTTGTAACAGCACCACATATTTAGGCACAGGCGTGTTATAGCAACAGGCATTTGGTGCATTTTAGAGCCTTCTCTCCCTGGAGCTGAATATCGCCCTAAAAGAGGAGGTGTTGCCCCATGTGACCCATTTGGGAAAAAAAAATGCTTCATTGTGGTCACATTATTTTAACAAGCAAAATGTAGTCAACTTTACAAATGTACAAAGCCAGAAGACATTTGAATCTGTGACATTGAAGAGAGAAAGGGAGCTTAATATAGACAATAATTATCTATATAAAAATAAAGTCAAAGCAAACTAATAATCTAAGCCTGCAACAGGACAACAATAATTGTAAGACTGTACTCAAAAACACCCTGTGGCAGAATTCCCATTGACTTTATTGACTAAATTCTCACCCCACAGATTTTTCTTAAGCTGCTTCCACACATAAAATTAATTTCAAAGTCCTTTCAAAGACGAATAATGTTCTTATTTTTTTGACCATCAATGGCATACTTAATGATTTATAAACATGCATAGCAGACCCTTTGCCCGGAGGTCACCACAGTTTAGGTGAAATACAGCTAGAACAGACTCAGAAGCACATAACAGCTACCTAATATATGATCATATATGCAGACTTACAAATGTGGAGATGGATGGAGAAACATTTCGGATGCCGCTGTTTAAAGGGTTCATGCATATACAGAAGGCTTTGGAAAGAAGAGAGGAAGGTCATATGACTCAGTGTCAGGATGAAAGCCACTTTTGTCAGTAGGCAGCAAGCTGGGCTCTGTAAACACGTGTGGTCTAGTATGGTCTATGGTCCAGAGGGAATCTGGAGCAGCCTGAGAGCAAGATAAGGGAGGAATGTGTGAGCAGACACAGAGACAGGGGTCAGGAAGGGCATCGCTTGTAAAGCAAGAGGCTCCAAACTCAGTGCAGAGGACAGGGAAACCTGGGGAGAAGGGATGTGAGGGGACAGAGTGGCAGGAAGGAAGGTTAGCTTCAGCAATAGATGCATTCAGGATAATCCATGATGTGAAGCAAGGACTTACAAAAATAACATTTTGGTTTTTTCCTTCAAGATTTAAATACTGATGATTTCTGCTGAAAGAATATATTTTGTCATTTTTTTAAGAGATTCAAGAAAAAAAATTCTGTGCATGAGTTACAGATCTTACCTCTCCAGACCTACTGACGTTATCTTTCTCTTTAATACCTGCAAGAAGAGGGCTGGTCACTTCTTGCAGAAAAGAGCAACACAACATATTTCTGCATACAATAGACGTTTTCTATGAATGTTATAATGTTTTTGGCAGAGGGCAGCTTGGCCCTGTATTAAGGATTTACTTCAGTAAAACTGGTACGTTGTGAGCTTTGGCAGCAAAACCTTGTAAGGCAACGTGGAGGTTCAGGAGAAATGCAGGCATGGGTAGGGACAGGGCTCAAAGTGGACTTTATTACTCCTTGAAACCCAGCAGGTTTACAGAGACCCAGGACCCCATGGCTCCCACAGCCTGCAAAAATGCAGCTTGTGCCTCCAGCAGAAGAGAGTGGGGAAATTCATCCAGCTGCAGACTGCCACCCCTGCACCTGCGGGAATCTCAGTTTGCTTCTGGTTCAGTTTGCTTTTTTCCACACCTCCTTCTCATCTACAAATGCCCTCACACACTGTCAGAAGGTCAGCAAGCCATTGCCTTGCAGGAAAACAGCAAACACAATAAACAGATGGATATGCCAGCACGAGATGTAGCAGAGACCATTTTCTAAGCATGCTCTATCCTGCATACAGCCATAGCTTAAAACAGTGGGCTACTTTGCACAGAGAGGAAATTTTAAAGACAGAAGGAACTGGTTCGATAATATAATTGGCCCCTGGCACAGGGCAAACTATGCAATCTCACCTTGTAAATCTAATCTTTTATCAAACCTACATTTTGTGGCTGGGTTAAAGCATGACTTTTGGAAAGATAGGCAATTCCACTTTTACTTTGGATGACTGTATGTCAGGTGGTTGAGGGTTTCAAGAGGGAAAGATCATCTTCAAAGGATCATTTTGGATCACAGTTCTATGGAGCTGACAGTTTGACTTCCCCTTATCCCTGGATTAGCAAATAGTCTGAGAGCACTTGAGTCCTGCCTTGCTATGGGAGAATTGGCACCTTGTATGGGACCAGCTAGGAAAGCTTGGGTGGGAAAAAAAGAGACAGGACAAAGAGATACTGAGGGGGAAACCTTGTCTATCTTTCCAGCCACATTACTTGAACTGACAAAAGATTTTTTTAGTCAAAAAAATGAACCTTTTTTCTCTTCTACCCTTAAATCTTCCCAGCTGCCACAGTTCTACTCCTGCATCTTTCATTTGACCTGAAAAAAAACATACCCCAAAAAGTGTCTTTCTACAAAAGAGAAAACCACAGAAAAAGAACAAAGCATATTACACCCCCATTATGTGGCTCACATCCAGGTAAGATGGTCTCAAAATCTGTTATTAAGTAGAAATAATAAATATTTGATCCTATGCATGCAAAATGATGGACTCAAACAAACAGAGCAAGCGCTCATGCCCATGCTGTCCATCTCCTGACTCACACGTGCAGCACTGGAATGTGTTACTTCCATAAAATATGCCTTTTATCTTGCTGCAGCTAACAGCAGGTCTGTGGTTAGGAATTTTTCAGGCATGCTTCATTCAAGTGGTGCTGCCTCAACAGAGAGCTGCTGTGCCTTTCCCCTCCCCCTGCAACCCTGCCAGGCAGCATATCCTGAGGGAGGCCTGGCACACTGGAGAACTGGCTCTTGCCAAACTTACCTCCTGAAAAGAGGAGGGGTGACGTGGGGCATGGCCAAAACCAAGAAATCCCACAGTGGTCCTCCTGCAGCACGATCCCTTTGCCTCCAAGAGCTCTGACTGAAACAAGCAGGGTTGGTACAAGAAAAGGAAATTAATTTCATCCTGTGAAATAGCACTCTATGCTTATGGTACCTTGGAGGACTTAGCAGAACATTAGGTGTTGTCTGACACCAGCTAGGTAATCCTACATCTAAATCTCTTGACTTAGACTAAGAAATGTAAGTGTCCATCCACATTAAAGGTACAATTTTTAGTTCTTCCACTTATTCACATTAGAACCAAGGTCTCCTGAGGTGCAAAAGTACTGTGGACTAATTTTAGTGACTGGCAAATAAGCTCAGTTTGTACAAACGTGCTGCCTGGAGAAATATTTGATTTATGATGAAATAGGTTTATTTCTAACATAGAAGGATTTGGCACAGAAACTTCCTTCTGGATTGTAGAGTTGCTATATTTATAAACTGCAATCTCATCAAGACAATTATCTTCTTTTTACAGCATATTCCAGTCATGATCCCTTCTGTTATATCTGTTGTCTTCACACATGTCCTAAAGAACTGGGGAATACAGGCAGGCCTCCGACCCCTAACAGATGAAATTAAATTATCCCAGTCCTCAATAAGCTTGTTTGAGTTCCAGCTAATTCAAAGGCATGAGAAGTGGTAAAGATCTGGCCCTGTGCCCCCTCTTGCATCACCTGGGAGAGCTGAGGCCCCTGCCCTGCTCCTCAGGCTCCTGTCACTTGCTTGGGAGGTCCAAGGAGGACAGTGGTCTCTCTCATCAACTTGTGATCCTGGATGCTAATCTGAAAATCACCAGCTTAGAGAAACGTTCGATTCCACCCACTGAGCCAAACACATCTTGCATTTAAATCTGTTGGTATCAGTAGCTGTGCACAAGGGATGGATTTGCTGCACTGCAGCTAACCACTGGATGACAGAAATTGCTGTTTTCAAATATGTGTGGATTTATCTCCTTTATGTCTATATTGTCCTGGCCCTGCTGGCCTGGGCCCACCTCCCTTCTTCATGTGACTGCTGGAGCGAGGCTACTGAGCATCGTGCCCATGTGGAATAGTGGGGCTGGGAAAGTCCCTCAGTGTGGAAAGCAGAAAGCTTGGGTGAGCACATTCAATGGGGAAAGGAGCATAGGGATTTCAAATTTTGCCCAGACTTTCTGTTCATCTAGCTCCAGCACTCTCCCTCCAGCAGTGATCTTCAGGAAGAGACATAGCTCATGAAAAATAAGTTTGGATAAGGCTCTGATGAATATGATTGTAACAGTGCTGAGAATCATCTGTTTTGAAGAGAACAGAAGGAATAATTTTCCTTTTCTCCTCTATATTAATGAGAGGTGATCTGAAACAGCCCATGGTCTAGAAATCCATCTTTTGAAAGGAATCTTGCAGATCCTCTGTTAGGTGATATTCACCTACTCTGTAGGTGAACCTACAGAGTAAGCTTGCAAAGAATAGAAAGGCAGGTTGCACATACAAGTTTTTGTGTATTCCAAGCCTTTACATTAAAGCACAGCCTGTCCACAGGTATTTCCCTCACACATTTAGTTGTGAAGGACTTTCAACTGACCAGCCAAGAGTTTTGTCTCGGAGTATAGGCACCTTTATAAGAAACCACATCTACTTGCCAGCCAGACTCCCCCAGGAATTATTTCCCACTATTTCCCACTGACTCTTTCCAAAGTCACAGTGCATCTGACCTTTTCAAAGGTCCTAGCCCTTTTACTGGGG
Organism: Phylloscopus whistleri; assembly: GCA_017589585.1. NCBI lineage: Eukaryota > Metazoa > Chordata > Aves > Passeriformes > Phylloscopidae > Phylloscopus > Phylloscopus whistleri. Next base: position 4,854 of record JADMLD010001547.1, on the reverse strand, counting down.
CAGGAGGGGAGAATTTGCCTCTCACATGCATCCCTGACAGGGCTGCCATGGAGCTGCCCTCGCACAGAGCAATGGGTGTGGGAGGCAGGTTGCTTCTACCCTCCCATCCCCTCATTATCAATAAACCATCCTTCGTGCTGAGCTGCAGGTGGGAACATGTTCCCTGGATGAGTTGCAGGTAGGAAGATGCCTGCTGGATGAGCTGCAGGTGGGAACATGCCCCTGGATGAGCTGCAAGTGGGAACACGTTCCCTGGATGAGCTGCAGGTAGGAAGATCCCTGCCGGATGAGCTGCCTGCCTTGGTTCTGGCACGGGTGGCTGTGAGTAATCAGTCAGCCCTGCAGAGAGCATGAGGTGCTGTTTTCACAGGTCTAGCAAGCTGCTGTAATAGAAGGGACCACAATAAAGGTTGAAAATAAACCCACATGGATAACCACCAGTGGAAAGGGAGTGCTTTGCAGCGTGGATCCACTCAGCTTTCCATTTTCCAAACTCGAGGAAATGCCCACTTCCCTTGGGAGCTACACGTCTGCTCCGCCGCAGCGTTGTACCAGCGAGCCAGGAACGTATGCCACTCTCTGTTTGCACACCCTCCAGCTCCTCCCTGACATTCACTTGCCTTCCAGACTGAAAATCACTGCCCAGGTTAGCAATCACACTGCCAACAACAAAAAGGAGAGAGAGAGAGGGGTGGAAAAAGCAAAAAAGCCTGTGGTGGTATAAAACAAACCCTGCAGCAATGGGGCTGGGTAGGAGCAATGCCTGCACTGCCAGGCTGTGGTGCTAGGAGCGGGTGGGACAGCCTGCATTCATCTGTGGGACTTGTGGAGATTGAGAAGATGCAGCTCTTCGAGGGCGATATAAAACCCCACCTGCTCTGGGCAATCAGGCAAATAGAAGCTGGAGCCTGTGTGCTGAGCATATTCAGACATTACATCGGCTCCAGCAAACACAGGGCAGGCAGAAAGGAAAGCCTTTAGGGTTTTTTAGGTAGGAATGCCAGCAGTGCCAGGGAAAAGAGGGCAAGCTCCACACTAAGAGGTGAGGGAGGGTGAGCCTGGGAAGACTCTGCTGCTGCAACCTGATGCCCTGCCTGAGCACTGCCCGGAGACCCGACAGGGAGAAAGTAAAGGAACTGATCCTAGAGGCTCTGAACTTATCCCTGCCCACAGCAGAGGCTGAGCACATCCAAACACAAAGAAACTGGGACAATTCTGCACTTGGGGATCTAATGCTGGCAGCATCAACAAGAGTCGGACTTCAGGATAATTCAGGGGGTTGTGATCTTTTACTCCACTTTCCCTCATCCTTGTGCTATTTTCATTCAGCAAAATGAATGATCTGTCATTTTTGTCCCTCCAGTGTTCCTCTGTTTAAAAGGAAACTTTTCAGAGATGTCTTAGTGAGTCCCCCTTGTTTTCACTAGGTTTTATAGTTACTCAGGCAGCTATTTTAGAAAAACTTTGCTTGGAAACCAGGGATATGGATCCAGATGAAAGTTAGGAGCCCAAAAATCTTCAGACAGGCATTTGCCAAAGCCCAGTGGGATGAAGTGCTAAACTTCCTTCCACTGGGATAAACTGTTCACCAAAGAAATCTTACCTCTCCCTTATTTTCTTCACGAAGGAAAACAGGGAGAGAAATTTACATTACAAAAGTGTGTTTAAACACAGTCAAAAATTTCTGCAAGTTCAACCCATGATTTCACCCAGTCTAAACCAAACTGATTGCTTCTCACTAAGCCCCTTGTCAGTACATGCAGTGTGATAAAATGTTAGCATTATCATGGAATGACAGACTGATTTAGGTTGTAAAAGGCCTCTTAGATCATGAAGTCCAACCATGAACCTAGCACTGCCAAATCCAGACCTTATTTCCTTTAAAGAAACAGCCACTCTTAGCTTGTTGCCCAGGGATGCTCTTATTACATCACTACTACACAAAACAATTTCCCTTAATCTGAAATGACATAAAGAGATTGTTCCTACCGTGAGGTTGGGCTGTATTTAATGCAATATAATTAAAAATCTTTCCACATGCCCTGCATGCCTATTAAAGCACTCTAATTGTACCTGCTAGGAGAGCGCTTTTGCAGACGACTCATTTGGTATCAGCAGAGTTGTGAGAAATCGAAGCCCTTCTCTGGCCATCAGTGGGAGTAGCTGCAGTTCCAGTGATTAATGCAGCTATTAAGTTACAAAGAAAACTCTTCATCTGACTGTTCTCTGACTCAGCCAAAAACAAACTTGCTTTATCTCTCCTTCTCCAGTCCAGGCCCCCTCCCTCCATCCTTTTCCACATCAACAAAGGAAAATGTGGGACAAGATGAAAGAGCGGGCCAGGGCTTTCATTAGCATACCAGGCCAAGGGAAAAAAAGGTAAGAAGCTCAGGGAAGGACTCAGTGCCCAACTCGTGCCTTGTAACCAATGCCAAGGGGTTCCATGTGAAGCAACACGGTCGGTGTGTAGTGTTTAATGACCTTTAATGCTGCTGCCTCTTGCCAATACCAAATGTCAGCCTTCAACATGGTTCTCAGACAAGCTCTGGTTTTAATCTGTCTTCCTTCTGACACAAAAAGCACGTGCAATAATCAGCACAGAAAGAGAGCTGACAAACCCATCCTGCTGAATACCTCTGTCAAAAGCTTTTTATCTGAAGCCACTTTATCAAACCGCCTGTCACATGGTTTTAGCTTTATTAATGTATCTTCCTAAACCTGCTTAAACATATATTTTACTATGCCATGTAGAAAGGCAGCACTTTATCACAAGTTTCAGTGCATATAGAATAATTTACAGCAGCTGAAGGGTGGGCCAAAATACACTTACAGTTCCACTATTTGTTACTTTTTATTACTGTGTGCTTTTTAATGTACTGTGTATTCAACCTGAAAAGACAATATAATCCAAGCAAACAATACTGAAAATGAGCACTGAATAATATATTTTATGTCACAGAAGGATCTCAGCCAAGCTAGACATTGTCCCTTGTCTGCAAGGATTACAAGTGACACAACAGATAAGAGAGGGAAGGAGGGAAAATCCACTGCAATGCCCAGTAAGATTTTCCTAGTTAAGATGGCCAGATAAGCTTCTGCTACAAGAATATTTTCACTAGAATGTTTCATTTTGGTATTCTTTTACAACTAGTCCTGACCTGCTGCACTCCTGGCTAGCCCAAATAAAAGCAGCATTATCTTCCATTTCGGGAATGGATGGGGAAGAATTGTGTCTCCAGGTGATGTCAGGAGAGTCCTTTTTGCTACAACGCCCCAGATTGTGACTCACCCCCATGGCTGTGTGTAACACCAACCCTTTAGGATGTTGTTTCTATGAGCCCCCTCCTACTCTTACCTCCTTTTTCCCAAATGGAACAAAAAGGCAAGGGACAGTTTCCAGCATATGCTTGTGCCTGCTGGGTTTGATGATTTATTTCATCCATTTCCTTATTTGAAAACCTTCTTATCTGGCTAGGGAAGATGTTTAGCAATCCCTGTCTGTATGCCCAGCTCCCACCAAGCACCAGATGAACCACAGTGAGATCTCACATAACATCATGGGATAGTGACAATGTTTCTTCCCTCCAACAAGTTTTGCTTTCACACACCTACTAAGCTTCTGTCGTCTTCTGGAAAGAGGTTCCTACAGCACAAAGGGCACCCCAAACTTGCTTAAACCTTTCTACAATGCAGGAAACAGTACTATAAAATTTGTGAATGGAGGAGCAAGTCCTGCAATGCTTTGCTCTTCCTATCTGCTCTTCTCTTGCCGTTGATATGGAGCAAAATGGGCTGCTGTGGCTACACAGGGCCTCATGAAGGAGCACAGGCAGGAGTGAGCTACAGTGCCTCCCTCTCTCCTTACTGTCACAGGTGTTGGTGGAAGCCTCTAGCAGCCATCTAACATATATCTGTCCATCCATCCATCCATCCATGCATGCATCCATCCATCCATCCGAATTGCCTGCAGATTTCCTCACCCCACTGATGACATCCCTCCATGGCCGTGCTTCTGCATTCACTTTGCCTTACCCCAGGGGTGACATCTCTCCTAGTAATTGGTGAAAGCTCCTTGTTTTTCTGTAACTCTTTAATTACCATGGCAGTAATCCTCCAGTAACTGACTTTGCTCTTCCAGTAATTACACCGTACAGGTATTCATGGCTGTAATGGACACATAGGACAACAGATCCACCAGAGTACCTATAAAATTAGGGTTTATACTCCACCCAAATGCTGACTTCAGTAAGCACATATGTACATCATCTCCCAGTTCAGTGGGGCTTTCCACAGACATCTTCGTGTTGCTCCTGGAGGCTCCATTTTCCCAGCAGACCAGTGGTTTGAATGCCTGACACATTTGCTGGTGCTGCATTTGACTCTGGTGAGCATTGCTCCCCTGTGACTGAAATGAAGTCCAGTACAATCAGTGACCATCATTGTTATTAACTGATTTCCCTGTCCCATCCCTTCCCCAGAGCATGAACAGCCACCCTGCAGCACAGCCTCTTCCAGAAGAAACCTGATTTTTCTATCAGACACAGAACTGCAGATGACATTTGCTTGAGGAATGCTCATCTTCTCAGTGGATGCACAATGCCCATGTGTGGACTGCAGGCTCTTCTGACATCCTCAGATTTAGCAAAGGTCAGACACAAGTTCATACCCAAACATATGCAGGAGACATGAACCAATTTCATGCACCCCCCCTCCCTACTACTTAGAGTTTGCAAACACCCATCTCAGTGTTGAGCACATGCACACAAAGAGCCATCATCAGGTCAGAAATATCATTGTGGGACAGTGCCCTGTGTGCTAACTTAGAATGGAAATAACTAAGAAATAAGTCTGTTA